>JAWZYU010000009.1:77227185-77846292 GCA_038380435.1 Ryuthela nishihirai | reverse complement strand
TTGAATGTTATTTGCTGTTATGTCCTACTGACGATGCCGATGAAGATGAGAAGGATTGTTTTTATAGTCAACTTCAGGATATTTTCAATTCTGTCAAGAAAGGAGATATTACCCTTATTCTAGGTGACTTCAATGCCCAGTTTGGTACTGATTCTGATCTTTGGGAGGGGTGAGATGCCCTTTTGGTATTGGTAGCTACAATGGCAATGAACAACGTCTCCTACTGGTAAGTAAACTTAATGGTTTGCGAATAACTAACACATACTTCAAACACCGTGACATTTATAAATATACACGGGTTTCACCTGATGTGTTGCACAGGAATATGATGGATTATATTTTCATTAAACAGCAAATGGGTCTGTTCAGTTAGGAATATCAGACCATACAGGGGAGCCGAAATTGGGTCACCATTATCTGGTCAAAAGTGCCTTGCAGCTGAAGCTTAAGAAATGTTGCGCTAAAGTAAAAAAAAAAACACCTTTAATTCTGAAGCTCTGAAAGACCCAGTTATAGCTAAATCTTACCATGATAGGTTACGTAATCATTATGACAGTCATGGTTTGCTTACTACTCAGTTGAGGAAGAATGGGCCGTTTTAAACAGGCTTTTTTTGGAAACTAACAGTACACTTTTAGGGAAAAAGGAGCAGAGGAGACAGAACTATTTGAGCGATAAGGCACGAGCTTATTTCAGAAAGAAAGAACTGCAGGAATGTCCTTAATCAATATCCTACTAGTCCTAATAGAAAGCATTACAGAGAGCTAAATAAACGTGTAAAGAATCAGTTAGCTGCTGATAAGAATCTTTCGCTTGATGGTTTGGATGACAAAGCCGAGGAAGCAGTTAGACAGCACAACAGCAGAGAGCTGTACCAGATAGTTAATGTTATGTGTGGTAGAAAACGGACAGGTATACAGGGATTGAAGGACAAACAAGGTAAAGTTATAAAAGGTGAGTATTCTGTCATAGCTAGGTGGGCTGATCATTTCAGTGATGTTCTAAACAATGTGGTTAGTCCTATTCCCATTGTTTGTAATGATGATATATACATTACTAGCTTTAATATTGGCCTTATAACATAGTTTTAAGTTATTTTGGCTATTTCTAAATTTAAACTACATAAATCCCCTTGTGTAGATGAAATTACTACTGAAATGCTGAGAGTTGGGATTGTTTTGGTTACCACTTGAATGACTGAAATTTTGAATATCTTTTATGATAAAGGCATGGTTCCTATGGATTTTATCAGAGCTATTATTATCCCTATTTTCAAAAAAGGTGATCGCAATTTTTGTGATAACTGTAGGGGTATCAGCCTACTTTATGTTCCAGGAAAAGTTCTTTGCATGATTGTGCTTAATGGAATTAAGAATCTAGTTGACAGGCAATTGCGTGATGAGGAATGCGGATTCAGAAGGGGTAGGGGATGTGTGGATCAGATATTTTCACTTACGAAGATTCTTTAAAAATGTTTAGAGTTTCAGAAACCTTTGGTTGCTAGCTTTGTTGATTTCAAAAGGGCTTTCTACTCTGTTGATCGCCTAAATAGTGGTTGAGAAAGTATAACATATCAGACAAGTTAGTCAACATTATAAAAGCTCTTTGTAATAACACTGTGTGAGAGTTGGTAGGGTTTATAGCAATTAGGTTAGCATTGCTTCTGGGTATTCGACAATGATGCATTTTGGCTCCTTTCTATTTAGTTTGGTTATTGATTATGTTGTTCGAAATTTACTGCAAGGGAAAGATTTTGGCTTTAAATGGTCTGGAGATATCAAACTTTCTAATATAGATTATCCTGATGATCTAGCTCTTGTGGTAAATGATGTTGATGAGATGAACGTTTTCATTCGAGCTATTGATGAGACTGGTAGTAGAGTAGGTTTGGTTATAAACAGAGAGAAAACTAAAGTGATGAAAATTGGTCAGGCAGCTGATGCTTCAGTAGCTCTGAACGGTAATGCCCTTGAGCAAGTGTGACAGTTTAATTTTCTTGGGAGTTATGTAAGAGATACTGGTGATGTGGGGTATGAGATTAACAGACGAATAGGGGATAGTTGCCGTAATTTTCAAGAATCTATCGAGTATGTGGAGAAATAGGCATATACACCTAAAGACTAAAATTAGACTGTATAATAGTTTGGTTCTTTCTAGGGTTAGTTATGGTTCTTTCTAGGGTTAGAATTGGTATGCAGTGAAACCTGAAAACTTTTTAAACAAGGTAGCAGGAAACTAAATGTTTTGATTCTAGATACTTACGCAATATCTTGGGCATTAGGTGGTTCAGCTTTGTAACTAATGATGAGGTTAGGAAAAGGAGTCGGGAACCTCCTTTAAGCAGCATATTGTGAAGAGAGAGACTCCGTTGGTTTGGCCATCTTGCCCGTATGGATAATTATAGATTGGCGAATAGGGTTATGAATAGTGTGCCTAAAGGCTTCAGAAATAGGGGGAGACCTAGGATGCGGTGGGCAGACAATGTCAAACAGACCTTATTAGAATTGGTGTGCAGTGGCCAGATGCAGCAGGTGTAGCTCAGGACAGATATGCTTGGTGAACTAAATTGCACTGTCTGGTTGGACCTCCGTAGCCCATGGCTGCTTAAGTATAATGATGATGATGAAAATCTTATTAAGCGAAGAAATATTATTAATTTCGTTTTTTACTGATATGTATATATATAAATATATCGTGAGAACCGCTACATTCTGCCACTGCAGATCATTTTTAATAAGTCTATCGTTAATGCTGCAATCCATATCACGGCAAATTGCTTGTCCCTTTAAATTGTTAGTAACAATCCTCTTTCGCAATTGTTAATTCGGTTTTAAGAGAGTTTATTTCATCTTTTGGAAGTCAGAATCAAAGATTTCTGGTGACATCTTTCGGAATGAACCTCATTATAACACAGAGGCATTACTAAACATTCCAAACATTCTTCTTAAACACCTTATGCCAACTGAAGCTACAATGTTAGCAACTCAATGCATAAGTTCTCTAACGAAGTTCTAGGAGGATTAAACTATTAAAATGTTTAACTCCTGTCATTTTTTCTTATATTTCAAATTTGATATTTTTAAAAGGAAATATTTCGACTTTAAATTTGAAAAGTTGCTTGTAGTATCAAAAACTAAAATATTCATTATTAGCTTGTTTCTAAAATAGAGCTTTTTTAAATTTTTCAAATCATCCATTTGTTGGAATTCTCACTGTCAAAAGGTTCTAAACGCGAGGGATTAAAAGTGAAAAAAAAAGTTCTCTAGTGGAAGAAGATGGAAAATACCAAGTCCTTTAATGAATATTACAAACAATTTGTTTAAGCTAGAAATTTGAACTTTAAGTGGTAGTGTGTTATTGGTTATGATGTTTATATTGACAGTAATGTTTTGCCCCCTTACCACCAGGGTGGTGGTAAATAACAATAAAATCGAAAAAAAATTCTAAGATTTTAATTTTGTCATATGTCGAGCTATAAATATTCAGTATTTTATTTTTTTTTATTTCAGAGATAAACTAAAATTTACTTTTGCGTTGGATAGGTATTAGCGAAAGAGCACAATTCATATTCTACGAATCTATCAATTGCTTTAATAACGCCCTCTTGCTGTGCAAATGTTTCCAAAAATCAAATCTTTAAACGAATATTGCGAATGATAATTTTAAATTAGAAATTTAAAATTTACCTGGGAGAATGCGATGGTCACGAAGTTATATTATCATGAATGGCTTGCGATCCCTTTTCCCCAAGGGATGGTAAAAGTGCACCTTTTATACTTTAAGAGATAAGCGAAAAATTATTTTTCTTCTCTATAGGAACTAATGAAATATGTATTATTTCTCTGGTTTCCTAAATTAAGGAACAACCCTAATAGTAAGTTAGCGTCAAAGCTCTATAACTTCTAAAATAAGTTTTTTTGTTTTCAAAATGTGATAGCAAATAAATATCTCGATTTTCAATAATTTTCGTTCATTCTTTAATAGTTGTGGAAGTTTTAATATTTAACAATAGCAATGCCAGTCTTAAGAAGTTTATACAAAACTGCTGAATATTGAAAAAAACCTTTACACAGATTTCTAAAATAGACACTTGTTTTATTAAACACTTTGATACAATACTTATTACTAAGATATATTTAACTTCTGAAGTCAACGTTTGTGACTGGCTTTGTTATTGTTAAATATTCAGACTTCCATACTCATTAAACACTGAGAGAATATTTTTGAAAATCAAGATTTTGATTTATTTAATTGAGATCTTTATTTGAAATTACATTTTTTAAATCTAAAAAATTATTTCAGAAGTTTTGGAGCTTTGACGTTAGCTTTCCAATGACCTAACATAAGGTTGTTCCTTAATTTTTGGAAACCAGTATATTTTCATTTTCCAAATCTTCTATTAGTTTGAATTTCCACTGTTATAGGGTACTGAAATCGGTAAGTACAAAACTTCCTTCTCTTTGAAAACGATCATCCCATAGTCGCCAGCGGCGATATGTTATTGGTTTAGTTTTCAATGGAAAAATTCAGAAATATTTAAATGAATGAGTTAAAGGCTGAATCTATGTCATTTTATGTCGCATGCAATGAAATTGCTTTTGGTAAAAGCAGAAATTATTAAAATTCTAGTGAAACTGAAGCATACAACACTAAGATGCTTAAGATATCAATCAAATCTAACATCTTATGATCACCCAGAGTTGTGGAAAATCCCGCAATTTATTCATGAGGCCGGGAAAATCTTATCAAGTATCGGATTACAAATACTCGGATTTACAAATTTTTGAAGATTTGAAACATCCATGAGCATTTGCATTAAAAAGAGGTTAAAATGTTTACATATAATATTTTCCTTTCTTGCTAAAACAACACACAAACAAGTATGCAAATACTTATTGCAACTATGCAAATAAATATGCGATGACTAAAAAGTCTATGATGCATCCTGGTGATTTTTTCGCTTTGAGGTTTTTGAAAAAAGGAGACTTCATTTATCTGTTCTCTGCTAAACTCTAAAGCCAATTATTGTCATACGGAAAACGATAAGCTTTGTGATGAGGTATATTTATTTTGCAAATTATTTTATAAACAAAAGTATTAAAAAATTCCAATCAAATGTATGTTGTTAATCCCTCAGAGTTTTCTTCACCAATATCTTTCTAGATAAATCTCCATTTATGAAACTTTAAAAAAAGTAAACTCATTAGGCTGTCCCGTGAGCGAATGATTAGTGCGCTTGGCTGCTGATCTAAGGGACCTGGGTTCAAGCTCTGGGTAAGGCATGGATGTATGTGTCGTTTTTCTGCTGAGGTACTGCCACCCTCACAGACCTTCTACTATGTCATATAAACTGACAGGCTCCTGTCAGATCTCTGGGCAAGCAGCCAAGAGAAGATTATTAAGAAGAATATTATTATTTATTTTTATAAACTCATTACACCGTCATAATGGGAAAAATTACTGGTTAGAAAATGTAGACCTGTATGGAATTACTTTACAAAATAACGTCTTATGTAAGAAATACTCTGGGTTATAGATATCGCTACATATTAAGGTACTACTACATTGCTTTGCAAAATTTTAATGATCACTGAAATGCATAAATTTAATGGGAATTTGTAAAACCCATGCATATCGAAGAATGATTTTTGTTACATATACTCCCCAAATTCGCATACAAGAAAGAAGACATGTAATGCAATGCAATGCAGTTTTCTGTAAAAGAAAGATATTCCTGAAGAAGATATGCAATGCAGTTTCCTGTAAAAGTCAAAATTATTGTTTCTCTTTGCTTCGGAGTTGAATCAAATAGAAGCTCCCGAAGATTATTCTTTATTACACACATATTAACCAAATTCTACCTCATCTCCACCGTCACTCGTCCATCGTGCTCATTGTTTCAACGCTCCAAGCGAACTGTCAAGAACTGGGATGCTTTTGTGTCAACCAAAGGCTTTCAAAGCATTTCTATAGGCGACGAATAGTGAGAAAATCTTCCTAAGCTGTAACAATTCTGGTCCCAGTCAACTCTGAAGTCAGTTTCTTCATTTCTTGCTATCGAAACCCACCACCAACCGATACATGAAAAATTATCTGATTCATCTACAAACTTGTGCACATAGATCAGGCATGTCAAACACGCGGCCCGCCAAGATTGATAACCAATACGTTTATTTAACTTTTGACAACACTGGATTCTTTAATTAAAATTATAAGTACGTACACGGTACATGAATTAAATAAACGTATTTCAGAAAACATTTCCATTTATATATAAGGGAAACTATTGCGCATAAATGTATATGTCGGAGCCCGATCGTAGAATTGCTCATATCATGAAATGCCCGATCATTTCATGAAATAGTGGCATTTCATGATATGAGCAATTCTAATATCGGACTCCGACATGTATATAAACATGTATCGAGGTCAATCAAATGTACGTACTTGCGCATGGCAATGAGTCTTCGAAATGCCAGTAGAGTTGGAAGCTATTCGTTAGCAGTCAGTGAACGAATACTGCGTTCTAGTCTAGTTTGCACATAACAATATGGTTTTTTTTTGTTTTGCAGCCCGCGATTTAATATATAATACTTAATATGGCCATCGGTGGTTAACGAGTTTGACATGCCTGACATAGATTATAGATTATGTTAATCTGAGCTTACTTGAAAATGAGTCATTAAAAAATCGACATGACACTCAGGTATATCGTGCACCAAGATTTAATGCCCAGAAGATTGAGCACCATGATGACTTAATCCCTCTGGAATATGAGAATGGCTAGATGAAATATTTCTACGAAAATGCATTACCGCAGAGGACTAATCAAATGCTTCTCAAGGTTTTCAGACTTAACATTGCGTGAGCAGCAATTGTAAAGCAAAAGTTACGTTATTGGTGTGCGTGAGAGTGTTCGCTATCGCATCCATGGCTCAAAAATCTGTGAAAGTCTCCCTTTGATGATTTGTTATCCTAACTAAGATCTTGTGTAATCTTGTATATTCTATGAAACATAACTCATGCCACATATTGTGCTCGGAATGCACCGAAATAAAAGATATTTTTCTTAGTTTATTAGCAAGGCTTTTATTAAGTGATTTATAACTTCAACATTATTCATGGGTTAACGTAACAGGTCTGTTTTCAATTAGTAACATTATTATTAATAGTTATTTTATTCGTGTTATTATGTAATTGAAATCAGCCAAACTTGACTTTATTCGTGTTATTATGTAATTGAAATCAGCCAAAACTATCTCTTCATAAGCCTTTGTTTTCGTACACTCAAACCCCTATTGTAAATTAATATTTTGAGGATAACATAAACATAAATATGAATTGGCCAGCGTTTTCTTTCGACTACAACATCAAGGCGATTTCTTGCTCTAATTACTTCATTTTAACTTTCTTCACAACTCTTCAGGCAGCTTGAAGTAAATATATGTCTTCTGTCACATGCACAAGATGACATAGAAATCTTAAGGCCCCTTTGACATAATATCAGATTACAATTAAAATGACCATGAAGTTTCATACGGTCATTATTAAACATAATAACCACATCAAATAATATTTTTAAAAAATGAGTCATTAAAAAATCGACATGATAATTTTGCCTTTTTACCGACATGACACTTCAAGCTCTATAGCTAGGCATAAACTGGATAGAGAGCTGTGTACCGATCCCTAGTGATGATGCACAGAACCAGCCAGGTCTAGCACCTAATGTCCGACCCCGCCTTCTTGTGGTGCAGACCGTTAGTACCTTTCAAAAGAGATATTCTCTTTTGGAAGGGAACTGAAGGGGAGGGCTGCCAGCTCAGTATGGCCTACTGATCTGGTCATCTATGGCCACATTTTTTCTTTTTTTTTCAACCCTGCTGAGGAGTGGTCAACTTCACAGGGTCCTGGCGCTGACCATTTATACCTACTAGACTGGGCTGGTTTATGGATTTGAGCTTGATAATGGATCCTGCACTTGCTGTACTGGTGGGCCTCTGTTGAGGGAGAATCTTCCGCTGTGTTTTCTGTTTGCTTCTGGGTTGCCAGCCCTAATTGAACAGAGGCATGGGACACCTTATATCAGTTGGTGGATAATCCTAATCAGAGGCCATCGCAGGTACCTGAAACTTACCCTGCCTAGTTGGGCATCGTCAACCTAAACTGGAGTAATATGTATCAGGCAGGCCATATGGCTCTTGAAAAAGTCCACTTGAAAAGGTGGTGCCTGAAGTTCCTACCAGCATCGGTGACTTCAGCCTTTAGCGGAGGAGGAACAGGTCTTTGTCCCATGCCTGCGATCGGGGGGTGTTTGATATTGTTGGCCATACCTATCTCAATAAACCTAGTTTCTTTAAAAATACTACTAATCATTTTCTCTCTGCAGGAACGTGGAACGTGAGGACATTACATAGAGATTATTCTCTTGATGTCTTAACTCAGGAATTCAAGCGCTATAACCTAGATATTCTAGGCTTGCAAGAGACCAGACGGACAGGAAAATGTGAGATACTTAAAAATAACTTTAAATTTTTCTTTACAGGGAGGGAGGATGGAAAGCATCACCAAGGAGAGGGTCTGCTGCTCTGCAGACATGCTAGTGATGCTCTTCTAGGATATGAGTGCATTAATGAAAGGTTTCTTACAGCAAAATTTCAGACAAGCATTAAAGATTTGAATGTTATCTGCTGTTATGCCCCCACTGATGATGCCGATGAGGATGAGAAGGATAGGTTTTACGGACAACTTCAGGATATTTTGAATTCTGTCAAGAAAGGAGATATTACCCTTGTCCTAGGTGACTTCAATACCAAAGTTGGTACTGACTCTGACCTTTGGGGAGGGGTGATAGGCCATTTTGGTATTGGTAGCTGCAATGGCAATGGGGAACGTCTCCTACAGTTAGTAAACTCAATGGTTTCGGAATAACTAGCATTTATTGCAAATACCGCGACATACATAAATACACATGGGGTTCACCTGATAAGCTGCACAGGAATATGATTGATTATATATTAATTAACAGCAAATGGGCTAGTTCTGTTAGAAATACCAGGGCATATAGGGGAGCTGAAATGGGATCTGACCATTACCTTGTTAAAAGTGTCTTGCAACTTAAACTTAAAAAGTGTTGTGCTAGGGTTAAAAAATTTACCTTTAATACTGAAGCTCTAAAAGACCCAGTTATAGCTAAAGCTTACCATGATAGGTTACTTAGTCATTATGACAGTCATGGTTTGCTTAATACTGAAGTTGAGGAAGAATGGGGCCATTTTAAACAGGCTTTTTTGGAAACTAACAGTACTCTTTTAGGGAAAAAGGAGCAGAGGAGGCAGAATTATTTAAGTGATAAGGCACTTGAGCTTATTTCAGAAAGAAGGAACTGCAGGAATGTTCTTAATCAGTATCCTACTAGTCCTAATAGAGAGGATTACAGAGAGCTTAATAAACGTGTAAAGAATCAGTTAGCTACTGATAAGAATCTTTGGTTTGATGGCTTGGCTGACAAAACTGAGGAAGCAGTTAGGCAGCATAACAGCAGAGAGCTGTACCAGACGGTTAATGTTTTATGTGGTTGAAAACGGATAGGTATACAGGGATTGAAGGATAAACAAGATAAAGTTATAGAAGGTGAGGATTCTGTCATGGCTAGGTGGGCTGAGCATTTCAGTGATGTTCTAAACAATGTGGTTAGTTGTACTCCCATTGTTTATAATGATGATTAATGGATTGGGGGCGTTAATGTTGGTCCTATAAGACAATCTGAAGTTATTTTGGCTATTTCTAAACTTAAACTTCATAAATCCCCAGGGGGTAGATGAAATTACTACAGAAATGCTCAGAGCTGGGAATGATTCGGTTACCACTTGGATGACTGCAATTTTGAATATCTTTTATGATAAAGGCATGATTCCTAGATTTTACCAGAGCTATTATTATCCCTATTTTCAAAAAAGGTGATCGCAGTTCCTGTGATAACTATAGGGGTATCAGTCTACTCTCTGTTCCAGGTAAAGTTCTTTGCATGATTGTTCTTAATAGAATTAAGAATCTGGTTGACAGGCAATTGCGTGATGAGCAATGTGGATTCAGAAGTGGTAGGGGATGTGTGGATCAGATATTTTCACTTAGGCAGATTCTTGAAAAATGTTTAGAGTTTCAGAAACCTTTGTTTGCTAGCGTTGTTGATTTCAAAAGGGCTTTCGACTCTGCTGATCGCCTAAATAATGGTTGATTGTGAGAAAGTATAGCATATCAGACAAGTTAGTTAACATTATGAAAGCTCTCTATAATAACACTGTGTGAGAGTTGGTAGGGCTTATAGCCATTAGGTTAGCATTGCTTCTGGTATTCGACAATGATGCATTTTGGCTCCTTTTTATTTAGTTTGGTTATTGATTATGTTGTTCGAAATTTACTGCAAGGGAAAGATTTTGGCCTTAAATGGACTGGAGATACGAAAATTTATGATTTAGATTATGTTGATGATATAGCCCTTTTGGCAAATGATGTTGATGAGATGAACTCTTTCATTCGAGCTGTTGATGCGACTGGTAGTAGAGTAGGTTTGGTTATAAACACAGAGAAAACTAAAGTGATGAAAATTGGTCAGGCAGGTTGTGATTCAGTTAATCTGAATGGTTGCAGTATTAAGCAGGGGTCACAGTTTAATTTCCTTGGGAGCTATGTAACAGATACTGGTGATGTGCGGTATGAGATTAACAGACGAATAGGGATTGCTGCCGGGACATTTAAGAATCTATGGAGAGTGCGGAGAAATAGGCGTATACACCTAAAGACTATAATTAGACTGCATAATAGTTTGGTTCTTTCTAAGATTAGTTATGGTAGTGAAACTTCGACGCTGTGTAAACATGATAACAGGAAACTAGATGCTTTTGATTCTAGATCCTTACGTAGTATCTTGGGTATTAGGTGGTTTAACTTTCTAACTAATGATGAGGTTAGGCGAAGGAGTCTGCAACCTCCTTTAAGCAGCATAATGTGCAGAGAGAGACTCCGCTGGTTTGGCCATGTTGCCCGTATGGATAATTATAGATTGGCGAATAGGGTTCTGAACAGTGTGCCTAGAGGCCTCAGAAGGAGGGGGAGACCTAGGATGCGGTGGGCAGACAATGTCAAACAGGACCTTGTTAGAATTGGTGTGCAGTGGCCGGATGCAGCAGATGTAGCTCAGGACAGATATGCTTGGAGAATTAAACTGCACGGTCTGGTTGGACCTCCGTAGCCCATGTCTGCTTGAGGATGATCATGACAGAGGTTGAAGAAATAAAGAAGTATAAAGAAAAACATACGCCATCACCCGGAATAGAAATCTACGATTAACATATCTCCTGGTTATGTTTAGTGATTTTATATGCTGTGTTTACGTTAATCAAAAAATATTATATACTATCTGCACCATTTAATTGTTATTTCTAATATTTCAATTACACTGGTTCACAAAATTAAGTCAACACAGCGTTTCCATCAATATTTTTACTGTAACAACATGTACTGAGGTAAACATAAGCTATTTATAAGAAATATTATATGACAATTTCGAATATCCAATCGAAACTGACCTACGACCCCATAATTCCTATAACATGCAAATTATTACTGCCTATAAAACACAGATTGCTACCAGATCACTAAATCTCATTGTCAGGCTAGAGGCCTTTTTAGATTTTTTTTTGTTCAGGCTGTGTATATTTATTTTGGATTTCGCCAAAATAGTCATATGCTACGGGGAGGCTCTCTCTCCCGACATCTGGAAAGTTAATTGCAGTAGCAGTGTACAGGGAACGGCTAGCGTCCGCTGGCAAGTGACCCGGGTCTCTGAGGGCTAACGGACGCCCAGATGGTGAGGCATAGAGAAGAAAGGAAGAAAGGGTTTGGCAACGATGAGGGGAGAGCCGGTCGAGTTTCGGAAGGAGACGGACGCAAAATTGTAAAGCGGGAAATGCCGACAGGTAATAGCGGCATTGGCTCTGTAAATACAGCTGAACAGGCATAGTAAGCTGGTGTTGTTGTAATCCATGTAATTGAGCATATGTCCTCGTCCAGCAAGTACGTTGGAAGGTTAAATAAATCTTTGTTATTTTTAAGTAAAGCCTGAAGTTGGACTAATTTATTGGGGAGGAGCCTCAGTATCGAGTCTCAGCAATTGTGAATAAACCGTTTGATTCTATCCGAAAGACTCTTTCACCCGTCGCGTATAGCGATCGAACCGAGGGACCGACAAACGAAGAGTTAACATCACAAAGTGGCACAGTCCGACAGTACGCAACAGGGGTGAAAGTAGCGGCGAAGGTGACGGAAGAGTTCCGACATCCATTGTGAGCTGACCAGAACAAGGCTGATACTGCCAAGAGTGTCCTGCGGTGTGCTTCAGGCGATAGAGTAGCTGTGAAGGTATCTGAAGAATCGTGCATCACGTTCGAACTGTGGTAAAAGCTGTGAAGGTGACGGAAAAGTCCAACATCCACTGGGAGCTGACCGACGCAAGGCTGATACTGCCAAGAGTGTTCCGACTGTGTGCTTCAGGTAGCAGACTGACGAAGCGGTTCGTTCCTGTCATCACATCGGAGGTAAGTATCCTCTTACTCTAGGGGCTAGTAGTTAGATACGGCAGAGGCCTGTACGAGCTAGAATGGAGCTTAGGAGCGGTCGCGATAGGGAAAGGGATGAGTTAAGACGAGGCTTCACAGAGAGGGATAGCGCGCAGGATGGTTATTCAGGGAATGATCTGGGAGACGAGGAGGTGACAATAGACAGAGAGTCTGATGCTGCGATAGACATGAGAGGGTTGAGGGATTATGACGATGACAACGATGCGGATATGCTGCAGAGCGGGACCAGAAAGCAGACGAAATAGCCACGTGGGCAGAAATCTATCTAGCCAGTGTAAACGGAACGGAAGAGGTCCTAACTTTTAAAGAGGTAAGGCATAGACATTATGCAGAACGTGTTGTTTCCCCCCAGCAGAGGATAGACTCAGAGAGAAATTATGCGAGCAGAAGGTATCAATCGGCAGTAAATTTAGCTGAATGTAGAAATGTCCCAAAAGTAAGGAGGTGCCACAAATGCAGATCTGACGAACATTTGATGAAAGATTGCCCACTGAGAACTGGGGACCGTGAGAACCGAACTCAGGTGTACCAAGTTAGCACCTTGAATCAGAATTCTAAAGATGTTTGTGAGGCAACAATAGGAAGGGTTACGACACATACAAAGCCAAGTCCAAGCAGTCGAGTAATGGGACAGGGAGAGATACGTATCCCAGTAGATTATGAAGAGGTTCGAATCAGATGTGGCGACCAGACAGCTAGAGCAGTCGTGGATTCGGGGGCAGAACTGACAGTGATCAGAAAGGGGATGCTGAAAGAAGAAAAGCACCCGGTAAAAGACCATCTGTTGTTGCATGGGCCGTTTGGTGATGCCATAAGGGCAGAGGTAAAAGAGCTGCCTTTAAGTTTGATTGATGGTACAGACAATAGCACTGTGAGTGGCGGAGAAATTAAAGTGCTATGCGCAGTAGTAGCAAAGCTGCGGAAGGAGGTACTTCTGAGTGTGGAAGCATATGGTAAGTTAATTAGAAAGAAGGAGAGAAGGCCTGTAACTGGTAACCTCAGGAGGAAAATCCACGAGCCGTGGGCCAATAGAGGAAGCTACTATGAAAGAGGTAGAGAAGTTCCAGTTAGTAACAGGGAAATGTATGCTCCATGGAGACCGTCCAATCAGCGCCATCCTATCTCCCAGCCCAAACATGAGAAGCAATCTGTCAGACTCGATGTCTACGATGATCAAAATTATGCAGGGGAGGGGGCGAACATGGCAATTGGAGGTAACAATGGGTCAGGCCGACGCCAATGTCGACGACTTTCAGCCTATAGAGTCAGAGGGTACGTACGGGAAGGTGATATCTAGGTAGTCACGAAAGGTGTGCATAGCCTTTCACAGGGGATGTAACCTATGGACGAATGAACACCGCCAGTATGGCATACCTTCGTCCAAGACAGTTATTAGTGACATAATTAATTTATAAACTGTTTACTCTTGGACAACTACTTCAGTCACCAGTTTTTTTTTGTTTGAAGCAAAGAAAGACAATATTTAGACTCAGGCACCAGTATATACCTAGGAGTTATTTTATATTTAAGTGTAGTGTACATAGATGTGTAAAAGATGTGCCAATTCGCAGAGAATTTATAGAATTCATGAAGCAACTTAGAACTCTGTATTTTGTGGCATTGAACTCTAAGATTAGTGCGAAAATGAACTCTGATTTTCAGCATTCAACTTGACTTTTTAGTCAGCAGTTAACAGGACTAACTACTGACTTCTGGCAGGGAGGTGTCAGGCTAGAGGCCTTTTTAGATTTTTTTTTGTTCAGGCTGTGTATATTTATTTTGGATTTCGCCAAAATAGTCATATGCTACGGGGAGGCTCTCTCTCCCGACATCTGGAAAGTTAATTGCAGTAGCAGTGTACAGGGAACGGCTAGCGTCCGCTGGCAAGTGACCCGGGTCCCTGAGGGCTAACGGACGCCCAGATGGTGAGGCATAGAAAAGAAAGGAAGAAAGGGTTTGGCAACGATGAGGGGAGAGCCGGTCGAGTTTCGGAAGGAGACGGACGCAAAATTGTAAAGCGGGAAATGCCGACAGGTAATAGCGGCATTGGCTCTGTAAATACAGCTGAACAGGCATAGTAAGCTGGTGTTGTTGTAATCCATGTAATTGAGCATATGTCCTCGTCCAGCAAGTACGTTGGAAGGTTAAATAAATCTTTGTTATTTTTAAGTAAAGCCTGAAGTTGGACTAATTTATTGGGGAGGAGCCTCAGTATCGAGTCTCTGCAATTGTGAATAAACCGTTTGATTCTATCCGAAAGACTCTTTCACCCGTCGCGTATAGCGATCGAACCGAGGGACCGACAAACGAAGAGTTAACATCACACTCATTATTTGTACTGAAGATGGCAAGCCATCATCGTTTATATCAGGCCCGTCCAATCCACGGCTCATTGCAAAAAAACTTGTGGCTCATAAAACAATTCATTAACAAATTGAATCTGGCTCATGTTTTCCATTTTTTTTACCACATATTTAGATAGCTAGATAGATAGATAGATAATTTATTCTCAGAATATGCAGTACTTTACATTTACATGTTTTTTACCTTAGAACTTAAATTATAATGAAATATATATAAGGTTGTATATCTCAGATACACAATTTTAAGTATTATATTTTCTAATATATATTCTTCTTTATATATAGTTTGTCCAATAAAATCATATATTTATTCATACCATATATATGGAAAATTTTAATATTATATTTCATTAGTGTTTTATAATTTTACCGACATTTTTCAGTAAAAGTCTGAGAAAAAAATGTTGAGTCTTCAATGAGAGCAAAAACTCACTTGTGGAAGAAATTTAACAGTTATGGTGTAATAAAAATGTAAAGGCAACATGCTTCAGTTTCACATTTCCTCACACTTCGCTAGCGTGATCAAAAAATCTAAGTAAATATTTAACCAATTTATAAGTTTGAAAATTGTCATTAAGAATAAATGAAATAAAAAAAAAACTTTACTGGGTAGAAAATAGAAAATAAAATATAAAAATCTATATTGAATTGTGCGTTAGTAAGTGGTTCAGTTGAGCACCTTAAGGGCAACTCAGCATCAAATTAAATTATATTACATTTAAATCTCTTTTATTTCTAAAACATAGTCTCAATATTTACCACATTTAAAATCCATTTTCTTAATTCCTTATAGAAAAAGTTATCATTCCTTAATCTTTTGATGTACTCTGGTAAGCAGATAAAAAACTTTGGCGCCAAATAAACATGATGTTTTTCCACAATAGTTTTGTTCGCTTTTAAATCAAGTAAGAAAATGTTTTTTGACAGTCGAGTATTCTTTTCAAATGTCCGTAAAGTTTAAAATAAAAATTCATCCTTATGCATTTCAGTACCTGAAATACATATGATTTCCTTATTTGTAAAATACCTAATTCATTGTATACATTTGCAACGCTTTCAAATTTTCTTAGTTTCATCATGCATCTAATTATGTGATTCTGCACATAGTGTAACGGTTTGATTGTTGTCAAATAGACTCCACCCCACTTTTAGATGCAACACTAATTGATTTTGCCAGTTCATAGTATTCATTAGATATATATATATATTTGTTTTTCATCAAGATATTTTCTTGATTCCTTAATAGGAAAGATATCTTTTCCAAATCGCTACGCATTATCAATGTACAATGTATATATTCGTTTTCAAGAAGATAATTTTTCCTTCAGCTCTTTCAAATCCTTCTGCTGTTATGCATTTATCCATCTGTCTGCTTTGTAAGCGCCAGAGTAAATCAAGAAACTGTGTACAGCATTACTGCCACGTCTATACCACTAGAAGACCACTTAGCTGTGGCGTAGAGAACAAATTCAGTCCACCTGGATTATTAAGAATATAATTTTTTTCCTGATGCTCTTCACTAAGTTTGAATTCAACTAATCGGATTTAGACCATCCTTGCGATGTCGGGCTGTTGGAAGAATTGAAGCAGGGCAGTCGCAGGCGGAATTAACAAGATAACTCAATGCGTCGAGAAAGGTGGTATCGACACTTTCGAAACAGTTCTAGGAGGCCATTACCAGAAGAGCTGGCCAAGGTCGCCAGATAGTTACTTCAACCCGAATTGTCTGTTATATGATTCTAATGGTAAGACGGAGACTTTGCGCCAACTGTCTCTCGAGGAGTCTGAGACTACAGGTGAAGCCATTTCACTAGAACAATGTCACAATGGCTTCTAGTGGTCTCTATGCCAGTAGTCAAGCAATGTATAATTATATATTTAGATGGAGGTGTTGCATTAAATACGTCTTCAACTTACTTTTGAGAAGACCAAATAGATTCAGAATTGTAGATTTTAATTCACTGATAAATTCAATGACTATAATTCAGAAAACCAGAAATACCAAAATATGAAGAAAGAATTTCTTTGCATTCTTCTAGACTTGATGTAACGGTCTCCTTTGAAGGCTCCAGAAGAGATCGAAAACCGTTCAGGACTTTTCCCGCACTTCCAGTTTCTTGATTGTTGACTACTAAATTTATAGATGAATATAATATTACAACTTTAGATTTTACACCAGTTTTCCAAAGTTCCAGTTTGTACGATATGCCTTTTAATTTTGAAAGGCAATGCGATGCATCTGGTAAACTTTACATCATCAACTGCTCAAGCTATATGTTTTCCTCCATTGTTTGCTCACTCTACTTTCTAAGTGTTGCTAAGAATCAGTTAAGTCAATAAGAAGTTCTTGATATAGACCACGGATATTGAAATGTAATCCCACGAAAAATATTTTGTGGCAGAGAAGAATTATCAAAAGGGAAAAATCTAAAACCAAACAATGATTCTTTGCGATGGCCGAAGCAATCTCAAGGAAATTTAATTTTGCGGTAGAAATAACAGCAAATTAAAAAACGATTGAATAATATGATATACACTTAAGAAATACAATCTGTGAGTTTACTTTTCTCTTCATCCCTGACGAATGTATGCTTTGTCTTCTCCTTTAGTCACCAAAAGAAAAAAGAAAAAAGAACTCTGGCTTGCTTCAAAATGTAATTTAGTAGCCGTGATGCAGACCTACAATATTTATGAAATGATGCTGCAAAAGATATGGAAAGGGCAGAATCCATCTCTGTATCTTTCGCAGCTTCACTTTATAGATTTTTCACTATTATAAAAAATATTAAACTTCGAATTTGTGATTTTATCGCATTATAGCGATATTTATATTTCCTATGCGCATTCGTATTTTCTAAGCTGATATACTGACATAAATAGAAATCAGACTCGAAGATATTAGGAAAATCAGAAATCTAAATTCCAGCTAACGTTATCTGATCTGAAATAGAAACAGAGGCAAGAAACGGATGTTCGATGTTGTCTTCTATTCATGGTGACTGGCTGGATACTGGGTTTGTGCCAAAAAGACAAAACATTGGCCTACAATGTTGAGAGCAGACAGATAATAACTTTTGGTGAAATACATTCTCTGACACAGACCTTGTCCAGACAATGCCACAGAGACGACAATGACCATATTTCGAGATGCATTTACATAGCTTTTAAAGGAAAGATGCACTACATTATTACTACTGAGTTTTGCAGCCAATCGTTTGCTTAACACCGGATCTTCGAATGATTTTTTTTATGCAGTCCATTGAGGACAATTTTAAAATCACTTACAACATAATTTTCCAACAACTTAGTTAATACTCTATTAATTCAAAGTTTAATCCTAATAATATTTGGCATATATTATTGCAAGAGTAATTAAACAGTAAAATATAACTTAAACATAATTTTATTTATAATGACATGATGTAGTCAGAAATTATCGAGCTTGTAGTTCAAATTTCATTTCAGATACACTTGCTTTAAGAATCTCTAAAAGTGTACATTAACTATTCCCAAAGTACATAAGAAAAAACTATTCCCAAAGTACATAAGACAAATCTAAGAAACAAAAGCGTTAAAAATGTAATAATTATATTAGTTAACTAAAATGAATATTAAGTGAAATACTATAAAAGAATGATTCATTCATTTTTTATATTACTCGTTATACACTGGCGGAAATTGAAAAAAGAACACCATTAACAATTGAAGCGTAATCTATGAGATATATTTAGTAGAAACAACTTGTTGAGAAAGGACTGATCATACGTGTGAAGTGATTCAATGTTTATTGTACCTTTAAATGAGTATTACAATTTACAGAAGGCACATTTTAATAAGGTGTTGAACCTCCTCGAACAGAAATACAAGCTTCCAATCTGGCATGCAATCGGTCGTAAAAATGCTGGATATCACGCTGGGGGATACCATTCAATGTGCTTTCAACTTGGACGCGTAATTCAGCGATGGTCGTTGCCTGCCGAGGTCCGCGGAAGAGTCTTTGTCCGATACAGTGACAGATATGCTCGACTGGAGACAAGTCAGGAGAACGTGTTGGCTAAGAGAGTTGGTGCACTGCCTGAAGAGCATGTTGAGTTGCCCGGGTGGAATGTGGGTGCGCGTTATACTGCTGCAATATCGCATATGGGATTACACTCAAATATGGCAGGACGACCCGATGTACGATGTCGCTGACGTACGTATTGCTATTCAGTGTACCTTGTACAAACACCTGACTACGAAAATCACAGCTGATCGCTCCCCACATGATGATGTCACTGTGTGCCACTGGCGGATGCACGATGGAAGAAACCGCTCATCACCTTGTCGCCTTCGGAAGCATAAACGACCATCAGACGCTCCTAAGCAGAATCTGTTTTCATCACTGAAGACCACAGACTCCATTCTACCCACCAATGAACTCGTTCTTGACACCACTGTAAACATGCTCAACAATGACGAGGTGACAGTGGTAACCGTGCCAGTGGCACGCTTGGCCATTGTCCTGCTTCCAAAAGACGTTTGCATATCTTTCTTGCAGACACCCTTGGTACGACAGAGGATCGAATTTGTGACGCCATCTACCACCGCCGCTCTCCTGATACACTGTCCTCTCGTACATCAGTAACTCTGTGTTCGGGTGTGCGAATGCTCATTTGACCATCGACGCCACCATCGTACCACTATACGACCCACTATACGACCTTCCTCAAACTCCGACCTATTGACCCACTATACTCCCACTATCGACCCACTATACGACCTTCCTCAAACTCCGTTAACTGAACAAATGTTGCGCGCCTGTGTCGTCTAGGCATGGTAGCTTCTTCAAAGAGCACTGAACAATACGACACAAGACGAAGAACTTCTCTCTTCACGCCCTAGTCCTTAAATATGCGCTGCGTACATTTGCATGTTGTCGTCCTCAGTGACGTCATAATTTCATCCAATGACTTTCAATCTTGGATCAGGGTTTCTGCTGCCCTTAACTATTAACATGTTATAATATGACGTTCCTAAAGGTTCCTAAAGGAATTCCTTCTGGGTGTTATTTCTTCAATTTCCGCCAGTGTATTATTTTTATTCATTAAACTGGTTCACAAGGCTTTTATAACATGAACAATTGTAGCTGCCTTTAACTACACTGCTCACAAAAATTAGGGGATATTTCAAAATGAATATGAAGCGATAAAAAAAGCATTTTTTAATTAAACAAGAACATCAGAAAAGCAAACGATAAGTCAAAGAAAGTTGTCCGATTATGCAAATGAGATGCAAAACCAACTTTTATTTCATTGGTGAAAATGCACTATACAAAAGACTGAAAGTACTGGAGTATCTGCACGTTCCCTGATCTTGAAAGTGCACATCCTGCAATTTCCCAGCCCTTGCAATACCCCTACAACACGATTTGCCCGAATGCGAAGCCTGGAGAGCCATAGGACGTCTTGAAGCTGGTCAAACACAGACGACAGTGGCAACAGCACATGGAACATCCCAAAGCGTGAATAGCAGACTGTGGAATTGCTTTCAAGAGACTGGCACAGTACGAAGAAGACGAGGGCATGGTCGCCCATCTGCCACAACAGCAAGAGATGACCGCTACTTGACCTTATTGGCAAGAAGGAACAGGCGCAGCAATGCAACAGAGCTGCGGGGACAGTTTCGTGCTGCTACTAGACAACGGATATGCACCCAGACCATACGAAATCGGCTCCATCGTGTTGGACTGCATGCCCGGCGACCAATGGTATGCATTCTGCATACCATTGGTCGCCGGCATTCTACGAGTTCTACGGTTATCTGCTGAACACCGTAGAACTCGTAGAAGGTGGGCTGATGAGCATCGTCATTGGACCCGTGATGAGTGGTCAACTGTCCTCTTCTCTGACGAGTCACGGTTCAGTCTGCAGCCTGACAATCATCATGCCTTGATCTGGCGTGAACGAGGAACACGGGAGAATCCACGTTTCATGCGAGAAAGGGACTCCTTCGGTGGTGGTGGTGGAATCATGGTGTGGGCTGGCATTAGCATTGGTGGTCGTACCGACCTCCACGTCATCAGAAACGAATCGCTGACTGCTGTCAGATATCGAGATGAGGTCCTGCACCCTATAGTGGTACCCTATGCTGGAGCAGTTGGAAACAACTTTCTTTTCATGGACGATAATGCAAGGCCCCGCCGTGCACATCTCGTCAACAACATGCTTCAGGAGGCAGGAATCAAACACATGGACTGGCCTTCACGTTCTACAGACCTGAATCCCATTGAACATGCTTGGGATGCACTGGGAAGACGTCTGGCAAACCAATGCCTCCCACAACACTTCTTGAGCTGGAAGTTGCCCTGGAGCAAGAGTGGCAGAGGATCCCACAAGAACTGCTGGACATTCTGATCCTGTCCATGCCCCATCGCTGTCAGTGTGTTTTGGCAGTCTTGGTTGACCATACACCCTACTGAATAGTCAATGTGTGGCACTCTCGTCCAGTTTGACATGCTTCTGTTCACCCCCACCAATATGTCACTTACTACTCAATCACGACAATTGAGTTTGCATCTCATTTGCATAATCGAACAACTTTCTTTGACTTGTCGTTTGCTTTTCTGATGTTCTTGTTTAATAAAAAAATTCAAATGCTTCTTTTTTTTATCGCTTCATATTCATTTTGAATTATCCCCTAATTTTTGTGAGCAGTCTATTTTTCAGTTGCTGATTTCAGCTTAAAAATGGCTAGCACGTCACTTTTTATGTTATTGATCATTTTGACTCCTATTAAGATCTTCCTATACCAGCACCTCCAGGCAACTGGGAGATATTAGATATTTTACATTTTTTGGCTGGTAACACTGACTGCCAAGTGGGAGAAAACATGTAACAGTAACCTAACCTCAGACCGCCATTCTTGTTTTCGTTGTAACAGGAACACGTGATGTACGTTGAAGAGTGAATTTTGACGTTTAAATGGTACAAAGGTAGCGTCGCGGATGTGTTAATGTGCCAGTAAGGTTTGTTATGTGTGTGGAAATCATATTTTAAAATGCCAAGGTCGATCTTTGACAAAGATTGTGAAGAAAGCCTATAACCTCTATTTTGGATGTCATGTTGGAGATCAAGACAAAACATGGACTCCACATGTGTGCTGCATAAGGTAAGATAAAATCCATGACCTTTGCAGTTCCAAAGGTTTGACGTGAGCCAACTAGTCATTTGCATGATTGCTATTTTTGTTTAACTAGAGTGTCAGGCTTTTCAAAATAGAACAAAAGCAAAATACAATATCCAAATGTGCCTTCAGCCATAAGGCCAATTCCTCATAGAGAAAATCTTCTTATAACAACACCTTCAACCAACTGGGAAGAGATGGATTCACATTCATCAGAATTAATTCGAAGACTTTGAGGCATATACAGATGCTGAACCTACATACACACCTAAAAAGTTAGACAAGCCTCATCTGATTCAGGAAAATGAACTAAATGATATTGTTCGAGACCTAGGGCTTCTAAACAACAAGCTGAGGTTTTAGGTTCAAGACTTCAAGAGTGTAATCTTCTGGCCAAGTGTACCAGAGTTTCTCCGTTCAGAAAGAGAAATATGGCTTTATCTGCTTATTATGATATTCAAGATGATTTGTGTTTGTGCACAGATATTCAGGGTTAATGAAAGAAATTGGAACAACTCACGACCCTAAGGAATGACGTCTATTTATAGATTCGTCGAAATTCAGCTAAAAGCTGTCCTTTTGAATAAAGGGAACCAAAAACCTTCCATTCCGGTAATATACACTATGGCAATGAAGGAAACTTATGAAAGCATGGAAAAAATACTCACCGCTATAAAATATGACAAGTTTAAGTGGACAATATGTGGTGACCTAAAAGTCATATCTCTCTTGCTCGGGCTTCAAGGAGGTTTCACAAAATTTTACCCTTTTCTTTGTTTATAGGCCAGAAAGGAACACTACAAAACAAAAGACTCGCCCAAAAGAGATGTTTTTATTCCTGGAAAGGGTAATGTGAGGTATAAACCTCTAGTTGTCCTCTCTGATGTTCTGCTTCCACCACTACACATCAAACTGGGACTTATAAAAAACAAACGAAACCTTATAAAAAGCTTTGTAAAGGTTTTGGACAAAACTGATAAAGGGTTTTTGCACTTGAAGGAAAAATTTCCAAAATTAAGCGATGCCAAACTCAAAGAAGGGATATTTGTTGGCTCTCAGATCAGGAAGCTACTGAATGATACTCTCTTCTGAGGAATCATAAAGAGGAAAACTACTATCAGCTCATTCAAGATCTTCTCAAAAACTCTGAAAATCTTGGTTGCCGAATGTCTTTGAAGATCCATTTCTTACACTCGCATCTCGACTTCTTTCCCAAGAATTTAGGAGCTGTCAGTAATAATCAAGGGGAAAGATTTCATTAGGATTACCGAACCATGAGGAGAGATAGCAAGATAGGTGAGATCCAGCAATGATGGGTGACTACTGCTGGTCCTTGAAGAAGGAAGATACCTCAGCACATAAAAGACGAAAATGAACTTCTTGTAAGTATCCTTACCCATGTTTTCTTATATTGCGTTTCATTAGTATTTCATATGTTATTTATATTCAGTAGTCTTTAACTGTGATGCTTCTAATTTTTTTCACTGTAATTATGCAATTAATTAATGAGATTTAAATTGCAATTTAATAAAATAGTCACGACTATTTTCATTTCCCAGATACACATATTCATTGAAAATTGAAATACAACAGTCCGTAATTTAAAAAAAAACTACGCGCTGCAGATTTTTCACAGCCATATTTGAATACAGCACCCCAAAATTAGTAAAAAAACATCCTATTTGACCAATGTTATAAAAAAAAATTTCATTTTGTTGTCTAGTGTTATTAGTCAAACTGCGACAAACCACAACTCGTACTAGAGAAATTAATTTGGGATCTAATATATATATACCCATCATTGTGTAATTAGAACTGAAATACAATACATCATAATTCCTGTAATTCGGCATTTAGGTACACATTTCCGATGAACAAATAAATGCTTTTTCACATTTTTTTTTTATTTTGGGGCAAAAGGTCGCTTTATTTTCAAACAGATTATTTAAACTTTTTTTTAATTGAACTTAATCGAAAACATAGCAAACACTAATGGAAGTAAAAATTAAATCGATAATGGTAAATGATTATCATTTTAAAACCATACAGGATCGATTTCTAAGATATTTGATGGCTATTGTTAGCCATCAAATTTATTTGTTACTACGCGACCTGCTTTTTTAAATTATCCTTCAGCTAAGAACATAAGAAATGGCAGCCTCAATGACGAATTTGAATGCATCACCTAGGTGCTTGAGTATGTTTTCTAGAAGCATACAAACCAAGCCGTTTCTTGCCAAAGTAATTGAGACTTTCTGTAACATGTTACTTGCTTCTTGCGTACTAAGAAGCACTTCTTAGATCCACAGACTTTATCGAAATTCAAGGCACTTATGATTAATGATTTCTGCAGGCAGCAGGACTGTATTCTTCTATATCTTCCTCTCTCCTTATTTTTGTGGGCTTGTCAGTCTGTATCGATCGAGTGTAAGGAAATGCAAAACCATCCATGTATAGCACTGCTCCTGACATTCGATCTTGGTCGCCCGCCCTTCAATACTGCAATGCTCCAGCTAAAGGCAAACAGCGAGTGAATTTCTTTAGCATCACTCTATCGACGCCGATGCACGCAGCGAGGAAAAGTGAAAGTTTTAAATGCTTTGATCCACCGAGCGACACCGATGTCAGAATCGATCGGTGAACAAGCAAATCGTTTCATGCTCAGTTTAGAAGACAGTTTTATTTCATATCGCTTTTTATCACTATTAAAGTAAAATATTTAGTTGGCATCTGAAGCCCTGTGAAGAAGTCACTAAAGACTAAAATGGACGAAGATAAAATGGACTGCAAAACATGTTACGAAAAAGCAAATATGAAATAGCCATACCTTTATCCTATACGATTGAATGTTTAAAGGAATGTAAATTATTGACTGTTTACCAAAGCGACATTTATTGATCTCTAGATGATAACACCAGTTATTTGCGTGGTACTCAAAAAACGAGAGTGAAATCTTATTTAATGTTTATAAATTGTGTTCCAAGAGAATCTCCTTTCAGAGGTTCAGATCACAACGCATGACTTGATCTCTGATATTTTGTGGCCAATGCGACAGATTACAATTTTGTCAGTACAAATGACAACCAACCAATTTTACTCACATATTAATAAAGATTACGCGCCGTTTCATAAAGATTATATTGATAGAATATAAATGGAATGTAAAATTTGATTCACCCTAATCATTTAATCAAGAAAGCTAAATTTTCTCAAACTTCGAAAGAATGGAAATGATAAAAATGGCTATTAATTGGCTATTAACTCAGTTCTATGTCATACTCATAACTGTGCATTTAATAATCATTTATTATAACGAAAACATTTCTCTTTTGAGAAGGAACTACTTAGAGAAGCATCTCCCTAAGAGGGAAGTGGTTTTAGAAGCAATACGATGAAAAAACTGAGTACAGATGCTTTACCATCCCTCTGATCCAGTCTGACTAACAACGATGCTTGCTTCGATGTTTTTATATCTATTTTCTTTCTTGTATCCTATTTCTTGTTTTCCTACTTAATCCAATTTTCCTACTTACTTTCAGTATTTCACAGTCCATTTACTGGTTAACCCCCACCCCCTCCTTCTCTGACGCATCGTGGTTCAGTTCACATACCTCAGATGTCAAGGGAAAAAAATGAAATAAAAGCCAAATATGCCAATTTCAAAACAAAACTGCCCTTCAAAAAAAATAAATGTCATATATTTTTCTCAAACATTATCAGATGTTACCTGTTTCAATAAAAATGAAGTCTAGCTTCACAACAAGTCAGTAATGAATTTTGCAATACGACTTTATTTCTCATGAGAAAGATACTAAAGTACCTTTCGTTCTTCAAGAAAAATTGGGCCATCTCTCCTCACACAGTAGTACCAACTACAACACTTCTTTTCCACTTCTTTCTGCAGTCGCAACTTCCCAAGAGATCTTACAAATATTTGCCAATATTTATTACTCTGAGTATCCGTCCCCTGGCCGAGTGGTTAGCACGCTTGGCTACTGATCTAATGGGACCTGGGTTCGAGCCCCGGGTAAGGCATGGATGTGTGTTTCGTTTTTCTGCTGAGGTCCTGCCATCCTCTCAGACCTTCTACTATGGAATATAAACTGACAGCCTCCTGCCAGACCTCTGTGGCAAGCAGCTGCTTGAGGGGGTATTATTATTACTCTGAGCAGCATTGTACACTTCACTCTTTTAACCCATTCACAAACCTGCTTCAGGGTTTCGTTTTTCTCTCAGCTAGTTTGCTGCCTCTTCTGAGATAAGTGCAATAACCGGGAATGGACACTGTTAACAACCTTTCTTCTCTCTAATCCATGGCTTCTATATCCTCCCTACCAAACAGAACCGACCAATCCCGGCCAATCTTATTGGCCAACAGTTGTTACCAATCTCCTCGCATTTACATTTTCTATGCTACCAAGAAAATGGCGAAATCAATAATTAATGCTCCAAGCTATAGTTGTGACCTTTGGTTCTAATTAAAGGGCAGCTTCCCACTCGCAAAGCTTCTCAAGTTTCGTTTCTGGAAGAAGTATCTTAACTTCTCGAGAAAATCAGTCTGTGCCAGCTGAGGTAGTTAATGATCTTTCACCCTGTAAAACAGAATGGTTCGACATTTGATATTATTAGTTTATTAAATCAATTATTCCGAGATTTATTCCTAGCTCTCAAAGATAACGATATTTCAATAGTTTCCTCCCGCCTGAAACAATAACTGCGAATCATTAGAATATATCTTTAAAATATAATAATTGCAGAGTTAGTGCTAAATATTTATGCTTTACCAGAAGTATTTAAAATATTAATAGTATCTAAAAAGTATGAGACGTTAATCAGGACAGGTACTGGGTTTGAAACAAATCCTACGGAATGTGAGATTATATAAGCTGTTGACTATGGGGAAAGAGAACCTTTGCTGAAGAGCATGCAGGATGACTTGAACGAGGCTGCCTCTGCTTCTAAGAGCAGTCCAGTGGATGTCTTCAAGCAATGGAGTTTTTACGACCGAACCATTGAGCTCATAGAGCAGCATGGAGGTGTAATTCGGGAGCAAACCTTAGCAACCCAACACTTCTTGAGTTCTAAGAACGCAGTGGAGATGCATAGGGAGAAAAGTAGGTTAAAAATCCCAAATGAAAAGAAGAAAGTGAAACTTGGACTCTTTGCAAACAAGATAACAGGAAACTAGATGCTTACGCAATACCTTGGGCATTAGGTGGTTCAATTTTTTAACTAATGATGAGGTTAGGCAAAGGAGTCTGCAACCTCCTTTAACCAGCATATTGTGCAGAGAAAGACTCCGTTGGTTTGGCCATGTTGCCCGTATGGATAATTATAGATTGGTGAATAGAGTTATGAACAGTGTGCCTAAAGGCTTCAGAAAGAGTGGGAGACCTAGGATGCGGTGGGCAGACAATGTCAAAGAGGACCTTATTAGAATTAGTGTGCAGTGGCCAGATGCAGCAGATGTAGCTCAGGACAGACTTGCTTGGAGAATTAAATTGCACGATCTGATTCGACCTTCGTAGCCCATGGCTGCTTGAGGAGGAGGAGGAGGAGGAGGAGGAGGAGGAGGAGGAGGAGGAGGAGGAGGAGGATATATATGCTTTAACTAATAAATGCGATTTAAGTAAATAATTTAATTTTATTTTGTTCACTTCAGTATTAGTTTCTGTAGCGGTAACAGTGTATTTCGTTGCTTATAGTAGCACCATTAATGCTCGAGTTGGTCTTTTGTAAACCGATTCAACCGTGATTCATTGATGTTAGTTCTTTGAGACGGTTTCACACAGTGGGGCATTGCTATTCACCCTAAAACATTTTATCAGGGAACACAAGCAATTTGCATTTAAACATCTGAAAATGAATAATAAACAAAGAATGTTGGTTATCTTTTACTAAAAATACTTAACGAGGTGTACGGCAGGAACAGAATTTCGTATCTGTGCATCAAAAAACATTCAGTGCATCCGAGAAAATTGGAAAGGGAATTGGGTCACAAGTTCATTCATGTTTAACATTTCTTTCACACATCATCTGCAAATTGTATACTACATTGGTTTAGACAGATACCTTGTATTACCTTCTCTCTAATTAAGTTCATTGTGTCTTAAACATACTAAACGTTCTCATTTATTTTTTAAACTTCCATTGCTCCCCGATGCAATCGTTATCTGTAATTCGATTTATTTTCTTATAATTATGATTCATTCTCAGTCATATTCATTTATATTATTAAAAGATCATTTTGAGAAAATTCATTACCAAATTGAAATCTCAGTGTTGCAAACAGACGTTTCCAAATATCTCCCAAATAAGATGACTTTTGTCGTTGCTTCGTAAATAACAACAGCCAGTCATATACGATGCAAATGATTTGAAAGAGAGGTAAGTCGTACTCTTTCTATATGTTCGAGACCTTTAGAGGCGAAATGGTCTTCTGTGGACAGAGCACTCATCGAAGATCTCCAAAACTCTGCCCGTTATTTATCACTTAGCTAATTGGTCGGGGAACACCAGAAGAGGGCATTTTTTCATGCTTGGTTTCAGTAATGCAATATCTTCAATTTGATTTCATTTTACGCTTATATTTTGTTTCTACTTCAATATGACCTGTCTGAAAATTTCGCTAAAAAAATAAGTGAAAGTAGTTTAAAATTTATAGCTCTAGATGTTGCTAGGATGGCAGAGAAAAGAAGATTCGGCAGCTATTCATTGCTACCATATAAACATTGGAAAAATTTTAATTAACATTAAGTTTCAGAATATCCATAAAAATGCTGTTACTTTTTTTCTCATTAAATTATGAAAAACTTAAGTAAGCCAATGCTTGTCACGATACTTAATTTACGCGATTTCGGTTTTACACGGTAAAGAAAATGCAACCAGTAATGTTTACTTGGTATAAATACAGTTCCATTTACAACAATTCTGCAGAAAATTCATTCATCATGGGTTGGGTTGGATTGTTTTACCTCTGAGAGGCACTTTTTCACACAATGGGCTAAATGGCCAGGTCACAAGGACTCCGAAGACTCAGAGAAGGTTGGGGTTGGACCCACTGGAACGTCTGTTGGGAGACAGATGGTAGGTTCCCGTCAAGGCCATCCAGCATGTTCTTTAACGTGCACAAGGTATGGTTCTCCCGCACACGAGCCCGCAGCTTAACGTCCCTCCCATGGACAGCGGCATTTCCAAGACCATTGGTGTCCCCTACTGACTGTGGGCAGGGCAGGGATTTTGCATAGATAAATCACAACGCTACCCAGCTGGAATTCGAACCTGGGAACTGTAGATTACGAGCCTAGCGCGCTACCGACTGAGTCACTACTGTCCCCAATTCATCACGGAGATCGGGAAAGGCTGGTAGAGGAGATTTTATATTTTATAGTTAATTTAATTTAGATAAATGTTGTATATTTAGTTTTGAATTTTAACTTGATATTTAGTTGATTTTTCTTCAATTTAATGTCAATCTATGTTTCTAATGTTCTCTATTATCTACTCCAGAATCCATGTTTTTGATAATACTGTCGCCGTTGCCAGTAATATTTAAGATTAGACTGCTTGTTAGTTCTGGTGCGGAATTCAGAGCCGTGAAAATGGGTGGGAGAGGAGAGAAGTGAATGGTACCCTTTGAATTCTTCATACCAGTATCTGAAGTACGGAGTAATTATTTTGATATACCAGTTTTATATCATAAGAAAGTGACTATTTTCACTTTTTGTGAAACTATTTTAAATGAATTTTTTTTAATTTATTTTTAAGAGATGTGTTGTATTCATCAGATGATGAAGAATGATTTTTGGAAAGTTACGTTTGTGTCATACAGTGCGTTTAACAGACTGCGTTTCTGAAGCTGCTTGTTATCCAAAAAAATAAACGGTTTCTAAACAATGACAGTTTAGTAAACTTATCATCAGTGTTAACAGATGTAGAATAATTATCGTATTTATACAACAATTTTTACCACCGATACAATATATAATCCTAACTTAGGATTGTACGAATAAACTACAATAATTTTGAAAACGACGGCTATATAAATAAATAAATAATTGAAACAATATATTCAATATGTTCGCTCCACTGATCTGACAACACTGCTTGGCAGTGCGATCAGTTTGTGTTGATTGTTGTCTCAGATGCTGCAGTAGTGAAGTGCACGAAGTGTGCCATAAGCCATGACTGAAAAAATGTTTGGTGCCTGAGCGTTTGACCGAAACAAAACTGAGTTTATTATTCCTATCACTATAATCGTGAATTTTTCCACCGAGGTTAGCATGGGCACTCGGGGCGGCCTACTCCATTTTCAGCAGGATTTAATATACTGTGTGTTGTCACAACAAGTATGTGTCACACATTACTCCCGTCAACAGCATTCAAATTACGAGCGAGTTGCGTCACAGTATCCTTTCTGTTGACTCGTACCATACAGGATAGCCTTCGCTCACCTCTAGCATTAATGAGCCGTGGTCGGCTTACACCTTGCCGGCGGTTCGTGGTTTTTCCCACCTCGGTCCACTTTTTTAAGGTACTAACCACGGCTGAAATGAGCACCCCACAAGCTTTGCCTTCTCGGAAATGCTCTGACTCAGTTGTCTGGCCAATGTAATTTGGCCTTTGTCAAACGCATTTAAGTTCACTGCCTTTCCCATCTGAAAAAGAAGAATAACACTAATTAACAGAGCTTATTATCAGGTGTTATTTATACCGTTTCATGACCTTCATACGCGCCGTCGTTTACCTGCAATTGCTTCGATTTACAGAAAGACGCGGTAGTCATAATATTTGGCTCTTCGGTATATATGAATATATAGAATAATATGTATCATATACAATTAAAAGCAAACATCCGGAAACTACACTTTATTTTTATTAATTTCTTGGTCTCCATTTACGAGGTGTTTTTCTGGTATCGTATCAAGTGCGGAGTTTGGATCAGTCGATAACTCGCCAGGTTCATAACCTGCTAGTTCCCAGGTTCGAGTGTCAACTGTGCCACTATCGAGATTATTTCCTTCAGAATATCTTCTTATACCAGTAAACTAGTTGATGTTAGCAGTGATTGAAAATGAATACTTAAAGGTCAAAGAATGTTTCTTCCTTTCAGCAGTACAGTCGCTCAAAAAAGTATCCGAACACTACGGTTGATTACAGAATTCAGAAAAAATATCTGGCAACGATTTTTTTAGAAATTAGTGATCTGGCAACCTTCGTGTCACGTGACACGAAGGTTGCCAGATCACTAATTTCTGAAAAAAATCGTTGCCAGATATTTTTTCTGAATTCTGTAATCAACCGTAGTGTTCGGATACTTTTTTGAGCGACTGTACATCGAACAGGGATGTTATTTTGCCCATTGGTGCTTTTTTTTTTTCGATTGCTATGAAACAGGAGAGGCTTTTTCTCTTTACTATCCCTAAGCTCTTTAAATAAAGGTCCACGAACAGTTACATCTGAACATGCTACTCTGCAACTTTCGGACTTTTCTTGAAGTAATTGTGGTGAAGTCAACTTTCTGTTCTTGTGGGAGTTTTTCGTTACATTTTGCCATCTGCAAGTGCTATGGTCGTCTTGTATCATGTCTTTGATATCAACGTATCAAAGTAAAATCTTGAAGCACTCAAGTGATACGAAATTCCAACTACAAGGTATAATTTGTTTCCTAAAATATGTCTAAATTCTAGTGATTGCATTTGGCCATTGCAAGCCAGTTCTAACAAAGTCTTGTATTTCATAGGTAACAAATTACTACCACATTCTTCGTTTGCCCGTTTTCTTAAGGCCTTTAGCCATGCTGTTCATAACTTTATCACTGGTCAGCAGTTCTACATGTTGACAATATGATCAATCCCTCTACATTAGATCTTTAATAAAATGATACCCAATGGTGTTCGAGGACTATTTATTGTAGTATAAGACGAAAATCTAATATCCAATATACTGAGTAATCACCATGAATTTAAAAGCATCAGATTACTTTTTTTTATACAGCTTAGGAAATATTTGCATTTCGCTACAATAACAAACTTTTAAGAGAATCAAACTATTTCTAGACTGATTTTCGTCACTAGGTGTATATACTTGTTTTCTCACTCTCTACAGATGATTAAATCTTCCAGTAGCAATGCTTATTTTCATGTTTTCCCCATGAAACATATTGCCAGTATCTCTCGTACAACTCTCAAGATAATTTAACTGCGAAAACGTTGAAGAGCACAACCACTTTGATAAATGCAGCACTACTTACATGAGAAATTTTTATGATTTAAATATTCTCTCTCTTTCTCACCAAACCTTACTCTTGCGAATAGCTATAAAGAAAGAGTTCATTTTGTGAACATCATTTGCCAAGAGCGACAAATCACGACTATAATCTAAGATATTTCCAGACCTCTAGATCATATAAAGCAGGTTCCGATTTTTGCCCTGGCGAGCCCTTTCTCAATAATGAGAGCAACATGCGTACCAACTTCAAATAATGGAGTAACACACAGTTGTGCGACTGATTGCGGACGCGGTTGGTAACATTAATTCATTACACTGATTAAGCGATATAAAAGCCTTTGAAATAACAGAGCAAGTATGCTTTTAAATTTAATTATCAACTAGCAAGAAAATTACTTGTCTCTACAGCGTTCTGAATTAATCGAGAAGCTTCCTTATAAATTACTCTAAGAATAAATATTAAATGCTTTAAATTCAATGTCAGTTCTCAAGCACGCGAATATATTAATATCTCCTGCATTCGGGCGGCGTACCGAAAAACTAGCTTTGATCGCCGGATCCGACCCACGGGCAATATTTTTCCTTCTCGATCCACCGTCTCAATCTTTCCCTCACAATGTTCTTTTCAAAACGTAACGAATCGCAAAACTAATAATAGGTGATAAAATGCAACTTTGTTTTGGACACATCCACTGCACTGCTCTTGGGAGCACAGGGAACCTCGTTCAAATCAACCTGCTTGATCTTCAGAAAAGGCTCTATTTCCCCATTGATCACCGCTTATAGTTTCATACTCCGAACGCAATACTCATTCTTATAATGGGAAAGTGCGGAAAAAAATGCGGAAAATAATCTCACCAAGTCTCCTACTTTATACATACTATTCAATATTTCCAACCTAATCTTTGAAAAGTGTTAGGAACATTAAGGATTTTTTCCAAAACCTACCTTTTTATTTTAATCTGGTAATGCTTTAAAAGTATATATATATTTTTTTTTACCTAGATACCGTTTTTAAATAAATCGCACCTGTTACAACTAAAATAATTTTGTGTCTTACTCAGTTTTTATTTCGTCTCAACGTTTTCATTTATCCTGCAATAAATACAGATGATAAAATACTTGCACGACAATGGCTTCAATGTGTTTCGATTAAATTGATGCTTTACTATGATACGGTGCCTGATATCTAAAATAACAAAACATTGCTCCTAACCATGCCTACGTTTACACAAAACTGCAAGAATACACATTTTTATGTAAATGTTATAACTGCAATAGTTATTTTTACACCTAATTAAATTATTTGTTGCGTTTGCCAAAAAAAATATGATGGCAGAAAGATTTATCTTTGCATGTAATGTTGCGCATTCAGTGTACGGTAAACAGGATTTCAAGAAATTTGAATGAATTGCAGTTGCAACTAGCTAATATGTCCTAATTATCACATATTGCTCAGCAAAACGTAAATGTAACTCTATCCAGACGCTATTTCATCTTCAACCGTCATTTTCGTTGCTATTATCCACGCTGATAGCATCAGTAAGGTGATGACGCAAATACCGATAACTAATAATGCAATGCCAAAGATAACGAAAGCGACAACACCAGTAGTGACTAATAAAGGAGTGTAACGGAAACAGAAACGAGGAAAATCAGAAATATATTTATAATTTTCCTCTTCTTTTTCTGCAACTTTGTTGTAACCAATAGCATGATAATTAATTAATTTGTTAAAAATAGAACATGGTGCTCTAATTGCTATAGCTTCCTCCGCATTCTCATATTGCAGAATATTTTCACGATGAAATTTCCATGCTTCCTTTTAATAGTTTGGATTAAAAACCAAAAAAAACACATGCTTAATCATGTGATATTAAATAGATCAGACCTATTTAAACAAATTCGCTATGTTTCATTGTACGAATAACGTTCGGCAAGCTGGAAATAACTAATTTCAGCCTCAATTCATCATTTTGTCAACTTCTCCTAATTAATCTCGACACTCCTGACCAATGCTGCACCCATTTGCAAATGAAAGGACGTCACGCGATGTCAGAGCCTCTTCACGATGGCGTTTGCAAGTGAAAGGACAAATTGGAGAGAGAGAAGATCAGACACGTTCTGCAGAACATTCGTTGCTTCCTTCTTAAGGAAAATATCGGGCCTTGAATGAATGTCAAGAGGTTTTGAATGATGCCTACAGCATACACATCATTTCGTTTGAATATGTGAAACATTCATATATCCGAGATGGTGCTGTCTTCATCAATGACATACAAATATAATTATTCAAAATGAAGGAGGATTCACTTGTTTGTTTTAGCAAATGTCTTAATACATAGATATTATTATATATTTTTAAATTGCATTTTTTATCTGAAATCATGCGTGAATTCGTAATAAACAGACAAATCATAAAACAACTGATTTAATAACAAGGCATTAAGCTTATACCAATAACAGTGAAATTTCAATTATTTACTTGAAATAGCAATTAATAATCAAATACAACATTCGAAAACGGAATCACAAATCAAAGCTTAGGCAGAAATCATACCAATCATATTTCAGCAGTTAAGCATCAGTTGTGATAATTACCTTTTCTACGAAAAATAAAGGTACACTGTTGTACTAACGATACTAGTCTTACCACTCCAAATATCGATAGTTTATCACTGCGCACAACTCAAAACGAAAGCGTCTTTTTTATACATGTCAAAAACTCTCTCTCTTTACTGAATTCACCTCCTTTTCAAATCCATCGTATTCCAATACATTAATGACGTAATTACGCTATGTGCGAAATTTAGTGTGTCTCGCAGTAGCGATCACGCTTTCATTGTTGCACGTTAATAGTCAGCTTCATAAATATACGTATATTTCAATACTTTTACTTAAGAATAAATATTATTTTCTTTTTTTAAGAATAAATATTAAATTCTTTAAATTCAATGTCAGTTCTCAAGCACGCGATTATATTAATATCTCCTGCATTCGGGCGGCGTACCGAAATCTAGCTTTGAACGCCGGATCCGACCCAGCAGGGACGGTATTTTTCCCTTCCCGATCCACCGTCTCAATCTTTCCCTCGCAATGTTCTTTTTCAAAATGTAATGAATCGCTGAATCTATGAAAATAGTTTAAAAATATTCTCTAGACCTGCGGTTCCCAACCTTTTTCGAGTCACGACTCCATTTTATAGAGACAAATTAACCCGCGACCCCGATACATTAAAAATAGGCTTTTTAATAGTGTAAATGAAACCACATCGAAAATAGATTTTTCAGTATAATACAATTCAAAATAATGTTAACTTACGACATATTTAATGCGATGATTGAACTTGTAACTCATTAACAAGCTAAAAAATTCGCGGTTGAGTTTTCGTTAATGCCAACTTCATGTCATTCTCTACATTTATTCTGTTTCTTGGTTTTGTTTTCAAATGAAGATGCGTTGTAAATCCAATCTCACGGAGATATGTGGAAACAAAGGGGAGTGATTTTTTGTTGTTTCGTGATTTTTTTGTTTTCCCTTTTTAAATTTTTCATAGCTCACCACTGCCCGGCGACCCCACAGAAAACCCTTCGCGACCCCAAATGGAGTCGCGACCCATGGATTGCGAACCACTGCTCTAGACACTTAAAATTATGACAAATTCGTGATACATTATCTATATTTACATTTTGGCATATTCTGCCAAAATTAATTTCCTCGGTTCAGAAATGAACATAGAGTGAGTGCATACATGAACTAAACTGGCAAAGGAAAATGTGAAGCCTAATTCAAGGAAACATGTGTTTGATATCTAACAAATTTTATCGAAACATTTTTAGACGTTAAACTTTTCAAAATGTTACTAAAATAATTTAAATGAAACGGAAAAGGATAATAAATAGATTTTGGAGAAAAACTTTGATTTCAAATTGTATTAATTCGACTGTTATCTAATATCCTATAGAAGGAATACTGAAATTGAGGTCAGTAACATAAATTCTGCAGCCCTTGAAAAATGCAGCTGGAATAATTGACTGGACAAAAAACGAATTCGAAACATTGGAACGAAAAACTCGAAAGCTTTTGAACACGTCATGCACTCCATCCAAGAAGTGATGTTGATAGATTATACCTACCACGAAAAATTGGAGGAAGAGGACTACTACAAGTACAACAGGTAGTAGAAGAAGAAAAAAGAAGCCTATATGACTATATCAACAGAAGCAAGGAAAAGTTACTGCAGGCAGTTAAAACTGAAAACATATTAAAAACAGCAGAAACCAAGGCTGAATTTAAGAAAAAACAGTTCGAGAACAGACTAAATGACTGGAAGAACAAGCCACTTCATGGACAATATCTAAAAATATTGAAGGGAAAAGTGATAACAATTTGACATGGGCATGGCTGAAAATGGGTACTTTCAAGAAAGAAACTGAAGGTCTGATTTTTGCTGCACAAGAGTAGGCATTACAAACAAATGTTATGAAAGCTAGAATTCAGAAAATTACTGAAAATTCAAAATGTCGACTTTGTCAGCAAAAAGATGAAATTCTGTCTCATCTTATTTGTGAATGCAGCAAAATTGCACAAACAGACTATAAGAACAGGCAGGATAGAGTTGCGAAGTTGATCTACTGGTCTTTATGCAAAAAAATACAATTTGCCAGTATCAGAGAAATCGTAGAACACCAGGTAGAGAAGGTGGTTGAAAATGACCAAATTAAGATCATGTGGGACTTTAGAATCCAAACTGATCGACATCTCGAACATAATACAACATATATAACTGTATTTGAAAATAGAAAAGTGTGGATAGTAGACATTGCAATTCCAGGTGATGCCCGAATTGAGGATAAAGAACAAGAACAAAATGACTAAATATAGAGATTTAGCAATTGAAATTACTAGACTGTGGGCTAAACACACTTCTGTTGTCATCGGGGCCCTTGGCACCATCTCAAAAAATTTTATAAACCATCTCAAGAAGCTGCAGATTTCTGATATAACATCCTCAGAACTGCAAAAGACAGCACTACGTGGAACTACATACATTTTACGACGATACCTAGTTGATACTAAGGTCTCAGGCTGAAACGTGAATCAACTCAAACCGCCAGCCAATGATTTTTTTTGTTTCTTTTTTGTGTCATTGACTGTGTTTAGAATATTTCGATTATATGTGTATAATAAAAGTAATAATGTTAAATGGTAGATAGGTAGTCAATGGAAGGAGAGCTATTCACCAATTCCCTGTGATGATGCGTATAACCGGCCAGGCCTAGCACCTAATGTCTCTTGTGGAAGTGAACGGAAGGGGGAGGGCTGCCAAATTAGTGTGGCCTACTGATACGGACAACTACGGCTACTGTACTTTTTTTTTTGTTGTTTGTTTTCTCGCTGCTGAGGAGTGGTCAACCACACAGGGTCCTGGTGCTGACCATATATACGAATCTGAACGGAATTATGGCTCTGAGCTTGATTATGGATCCTGAAATTGCTGCACTGGTGGGCTTCTGTGGAGGGAAATTCTTACGCCGTGTTTTCTGTATGTTTGTGGGTTGACAGCCACAAGATTCACAGGATATGTTTATCAGCTGGTGGATAATCCGGAGCAGAGGTCATAGCAGGCACCTGAACAGTTTGTTTCTACTGACATCGTCAAATTCTACTTTGGAGGAAGCCTTCCAGTGTAGATGGCTTTAGACTTTAGTGGTAGGGGAACGGGTCTTTGCCCTATGTCTGCGATTAGGGGGCTGTATATTACACATAGGATCAGATATTTACACATTAGGGATCAGGGATCAGATATTTACACATTCTCGGCATGCAAGAGACCAGATGGATAGATAAAGGTCACATTCTTAAAAATAATCTTAAATTTCTCTTTTCAGGGAGGGAAGACAATAAATATCACCAAGGCGTGGGTCTGCTTCTCAGCAGACACGCTAGTGATGCTCTTCTAGGATACGAGTGCATTAATGAAAGTTTTCTTACAGCAAAATTTCAGGCAAGCGTTAAAGACTGAATGTTATCTGCTATTATGCCCCCACTGAGGATGCCGATGACGATGAGAAGGATATATTTTATGGACAACTTCAGGATATTTTGAATTCTGTGAAGAAAGGAGATATTACCCTTGTTCTAGGTGACTTCAATGCCAAAGTTGGTACTGACTCTGACCTTTGGGGAGGAGTGATAGACACTTTTGTTATTGATAGCTGCAATGACAATGGGCAATGTCTCCTACAGGTAAGTAAACTCAATGGTTTCGGAATAACTAACACTTATTACAAATACCGCGACATACATAAGTAGACGTGGGTTTCACCTGATGGGCTGCATAAAAATATAATTGATTATATTAACAGCAAATGGGCTAGTTCTGTTAGGAATACCAGGTCATATAGGGGAGTTCAAATTGGATCTGACAATTACCTTGTTAATAGTGTCTTGCAACTTAAAAAGTGTTGTGCTAGGGTTAAAAATTTTACCTTTAATACTGATGCTCTGAAAGGGCCAGTTACAGCTAAAGCTTACCACGTTAGGTTACTTAGTCATTATGACAATCATGGTTTGCTTACCTCTGAAGTTGAGGAAGAATGAGACAATTTTAAACAGGCTTTTTTGGAAACTAACAATACTCTTTTATAAAAAAAAAAAACGAGCAGAGGAGGCAAAATTATTTGAGTGATTAGGCACTTGAGCTTATTTCAGAAAGAAAGAACTACTAGAATGTTCTTAATCAATACACTACTATCCTAATAGAAAGCATTACAGAAAACTTAATAAACGTGTTAGAGATCAGTTAGCTGCTGATAAGAAACTTTTGCTTGTTGGTTTGGCTAATAAAGCGAGAAAGCAGTTAGGCAGTACGACAGCAGAGACCTATAAAAGATAGTTAACGTTCTGTGAGGTAAAAAACTCACAGGTGTACAGGGATTGAAGGATAAACAAGGTAACGTTATAGAAGGTGAGGATTCTGTCATGGCTAAGTGGGCTGAGCATTCCAGTGATGTTGTAAACAATGTGGTTCGTTCTACTCCCATTGTTTGCATTGATGATAGATGAATTGGTGGATTTAATGTTGGCCCTATAACACAATCTGAAGTTATTTTGGCTATCTCTAAACTTAAACTTCATACATCCCCAGGGGTAGATGAAATTATTACAGAAATGCTTATAGCTGGAAATATTTCGGTTACCACTGAAATTCTGAATATCTTTTATGATAAAGGCCAGGTCCCTAAGGATTTTACCAGAGCTATTATTTTTCCCTATTTTCAAAAAAGGTGATCGCAGTTCTTGTGATAACTATAGGGGTATCAGTCTACTCTGTGTTACAGGTAAAGTTCTTTGTATGATTGTGCTTAATAGAATTAAGAATGTGGTTGACAGGTAATTGCGTGATGAGCAATATGGATTCAAAAGTGATAGGGGATGTGTGGATCAGATATTTTCACTTAGGCAGATTCTTGAAAAATATTTAGAGTTTCAAAAAACTTTGGTTGCTAGCTTTATTAATTTCAAAAAGGCTTTCGACTCTGTTAATCGTCATAATTTGTGGTTTATTTTGAGATCATATGGTATACCAGACAAGTTAGTTAACATAATGAAAGCTCTCTCTAATAACACTGAGTCGTGTGTGAGAGTTGTTAAGGCCTGTAGCAATTGGTTTAGCATTACTTCTGATGTTCGATAAGGGTGCATTTTGTCTCCTTTTCCCCTTTGTTTGGTTATTGATTATGTTATGCGAAATTCACTTCAAGGGAAAGATTTTGGCCTTAAATGGGCTGGAGATACGAAAATTTCTGATTTAGATTATGCTGATGATTTAGCCCTTTTGACAAACGATGTTGAGGAGATGAACTCTTTCATTCGACCTGTTGATGAAACTGGTGGTAGAGTAGGTTTGGTTATAAACAGAGAGAAAACTAAAGTGATGAAAATTGGTCAGGCAGGCTGTGATTCAGTTAATCTGAATGGTTGCAATCTTGAACAGGTGTCTCAGTTTAATTATCTCGGGGGCTATGTAACAGATACTGGTGATGTGCGGCTTGAGATTAACAGACGGATAGGGATTGCTGCCGGGACTTTTAAGAATCTATGGCGAGTGTGGAGAAATAGGCGTATACACCTAAAGACTAAAATTAGACTGTATAATGTGTTTGGGTTTTTCTAGAGTTACTTGTAGCAGTGAAACCTGGACAGTTTTTAAACAAGATAACAGGAAACTAGATGCTTTTGATTCTATATTCTTACTCAGTATCTTGGGCATTAGGTGGTTCAACTTTTTAACTAATGATGAGGTTAGACAAAGGAGTCAGCAACCTCCTTTAAGCAGCATATTGTGAAGAGAGAGACTCCGTTGGTTTGGCCATGTTGCCCGTATGGATAATGATAGATTGACGAATAGGGTTATTAACAGTGTGCCTAAAGCTGCAAAAAGAGGGGGAGACCTAGGATGCGGTGGGCAGTCGATTTCAAACAGGACCTTGTTAGAATTGGTGTGCAGTGGCCAGATGCAGTAGATGTAGCTCAGGATAGACTTGCTTGGAGAACTAAATTGCACGGTCTAGTTGGACCTCCGTAGCCCATGGCTGCTTGATGATGATGATGATGATAAGTAACAAGCAACGTATTTATATATGAACAATACAGTTTTTATTTCAATATAATAACTGTACGAAACAAAATAGTCTAAAAAAATTTACATGCATTACAAATAATATTTCTTTTATTTCTCTTTACTAAAAAAATAACCAACTTTAAAATATGATGTAGTAGACCACCCTATTTTAACATCTGGTCAACTGCTGGACAACGAGTTGCATTAACATAAGGACAACACCATGTATTTTACCACCTGAAATGCATCTTGAGAATTAATTGACATTTTCTACATTGCTCATATGAAGGATAAGGAAATTTATCCCCTGTCAGTTAAGGTATCTTAGAAGTAGTCTAAGTTAGCAAGTGGAAAACATGTAGTTAGTTCGTTTTAAGAAAAGTCAAATATAAAATTTTAATTTATTTTAAAGCAAAAGCGGATTCAAGAAATAAGTGGCAAGCAAAAAAATATGCAAAAGAAAATGATGTAAAATACGTCTGATTAAAAGTGGAAAGATCTTTTTAAGAAAAGGTGACTTAAGTAAGGTATGTTTCGTTGATATATCATGCAACTTCCAGAACTTAAGTCTTCAAATGTAATATTATCCTGTATTTTCTTTTTTTTTATTCTATATCATGGAAGTTAAGTCGCAAAATGAACCTGATTTCGACCGTGACTTTTAAGCAACAGACAGTTTGAAAGAATGGTTGTCTAAAATACCGACTATTTTAATTTTTTTTTGTAATCCACATAAATTTAAGATTACTGAGGAAAAACTGGGATTCACTTATGGTACATATTGATGATATATGGTATAAACGTGGCATAATTTTAGTAACAGAGAGTAATATTAGCGTCCATGAAAACGATTTATACACAATTAATGGCTTCAGTAATTTAAATTCAAATATTTTTTATCAAACATGCAGGAGGGTAATAATATATTATCGAAATAATTAAAATTTTACATTGATCAACGAATATATTATTCAAGCTGAAACTTTACAAATCTTTATAAAGAAATTCAAAGTTAAACTTCGTATTGTTGCAATATACAGATCCCCTAGCTCTGATTTGAAACCTTTTCTTCAAAATTCAAGAAATTGGTTTAAGGAAAATCGTATTCTGAATGATGTGCTTTGAATTTGGGATTTTAATGTTGATATTAAAAATTCGCATAAATCCAGGGTAGAGGAGTATAGAAATATTATACGATTATACAAGAGTGGAAATCAGAAACTATCAGTTGACCCGTACATGTATCGATCATGTAGTTGTAAAAAATAATTTACCTTTACTAACAGCAGTATGTACGAAGAAAATAGCAGATCACTATTTCATAATGGCAATATATGGTTCCACCGATTTACATTCTGATGAATCAGTCACTATTGAGCTATACAACAGAATAAGTGAACCTGCGTACGCCCATGATGAGAGAATCATTGGGAAAAGATTACTGAAATAGATTGGGACGATTTACCAAAAGCAACAAATAATCCTGAAATCTTACACAAGAAAAGTTTTGACTCATTCCACAATATTTACAATGAAGCAAAATATACGTACACAGAAAAGATGAAAAAGAAAATAACACCAGACAAAATGTGGATCAATAATTCAAACAAAAATGAAATGACTATTAGGGATAAATTGTGGAAACGATGCATTAATAACAAAGATATTAAGACTTACAAAGATTACTATACATCAGCTAGAAAGTAGGTCAATAATCTGATTAGGAATGCAAAAAGAGAATATTATTTTCAGCTTTTTGGAAATATATGGAATTATATTAACAAAATTACTGGCGTAAGCGTCAAAAGAAATACCGATGATGTAATCTTAAAGAGCATGTCAAAAGATTTGACAATTAGTCAAATCATAGAGAACTTTAGTAACTATTTCATTACATCTGTGTCTGACCTAAAGGAAAAAGATCCGTTCAAAGGCGAAATTCCAGATATGATTAAAACATCCTCCAGATATCGACCAAACTGATGTATTCAAAATAATCAAAGAAATGAGCCATCAGAAATCAGCTGGTATTGATCACACATATATAAAACAAATAAAAATCTGTAGTTAGCAAATTTCAAACACTATAGCTAAACTGATAAACCTAATATTTGATCAAGCATATATCCCAACCATGCTTAAAACTTCTGTAATAAAACCAATTTATAAATCTAGGGAAAATGCGATATTAAAAATACAAGCTTATTGCTATATTACCAACAATTGAGAAAATTATGGAGAGATATGTAGCTGATAAAATCTACTGTTATCTTAACAAATAATTGTTTTCTTTCTTTCTTTCTTTCTGTTATCTTCTCAATATGGTTTTCTAAAAATAAGAGCCGCAGCTTACTTTTACAAAATTTTGCTGATATGTCAATGGCAATTTAAATACAGGTAAACTCGCATGCTGTATCCTTTTAGATTTAAGTAAAGCCTTCGATACCTTGGATTCCGATATTTTGCTAAGGAAGTTGGAAAGAATTGGCATTAGAGGGAAACTTCTCAGGTGGTTCAAAGCTTATTTAAATGATCGATATATCACCACCAAAATAAAAGACTACAAAAGCTGTCCTCGGACTTCGCAGTATGATGTACCTCAGGGGGTTAATTTTGGGTCCATTACTATTCTTAATCTATATTAATGACTTATAAGATTTTAAAATTTCTGGATCTCTCTTCCTATACGCCGATGATATTGTATTAGTCAATTATGATTACAATTTGGAAACAGTTATTTGCAATTCCCAACTTGATCTTAACGAAACAACAAAATGGTTAAATAAGAATCACATTTATTTGAACAATAATAAGACCAAAATTATGTACCTCCACTCACCTGGTATAAAAATTACAATGATAGAATATATCAAAATTCACTCTAATATATATATAAACGAAACTCATTTTCAGTTGAGGATAAGCGATGACTGTGTCTGTCCAAATTCGGAACAGGTAACATCATTTAATTATTTAGGTTTAATTATTGATAAACATTTCAGATGGAAGACCCATATTAATAATCAATGTGATAGGCTTAGAAGATGTGCCTATAAAATCTATAAATTGCAGAATGCAGTTCACACTAACGTATGTGTCTTAGTGTACAAGTCTTTATGTGAATCTATTATTCGATATGGCTTATCACTCTATGGTTCAACGTACTCCTCTCATATTGAACGCATTTTTAGAATACAAAGCAGTATTTTAAAAACAATATTGATTTCTCACCCTATTTGAAACTCCAGCCTCAAGAAGGAAATATTTTTTTAAGTAGCCATCCTACCAGTCGACGATTTATACAAGTAAATCATTATTTTAAAATATTACTTTAGTAAAGCTTCGAAACTGAAAAACGCTCTCTGCATCCAGCAACAAGGTTCATCACTAAGGGATTCTATTTATTGCCTAAAATCATTAAAAACTATGGCAAAAAAACTCCAGCGTACCAAATGCCATTCATCTTTATTTCAATGCCACAATATCTATTGCAGCTTAAAAAATATGCCGCTATCAAAATTAAAACAAAAAAATTGTTATTTGAAAACTGTCAAATTAATGTTTCCATTTTTATATTTTACTAATAAAATGTTTGTTTTCATATTTCTCTGCTTAATTTTATTTGATAACCATCTGCATTGTGCGAAATAAGTTCTATTTGTGATTATAAATTATTTCGTTATATACAATAGAACTGATCCGTATAATGTAAAATTTCCTGCAGATAAGCCCCTGGCTTCGTATGATCATATTCATTATGTATGTATGTATTATTTCATTGCTTTAAATGTGATATGATGTAAAAAAGAGAAAAGAAATAAAGATTATTATTATTAATCAGATATAAGTTATTAAGCATTAAGTTTTAGGTTGGTTGGGTTGTTTTACCTCTGAGCGGCAATTTTTTGTACACAATGGGCTAAATGGCCAGGTCACAAGAATCTGGAGGTCTCAGAGAAGGTTGGAGGGAGAGACCCACTGGACCGCTCTTAGGAGACCGATGGTAGTATCCCGTGAAAGCCACCCAGCTGTTCTTTAACGTGCATAGAGTACGGCTCTCCTACACATGGCACTAATTTTAGAATCAACACTGCATTTTTAATATATAAATATTAGGCCTATTTATAAAATATGTGAATGTGTAATTCAGAAATTCTCCTTTAAGAATTTTTTTTATTTTTTTTAACGGATGTTCATATTTGAAAGCAGATCACGAATTAGTTTCAACTTTCCGTTTTGGCAATTATTTACAGACTATGAAATTTTTGAGAGAATTAGGGTGTTTTGATCTAAGTTCATTTTTCCCTTAAACTGTTGCATAAACTTTAATTAAATGTAATAAAAACTAGTAATTTATTAGTTAAAATATGAAATATATTTTCACAAATAAACTAGAAATATTTAATTAGACTTGCTCTATTATTTTGCTTGTTGCAATTTACGTTCGTTAACGTGTAGTTTTAATTTATGTTAAATGATACGATAGAGTTTAGAAAACGTATATTAAATGCAATTTCTTTATCTACCAGAATATCAGATGTTCTTTCATAAAGGAGAAAAAACCCGCAGTAAATGCTGAATAATTGCAGTAGTTTAGGAAAGAATAGAAAAAAACATCAAGTTTATCTTCGTGGCCACAAGGCGGCGCTGCAGTAATGAGTCGTGCTGACCGCCTGACAACTGCTGGTCATCCATATCTCTAGGGAATTATTGGATTTTATTCAGCGTCCACCGGTAGCAGAGATCCCACTGCGCTGAGAGCAGGAGGAGATTCCTGCTCTCTCGATGAGAATTCACAGAGACAGGCAAGAGAGAAAGAGAAAGACCTTCAGCAGAGAAAAGCCGGAGTGGCGTCGTCCATTTTCATTCAAACTTCATTTTCGCTGGGAACGTTTTCTTTGCGGAAGTAGCAAATAACCTTTCTTCCAGAATCTGGAATAAAATTTCGTGAAATGGAATTTTCGAGTGTATTGCTAAAGGAAGTGAAATTTTGCTTTTATACATTTTATATGCTTCAAAATATATCTCTAGACTCTGATAATAAAATTAATTACTGATTTTCTTTCTAGACATTTTTCTTGTGCATTTCATTTTTAAAGAAAACTAACAGACTTCTTTTTGTTTATTTAACAACATTTATTCTTTTTGCTAAGTTTTACTCTTGATTCGAAAACTATCGATTCGTCAGATAAGAAGAAACGGAAAGAATGGAACTTTTCTAAGGGCTAGTCTCTTGTCCCAAGAACATATAAATGCACTTAGCAAAATTTGGGTAGAGGAAACGGGAAGAAATAAATTACGTGAACATTTTTTATTACTATTATCATTGTATGTTTACAAAATTTTTCGAACAAAGTTTTATCCAGCTTTTCTTTTTCATATCAAGATAAAAATTGAAAAATACGTCGTATTTGGTTGTAGTACAAAAAGAACATAAAATGGCTACTAGATTAGTTTCATACTTTTTCTAGAATTGAAATATGTTATAGTTGTCAACTTTTATCAGCGAAGATAAAAAAGAGATAAAACTTGCTTAGAAACTTCAGTACTCGTAAGAAGAAAAAGAAATAAATAAATAAACTATTTCAGTAATTGGTTGCAATTGATAATTTTAAGTTCGATTTTCGTTTTATTTGAATTTAGTGTCCTTATATTAAAGTTAGTATAACACGAAAATTCAAAGCAAAATAAAAAAGATCAAAGATTAAAATGTATGAAACAATAAGTAATCACATAAAAAACGATAAATAATTTTTTTTTCAAAATTAAGAGTTCTATCACACCCACACTTTCATTTTAATAATTTAAAGTTATCGATTAATATCAGTCTACTCTACCCAAACCAAAAGGACCAATCCAAAGTGATGACTATTCAACCCAAAAAGGAATAAATCCGTATAAAATGCAGTTAAAGTAATCTTTAATGATATTCTTAGAAATAACGATTTCATGAATCGTTAATAAGGTCACTGCAAATCCGAAATAAATTAATTCTATTTTTCATAGATATCTACAAAATTGAAAAATTAATAACCTAAATTCATTTAAACTTTTGCGTTTATAAAATTTCCCTTTATTTATTTATTAATAGATTATTGTTTAATACATAGTGCAGCCATTCTAATAACACAACTGCTTTTTCGCAATAGATACAGCAGAAAAATGAATCTCAAATCCTAAACGATGTTTTTTGTTCCTTCACATGCAGTTTTATCTCGTTTCATAAATTAAAGCTCAACTCTGCTTAAAATATAAATAGTTATTACTTCTTAATACAGATTTTCTATTTTCAATCATAAATGAACAGAAAACACCTGAGACAGCCGGAACCTTGAATGATCCAGAAATTTCATTTTTTAAATATTTCTTCATTTGTAAGTAGGGAACATTAACGAAATGTCTATACGCATTTTTCTTATTTATATATAAAATATATATATCCTTTCGATACTTTTCAGAAAGCATTTTAATATTCAAATTGTTTTCTTAGAATTATTATTGAAATAAAATTACATTGAAATCATAAGCATTTTTTAAATAAATCACCCGGCATTCTTCTTCGGATTTGTTTCTTTATAAGAGGATGAAAAAAAAACAATGCTACTTGAAATAAAATTAGTAATAATTTGCATTTAAACGCAAAAGAAAAAAAATCTTTCAATGCGGGCCCGAAAATGTAAAAAAAAAGATGAAATAACATTGCCATTGAACATATCACCTATTCATAGTATATTAATTTTAAAGAAAATAGAAAACTATTGCATCAGTAATGGGTTAAAGGTACTCTTCAAATGCCTTAATTCATTTGAAACTTTGATTTGAATACATATTTTGCATTTTTGACAACAGCTTTTCTCGTTGTTGTTTTTTGAAATGTAGGAAGACGGTAGCTTATGATACTCGCGACGTCTTAAACTTTATTTTTTTGTATATAATTGATGACAGGAATGTGGATTTGTGAAAATAAAGAGGAATGATAACTGAAAATTATTTTAGGAGAGATGGGAGAAGAAGAGATATGGGTGATTTTCAATAATACATAACATTCTCAATATCGTAATCTTTTCTTTTCCGATATCTCTTTATACTTATCTTTTCCTTTCTCTTTTTTAATTTTTATCTTTTCAATATATACTCACCGTTTTGGAGGTATGGCGGAATGACTGTTATGAGAAATCCACTATCTAATTAACAAACTGACAGATGACGAATGAAAAACAGTAAGATCATAGGAAAAATATCTTCATATTTGGTGGTATCATAATTTGGGATGGCTATAAAATATTTTTACGAATCATTATTTCTTCCCTTTACTTCCCAGTTAGCTTACCAATAATAGGAAATAACAATTATCATAAAATTAACCTACTCGTAATTTCAAGAGTAATTTTAAATTGCATGTGCTACTCATGCCCTCACTAAAAGTTTGAATCTAGCTTACAAAGCTGAATGTGGGCTACAACTTTATCATCTACCTTTCGATAATTTTAAAAAAATCAGGCTATCTAACAGTAGGGAAAACAATAATGTTTTCGTACTCTATTTGGTCTTTTTCAGTTGACGCTGACTATTGATTATTTCAACGTGGCTCAGAGACAGTTTAAATAATAGGTAAGCCTAGCACAGAACAAAGTTATATCGTTGAGATGAATGGGATAACTAGTAAATAAAACAAAATGAGCAAATACTTTCACTGTGTGCATATTTTATAGCATGTATCGACTGTTCCATAAATCATACTCATTACTGAAAATTATATATGTTCAACAAAAGATATAAGATACAATTCTAGACTAGTATTCGATACGCAATACTAGATGCAATTTTAGACTACAATTCGATATGCGATACCATTTTACCCAATTAAGTATTGTGACCAGAAAGTATTGCATAAGACAGAAATAAAATAAAGGATAAATTTATTGCATACAAAGAGAACAATTACTTTCTTTCTGTAATTCACATGTTCCATCAGCATGTGAATATGTTAATCACTAAATATTGTAATTTATACATGATAAATGTGAGCATTTCAAATTATTATCTCGTTTATTTGATAGATGTGGTATGTTATGATAGCATTTGTTTCTATGACTGATGATGTAATATTTCAAATAATTCTACGTCTGATGATCATATTTCATATATTATTCCAAACTGAATGATCAGATTGTATTTGAAATTATACCATGCCAAATGATCACATTAAATTTGAAATTATTCCGTGCTTGATGATCATGTTGTATATCATATTATTCCACACTAATAATTATATTGTATATCATATTATCCCACCCCTGATAATCATATTACATTACATATTATTCCAAGTCAGTGACCTTAATATTATTTTAGGTCATACTATTTATTCATTTCCTACCTTACCTTTCAGGTCGATGAAAAACACATTTATATTAATTCTTAAGTTGTGAGATAGCTTTGAATTGTGTTACCAGTCTGAGATATTATTCATTGAAAAGTTAGATAAAATTAAAGAAATCTGCCATATTTATTTATTCGCATTTAAAGGCAGAACCGAAATGCAAGAAGTGAAACAGAAAAAAGTAAATCCATCTCACCCAAGAATATAACAACGAATACAAGAACAAATGGGAAAAATATGTCAGCATTTTCTCTCAACTGTGATGGATTGCTTGTTAAGAAATATTCATTAAGTCCATATTGAGATAAGCAGCTTCAACTCCCAAAACGAAAATTACTCTCGTTGTAATTTAGTAAATTGTCTACACTATGAAGACTTCTCCAGGTTTATATATTAATTTCTCTTGAGAAATGCGGCAAAATTATTTTATGTTAAAAAAAGGTGTATGCTTTTAGATTGTTTTTCGAGTTCTTTCTAAATGCTCATGGAGAACTTTGAAACAAATATGTATTCGTAAGCAATTTGTTTAGATTTTGAAATGCACGTTTAGTCACATTTTTAGTAAAGTGAATAATTAATGTACTGATCAGGTAAAAATCTTGATATCTCTCATGGGTGAAGTTGACTGTTTGTGGCAGCATCTATTAAGGTACATCCTCAGCGTTTGCAAGGGTTCGTTATCTAAGTTTAGTGAAGCTCAGATCGACAGTGCTGGTTGCAATTGGTTGTTAGAGGAAAAAGAGATTTTTGCATTTTACGAATTCAGTGGTAATGAAACTTGTGGGAACTCTGAGACATTTATTGATACTGGAATCTAAGTGCCATATATGTTGAATATCAGTTTTTCCAAACGTGTATGTATTTCACGATAACAAGCAAATTCTACTGATTGTCTCTTAGAGCTAGATATGCTGACGTCGATATACGTTATCTCTATTAATATAAATTATCCTAAGTAATTAATGATAATATGTTATCGAATATTTCTAATTGCAACTATTTTAACTTAATGAATTATAAACTTACCCTTCAAGTAGCTTTTTGCCACATACTAGCTCTTACAGGAGCCTGCCAATATTAGGATTAGAGAATAGCCTAAGAGAAAAAATGAAACACCGGGACACTAAATTTAATAGAGCATTTTTCAGATGAAATCAATGCAAGCCTAAATAAAGGTAACATTGCTGGAGCATTATTCTTGATTTCCAAAATGCATTCGACACATTAGACCATAAGTTCTTACTTTATAAACTGCATAACATAGTAATTACGGGTGAAAACCTACTTAAAGACAGACATATTGTAACAAAAATTGGTATTGTGACTAGTGAAGTCAAACAAGCTTTCTAGCGAGCTCCTCAAGTCTCTGTATTGGGATCATTACTTTTCCTGATTTATATAAATGATATCAAGAACCTAAAAATTAACTCTTCTACCTACTTATATTTTGACGACACTGTGATCTTAAGCAGTGGTGAAAATTTCTAAAAAAGTTAATAGCAACCTGCAAACAAAATTTCAATGCTATTTCAGTATGGTTAGGAAACAGTTGTACGTATTTAAACACAAACAAATCTAAGGCTATGTACTTCTATTTTCCTAATATCTCAATTCCTGATACCAAATCAAATTTTACATCATCAAATTTAAAATGGATGAGCACTGAGCGTGAGTATAAATAAGTATATTTTACAATACAAATTACAATACAATGTAAATAATTACAAAAGTATGGAAGGAATAACTTATAAATAAACTAAATACCATCGTACATAAAGTAATAACTTTTTCCTACAGAACAGTTAAGACCAGCTCTGTCTATTCGACCAAATTATTGCTTCTTCACGTTGATTGCCATGTCTATTGGATACCTTTACTTTAGGCGTAAACAATCCTTTTAACTCACTGGTTTTTACACTAATAAAACTAAACAACCACACGCGCACCCACCATACAAAAATATATCTTCTTTTTGACTATCGTGCACTGACTAAGACTATTTTATACCTCCTTTCCGGAATCCACAACTTTAAATATTGTAGTTATATCATTCTTAATTTTCAGATCGGTTCTATGTTCAAATTCGTTTCTTACATAAATGTGACGTAGAAGCATAGGCAAGCGTTCATGTCACGTTTTTCATAAACTCACTGCAACGCGTTCATCTGTCGTAACAATATTATTGAAAGAGTTTCAACAGTGAAGTATCTAGGCTTGATCGTTGATGGTGGAAGAAACATCAATTATGCTTGTGACAATGTAAGTTACTACTCTGTAATTTTGCCCAGACTCCATGCTATATTAGCATTAAAAATCTGTCAAATGGCTTATCATACTATTGGTGAATCAGTGATAAGTTATGGCTTAACTATTTATGACAAAACTTCACATATAGTAAAAATAAGAAATTACAGTTCTGCTATTCACATACAGTAAAAATAAGAAACATTCAAAATACAATTGTTAGACATTGCACCCACTACCACAAAAATGAACTCCTTTATATTAATTAGGGCTACATTATTATGAATATATTACATATCAGTGAACTATATAAATATAAATTAATTCTTAGATATAATTTCGATAATGCTTATAAATTCAAGATTAATCATAATAAAATCAATCGATATTGGTATTATGCGGAAAACTGTAGGAACAATTATGCGAAAAATTGTAGGAATTACGAAATTCCCTCTATGTTCAACACTATCCCTGAAAAGTTGTTTAATTTAAAAAAAGTTAGAGATGTAAAAAAAATAAGACATGGCTTATAAAAAATATTTAACAACTGTTTACTCTGTGGTATTATTTAATTGTATATATAAATATTGAGCATTTTCTTAATATTATGACTGTTTATTACATGCTATTTGGATTCCTTCGGAAAGCTTTTTAGCTTCGTGGGACTTGATTTTATACCAAAAAAGTTATGGAAAATAAACATTATTATTATTATGATTATTATTATTGTTGTTGTTGTTGTTGTTGTTACAGATTTGTAATTGCATTTGATTATTTGGAAACAGAGATTACAATAATCAATAACAAGTTTCAGTACTATTCTCAATAAACACCAACATGCTTTCTTTCAATATTAAATTATTTTACTCATCATAAATAACCTACTAGCCATAACTACCTTATTAGCACGCTTGCTAAACTGATTTTTTCTACTCAGTGCATAAGCATGTCTTTCAGTTACATTCCAATGTTGAAATAAACTTTTTAACGAAATGTAATCAGTGATACAGATACTTTGCTTTTCACTTTCAGTTTATCTTATCTTACCAGTTCAATACCGAGAACTACCGCGATAAAACTCTTTTAGCACTCCCGCGCACACGCTAATAAAAACAATCTTTCTTTAGATTATCGTGCACAAATTAGGACAAACTACTTTTTTCCTTCACACTAATTATTACGAATTACAACTCTATTATTCTTTATTTTTAGGACTCATCTTTCAAATTGGTTAGTGATGCAATAATCCCTCCGAGCTATATCTAAGGTGTCACATAGTACCACAGTCTCGCCTTCATTGTTGCACGTGTAGTTTCCGTTTCATATTATTAAAAAAATTTGAAATCGAGATCTCAGCGGATAGACAATACAAGAAAATAAACATCCATGCTTTATCCGGAGCTTGATCCCAGGTCCTTTAGATCCACAATGAAGCAAGTTAACCACGCGGCCACTGGAAAGATCTCTACGTATTACAGATCTATTAGTTTTAATAAATGTTGGTTACGTTTTATTCGTTATTGTTTTTCCGTGATTCGTTAGCAAAGTCACTAACAACAGATTCATAGTCTGGTTTTCAATACAAAGGGAACTGGTTCGTAACTACTCGAAAATGACCTCAATTCATTTCGCCGTAGTATGATTTGTACACCTAAAATACAGAAGCTTTATTAAAAGTAATTGGAGCAGGATTTCTTGTTGATAAAAGTTAACTTCGACCATTGTGGTAGAGTAAAGATTATGTGCTATTAATATTTCAAGTGGCTTCATGAACACGCATCATTGAAGTAAATAAACTGAACGAACCTTTAATTGAATGTGCCGACAGCAACTACTGAGAATAGCATGGTTACCATCTTTATCTTTACAGCGCAATTACTTCGCATTTACCCTAGAGGTATGTTTAATATTTCATTTTGTTTAATTTAATTATTTCCTAATTTTATTTCAACATTTCGTGCGCTATGCGTCTTTCAGATCTGATCATCTAACCCACTGTACTGCAGAGAAACGAAAATGTAATTAATCAAAACAAAGCAATACGACTCATTTTCAGTACAATGTGTACATATCATTTTGTGGATATTTCACTGAATGTGTTTAATAAATTTTGCAAATATAACATGCGAAAAGGTAGTTACATTCTGGTAAAGATACCCTAACTCTGAATTTCGCGTCATAACAATTTAGCACGTTGTGTAGCAAAACATTCACGGGCAAAATAATTCCGGCACATTTTTCACAGAAACAAAATTGATTAAACTTGTTTAAAGTCACGGAGTGTCAAATAGCAAGTGTAAATTAATAAACTATATAGCATTTTAGAAAGTAAATAATTATATAATTAATAACTATATAATTAATTATTAAGTAAATAATAATAACTTATTATTATTTTTACTTAATAATTAAGTAATATTAATACTACTTAATTATTAAGTAAATAACTATATAAATAAGCAATTAAAATTAGAGGCATAGCCTAAATTAAAGCTATAAAGCAGCGGTTTCCAAATTTCATTTTTTGCGTACCATCAAATAATTGTAATACTGAAAAATGATTTATTTTCTTTCATTGACCGTGCTGTAATGTGGTGCAAATCCATGTTTTCTTAGGCCAAAAAGCTTTCTTAGGTGGATATAGTACACCGATGAAATGTAATGCTTTTTTGTGTCAATAAGGATTATTATTGTTATTATTAAATCATGTGTCTGGCACTAAATTCGCGTACCATAATTTGTAAACCACTGCTATTAAGAATATAATAAATCAGGGCCTAAGTATAAGATCAGTACTTTGTATTCAAAACTCGTTTCTAGTGAGATATTTCATGTAGAGAATGTTTCAGGAACTCAGTTCTAAATCGTTTCTTGCGTTTTGAAATGACTTTTTTCTTAGTTTGTTTCAGTGCTTGGTAAACATAACTGAAAACAAAATTCAGAAATAAGTCACTGCATAGATATCAGCCTAACAAGAAAATACCTGAAAGTGAAATTGTGACTTAACGATCGACAGATCGTCATATAATGAGATCCGAAGAAAAAAATAAATGCATGAGATAGGTAAAGTTCGCGAACTTAGAAAGCATTAAACCAGTAAGCGAATGGTACGATCGATCCAGCCTCGAAATGAAATCGCTCTAATGGAAATTTATTCCCGATTGGACCAATGAGAGTCCTGTTCTTCATGAGGCTTCGCTTATTTGTCCTCACCGAAGTCGCCACATTAAGGAGCACGGAGCGAGGAGAGGAGATTCCTTAAGTGGTACTCCTTGTTCTCCTGTGTGAGCTATTGCTTACCGATTCGCGCCCATCAGCAAAACAACACACACCAAGAAAGGATGGAAGAAGAAAAGCGACGCTGAAGGACAGATAATGGAAGACAGTCACAACAATTCTGGATATCCCACGTTTGTGGTCCTATTTGCTATGAGTGTTACGTGACTCTCAGAACATCAATCATTCATAAGACGAAATGTGTGCCTCAGATGTTTCTTTCTCAGTAAATGCTATAAATACTTTTCCTATCATCGAACCCCCACTGCTGCACTGAATTCTTGCCCTGCATTGAATCATTTGATGTTCCCAAATCTAATGTAAACGGAAGAATTCAGGAAAAAACGATAAAATATCTCATGATATTACTTACAGAATCAATTAGAACACTGTCGTCTACAAAGAGTTTTTTTTTTCAAATTATGCACTCCCCAACTTCAGGGGAAATGTGAGAAGTTCTCTCGACTGGTACGAAAAAGTTCAATTTTAAAAGAAAAACATAAATATAAAAGTAGAGGGAAACCTATTTTAAGAAATATTTTAAATTTCTTAATTGCAGTAGATTTACAAAGCCTTTAAAATTCATTCACTTTAATATTAAATTTATTGAATTAAAATGACTGATAGTTAAATAAGGAATATGCCATTAATTGCGAGACTGGAAAAAAAACTCTCTTCAGCTCTGAACTACTGAAAATCGCTGTATTTTCCTCATGTAATGAAATATTAATAAGTTATGATAGTATACTACAGATTCAAAAACCTCACGTAATTAAGAAATGGATATTAATATAAAACTTATGAAAGGCAAAAAAAGTTTAACAAAATATGCCTCTAAATTCCACTATTTGAGATATGCCAAATTTGAAGTATAAATAAATGTTGCATTTTATAATTCGGGGGAATGTAAGTGGTAGTTAGGCATAAATTGGAAGGAAAACTGTGCTCCAATTCTCAGCGATGACGCATATAATGGGCCAGGTCTAGACTAATGCCCGACCCGCCTTCTCGTGATGCAGGCCGTTAGTACCTTTCAAAAGAGATATTTTCTTTTGGAAGGGAACGGGAGAGCTGCCAGATCAGTGTGACAACTAATCTGTTCATCTGTGGCCACTTTTTTCTTTTTTCTGTCCTGCTGATGAGTGGAACACTTCACAAGGTCCTGGTGCTGACCATTTATACCCACTAGACTGGACTGGCTTGCGGCTTTGAGCTTGATTATGGATCCTGGATTTGCTGCACTGGAGGGTCTTTGTTGAGGAAATATCTGCCGCTATGTTTTCTGTTTGCTTGTAGATTGCCAGCCTTAGAGTAAACAGAGGCACAGGGTACCTTATATCAGTTGTTGGATAATCCTGATCAGATGTCATCGCAGGTACCTGAACTCTCACTTAGTTGGTTGAGCATCGCCAATCCTAAACCGGTGTAATGTCTCTCAGGCATATCAGTTTATATCTAGATTCTGGTTATTGAAAAGGTCCACTTCAAAAGGTGCCGTCAGAAGTTCCTACCAGCAATGCATGATATTTAGCAGTGAGAGAACGGTTTTGGTCCATGCCTGCGATTAGGAGACTGTTTCATATTGTTGGTCCTACCTTTCTAAATAAACCGAGTTTCTTTAAAAATCCTACTAATCATTTTCTCTCTGCAGGTATGTGGAACGTGAGGACTTTAAATAGAGATTCTCTTGATGTTCTCATACAGGAATTCCAGCGTTATAACAGTTATTCTAGGCTTGCAAGAGACCAGATGGACAGGTAAAATTTTCATATTTAAAAATATTGTTTAAATTTATTTTTTTTTTCAGATAGAGAAGATGGAAAGCATCTCCAAGGTGTAGGCTTGCTTCTCAGCAGAAATACCAGTAATGACCTTCTAGGTTACGACAGATTAATGAGATGCCTTACATCTAAATTTAAAACGAAAATTAAAGGCTTAAAAAGGAAAATTACTAAAAATTTACTAATGAAAATTAAAGGCATTAAATGCTGAGCAATGCCAAGCATTGTTACTTTCCTATAGAGGACTTCCGGCACATTTTGCAGAAAATCCCTACAGAGGTTTCCTACAGTGGACTTCCGGCACATTTTGCATGAGAATGAGAAAGATAGGTTTTACAGACAACTTCAGGATATTTAGAATTCTGTCATGAAAGGAGATATTTCTCATTTGCTTGGTGACTTCAATGCTAAAGTTGGTACTGACTCTCATTTCTGAGCAGAGGTGTTAGGTCTCTTTAGCATTAGTAGTTCCAATGGTAACGAAGAACATCTCCTAAAGATAAGTAAATTTATATGCGAATAAAAAAATATATATTATATGCGAATAACGAACACATGCTACAAATATCGTGGCATTTATAAATGCACATAACCATTTTCTCTCCACAGGTAGTTAGAATGTGAGGACTCTGCACAGAGCTTTTTCTCTTGATGTCCTCACACATGAATTCCACCGTTATAATTTAGATATTCTCGGCTTGCAAGAGACCAGATGGACAGATAAAGGTCAGATTCCTAAAAATAATCTTATATTTCTCTTTTCAGGTAGGGACGACAATAAGCATCACTAAGGCGTGGGTCTGCTTCTCAGCAGACACGCTAGTGATTATCTTCTAGGATATGAGTGCATTAATGAAAGGTTTCTTACAGCAAAATTTCAGACAAGCGTTAAAGACTTGAATGTTATCTACTGTTATGCCCCCACTGAGAATGCCGATGAGGAGAGAAGGATGGGTTTTACGGACAACTTCAGGATTTTTTTAATTCTGTCAAGAAAGGAGATATTACCCTTGTTCTAGGTGACTTCAATGCCAAAGTTGGTACTGACTCCGACCTTTGGGGAGAAGTGATAGGCCTTTTTGGTATTGGTAGCTGCAATGGCAATGGGCAACATCTCCTACAGGTAAGTATAAGAATAACTAACACATATTACAGACACCGCGACTTACCTAATTATACACATGGGTTTCACCTGATGGGCTGCATAAGAATATGATTGATTATATATTAATTAGCAGCAAATGGGCTAGTTCTGTGAGGAATACGAGGTCATATAGGGGAGTTGAAATTGGCTCTGACCATTACCCTGTTAAAAGTGTCTTGCAACTTAAAAAGTGTTGTGATAGGGTTAAAAATTTTACCTTTAATACTGATTCTCTGAAAGACCCAGTTATAGCTAAAGCTTACCATGATAGGTATTTGATCATTATGACAGTCATGGTTTGCTTACTACTTAAGTTGAGGAAGAATGGGGTCGTTTTAAACAGGCATTTTTGGAAACTCTCAGTACTCTTTTAGGAAAAAAGGAGCAGAGGAGACAGAATTATTTGAGTGATATTTCATTTGAGCATATTTCAGAAAGAAAGAACTGCAGGAATGTCCTTAATCAATACCCTACTAGTCCTAATAGAAAGCATTACAGAAAACGTAATAAACGTGTTAAAGATCAGTTAGCTGATGATAACAATCTTTGGCTTGATTGTTTGGCTGACAAAGCCGAGGAAGCAGTTAGACAGCACAACAGCAAAGAGCTGTACCAGATAGTTAATGTTTTGTGTGGTAGAAAACGGACAGGTATACAGGGATTGAAGGATAAACAAGATAATGCTACAGAAGGTGAGGATGCTTTCATGGCTAGATGGGCTGATCATTTCAGTGATGTTCTAAACAATAGGGTAGTTCTACTCCCATTGTTTGCAATGATGACAGATGCATTCGTGGCTTTAATGTTGGTCCTATAACACAATCTGAAGCTATTTTGGCTATTTCTAATCATCATCATCATCATCATCGTCGTCGTCGTCATCATCATCATCCTCAAGCAGCCATGGGCTACGGAGGTCCAAACAGATCGTGCAATTTAGTTCTCCAAGCAAGTCTATGCTGAGCTACATCTACTGCATCTGACCACTGCACACCAATTCTAACAAGGTCCTGTTTGACATTGTCTGCCCACCGCATCCTAGGTCTCCCCTTTTTTCTGAGTCCTTTAGGCACACTGTTCATAACCCTATTCGCCAATCTATAATTATTCATACGGGTAACATGGCCAAACGAACGGAGTCTCTCTCTGCACAATATGCTGCTTAAAGGAGGTTTCAAACTCCTTTGCCTAACCTCATCATTAGTTACAAAGTTGAACCACCTAACGCCCAAGATACTGCGTAAGCATCTGGAATCAAAAGCATCTAGTTTCCTGTTATCTTGTTTACAAAGTGTCCAGGTTTCACTAACATAACTAACCCTAGAAAGAACCAAACTTTATACAGTCTAATTTTAGTCTTTAGGTGTATACGCCTATTTCTCCACACTCTCCATAGATTCTCAAAATTCTCGGCAGCAATCCCTATTCGTCTGTTAATCTCATGCCGCACATCACCATTAACTCTTACGTAGCTCGCAAGATAATTAAACTGTGACACGTGCTCAAGACTGCAACCATTCAGATTAACTGAATCACAGCCTGCCTGACCAATTTTCATCACTTTAGTTTTCTCTCTGTTTATAACCAAACCTACTCTACTACCAGTCTCATCAACAGCTCGAATGAAAGAGTTCATCTCATCAACATCATTTGCCAAAAGGGCTAAATCATCAGCATAATCTAAATCAGAAATTTTCGTATCTCCAGCCCATTTAAGGCCAAAATCTTTCCCTTGAAATGAATTTCGCATAACATAATCAATAACCAAACTAAAGAGAAAAGGAGACAAAATGCACCCTTGTCGAACACCAGAAGTAATGCTAAACCAATTGCTACAAGCCTTACCAACTCTCACACACGACTCAGTGTTATTATAGAGAGCTTTCATAATGTTAAATAACTTGTCTGGTATACCATATGATTTCACAATCAACCACAAATTATGACGATCAACAGAGTCGAAAGCCTTTTTGAAATCAACAAAGCTAGCAACCAAAGGTTTCTGAAACTCTAAACATTTCTCAAGAATCTGCCTAAGTGAAAATATCTGATCCACACATCCCCTACCACTTCTGAATCCACATTGCTCATCACGCAATTGACTGTCAACCAGATTCTTAATTCTATTAAGCACAATCATGGAAAGAACTTTACCTAGAACAGAGAGTAGGCTAATACCCCTATAGTTATCACAAGAACTGCGATCACCTTTTTTGAAAATAGGGATAACAATAGCTCTGGTAAAATCCTTTAGGAACCATGCCTTTATCATAAGAGATATTCAGAATTTCATTCATCCAAGTGGTAACCGAAACATTTGAAGCTCTAAGCATTTCTGTAGTAATTTCATCTACCCCTGGGGATTTATGAAGTTTAAATTTAGAAACAGCCAAAATAACTTCAGATTGTGTTATAGGGCCAACATTAAAGCCAGCAATGCATCTATCATCATTGCAAACAATGGGAATAGAACTTCCCGCAATGGGAATAGAACTAACCGCATAAGGTTATAGAAGGTGAGGACAGAATCCTCACCTTCTATAACCTTACCTTGTTTATCCTTCAATCCCTGTATACCTGTCCGTTTCCTACCACACAAAACATTAACTATCTGGTACAGCTCTCTGCTGTTGTGCTGTTTAACTGCTTCCTCGGCTTTGTCAGCCAAACCATCAAGCCAAAGATTCTTATCAGCAGCTAACTGATCTTTTACACGTTTATTAAGTTCTCTTAATAAACGTAATGCTTTCTATTAGGACTAGTAGGGTATTGATTAAGGACATTCCTGCAGTTCTTTCTTTCCGAAATAAGCTCAAGTGCCTTATCACTCAGATAATTCTTTCTCTTCTGCTCCTTTTTTCCTAAAAGAGTACTGTTAGTGTAAAAAAAAGCCTGTTTAAAATGATCCCATTCTTCCTCAACTTCAGTAGTAAGCATACCATGACTGTCATAATGACTAAGTAACCTATCATGGTAACTTTGGCTATAACTGGGTCTTTCAGAGCTTCAGTATTAAAAGCAAATTTTTCAATCCTAGCACAACACTTTTTAAGTTTAAGTTGCAAGACACTTTTAACAAGGTACTGGTCAGATCCAATTTCAGCTCCCCTATATGCCCTGGTATTTCTAACAGAACTAGCCCATTTGCTGCTAATTAATATTGTTGCGGATTACAAAAATGGATAGCCACTGAGCGTGAGTATTAAAAACTATATTTCAAAACCAAATTAAATACAAGGCAAATTGTTACAAAGGAAATATGGATGAAGTATCTTATTAACAAATCAACTATTAACATGCACAAGTCATCAATCTTCCTGCATGAGCACACATCAGCTCTGTGTATTTTACTAAATACTACCTTTTACTTGATTTACCAGGTCACCCGAAGATCTTCACTCGTAAACCAATTCTCGTCCTGTGCTAATAACTTTTCACACACTAGCCGAACAAAAAGACAGTCCGTGTAGACATTCGAAGTTAGCCATAAAAGTTCCCACTTTTATACTTCCGCGTATACACAACACATCAAGTTACTTCTTGATACTTAACGATAAAAGATCCCACTTTTATCCTTCCGCGTATACACAACACATCAAGTTACTTCTTGATACTTAACGCGCACTGTCTCAGAACAGCCCACCGGCCATTTTCGAACTCTCCGACCGTTACAACACAACGACCGTTAACGCTCCACTCTTCTTCTCCAAATTCTCCCAACGTTCTTATTCGTTGGCTGAAACTTTTTGCTTTCGGTTGCCAGATTCCTTCTGTCGTAACACTGCCCCCTTCCTAGGTCTTGTTCGTCCCGAACAATTCTGGATTCCAAAGTTTCTTCAGTTCTTCGATGAAACGGGGCCAAACGATCCACGTGAACCACCTTGCACTTTGTAGCTGGACGTCGACGAATGCGATATACCACGTCATTAATCCTGTTAACTATTGTATATGGGCCTTCCCAAGGTTTCTGAAGTTTTGGAGATAGTCCTTTCTTTCTATGTGGACTGTATAGCCAGACAAGATCTCCTTGATTGAAAATAGTTCCATTTATTTTGCTGTCATATCTTGTTTTGGTTCTGTCACTTGTTATGTCGATGTTATGTCTAACGGAGTGATGGATTTCTTCTAGTCGTTGTTGCAATTCTTGTACGTATTGTGGAGTGGACACAGGCATTGCTTCGGGCCGACCATATAAAAGGTCACAGGGAAGACGTAACTCTCTTCCAAAAAGCATCATGGAAGGTGTCTGTCCAGTTGTCTCATGCACTGCCGTCCTATATGCCAGCAAAAGGAGTGGTACATGGCGATCCCAGTCACGTTGGTGATCGTTCACAAATAATGCTAAATGCTGAGCAATTGTTCTATTGAATCTTTCAACCATACCATCCGACTGAGGGTGTAAGGGAGTTGTTCTGGTTTTCTGAATGCCTAATAGTTGACAGATGCCTTTAAACACATTGGATTCAAAATTCCGTCCTTGATCAGAGTGGAGTTGTAAAGGTACTCCATACCTACTAATGAAGTTATTAACTATCATCTCAGCCACTGTTGTTGCTTCCTGGTCTTGGATGGGATATACCTCAGGCCACTTTGTGAAATAATCCATTACCACTAATAAATATCGATTTCCATCATCAGTTCTAGGAAACGGACCCATTACATCAATGGCTATTCTTTCAAAAGGGGCACCAACGTTATACGTCTGCAGCTTACCCCGACTCCTAGTCTTAGGGCCTTTCTTTGCTGCACAGGCTTCACATTGCCTACACCATCTCTCAACGTCTGCCCTACTTTTCAACCAATGAAATCGTTCCCTGGCTTTGGCTAATGTCTTATTAACACCGAAGTGTCCTCCAGTGGCACTATCATGTACATCTTTCATCACAAGTTCCACTCGGGATCGAGGAAGGATTATCTGCCAACGGATCAGCCGTCCAGTGGGATTCTCCCATCTTCTGTATAATACTCCGTCTTCCATTTTTAAGGAGTCCCACTGTGCCCAGTAACTTTTAGTAGTTGGACTATACCTCGAGATTTGCTCCCAATTAGGTCTTACATCAGATTTTTCAATCAATTCTAATATTGGTTTTATGTCTTCATCATCTAGTTGAGCCTTCCTGATTTCAATTGGATTCCAGATGTTAGGGGTGTCATTGTTTGTTTGTGTCGATACTATTTGTCTTATGGGCATTATCTCTTTAGTTCCAAATTTCAGTTCTGCATTATAGCAATGTTTACAGTTGTCAATACATGGGCGCCTGGAAAGAGCATCTGCATTCTTATGCATTTTACCACTTCGATGTTCGATGGAGAAATCGTATTCTTGTAACCGTTGTATCCACCTAGCGATTTGTCCTTCAGGGTTTTTGAAGTTTAATAACCATCTAAGTGCAGCATGATCAGTACGTATAAGGAATTTCTGGCCATAGAGATAATGATGAAAATGTTCTATTGCTTTTACTATTGCTAACAGTTCTTTGCGTGTTACACAGTAATTCCGCTCTGGTTTGGATAAAGTTTTACTAAAGTATGCAATAACTCTCTCTTGTCCGTCTTGTTCCTGTGAAAGCACAGCACCAACTCCTGTGTTACTTGCGTCAGTATCTATTACGAATTGTTTTCCAGTTTGTGGGTACGCTAGCACTGGTGCTGTGGAAAGAGTTTTCTTTAGCTGTTGAAAGGCTATATCGCATTCGGTGGTCCACATAAACCGCTGGCCCTCTTCTGTCAGACGATGTAATGGCCTTGCGATGTTGGAGAAACCTTTGACAAATCTTCTATAGTAGGTGCAAAGTCCAATAAAACTACGAAGTTGATGAACATCTTGTGGTGGAGGCCAGTCTCTTACAGCTTCTATCTTACTAGGATCAGTCTTAATCCCTGCTGTAGTGATCACATGACCAAGGTAATGAACTTCTTGCTGGAACAGTTTACACTTTGTCGGTCCCAATTTTAACTTGGCTGCCTTAAGTTTTTCAAATACTTGACGAAGATTGCTCAAATGTTCTTCAAAAGTTCTTCCAAGAACTATGATGTCGTCCAAGTAAACCAGGCAGACCTCCAAAGACAAACCTTTGAGCACTGACTCCATTAGTCGCTCAAATGTGGCAGGTGCATTACAAAGTCCAAATGGCATCACCTTAAACTGCCAAAGTCCATTCCCTGTACTGAAAGCTGTTTTCTCACGGTCTTCAGGACGTATACCAACTTGCCAATAGCCGCTCTTTAAATCTAATGTTGAGAACCATTCTGACCCAGATAAAGTGTCTAGTGTATCGTCAATCCTGGGTAAAGGAAAGGAATCTTTCTTTGTTACGTCATTTAATCTGCGATAATCTACACAAAATCGTGTAGATCCATCCTTTTTCTTGACAAGAACTACTGGTGATGTCCAGGGACTCTGTGATGGTTCTATAATGCCCTGAGCTTCCATGTCCTTTATGAGTTGTTCCGTCTCCTCTCTTTTTGCCAATGGAAGCCTTCTTGCCGGCAGATGGACTGGAGGAGAATCACCAGTGTTGATTTTATGTTCTGTCAGGTTAGTACGGCCATAATCATTTGATGTGGCAGAAAAAATGTCAGAAAATTCTTTTAATAGGTTCTCGGCCTTAACAGCTTGGTTTTCAGTTAATATTTGTCTTGTTTCTCTCCATAATTCAGTAAGATGAGATGGGATGTCTGTATGATTTTGATGTGAATCGGTAACTTCTATTTTATTTATACTTGTTACACAGGTAACAGCTTCACATATTGCTAATTCCTCACCTTTTTTTAACATTCTATTGGATTTGTTACAGTTCATCACTCTGATAGGGATCTGTTCTTTATCTATTCTGACTAACGTCCTTGCAACCAGGATATTATGAGCCAAAGCTCCTTTACCAGAGGCATCAGTAACTGCCAATCGGAAGGCCCCAGAAGTCTCCGCCCGATGTCCACGGACTATAACTTCACTTTGTGCTGGGATCTCTGTGTCTTCCGTCACTAATATTGGAGTTACGCTTGATAAAGAATCAGACGTCCGGCTAAGCAGAGGAATCTCTTCTGTCAAATAGATGAGTAGGTTATCACTGGGTCTGATGTCGAATCCATGTTTCTTAAGAAAATCAAGACCTAATATGCATTCATCGTAGATGTCAGCGATGTAAACAGGATGACGAACCAGACAGCTACCAACTCGGATGTTAAGTTCTATTTTTCCATGGACTTTCGCACGATCTCCAGTGGCTGTTTGTAGGCTTATTTTAGACTGTGTAGTATTCAAGTTTGGGTGAGGTATTATTTTCTTTACTATATCCGTTCTGAGTAAAGTTACATTTGCACCAGTGTCGACTATCATACGGCAAGGTATTCCATTTATGGCTCCATCAGCTACTAATCCATTATTATCACCATGTAATGTTGAAACATGGGCGACTTCCCCTGGGGCCAACCAATCAACAGCCAGCCTTTGCCCCGCAAGACTGACTAATTTCAGTTTCCCTGATTCTGTTGGACTTGGACTGTTTCTTGATGGACTTGGACTCCTCATTCGTTTCCTAGTGCAGTTGGTACGAATGTGTCCGGTCTTGCCACAATTCCAACACTGAAGGTCTGTTGTAGGTTTTGAAGAAGAACCTTTTATATCTTTCAAAACGGATAGTATGGCTTTGGTTAGTTCTTTCATTTCATTATCCTTTTCTACAGTTTCTTCTGCACTCACAAACCTCACTGCACGTTTGTTCGCTCGGGAGGAAAGCCTGGAGCACTCGTATTTCATAGCATGTACCACAGCTGACTTTAAGGATTCACCTTCCAACATCCTCAGAGATTGCTGAGTGTCAGGGTCAGCAATAGCATCAATAAATTGTAATTGAGCTAAATTATCTTGAATTTCTGGTGGACAGTTACTATAAGCCAATCTAGCTAGACGCTCAATATCACTAGCAAGCTCTTGCAAAGTTTCACCACTTTTCTGCATGCGATGTTTAAATTGAGTCACGTAATATTGTTTTAAATAACTATCACCAAACCTTAGTTCTAATGCAGAAACTAGACTTTGATAATCAAGTCGTTTTTCTTCTGGAACAGACTGCAAAACTTCCGCAGCAGAATTTCTTAAGGAAGCTGCAAGAAAACTGGCCTTTTGGAATTCATTCCACTCATTGGCTGTAGCGATAACTTCGAATTGTGTTTTAAATACTGTCCAAGATGATTTACCATCATATGTAGAAGGTTTAGTTGTATTTTTAGCGATATGTGTAATAACATTATTTCCACTAGAATTATTATTATCACAAGCAGAAGGTAACATTTCATTTCTCAAAATCTGAAACTGGCGTTCACAATCAGTTTTTACAATTTCTATTTCATGTTTATAATCTAACTTAACACTATCCAGATCATATTTTACACTGTCAATTTCAACCTTTAAACAATCACATTGTTTATTAAGTTCGGTTTTAATGTCCTTACACTGATCAGTAATCTTATCAATTTGAGAAGCCACTTCAGCTCTCATCTCAGTATTTTGTGCGGCCATTTCGGCTTTCAAGTCACCTATTTTATCGCTTTGGGCAGCTATATCACCTTTAATCTCAGTATTTTGTGCGGCCAGGTCACCTATTTTGTTAGCCATATCGGCTTTCAAGTCATTATTTTGACTTTTAATGTCATTCATCTGTGTAGCCATATCGACTTTCAAGCTATTTATCAACTTTACTAATTCATCCATACTTCTAGTTAACGGCATTCAATAAATTATCCCGCTGCTGACACCAAGTGTTGCGGATTACAAAAATGGATAGCCACTGAGCGTGAGTATTAAAAACTATATTTCAAAACCAAATTAAATACAAGGCAAATTGTTACAAAGGAAATATGGATGAAGTATCTTATTAACAAATCAACTATTAACATGCACAAGTCATCAATCTTCCTGCATGAGCACACATCAGCTCTGTGTATTTTACTAAATACTACCTTTTACTTGATTTACCAGGTCACCCGAAGATCTTCACTCGTAAACCAATTCTCGTCCTGTGCTAATAACTTTTCACACACTAGCCGAACAAAAAGACAGTCCGTGTAGACATTCGAAGTTAGCCATAAAAGTTCCCACTTTTATACTTCCGCGTATACACAACACATCAAGTTACTTCTTGATACTTAACGATAAAAGATCCCACTTTTATCCTTCCGCGTATACACAACACATCAAGTTACTTCTTGATACTTAACGCGCACTGTCTCAGAACAGCCCACCGGCCATTTTCGAACTCTCCGACCGTTACAACACAACGACCGTTAACGCTCCACTCTTCTTCTCCAAATTCTCCCAACGTTCTTATTCGTTGGCTGAAACTTTTTTGCTTTCGGTTGCCAGATTCCTTCTGTCGTAACAATATATAATCAATCATATTCCTATGCAGCCCATCAGGTGAAACCCATGTGTACTTATGTATGTCGCGGTGTTTGTAATGTGTGTTAGTTATTCTGAAACCATTGAGTTTATCTACCTGTAGGAGACGTTGCCCATTGCCATTGCAGCTACCAATACCAAAAGGGCCAATCACCCCTCCCCAAAGGTCAGAGCCAACTTTGCCATTGAAGTCACCTAGAACAAGGGTAATATCTCCGTTCTTGATAGAATTCAAAGTATCCTGAAGTTGTTCATAAAACCTATCCTTCTCATCCTCATCGGCATCCTCAGTGGGGGCATAACAGCAGATAACATTCAGGTCTTTAACGCTTGTCTGAAATTTTTCTGTAAGAAACCTTTCATTAATGCACTCATATCCTAGAAGAGCATCACTAGCGTGTCTGCTGAGAAGCAGACCCACGCCTTGGTGACGCTTATTGTCGGCCCTCCCTGAAAAGAGAAATTTAAGATTATTTTTAAGAATCTGACCTTAATCTGTCCATCTGGTCTCTTGCAAGCCGAGAATATCTAAATTATAACGGTGGAATTCTTGTGTGAGGACATCAAGAGAAAAAGCTCTGTGCAGAGTCCTCACATTCCAACTTCTTATGGAGAAAAAAATGGTTAGTGGGATGTTTAAAGAAACTATGTTTATTGAGAGAGGGAATGCCGACAATATCAAACAGCCCCCTAATCGCAGACATGGGGCAAAGACCCGTTCCCCCACCACTAAAGGCTGAAGCCATCTACACTGGAAGACTTCCTCCAATGTAGAATTTGACGATGCCAATAGAAGCAAAGAGTTCAGGTGCCTGCGATGACCTCTGCTCAGGATTATCCACCAGCTGATAAACATATCCTGTGAATCTATTCACTTGGGGCTGTCAACCCACAAACAAACAGAAAACACAGCGGAAGATTTTCCCTCCACAGAAGTCCACCAGTGCAGCAAAATCAGGATCCATAATCAAGCTCAGTGGGTGTATATGGTCAGCACCAGGACCCTGTGTGGTTGACCACTCCTCAGCAGGGTAGAAAAAAAAGAAAAATAGCCATAGTTGTCCAGATCAGTAGGCCACACTAATCTGGCAGCCCTCCCCTTCCGTTCACTTCCACAAGAGAGTATCTCTTTTGAAAGGTACTAACGGTCAGCACCACGAGAAGGCGGGGTCGGACATTAGGTGCTATGCCTGGCCGTTTCTATGCATCATCACAGGGGATTGGTGCATAGCTCTCCTTCTAGTGACTACCTAGCTACCATTTACAGACCTTTTCTAAACATAAACTTCATAAATCCCCAGGGGTAGATGAAATTACTACGGAAATGCTTAGAGCTGGGAATGTTTCGGCTACCACTTGGATGGCTGAAATTTTGAATATCTTTTATGATAAAGGCATGGTTCCTAAAGATTGTACCAAAGCCATTATTATCCCTATTTTCGAAAACGTTGATCGCAGTTCTTGTGATAACTATAGGGGTATCAGTCTACTCTCTGTTCCAGGGAAAATTATTTGCATGATTGTGCTTAACAGAATTAAGAATCTTGTTGACAGGTAATTGCGTGATGAGCAATGTGGATTCAGAAGTGGCAAGGGATGTGTAGATAAGATATTTTCACTTAGGCAGATTCTTGAGAAATGTTTCGAGTTTCAGCAATCTTTGGTTGCTAGGTTTGTTGATTTCAAAAAGGCTTTAGTCTCTGTTGATCGTCATAATTTGTGGTTGATTGTGATTACTTAACACAATGAAACCTCTATATAACAACACTGAGTCGGGTGTGAGAGTTGGTAAGGCTTGTAGGAATTGGGTTAGCATTACTTCTGCTTTTCCACAAGGGTGCATTTTGTCTGCTTTTCTATTTAGTTTGGTTATTGATTATGTTATGCAACATTCATTGCAAGGGAGAGATTTTGGCCTTAAATGGGCTGGAGATACGAAAATTTCTGATTTAGATCACATCAACAAATAATGTTGATGTGATGAATTATTTCATTGCAGCTGTTGATTAAACTGGTACTAGAATATGTTTGGTTATAAACAGAGAGAAAACTAAAGTGATGAAAATTGTTCAAGCAGGCTGTGATTCAGTTAATCTTAATAGTTGCAATCTTGAACAGGTATCTCAGTTTAATTATCTCGGGAGCTATGTAACAGATACTGGTGATGTGCGGCATGAGATTAACAGACGAATAGGGATTGCTGTCGGGACTTTTAAGAATCTATGATGATTGTGGAGAAATAGGCGTATACACCTAAAGACTAAAATTAGACTATATAATAGTTTGGTTCTTTCTAGGGTTAGTTATGGTAGGGAAACGTGGACGCTGTGTAAACAAGATAACAGGAAACTAGATGCTTTTGATTCTAGATGCTTACGTAGTATCTTGGGTATTAGGTTGTTTAACTTTTTAACTAATGATGAGGTTAGGCAAAGGAGTCCGCAACCTCCTTTAAGCAGCATATTGTGCAGAGAGAGACTCCTCTGGTTTGGCCATGTTGCCCGTATGGATAATTATAGATTGTCGAATAGGATTATGAACAGTGTGCCTAAAGGCTTCAGAAAGAGGGGGAGACCTAGGATGCGGTGGGCAGACAATGTCAAACAGGACCTTGTTAGAATTGGTGTGCAGTGGCCAGATGGAGCAGATGTAGCTCAGGACAGATTTGCTTGGAGAACTAAATTGCACGGTCTGGTTGGACCTCCGTGGCCCATGGCTGCTTGAGGATGATGATGATGATTTCAGTGGCATTTAGTGCAGAGAGAGACTCAGTTGGTTTGGCCACGTTGCCCGTACGCATAGCTGAAGATTGGCAAATAGGATTATGAACAATGTGCGCAAAGACTTCAGGAAAATTTTCTGATTGCCACTTAGGATGCGATGGACAGACAATTTCAAACAGCACCTTGCTAGAATTGGTCTACAGTGGCCAAATGCGGCCACTGTACCTCATATCAGACATGCCTGGAGAGGAAAATTACACAGTCTGATAGGACCTCTATAGCCCGTGGCTACATGACGATTTTGTATGTATCTATAATTCAGAATATTTTAGCAGTAATTAAGATATCATTATTAAAACCTAATGTTAGTATCAGATACCGTTGCTACTGAATGCACTTTATTCAAGGCTGGCAACCCATGGCCCTCTTCATAACCTTTGGGATCCTTGTCATGTCCCCCGAATTTTATGTTCATTTATTTATTGATATATTTCTATTGTGCATTTATTATTGTATATATTTTTATGTATTAAGTGTGTTTTTGCGCTGAAATGTGACTCACTGTTGTTGTTTTCGAATCGGAAGCTGGCTGCTTGCATCAAGATCGATTCCAGAAGTTGGTTATGGCCGTAAATGACTAGCCTGGGGTGCTAGAGGAGAGAGGAGGTTAAGCAGGATTTTTAGATAACAGTTGATTGTGAGCTTTCGAACGAGGGAGTCGTTTCGATAAGCATCAGAAGGACGCCGCGCCTTACTCGAAATAACCTTGAAGGGAGGGTGTGATTCCAAGCGGGAATCGAGATTCTTGGAGGATCGGATAATAGTTTTGTGGATTCAGAGTGAACCACAGTGTAGGCGAAGATTGATTATTCTTTCGCCGAGTTTGAGGTCTGTAAAGTGAGAACTTGCAGAGTGTGCGATTCTCCACCTCATTGTTAATGTTTGCAGCAGCAAGGCAGCAAAGGCCCACGGAGTTGAGCGCATCCCCAGCACTTGAATGCATAAACTGTAAATAAAACTGTGTCGTCCCTATCTAACTCTCGTGCAGTAAATTCATGGACTATTGTTATTCATCATTCAACGCAGCGAACATCAGGCATACAGTGCCACGGGCCTAAAAACCCGCGAACCTGTCTTTTCACCGAAGTGAGGGTGAAGTTCTCTAAGTACTAATCGCATCGTCATCCGGCGGCCACGACATTTGTCCCAGTCCTTCGCATTCCGAATAGGGAGTACATCACATCTGACTCAGTCTTCATAGATCTAAAAAGGGAGAACATCAAAAACTTTAAATTAAATAATTATTTTTGTGGTGTGATGTGGCTGTTTTTATTTATTGCATAACTACAATTTTGTGAACTTATTGTTAGTTCTGTAACAATATTAGTAAGTTGAGCGGCTCTAGACAGACACTTTGACTTTTAAAATACATAACTAATGTTCTGTAACGGCAGAAGGTCAAGTGGTTATGTTTTTCTTGGACTGGATTCTAATTTCAATACTAGAGAAAGAAAAGAAATTCTATGATTTTTTTAAGAACATATATTTATATATTTTTAACGACTCTTAACTAATTTCGGGTTGCCCAACCCCACAATAAGTGGTTATATTTGTGATTAATATGTAGTAAACATCAGTGCAATATTAACAGGCAAAAAGCCTTTCAAAGTTCATGTCATAGCATTTCAGTAACCTGTGTAGCTTCTCTGCTGTTCCTGCTGTTAGAGATATAATGCATCTGAGCTGTTTTAGCATGAACTCAAATCACAGGTATTTGAAGATTACCGTCAAAAATAAAGTTTTAATACAGGGATGAGAAATCGAGACAGTAGAGATTATCATTGTGTAAATCTAGTTATGGTACGGTAGAGTAATTGTAATGACGATAGAAGAGTCCAGAAAAACAGAATAGTGAAGTCGATCTGATCGTTCAGTTTACAGACATGATTCTACTTCATATTTATACCTACTTCATATTTTAATACCTACTTCATATTTTAATACCTACTTCATATTTTTTTTATAATTCTAATGATAAAAATTAAATCCTCGATACCCTTTTTTCCTAAACTTTGATTCTTACGGTTCCTCTAGATTCTTAAAAAATCGAGAGGGGAAAATATAGTCAAATAAATTGAAATTGAAAGAAATGGACGAATATAACCATTTTGGAAGTAAATACTTGCTCTTCAATAATGCTAGTCAATTATTAGCACCTCTTTATATGTACTGTATATATAAATATTTAAGTGAACTTCTTGAAACGACTATTTGACATCGAGAACCTCTTTCGGACAGATTAAATTGTCTTAGAAACTATTATTTTAAACGCAAGTTTAACCCTTTAATATATGTTAGTAAAACTATGTACGCTAAACAAAATATGTGATTCACGTCAGAAAATAAAAGGCCTGATTGTCACTGTCAGAATTCTTTCCGTTCTGAAAAAGGATTCTCTTACGCCATATTCAGATGGCGAAATATCAGATTCAGAATATCATTAATGACTGATTTCTGGACAGCACAGAGAGTTAATCCTGGCTACGATCAGTCTCATCGATTGCTTGCAATGACAGTCAATAGCTTACTCAAGCGAAAGTGTTTGCCTTGACAGGAGCAAAAAAAATGTCATTGACCCGACAAAGGATTTCTATAGTGTTTCTTCCAGAACTGCGCTTGATAGTGGAGGAACTGCAGACGACTCTGGCCTAACGTGGCATTACGCGTGTCACTGCAGAAGTCCCAGTAAACCTCTAGTGGCAGTCTTCTAGCTTCGAAGGAACTTTCTCTCAGTAGAAGTAGAGGATAAGAAGTACCAGAGAATCATGCGATATGCTTCAAAGATAAATTTCAAGGATATCACATCTTCGAGGAAAAGATTTACTTCTGTCAACACAAAGTAATGACGTATGAAATCTATGAAATTAAATAGGTGCAGGAGAATGAATAGCGAGATGCTAGTCAAGATTGCTGAACTCTTAATAATATTGACGGGAAAAATCACAGCTTATAATACAAAACGATTGTTATTATTATTATTATATGAAATGAGCAATTTCTTTAGGAATCTTTCTAAATTACATAACTTTTACTGATTTCTAGGGTTTTGCTCCGATAACATTGCATTACCATCAGGGTACTACTTACAGAACCTTCCGAGCTAAGAACCAAGGTGCTAGGAAAAATAATAGCAACAGCTAAGAGAAAATTTAATTAGCCTTTAAACATATAAACGATTGAAACATGCATTTTATTATAAAAAATGTACATATATTCAAATAATGTTACAACGTTTTCGGTAAATGGTTTGATCAATCTAATGGTGAAAATGACTAGCACTAAAAAAGTTAGAAAGAGTTGAAAAATAACAATATTAAAAACGCTATATTCTTAACACTACCTACTGAAATAGTTCACAATTTACCGACAAAGTGTAAGCCATATTAAACATAATTTTGAAATATATTGTGCATTTAGTTTAAGTATATCTGCTGTAGCTATATTGACCCAAATAATTATTCATCATCATCATCATCCTCAAGCAGCCAAGGGCTACGGAGGTCCAAGCAGACCGTGCAATTTAGTTCTCCAAGCAAGTCTGTCCAGAGCTACATCTACTGCATCTGGCCACTGCGCACCAATTCTAACAAGGTCCTGTTTGACATTGTCTGCCCACCTCATCCTTGGTCTCTCCCTCTTTCTGAAGCCTTTAGGCACACTGTTCATAACCGTATTCGCCAATCTATAATTATCCATACGGACAATATGGCCAAACCAGAGGAGTCTCTCTCTGCACAATATGCTGCTTAAAGGAGGTTGCAAACTCCTTTGCCTAACGTCATCATTAGTTACAAAGTTAAACCACCTAATACCAAAGATACTACGTAAGCATCTAGAATCAAAATCATCTAGTTTCCTGTTATCTTGTTTACAAAGTGTGTAAAATCACACGTTTGGAGACTACAAGTGTTGTAAGGTTGGGTTGTTTTACCTCTGAGCGGTAGTTTTTTGCACACCATGGGCTAAATGGCCAGGTCACAAGGACCCCGAAGGCTCAGAAAAGGTTGGGGGAGGGGACCAACTGGTACAGCTGTTGGGAGACAGATGGTAGCCTCCCGTCAAGGCCACCCAGAGTGTTCTTTAACGTGCACAGGGTATGGCTCTCCCGCACACGGGACCACTGCTTTACGTCCCATCCGACGGACCGCGGCCTTTCCAAGCCTATCGGTGTCCCCTACTGACCTTGGGGGGGATTTTACGGAGATAAATCTCAACGCTGACCCAGCTGGAAATTATTCGCGGATCATCCCTTAATTTCTCACATATTTTTGAGTATTATTTAAGTAAATATTTACATAACTTGAGTTTTAAGTCAGAAAACATAGCAATTAATTAATTCAGTAGCTAATTCAAGTTCTATTTCGTTGATGGTGAATAATCAGTTTTTGAGCAAGCAGATTGGTCGTCATGATTCCAATGAGCAGTCTCTGCGATCTCTTACCTAAACTCTTTAGATTTTTATTTCTAAGGTTACTTGAAAGCTTTGGTTCAATAATAATAAAAGTAAACCGGGAAATGGAAGAAGGTGCTCCCTTACAGAAAGGACGGAGATAATATAGAAGTTCTATTGCGCTTGTCCTGCTGAAGTTTACTTAGCGAAGCCGGCGCCTAGAACCTAACCCATGTCGATCACCTGAAGTGAAAAACTCCTTGTGTGTGTATATATATATATAATCATTTAAAAATCTACTAGGAGAATTAACCTAGATATAATGTTTTAATAAATTTAAGAAGCTCGTGTGCTGTTTTATAAATTGTATATGATTTATTCATTACCATATGCTAAATAGTAAACAATTGTAATCGATTAAATATGGCACAATTTTAGGAAAAGTTCAATGAAGTAGGAAAAAAAGTTTGGAACAAAGTTATCAGCTCTACGTTGAATTATGCTCAATAACTCAGATTTGTTTTTCCTATTGAAAGTGATTATCAGTATTTATTTATGCACACACAGCACATGCATATTATATGTTAATAACATAAATTCCTTCCCCCCCGATTGTAATAATTTGATATTTGATATTAACCAATATTGGCAGAGTTAGGATGAAACGTTTCAGGTCTTTGCCACTCTCATATAACAGTTAGTTAATTTATCCAAATATATCAAGGACTGTACTAAAATATTTTATACGTTTTGATTCAACATCATACTTATCAATTGTGCACCGGGAAAATTATTCTTGGAAATAAAATTGTCACGTTGAATGATCTTATGATTATCAATTCAATGAACCAATGTTTACATATATAAGAATTAAATTAGTGAGATTAAGAAAAATCTCAAATTGTGAGTTCATGCAAACCAGCACGGAAATAGAAAATGTTTACCTTAATGAATAGGACTCTAGGAATAATTGATGATGATGCCATTCGTTCATTCTAAATCGAACACAAAACCGTAATTATACTGTCATTGGGTCCTCGCATATAATCTAATAAGAAAAACAAAATCCATTCGGCCATGTTTCACGTGCCTGCACCAAGGGAAACGTCATCAGTGCTGATCATACTTCACAGTTAACGAGCAGAAACAGAGACAGACCTCCCCTGCACTGCCATAAATACGAAATTCGTTCGTCAATAAATCCCACGCCTTCGTCGTTACATAGGTTATCAGCATTACATGTGATTTAGTTGCACGCATTAGGCAAAAACGTGTCCTGTTTAAGCATGAGTTATGCACTGTGTTTGCATTTTTTCCCTTTAGAACTCCGCAGTAGGACTGGTATGCGTTCAGAGCAGGGCTGAGCTTGTTTCTTTGCTATCATTTCTATTCAAGGTATATTTATTATAACCACCAAAATGTGCTATTTGTTTACAGCTTGAACAGAGGGAAAAGAACTGATGATGAAATTATTAAAATGAATGATAATTATTTTTCTTTCAATAAATGGCTGTGTAAGAATGCATTAATCTAATAAAATAGGTGCCATTCCAAATTACCTTTCGTAAAACCGTTTCGTATTGAAAACATTATTTAAGGTGTTAAGTACGTAATATGCCTAACAACAGAAGATATGTCTTTACCTGGTAAAAATGATTTGAAAGATTGAATGCACGGTAAAATGAAATTTAATAAAAGAGAAACCCTTCAAACAGCTGCTTGCCACCCAGGTCTGACAGGACTCTGTCAGTAAAATACACTATATAAGAAATAAGTAAACAAGGCGAAACCTCAGGAGAAAGATAATGCCAATCAAATTTGTACATCCATCCATCTTAACACAAGAAAGAAAACAGCCATATCCTATCAGGGGCTCGAACCAAAGAACGTAGAAAAAGAAAAGAGGTTCAGCTTGGGCAAAGTGTAAGTGGCAACCTCACACGGTGTTTCGATTCGTATCGTGCATTTCATATCGAAACAATAAGGAACAAACGAATTAAACATTAACATTTTAAATTTAACGAAATGCACTTTGTATTTTTAAAATGATATCATCATTTTTATGGACGGTCATTTTCTCCATTATAAATAATTTTTTGTTGAATCAACTACTATAAATGGAATGGACGGAAGGAACATGTATCACATATTAATATTCAAACTGGGATTCTTAAGCTGAAGTAATAATTATTATATGGATATACAAAGAAGAAAGAAAATGTTCGAGTACGTGATAACAGATGATCTAACTATATTTGTTTGTCGTGCTATAGATGATGATATATGAATCAATTTTGTGCATTTATCCATCTTTCGACCTTATTGCACAGATGGTAGAGAGCATGATTCGTAATCTCTTAACCACATCTCTTTACTCTGAAAAAGATGTAAAATTGAGGCCATGGAGAATTCCGCTGATGAGACTCTTGTAATGCGAAGCAGATCCTCGCTGCGACAGTCAGGGAACAGTTGGCCTTGACGGTAAAAATTAGAAAGTGGACATAAAAAGGGTAGCAAGTAAAAACGGAACGACAGAAAAATGAAAGATAAAATGAAGACTAAATAAGAACATAAAAAAATCGAAAAAGCAAACAAAAATATCTGTCTAGCGAGCATTTTAATCCCATTCTTTGAGATGAGTGTGAGATGTTTGTGACCTGGAACTTTGCCCAGTGCGGCAAAATGAATTACTTGGGATGAAAGCAAATCAACCGTAATTAGTATTTATTTCAACTTTTTTTTTTCAGTTTAATGCTGATCAAACACTAAAACTCTATTACGGGGACACCGATGGACTTGGAAAGGCCGCCGTCCGTCGGATGGGTCGTTAAATTGTGTCCCATGTTCGGCAGACCATAGCCTGTGCATGTTAAAGAACACGCTGTATGAATTGATGGTAGGTTAACATTCGTTTTCTAACAGTTGTTCAGTGAGTCCCCTCCCCCACAACCTTCTCCGAGCCCTCATGGTCTTTATGACCAGGCCATTTAGCCCATTGTGTGCCAAAAAAAAGTCGCTCAGAGGTAAAACAACCCAACCCACTTCTGGAATGCTCTCGAAACAGGTATTTCTAGGATATTATTCCATGCCGTGGCAATCCTTTCTATATTTGTGGGAAATAGAAAATTTATTAATATTTGTTAATTGGTAATCACGGACACAAAACATTGAATAATTTTCATACTTGTTTTAAAAAAAGTTTTTAATAGAAATTCTCTGCATATCTTTTTTGCATTTTCTTATTTCAAATTATTAAGCAACTTTATTTCATTTGGAATTTGTGAAAGGAAATATAATAATACGCAATTTCTATGATGCGATTTATTTTCACGTCTCTGTTTTCGAAATTATTAAGTACGGTTTACATTTGAATAAATACTATACATAATTTCAAATAGTTTAAAAGTTTCTTTTTTGTGTATCACCCATTCTTTTTCTAGATTTAATTTTATTTTTCTAAGTCTAATACATGAACTTTTTCACAGTTGTGGTCAGAATATCTGTAATGTTTACGGAACAATAAAGTGACAAAACACCTTTTAATCTGAGTGCGATATAGAAGAATCTAAGACAAGGAAGATCTAACAAAAATGCAAATACTGTTTTATTATTATCGTTATTAATGTAGTATAGATAGACATGTACCGTAAACGCCACCATGTTGGCAAGTACTCTATATTGGTTTAACCACAAAACTTATCCTATTTTTCTTTATTTGTCTCCAGCAACACTATCATTCTCCAGATGGAAGATCTCATTATCGGAAGCTTTACGCTCTAGCGTTTATCATTTTCTTTGTATTTATTCTTGGCTTTTACTGTTTGCCTGCTTTTCGGCGAGCCTGGATGACAGACACCAGGTAACCAACAGCGACAGGAGTGCTGCTATCCTTCGTCTGATTACTATTCCGGCGCTTGATGTAATATTCCCCCACTCTCGCCTTCTGTTTTTTTTACCCTTCTTCGCAATCAGTTCAGCGCTCCCCAAACGCTCTTTCCTGATAACTTCTCTCACTCACTCAAGTAAATACATTGTTGAACGGCTGTAAGTCAGTCACTGTTGTTTTTTTTAACTCAGAACGGAGAAGGTGGAATAAAAACACTTAAAATTCTCTACTGTTACACATCATGTTTCGAACAAAACCTAAAAAGAATATTTCACACGCTAAGAGTGAGAATAGAAGGAGACTAATTAAAACATCCACTAAGCACAATCGATTCGATACACATTTATCAAAAGGAATATCTGGCAGAAAAGGTTTTTTCTCATTTTAATTTCCGTCTTCAAAAGAATCAAAATTAATAATGAGATAATAAAGAAATTTTTGATACTATAAAATATTCTACTATACAATCTTACAATAGTTAATACCCAGTATTTGCATCATAGGAGGATCACAACTGATGTAAAAGAAAAGAAAGAAAGGAAGTTAGTATCTTCAGTCGTCTAAAAGAGAATAAACACAAAGGGTTAACGTGTTATCTATAGCCTAGAAAATAATATAATCTTAAATTTACTGAATAAAATATGTTAATAATAGATATTAATTACATAAGAGTAAAAATTAATTAATATTTAACTTTATTAAGCCCAGAGACAGTAAATGTATAACAAGTAAACAGAGATTTAAATAGTTTGTTCTACAATTCATGAAATAATTCTACTAATTTATGTATTATTTAGGACGACGTACTCTCCGTTTCAGCTACCAGTAGATTATATTCCTTCCTTAGCTTACAGTTATGCTTTCATCACTTGAGGGTGAAGTTAACGTTGCTAAAATAGTGCTTTTCCTCTAGAGAGATTAAAAAAATAATTTTTGCAAGAAGAAAAAAATAGAGGGGGATGGAGCAGGCGTAACTAAAAGTAGCATCACGCGACGACACTAAATGTTTCTAAGCGAGAAGGAATCCCCTTGTGGTAGGCACTTAACTATAAATTTCCGTAATTGTCAGCTGGAAACTATTATCCATTTTCGGCTTCTCTAATTCGCAAGCTTTTAACATCTCCCTTAATTTAAATAATGTCCGTTAAAGTCGTAAATAGCACAAGAGAATTAGGAAATGAATCATTGAGTTAAAAAACCTTTTGACAGCTCTGGGAACCGCTTCAGCTTGAAAATTGCTGCCATTATTTCAAAATATCTTATCCCTAAATCCAATTTACTGCTGTAACAACACTTTCAACCAATGTTGCGGAAAACATACATAAGTGATAACATTAGTATATACAGCTCATTTATATTTACATTAATATTTTTTAAAAGTCCGACATATAAAGCTTTGTTTCCATTTTGCATGAACTTGTAAATTAAGATTACCTCATTACTGCTCGCTACATCTCTTTTTACAAGGGAGAGAGGGTTGACTCAATCGGTAGCGCATCAAGCTCATAATCCGATTTTACCATATTCAAGTCCTCACTGTATCTGAGTTCCGATTTGCTCCTCTAACCCCTCACTCTGTCTCGGTGAAATAGGGGACACCGATGGGCTGCAAATGCCCATTTTGTCATTTTGTCTGCAAAAGAGAATTATGGGATATATTCTAAGTTTAAATTAAAGAAATCCCATAACTGTGGAATCAATTTCTTAGCACGGATTCCGCGTCTCTGAGGTTTAGCCGAGGAAGTGCTAGATTTGCGACCACTGTACAAGATTAACAGCACAAAGGAGTAGGACGTCTACTCCGTCTCAGCTATGATCGTCTCTTGCAGCAGCCACTGGGAGAGTTGTATCAGCTTCTACTGTGCGTAGAAGGCTTCATGAGGGAATTTTTTTACGCTAGAAGGCCAGTAATCTGTATACCCCTCACGTCATGTCACAGGAGAGAGAGCGGTTGAATTGGACACCACGCATGTTAATTGGATAGAACAGCAATGGAGGTCCGTACTCTTCACAGATGAGTCCAGATATTGCTTGCAGAGTGATTCCGGACACTGTTTGATACGGAGATAACGAGGTACCCGCTATCATCCCAGTAACATCCGTCAAAGAGACAGTTACGGCGGAGATAGTGTGTGTGTGTGTGTGTGTTTGGGGTGGCATTTCCTTAGGGAGACGCACAGACCTCTAGGTGTTGACGAGTGGGAACCTTAATGCTCAGAGGTATAGAGATAACATCCTGAACCCTTATGTACGTCCTTACGCTGGCAGCATGATAGATAAAACATTCATCTTACAAGACGATAACTCGTCCACACAGAGCTCGACTAGTGGAACAATACCTTCATGAGGAGACCATTATGCGCATGGAGTCGCCAGCTCGATCTCCCCTAGGTCCGACTGAGCATGTGTGGAATGATCTAGGGAGAGGTGTTGCTGCCCTCAACCCATCACTTGAAACAAAGGGGAGCTTATTACTGCTTTAAAGAAACAATGGTCGTTACTCCCTACTGAGTTGATTCACAACATCTTAACAGCATGGGAGATCGCTATCGTGCCTGTATTGCTATAAGTATTGTATATAAGTGTATTGCTATAAGAGGTGACCACACTCCTTATTAAAGTACTTTGTCCATTTCATTCTGACACTTCATTTTTGGACAAGTTTCTGTGTTATTTTTTGACGAAAAATGATTCTAGTGTAAAATTCAATTAAATGTACCCGCATTTAATATATGGAATTACTGTTTAGGGAGATACTAGTTCAGACAATTTGATTAGTTCATTTTGTCGTCAAAAGAGAATTATGAGATATATTCTAAGTTTAAATTACAGAAATCCGGTACAGTACTTGATGGCAGAAAATGGAATACTAACTATATATAATATTTATAAGTGTGTTATGGGGAATTTTGCGTACAGAGTGAAGAATAAAATGATACAGTACTCTGAACTTTACTGCTGCTTAGAAAGAACGAAGACTTTCAGTTATGATACTTGACTTAAGAACAAGATCATGCTGCCTCATTATAAGAATATATAGGCCTGAGATCAATACGGTACACTGACATTAAGATTTGAAATGACGATATTCCAGAGGATATTGCCGCAATAGAACAGTATAGAAATTTTAAATATAAATATAAACTATACCTATTATCAAGGCAATGATAGTGTCAGACCGCAAAAATTCACGTGCTCTAATAAAAGCATTAATTAAAGCCACCTATAATGTTTTAAATTTAAGTGTATTTCAGGAAACATTTATTCAAAAGCTACGTCTTATTGTATGCTTCTTTTGTACCTGCGAAATTGTCTGCGTTTTATGTACCCATATACACTAAAGAGCTAAAACATTATAACCAACACGTCTTTAGGCAAATCGAAGCAACAGCAGGTAAACAACGGCGCGTGTGAAAGTTATGAAATGGTATAAATAACACCCGATACTGAGCTCTGTTAATCAGTGTTATTCTTCTTCTTCAGATGGGAAAGGCAGCAGACTTAAGTCAGTTTCACAAAGGCCAAATTGTAATGGTCAGACGACTGGGTCAGAGCATTTTCGAGATGCAAAGCTTGTGGGGTGCTCATGGTCAGCCGTGGTTAGTACCTTCAAAAAGTAGTCCGAGGAGGGAAAAACCACTAACCGCCGGCAAGGTGTGGGTCAACCAGGGCTCATCGATGCTAGAGGTGAGTGAAGGCTATCCCGTATGGTACGAGCCAATGGAAGGGATACTGTGGCGCAACGTGCCGTAATTTGAATGCTGGTGACGGGAGTATTGTGTCACAACACATAGTACATTGAACACTGCTGAAAATGGGGCTACATAGCCGCAGGTTGCTCCGAGTGCCCATGCTAACCTCAGTTCACTATCGAAAGCGCCTACAATAGGCACTCAAGCATCAGAACTGGACCTTGAATGATTGGAAGGTCATCTGGTCCGATGAATCTCGTTTCCTCTTGCACCATGTGGTTGGCCGGGTACGTGTGTGTCGTTTACCTGGGGAAGTGTTTGGACCAGGATGCATCGTGGAACGAAAACGAATCAGTTGAGGAAGTGTAATGCTTTGGGCAATTTCTGCTGAGAAACTTTTTGTCCAGCCATTCATATGCAAGGAATTATGATGTCTACCACCTACCTAAATATCATTGCAGACCAGGTAGATCATTTCATGGCAACGGTATTCCCCTCTAATAGTGCCTTTTTTCAGCAGGATAATGCACCATGCTACACTGCTTGGATTGTTCGAGAATGGTAGTGCAGGAGGTCAGGTGGCATATTAGGTAGGTGGTCATAACGCTTTGGCTCTTCGGTGTATGTATTTTCGGGTGAAATAAGCTTATTCAATTCAATTCAATTAAACATATTCATATCTGTTTTTTACTGACTTGATAACTTTTTCACCGAAACGTTTAATCGAAAAACAAATTAGTTTAATAGTGTTTTATTAAATAAGAAAAAATATGCAATTCGGTTTAGTAACATAATATATGCTTTTTTTTTCATACTTACTAACTTATTTTCTCTGAAATATTTAATCTAAAAACAAATTATTAAAATAGTGTGTTTTTTTTTAATTCGGACCCAGTTATTACCTGCTGCGCTCGAAGCAGGTTTACTTAAGTTGAGTGATTACGGAGGGTGTCAATATTTATCTTAACAGAAAAATCGTAAGAAAGCATCTTAATTGAATCAGTATCTTGTAGATACAAACGGCTGTACTTCTAGTTCACCATTCTGCAATACATGCATGCCTTTATTTCAAATCTTTTGTACCCCTTTATCAGTAATGCATTAATGCTCTGATCTGCGTCATACCTTCTTTATTGAAATATGCTCCTCCAGAGAAATCAGTTGCTCTAAATTGTGAATTGCCTCTTTCTCTATTTTAATTGTGAGTAAACTGATGTAGTTTCTTAGTTTATCCTCTCAATGATATTTATGGTTTAGTTGGCCAAATCAATTTTTGTTTGTTTTTTTAGCTTGCTGATAACATAGATAGAATTGAAGCAAATGTCACAGAAATCCTTTCTCTACTGAATTCTGGGATGATCAATTGCAGTTTTTCATCAACCATTAAATATGAATATCATTTTATTCGGAAATAATCACAGAGCAGTTTAGAACTGGCGAAAACACTCGCATAATAAACAAGATACAATAATGAATACCATGGGTGGATTAGGCGCCTTAGCTTCAAAGGAAACAGCATTTAATTCGAACATTTTGAACGTAAGTTAAACAGTACAACAAGATTGGAATACTACATACCTCGCAACAAAGAACGTACGGAACTGCTTTGGGAAAGGACTAAATTTTTCTTTCAGTTTAAAAACCGTTGAAATCAACAAAGAAGCATAAACATTGATCGAAGATAAATTCGCCTCATAGCAGAGCTTCTAAATGCGGGAACGTATTAATTAAATATAAAAATAAAAATTACCAAACAAACTAGTTAACTAAGATAAACATCAATAATTCACGTTCGAGAGTTTAGTATTGCAGTTTGCAACTGTATAAACCCTTCCGTGTTGATCTCGCTTTACGGATATTCAGTTTTAAAGGATACGTGAAAACATAACGAGCAAGAACCAATCTCTTCCAACTGTAAATTAAATAATTGGCATATATGAAATCACAGAGAAATTCGAATTGCATAAAAATGCAAAAAATAATCTGGTTTTCAAAGCTGGCATTTCTCAAAGCAGAGTGGAAATTCACAATTAGTAGAGACTGAAAGAAATAAAATTCTCTGAGAATCGCAGGGGATGCGGATGTCAGTACAGACATCTTAAAATGTCAAAGCAAATAATAACTATATGTGTTGTTATCTCTAGAAAGATTTTCTCTATAAAATGAAAGAATATCGAAAGATTCAAACTGATATTTCTTAAATTTAATACATGTTTAGCTAGATGTCTTTTTTTAATCTTCAGTCATGCTACCAAATAGAAAATTCTTATGCGTTTTCAGTTTCTCCTTTAAATTATCAGTAAGCTCTCTATATTGCCTTCTATAAAGAGTATTTGATTATTTATTCTGTTGTTGAATTGCTTTAATATCCACGCATCGTCTGCTCAATTTTACCTAAAACAGCACTTTTAGTGTGAAGTGTAGTTTGTTCCAGTTGGTTCCATTTCTTCCTCAGTCTCAATTATAAGCAAATTACGTTTATTGTAATGACTAATTAACAGTAATCCATCTTCCAACGATGAGAGTCATGCCCTACAATATTTGTTGGTTTTATTATTTTTTAATTAATAATAATTACAATAATGTTTTTATTTTAGAATTTAATATTTATTTTTATTCATTTAGTTATCCATTACTTTACGAGTAATAAATGAACAAGTGTCAGTCAGAAAGTAAGTTTACAAGTCAAATTATTCGAAGTTTTTTATTACACTCCCTAATATGAACAATGCAGGATAATTCGACTGTCATCCGACTAGTTTCAGACTTGGGCTCCTGAAAGCCGGGAGAAGAATCGTGGGACGAACTTTTCTATTCCTTGTCGGAAGAAGTCCGTATGCTTTTCGATGAACCATCATTTCACTGCTGTTTCCAAAACGTCATGGCATGAAAACCAATGGCCAAGAAGATGTTGATTTAGCTCTGGAAAATGATATAAATCCCTAGGTACCAGATCAGGGTTAAGCGCAATATCACTCACTTGAAACGCTGCAAAAGTTGTTGAGTTGCCACGGAAGCGTGTAGTCGTGCTTTGCCGTACAGAAGCAGAAAATCTTTCGGTAGAAGCCAGCGACGTTTTCGTTTAATAGTCGTGCGTAAACGTATCAGTGTTGACCATACTCTTTGTAGGGCACAAGTTTAGAAGATAAGAGAACGTGAAAACAACAGTGAAACGATGGTTGAGCGAAAGGGACACGGTCTTCTATAAACAAGGAATTGAAACACTCTCGTCTCACTATAAGTGTTTCAGTCTTTGCGGAGATTGTTGAAAGTAATGGGATGGCAGTAGAATTTCACTGCCTTTTTCACATTAGAGATTGTCATAAAAAACCTCGAACTATATACCTTGAAAACCTATTTTCTGACCTACATTCGAATTTCTCCTTTATGCGAAATTGCACCTAAAACTGTATAATATCCTATTTAAATACATATATTCGAATTTCCCTTCAAGCTTTCTACTTGTCCAGGGCTACAAGCGCTGATAGATATAATATTCCAGAGAGCCAATGACTGGAAAATCAACAATTATGCATTTTGCATATCACAGTAAAATCGAATCAACTTATTCTAGACAGAAATATACTAATCAGAAAGACAACAAATGTTTTAGAGAGAAAGGAAATGTCCGCGACTTATTCGGGATGCCATGTCGATCTGTTGCTCGCCAGCGAAGTCCGCTAACAAATCGTCCACAGGGAAGCTCCTATTTCACTCTTCATTATTCTTAATTGTAAAATCTTAGATCGTCTCATTAGTTCTTTAAATATCAACTACTGAAGAATCCACTAAAAATCCGAAACATTTGAACCAGTATATAAAGAACAATTGTATTCGAATATTGCAAATACTTCTCAAGTAAAGTGCAATTTGAAAAATTTTGTCAATTTACAGAGTTCGCAAATTATTAAGCTTGATAACACCTAACTTTTCTTTTCCATTAAAATGCTCTAATAATCCCTGACAGATTGAAATAGTACATTTTTATATAAATATTGAGATAGTTTAATCACTGAGACATAATATAGCTATGCTCTTATTTTGAGTAATTATTATAAAATATTTCTGTCGCAATTATATTTGAAAACGATACCATCATGTTTTTTAATTTGCGATTCACGATACTAATGCCATGCTTTGCTATTGACCTTGCGTACATAATCCTCAAGTAGAAACAAGCCGCAAAAGCCAAACTAGATCAAAAACAACAACTTTCGGTTATTTCGCTTATATCGGTGAGCTTATAAAGTGTTCAGGTTTCGGTTATTTCTCTTATAAAGGGTTCGGGTTTTATTACCATAGCAAACTCATGGTATCAAAACCCACATTTTCTTTAGTAGTCCGTAAGGCATATAGTCACAGTTATTCGCAGCCAAGATTTCAATATTAAAGCCTCTTACACCGAAGATGAATTTTCAAAGTCAGAATTCAACTTCATCTTCCTAAGGAAAGAAATGAGTTTATAAAACATAATTCCTCCCCACTAAAGTAGATTTTCACGAATTACAGAGAAAGAGGCCGAAAATATAACTCAATTTTGTTTGCATATTTTTAGTTTGCCAGTGACGGGAAAAATCATAATTATGCACTTTATATAACACAATGAAACTAATTCAACTCATTCTAGAAAGGACTACTACAAGAACCAGGTATACAAATTTGCAGATAAAATAATTTATTACTTCCAACAATATTAAGAAATATTGTTAATATTGTTATAAATACTAAATAAAAGATAAATCTTATAACGCTTTTATATCACTAAAATATCACAGGCTGGCCTGTTTTACAGCTGAGCGCCGTTTTTCAAAGACTCCAAGTGCTCAGACAAGGTTGGAGAAGGAGACCTACTGGACCGCTGATAGGAGACAGAGGCTAGCCTCTCGTCAAGGTAATCCATCGTGTTCTTTAAGGTTCACAATATATAGCTCTCCTGCATACTGAGCCACGGCTTAAAGTTCCATCCAACGGACGGTGGCTTTCCAAGCCAATCTTGTCCCTTTCTCACAGAGTTAGTGGCAATGAGTCTCAATGCAGACACAGTTGGGACTCGAAATTTGGAAGAACGAAATATATTTTACAATTTCAAATATAACACATTAATCTATTAAGGGTAAAAGCTACTAATGTTTCATTTTTTTAATATTTGATCAACACAGTTTATTTATGTCTATACCAGGGCTCTTTATTCATTTGTTGTATATAACCGTACTTTTTTAAGGAATGAACACTCATTAATATATTAATCATACAATGCGATGTACGTACGTATATCGTACACTTTTTGATAGTTTATTAGAGTATATGTCATATAATTATGAACTTATTACCTAGTTCTTACATACTCTAACCCTTACAACAATAATTGATTAAAAGGCTTGCTTAATTCCAAAATTAACTAAATTATAATATTAAGTATATAAATTACATAACACGAACACGGAGACTGTAAATTACGAGCCTAGCGCGCTACCGACGACTGAGCTAAACCTCACCTCAAGTTATCACGGGTTTGCCTACTTTTACAAAATGTAGTCAATCAAACTCCATTTATTCACTCAGATATTTCAATTAACCATAACAAACCGTAAACGTTTGGCCACAACACGATTTCTAACTAAATTCTAAACACAAAATCGTTAACTGAATCCTGAGCATCAGTCTTTAACGTTAGCTTCGTTAAGGATTATATATACCGTACATTGCGTTGTAGAATGTTCTCTATCTTTCCAAAACGTATATTTAGAAACGTTGTTGCTCACGTGACAGGAATACAGCATCGCCATTGGTGAGATCCTATTTTTACATAATGGCTATAAAATATTAATATTTTTAAAACAATTTCCATATCAAAATACATTATTATTAAATATGATGAAATGGTAAAAAATCTATCAAAATCTGACTCTAATGATGTAATGCAAGGCGAGAGTGCATCAAATTCCAATTTCTTCAAGTGACATAAATAACCCCATCTAATAGGAGAGGAGCTTGAATTCGATCAGCTTACAGTGTTCCGCACTTGATGATGATGATGCCACGCGCAACTAAGGTCATGAGAGCGTTCATTTTTGACTAATCATGATCGCCTGTAACAGACTCTTCCAGCTGTATTTTTATGTCAATTAATGGAATAGTGTTTTACGTTTTAGCAAGATATTTCTTTTCATCAACCATCCGACACCTTAAAGAACATCTTTTCGAAGGCCGAGTAAATTAAGGGTTGTAATTTTAGTTTTTACTATAGCTTTTAAACCATTTTTGTTTCATTTTGTTTACTTAGGTTATCATTTCAAAAATGCACTGTGTATCCAGTAGGTAATAAATTATTGACGATTTGAAGTGTCGTTTGCCAAATGAGTCTAGATGATGAAATACAGAGAATGAGGAATTCTGAAAACATACAAATAAATTCGCAAGTTAAATTATTGTTATCGTGTAATAAACAAAAGTAGAACGCAGTGTCACATGTGGTCTCGGTTAGCTGAATTATCTGGACGTCTGACTATCTACACATATATGCAGCAACGTAATCCATAGGAATGCTTTTTTTTCCTATTCTTTTCATATTCTGGTTTATGATGCTGAAAAACCTATATTGATGTAATCTCTTGTTTTCACGAACCAGATTGTTTTGAAGAGTTAGTACAGAATACATCATCGATCATATGGAAATTAAAGGTCATTTCCCTGGTAATATAAAACGCAGGAAAAAATGAACGAAAGATAATATAAAAAATCTATGGCTGAAACTATCTAAATAACCGTAAACAAAGCATAGTAGTCTTAGCAGTTTGAACTGTTTTGAAATACCGAAGTCGCCAAACTATAATCTTAAATACGTGGAAATTAGTTAGGCACAGGAATTTCCATATCGAACCACGTACTTGATATGCATGTTCTTGACAGCGTAACAGTAGAGAGTTAACGTTTTGTGTGGAAAAAAAAGAAAGATTACAGGATAAAGGGTTGGGTTGGGTTGTTTTACCTCTGAGCGGCACGTTTTTGCACACCATGGGCTAAATGGCCAGGTCACATGGACCCCGAAGGCTCAGAGAAGGTTGGGGGAGGGGACCCACTGGAACAGCTGTTGGGAGGCAGATGGTAGCCTCCCGTCAAGGCCATCCAGCGTGTTCTTTAACATGCACAGGGTATGGCTCTCCCAAACACGGGACCACGGATTAACGTCCCATCCGACGGACGGCGGCCTTTCCAAGCCCATCGTTGTTCCCTACTGACCGTGGGCAGGGCGGGCAATTTTGCGGAGATAAATCTCAACGCTGACCCAGCTGGGACTCGAACCTGGGAACTACAGATTACGAGCCTGGCGCGCTACCGACTGAGCCACCCCCGCCCCCACAGGATAAAGGATAAACATGGAAAGGTCATTGAAGGTGAGGAATCTGTCATGGTTAGATGGGGTCAGAATTCTAAACCACGTGGTTATTTCTATTCCCATTGTTTGTAATGATGATAAACGCAGTACTGACTTTAATGTTGGCCCTATATCACAGTCTGAAATAATGTTGCTACTTCTAAACTTAAACTACATAAATCCCCAAGGATAGATGAAATTACTACTGAAATGCTTACAGCTGGGAATGTTTCGGTTACCAGATGGAGGACTGGAATTTTGAATATCTTTTATGATAAAAGCATTGTTCCTAAGGATTATACCAGAGCTATTATTATGATCCTTTTTTTTTTATAAAGTGATCACTGTTTTTGTGAAAATTATAGGGGTAGCCTACTTTCTGTTCTTTGTATGATTGTGCTTAATAGAATTAACAATCTTGTTGACAGTCAATTGCGTGATGAGCAATGTGGATTCAGAAGTGGTAGGGGATGTGTAGATCAGATATTTTCATTTAAGCAGATTCTTGAGAAATGTTTAGAGTTACAGAAACCTTTGGTTGCTAGCTTTGGTGATTTCAAAAAAGCTTTCGACTCTGTTGATCGACATAATTTGTGGTTGATTGTGAAATCATATGGTATACCAGACAAGTTAGTTAACATAATGAAAGCTCTCTATAATAACACTGAGTCGTGTGTGAGAGTTGGTAAGGCTTGTAGCAATTGGTTTAGCATTACTTATGGTGTTCGACAAGGGTGCATTTTGTCCCCTTTTCTCTTTAGTTTGGTTATTTATTATGTTATGCGAAATTCACTTCAAGAGAAAGATTTTGGCCTTAAATGGGCTGGAGATACGAAAATTACTGATTTAGATTATGCTGATGATTTAGCACTTTTGTAAAATGATGTTGATGAGATGAACTCTTTCATTCGAGCTGTTGATGAGACTGGTAGTAGAGTAGGTTTGGTTATAAACAGAGAAAAAATGAAAGTGATGAAAATTAGTCAGGCAGGCTGTGATTCAGTTAATCTGAATGGTCGCAGTCTTCAGCAGGTGTCACAGATCTTGAGAGCTGTGTAACTGATACTGGTGATGTGCTGCATGAAATTAACAGACGAATGAGGATTACTGCCGGGACTTTTAAGAATCTGTGGAGAGTATGGAGAAATAGGCGCATACACCTAAAGACTTAAATTAGACTGTATAATACACTGGTTTCCAAAAATTAAGGAAAATCCCTATGTTAAGTCAAAGGAAAGCTGACCTCAAAGCTCTATAACTTCTAAAATAGAATTTTTTGTTTTGAAAAATGTAATTGCAGATAAAGATCTCAATCATATGATAAATATCTCGATTTTCAACAATATTCGTTCAGTATTTAATGAATTATGGAAATTTTAATATTTAACAACAGCCATGGCATTCTTAAAAAACTTATACAAAACTGAAGAATAGTGAAATAATTCTTTACACAAAGTTCTAAAATACAAACTTATTTTATTAAATACTTCGATACAATAATTCTAACTATGTTTTAATAAACTTCTGAGGTCAATTTTTGTGGCTGGCATTGTTATCGCTAAATATTCAAACTTCCATAACTTATTAAATACTTAACGAATAATGTTGAAAATCGAGATATTGATTTATTTGATTGAGATCTTTATCTGCAATCACAATTTTCGAAACCAAAAAACTTATTTTAGAAGTTATAGAGCTTTGACTTTAGCTTCCCATTGATTTAACATAGGGATTTTCCTTAATTTATGGAAACCAGTGTAGTTTGATTCTTTCTCGGGTTAGTTATGTAGTAAAACTCGGACGCTTTGTAAGATAACAGGAAACTTGATGCTTTCGATTTTAGATGCTTACGTCGTAAGTTGGGCATTAGGTGGTTGAAATTTGTAAGTAATGATTAGGTTAGGCAAAAGAGTCGGCAATCACCTTTAAATAACATATTCTGCTAAGAATGAGACTGGTTATAGAGTAGTTTGGTGATAAACAGAAAGAAAACTAAAGTGATGAAAATTGGTCAGGCAGGTTGTACTTCAGTTAATACGAATGGTTCGTCCTTGAGTGACTGTGTTGTTTCGGTATGTTGCCGATGCATAAATATAGATTATCTAATAGGTCTATGAACAGTGTGCCTAAATGCCACAAAGGGGGGAGATATAGGATGCAATGGGCAGACAAGTCAAATAGGACCTTGTGAGAATTGGTCTATACTGTCAGTGCAATAGGTGTAACTCAGGGCAGACATATTTGATGAACTCAATTGAACGATATGGTTAGACTTCCATATTATGGCTTTCGCTGATGATGATGATGATGATGCAGCTGTTTCATTAACACAACTCCGTTTTAAAAAAGAACGAGTTTGAAATTCACACACAGGCCACTGAATTGGAAACCTTTATGCAGATGTAGATAAACATCACTTGTGCAGCGTATATGCAAAAATAAGTAGTCACGTGCTTCACCACGTGATCTAAGCAATTATTTAAGACTGCTGCTCGTCATTAGTGTTGATCACAATGGGAAAAACAAAGGATATTTTCGAGTTTCGATAAAGGGCTTATTGTGGGTGCGTGTCTGACTGGAGCGACGTTTTTAAAAACAACAGAGCTGACTGGTTTTTCAAAAGGTGGGAGATCACGGGTTTTTAGTCAGTGGAAAAATAACCCACATTGCTTGTCTAAGAGACGTAAGTGTGGCGCGACGCCGTCGCGTCGTCTGAGAAGGCTTGTACGGAGAAAGAGGAATTTCTGTGTGCAGCAATTGACCGAAGCATTCAATGAAGGCTGTTCCCGACCCATATCTCAGCGAACTATGCGCAGGGAATTGATGAGGATCGGTATTAGCAGTCGCATGCCTATACGGAAACTACTGATTTCTGCGAATAACCGAAACTGCGAATAACCGATGTCTGCCCTGAGTTACACCTATTGCACTGACAGTATAGACCAATCGCCTACAGTACTGTCAGGAACACCGTGACTGGACATTGGAAGACTGGAAAAAAGTCATGTGGTCCAACGTATCGCCGTACACCTTGTTCTGTTCCAACAGTAGGCAAAGAGTTTGGCGGGAGCCCCATGAAGCAATGGACCCAGCTTCCCTTGTAAACACAGCTCAAGGTTTTGGAGGCCATGTCATGGTATGGAGCACATTCTGTTGGTACGGAACGGGTCCCCTGATATTGCTGGAAGATCGGGTGTCCTCCAAAGATTATCTGAACATTATTGCCAATCAAGTCCCCCATCCTTCAATGATGACTTTTTATTCAGCAGGTGATGGCTGTTTCATGGAGGACAATGCTACTGTCCATCGCGCAAGATGTGCTCAGCAATGGTTCAGCGAGCATGACAGAGACTTCTACTCTTCCTTGGCCACCACAAAGCCCAGATCTGAACCCGATTCAGAATGTATGGAACATGTTAGAAAAACAGATCCAAGAGCAAAGTTCTCTTCCGTTAAATCTCAGCCAGTCATGCACTTCCGACAGACAGAAGAATTACGATTTTGATGCCTATAATCAAAATGAAAATTATTTATATTCTTGTTTTTTAAATAGTCTTTTTAAAACAACGCATATATTTCTATTCTTTAAAATGTAGAATATTTTTTGGCCAAAATGAGAAAGAGTGAAAAAGTTGTAATTTAAAATAAATTAAAAACCACATCATTGTCACCAACTTTTTTTCCTTTTGCCTAGTAACAGCGTATATATATAGTAAACTGTTCAGCTTTAATACTTCTCCAATTACACAGCAAAAAGAATTACTAAAACGCACAATGAGTTGCTGCTTTGCATCAAGCAACACTCAAGAAGTTCACTCTTCTTTTGATTTAACTGAGCTTTATGGGCAACATGTAAACTCCTGTGGAAGAAAACTATTACTGAATCTGAAAGGGTAACTAACGTTATTACCCTTTCAGATTCTAAAGCTATTACTTTTTCCAAAACCTTCTTTAGAGCTTCACTCAGACTTTAAGAATCAGGAAATATCCCATTAGCATAAATTTGTCTTTGTGCACTGAAAGTCACATATAAGCTACTCACCACTTCATATTCATAGCGCACGAAAAAATACTAGTTCCGGTAAAGGTAATTCTGTTTGTCTCTGCTGTCCACACTTGATACTCTTTTCAGAGTTGTTAGTGTAGTCATTAGGTGGCTGACGAGGTGAAATCGGTGGTCATGTGTTGATGCTAGCCAACTAGTAGTGTCACCTCTCGTTGCTTTTTAGTGCGAAGAGCTTAGCCGTCCGGCGGCGTTCCAAAAGATGACGCCGCCACTTCCTAGAATTACAGGGCTTCGGGATTGTCGAAACCCACTGCTGCGTACAAAACGCGTTTTCTCTCGCCTTTTACGTTTCAGCACACAAAGCTCAATCGATTTGTTGTGGCCAAAGGCGCTTCTGGTGTTGGTTGGTGGTAAACAGGGAAATCCATTTGTTTACAACTGACGAATAAATGCTGTCATGAACGCTTTGGTCTCAACAGTCAATCGCAGTTAAAAATATTTAATCCTTTATACGTCAGCAAATATTAATTTATTTATAGTTCATCTATTTCCATCCGACATGATTCTATTATGGCAATGAACACTTTTCTAAAACATTTTCAATATATGAGGCATCCTCTGGTTTCTTCAAAATATGTTAAATAGTTATGGTGAAACATTTTTCACTCTGGGTGTCTGCCAAAGTTCACTATTACATGAGCGACTAGAAATTTCAGAAATATTAGAATTTTCTATACGTCAGAAAGAGTCTCCCTTGCATATTTTATTTTTTAAATTGCCCTCTCCGTGTTTTAGACATTTGTCCGAAAGAAATCACTTAAGGAAACTTTATAACGCTTGATAATAATTTCAAGCCCAATCTATTTCCATTTACACTTTAAAACCATGTTAATTCATCTCTTACAAGTCTTCAAATTACACATTCTAACATTTTTCATTCTCTACATCATATAATGTTATCTTCATACACATTTGGCCAGTGGGATTCACCAGAAAATTGGTAAGATATAATTCGGAAGTTATAAATTTTTGGTAGGGCCCAAAAGTAAAAACCACTTCACGTAGATGATCTTTAATTTTCACCTATCCGTTTTTAACTTTCTTCAAGTACCTTCGCAACTGCGTTACAAAATTTGTCAAAATATTTCTCTTACTACCCTAATCCAGAGGTTACTCACGATATCCTAATATATCCAATGACAGCATATGACTTGGAGAGTAAGAGTGATTATATAAAAATTATTCCTTCTATATATTCCTCTTCTATAAAATTTTGCTTTCGGAGATGATCTTCTGCATACCATTGTTTATTTCTGCTGTGTTCCTCCTGGTCTGTTCGCCTGGCCCGTCTGTTCGCTTGAACGATTCTTGCCGGTCTCCTTTGGCAATTCTGATCCACGGGCCGTTTCCATCCACAAGATCGCCGATCACTGGTAGAGTTTTCCTTTCCGCACCATTCTTGGAAAACTCTCGAAATGTTTGTGTGTAAAAAGTCCAAGAGGACGGCCGTTTGGGAGATTCTAGAACAGACACGCCTAGCCCCAAATATCATGTGACGTTCAAAGTCGCCAGGTTGGTCGTTTTGTCCATTCTGACGCTCGCACGCAGTATCTTGGTGCATTAGATGGTTTGACTTTGTAAGTAATGATGAACGTAGGAGTCAGCAATCTCCTTTGAGCGATACATTGTGCAAAGAAAGATTGTGTTGGTTTGGCATAGTTGCAGATTGCTGAATAGGGTTATGAAAAGTGTGCTTAAAGACTTCAGAAAAAGGGGAAGACTAGGATGCTACGAGCAGACAATGACCAAGACCAAACAAGATCTTGCTGGACTACAAGACGAGCAGACCAAACAAGATCTTGCTGGAATTATCCTACATTGGCGAAATATACCAGCTCTGGCCCAGGACAAACATGCCTGGAGAACAAAATTACACAGACTGGTAGGGCCTTCGTATCTCATGGCTGCATGAGGATTTTGTACATACACTGCTCGACATAGAAAATGCCACATGATGAAGTATTTCTTGCAACGCCATGGAAATAGGTTGGTATGTGTCGACAATTGGGTTTTGTAAATGAGTACAGTTACGAACCAATCACGTGATAGGTGAGGGAGATAACAGGGCAAAACGACTCGGCATAGTTATCGTTCTCACCTGGGCATGTGGTAGACTATTGTATCGAAGTGATCTCAATGGCGAAAGCACGTGTAAGGAGTGAAAATGCATGGGCGACGTCATTGGGAATCCTACCATTACACGGACACCTTGACCAGAAGCTTCATCATAGGGTACAGCTGGTTGGTTCCTGAATCAAATTTCCACGAAGGCATCGGCATGAAACAATTGTTGGCTGAATTTAGCGACAGTGGTTTGGAGGAAGGTAATGTGCATCGCCATAGTGGGATTAATGCATGTAGGCACACGTCCAAACGCCTCGATCACCGCATTCGACGGCAAGCTGTAGCAGCCCCACAATCCAGAGCAGACGACATTCGACGCAGTGTACATTTAGCTATGGACATCTCCGGGTCGACATAAACTGTGAATCTCAGATTGGCTAAGGCAGGTCTGCACTCTCTTTTTGCGATAACTTTCACTCACCGCAGCACATTGTCGTACAAGTTTGCAGTGGTGCTGTACCATACATGTGCGGCGGAACAAATGGAACCATGTCGTATTCAGTGACATCTCGCTACTGTCTCAGCGCCGACGATTCCCGATTGAGAGCATGGAGACGATCTGGTCACTGGACTGATCTTGCTGCCATCTGTGGGCGTCATATGGTTCCTCAGTCTGGTGTCATGTATATATACCATCGCTATCAGTTTCAACAGCCGTTGACCACTCGTACGCATAGTGGGTGAATGTGTGGGACATCATTGGCAGACGACTTCACGCTCTTCGCGACCCCTTCTCAATGTCGATGAATTATGAATACTGGTCAATGACGTATTTGCCACGACACCTCAACATACCATTCGGAGACTTTTCCACTCGATGCAACGCCGTGTTGCCGAATGTATAAGCCAGCATGGCGGTCATATGACCTACGGATTCAAGCCACATTATACTGTCTCCTCACCCATCGCATTCATGTAATCCCTCAGAAATTAAATCACTTCTTTCTCACCTACTTCTTTATATGAGTGGTACGTTTCGTCTCATTTCGTACATTCCCTCATGGTGTGGCATTTTCTATGTCGAGAAGTGTATGAGTGTATTGTGTATGTGTGTTTCAAAGTTCAATTATAATTCCTAGTTAATGTTATGAAATATCAAACTGTGGATTGGTATCAACCTCAGTCTGTGGATTCATAAAAACTGTATTATTTATGAACGTAAATACTTTCATTGGAGGAATTCAGGTATACTGTATATTCACTGACAACATACCAGGGAATACCGGTAAAATAGTCATAAATAACCCCAGACAACAAATTGAAACTTTTTTTTATAACAGTGGTCAAATAGGATGTTTTAAACTAATATTGGGGTGCTGAATTCAAATATGGCTATGAAAAATCTGCAGCACGTACAGTTTTTTAAATTACGGATTGATGTATTTCAAATTTCAAAGGACACGCATATTTGGGAAATGAAAATAAATCATCATCATCATCATCATCATCCTCAAGCAGCCATGTGCTACGGAGGTCCAACCAGACCGCGCAGTTTAATTCTCCAAGCATATCTGTCCTGAGCTACATCTGCTGCATCCGGCCACTGTACACCAATTCTAACAAGGTCCTGTTTGACATTGTCTGCCCACCGCATCCTAGGTCTCCCCCTCCTTCTGAGGCCTCTAGGCACACTGTTCATAACCCTATTCGCCAATCTATAATTATCCATACGGGCAACATGGCCAAACCAGCGGAGTCTCTCTCTGCACAATATGCTGCTTAAAGGAGGTTGCAGACTCCTTTGCCTAACCTCATCATTAGTTACAAAGTTAAACCACCTAATACCCAAGATACTGCGTAAGCATCTAGAATCAAAAGCATCTAGTTTCCTGTTATCTTGCTTACACAGCGTCCAAGTTTCACTACCATAACTAACCCTAGAAAGAACCAAACTATTATACAGTCTAATTTTAGTCTTTAGGTGAATACGCCAATTTCTCCACAATCTCCATAGATTCTTAAAAGTCCCGGCAGCAATACCTATTCGTCTGTTAATCTCATGCCGCACATCACCAGTATCAGTTACGCAGCTCCCAAGATAATTAAACTGTGACACCTGCTCAAGACTACAACCATTCAGATTAACTGAATCACAACCTGCCTGACCAATTTTCATCACTTTAGTTTTCTCTCTGTTTATAACCAAACCTACTGTACTACCAGTCTCATCAACAGTTCGAATGAAAGAGTTCATCTCATCAACATCATTTGCCAAAAGGGCTAAATCATCAGCATAATCTAAATCAGAAATTTTCGTATCTCCAGCCCATTTAAGGCCAAAATCTTTCCCTTGAAGTGAATTTCGAATAACATAATCAACAACCAAACTAAAGAGAAAAGGAGACAAAATGCACCCTTGTCGAACACCAGAAGTAATGCTAAACCAATTGCTACAAGACTTACCAACCCTCACACATGACTCAGTGTTATTATAGAGAGCTTTCATTATGTTAACTAACTTGTCTGGTATACCATATGATCTCACAATCAACCACAAATTATGACGATCAACAGAGTCGAAAGCCTTTTTGAAATCAACAAAGCTAGCAACCAAAGGTTTCTGAAACTCTAAACATTTCTCAAGAATCTGCCTAAGTGAAAATATCTGATCTACACATCCCCTACCACTTCTGAATCCACATTGCTCATCACGCAATTGCCTGTCAACCAGATTCTTAATTCTATTAAGCACAATCATGGAAAGAACTTTACCTGGAACAGAGAGTAGGCTGATACCCCTATAGTTATCACAAGAACTGCGATCACCTTTTTTGAAAATAGGGATAATAATAGCTCTGGTAAAATCTTTAGGAACCATGCCTTTATCATAAAAGTTATTCAAAATTTCAGTCATCCAAATGGTAACTGAAACATTCCCAGCTCTAAGCATTTCCGTAGTAATTCCATCCACCCCTGGGGATTTATGAAGTTTAAGTTTAGAAATAGCCAAACTAACTTCAGATTGTGTTATAGGGCCAACATTAAAGCCAACAATGCATCTATCATCATTGCAAACAATGGGAGTAGAACTAATCACATTGTTTAGAACATCACTAAAATGCTCAGCCCACCTAGCCATGACAGAATCCTCACCTTCTATAACCTTGCCTTGTTTATCCTTCAATCCCTGTATACCTGTTCGCTTTCTACCACACAAAACATTAACTATCTGGTACAGCTCTCTGCTGTTGTGCTGTCTAACTGCTTCCTCAGCTTTGTCAGCAAGGCCATCAAGCCAAAGATTCTTATCAGTAGCTAACTGATCCTTTACACGTTTATTAAGTTCTTTGTAATGCTTTCTATTAGGACTAGTAGGGTACTGATTAAGGACATTCCTGCAGTTCCTTCTTTCTGAAATAAGCTCAAGTGCCTTATCACTTAAATAATTCTGCCTCCTCTGCTCCTTTTTCCCTAAAAGAGTACTGTTAGTTTCCATAAAAGCCTGTTTAAAATGGCCCCATTCTTCCTCAACTTCAGTATTAAGCAAACCATGAGTGTCATAATGACTAAGTAACCTATCATGGTAAGCTTTAGCTATAACTGGGTCTTTCAGAGCTTCAGTATTAAAAGTAAATTTTTTAACCCTAGCACAACACTTTTTAAGTTTAAGTTGCAAGACACTTTTAACAAGGTAATGGTGAGATCCCATTTCAGCTCCCCTATATGCCCTGGTATTTCTAACAGAACTAGCCCATTTGCTGTTAATTAATATATAATCAATCATATTCCTATGCAGCCCATCAGGTGAAACCCATGTGTATTTATGTATGTCGCGGTGTTTGTAATATGTGTTAGTTATTCTGAAACCATTGAGTTTACTTACCTGTAGGAGACTTTGCCCATTGCCATTGCAGCTACCAATACCAAAAGGGCCTATTACTCCTCCCCAAAGGTCAGAGTCAGTACCAACTTTGGCATTGAAGTCACCAAGAACAAGGGTAATATCTCCTTTCTTGACAGAATTCAAAATATCCTGAAGTTGTCTGTAAAACCTATCCTTCTCATCCTCATCAGAATCCTCAGTGGGGGCATAACAGCAGATAACATTCAAGTCTTTAATGCTTGTCTGAAATTTTGCTGTAAGAAACCTTTCATTAATGCACTCATATCCTAGAAGAGCATCACTAGCATGTCTGCTGAGCAGCAGACCCACGCCTTGGTGATGCTTTCCATCCTCCCTCCCTGTAAAGAGAAATTTAAAGTTATTTTTAAGTATCTCACCTTTACCTGTCCATCTGGTCTCTTGCAAGCCTAGAATATCTAGGTTATAGCGCTGGAATTCCTGCATGAGGACATCAAGAGAATAATCTCTATGTAATGTCCTCACGTTCCACGTTCCTGCAGAGAGAAAATGATTAGTAGGATTTTTAAAGAAATTAGGTTTATTGAGATTGGTAGGGCCAACAATATCAAACAGCCCCCTGATCGCAGGCATGGGGCAAAGACCTGTTCCTCCTCCGCTAAAGGCTGAAGTCACCGATGCTGGTAGGAACTTCAGGCACCACCTTTTCAAGTGGACTTTTTCAAGAACCATATGGCCTGCCTGAGACACATTACTCCAGTTTAGGCTTGACGATGCCCAACTAGCTAAGTAAGGTTCAGGTACCTGCGATGGCCTCTGATTAGGATTATCCACCAGCTGATATAAGGTATCCCATGCCTCTGTTCACTTAGAGCTGGCAACCCAGAAGCAAACAGAAAACACAGCGGCAGACTCTCCCTCAACAGAGGCCCACCAGTGCAGCAAGTCCAGGATCCATAATCAAGCTGAAATCCATAAACAAGTCCAGTCTAGTAGGTATAAATGGTCAGCACCAGGACCCTGTGAAGTTGACCACTCCTCAGCAGGGTTGAAAAAAAAAGAAAAAAGTGGCCATAGATGACCAGATCAGTAGGCCATACTGAACTGGCAGCCCTCCCCTTCCGTTCCCTTCCAAAAGAGAATATCTCTTTTGAAAGGTACTAACGGCCTGCACCACGAGAAGGCGGGGTCGGACATTAGGTGCTAGACCTGACCGGTTCTGTGCATCATCACTGGGGATTGGTACACAGCTCTCCTTCCAGTTTACGCCTAGCTACCATTTACAAGCCGAAAATAAATGTGACTATATTATTAAATTGCAACTTAAAACTCATTAATTAATTACATGATTACATTGAAAAAAATTAGAAACATCATAGTTATAGACCACTGAATATAAATAACAAATGAAAGAATATCGAAACGCAAAATAAGAAAACATGTGTAAGTATCTTTTATACTTACAAGAAGTTTACTTTTGTCTTTTATGTGCTGAGGTATCTTCCTTCTGCAAGAACCAGCAGTAGTCACCCATCATTTTGAGTCCCACTTGCCTTGGTATCTCTCCTCCATGGTTCGAATATCTTGGTGAAAACTTTCCCCTTGTTCATCACTGGCAGCTCCTAAGTTCCTGCGAAAGAAGTCGTGATGCGAGGACAAGAAACGGTCTTCAAACGCATTCGGCAGCCAAGATTTTCATAGTATTTGAGACGATCTTGAATGAGCTGATGGTAGTTTTTCTCTTTGTGATTCCCTAGAAAACTCTGGACCACAGATGTGAACGATCATTAAGTAGCTTCCTGATCTGAGGACCAACAAAGATCCCTTCTTTGAGTTTGGCATCACTTAGTTTTGGAAACGTTTCCTTCAAGTGCAAAAACCCTTTACCAGTTTTGTCCATAGCCTTTACAAAGTTTTTCATAAGCCCCAGTTTGATGTGTAGTGGTGGGAGCAGAACATCAGAGGGGTCAACTAGAGGCTTATACCTCACATTACTCTTTCCAGGAATTAAAACATCTCTTTTGGGACAGTCTATTGTTATGTAGTGTTCCTTTCTGGCCCTACTGTCACATAAACACAGAAAACAGCAAAATTTTGTGGAGCCTCCTTGAAGCCCGAGTAAGAGAGATAGGACTTTTAGGTCACCACATATTAACCACTTAAACTGATCACATTTTATACCATTGAGTATTTTTTCATGCTTCATAAGTTTCCTTCATTCCCACAGCGTGTGTCACTGGAATGGAAGGTTTTTGATTGCCTTTCTTCAAAAGGACAGCTTTTAAGCTGAAATTTGACGATTATATAAATAGATGCCATTCCTTAGGGTCATGAGTTCCAATTTCTTCCATTAACCTTGAAATATCTGTGCAGAAACACAAACCATCTTGAATCTCGTAATAAGCAGAAAATGCCAAATTTCTCTTTCTAAACAGAGACTGGTACCCTTGACCAGAAGATTCCACTCTTGAAATCTTGAACCTAAAACCTCAGATTATTGTTTGGAAGTCTTAGGTCTCGAACAAGATCATTTAGTTCATTTTGCTGAATCAGATGAGGATCGTCTAACTTTTTAGGGGTGTATGTAGGATCAGGATCTGTATGTGCCTCAAAGTCTTCCTCTGATGAATGTGAATCCGTTTCTTTCGGTTGGTTAGAGGTGTTGGTATAGGAAAATCTTCTCCATGAGGAACTGGCCTTATGGCTGAAGGCACGTTTGTATATTATATTTTGCATTTGTTCTTTTTAAAAAAAGACACTTTAGTTAAACAAAAATAGCAATCATGCAATTGACTAGTTGGCTCACGCCAAACCATTGGAACTACAAAGGCATGGATTTTATCTTACCTTTCAACCATTCACTCAGGCCAACAAAGTACGAAATGCAGCACACATGTAGAGCCCATGTTTTGCCCTGATCTCCAACATTACATCCAAAATGCAAGTTATAGGGTTTCTTCACAATCTTTGTCAAAGATCGACCCTGGGATTTTAAAATATAATTACTACACACATATCAAAATGTATCTGGCATATTAACATATCCGCAACGCTGCCTTTGTGCCATTTAAACGCCAAAATTCACTCTTCAACGTTCAGTACGTGTTCCTACTACAATGAAAACAACAAGAATGTCGGTCTGAGATTAGGTTACTGTTACATGTTTTCTCGCACTTGGCAATCAGTGTTACCAGCCACAACATGTAAAATATCTAATATCTCCCATTGCCTGGAGGTGTTGGCATAGGAAGATTTTAATGGGAGTCAAAATGATCAATAACGTAAATGCGTGATGTGCTAGCCATTTTTTAAAGCAAGATCTGAAATCAGTACGTGGAAAATAATTAATGACAGCTACAATTGTTCATTATAACATCTCTTTTGGTCACACAGAAATTAAATCACTTCTTTCTCACCTACTTCTTTATATGAGTGGTACGTTTCGTCTCATTTCGTACATTCCCTCATGGTGTGGCATTTTCCAGTAAACCAGTTTAATTAATAACCAGTGTAATTAATAGCCAGTGAAAGCCAGTGTAATTAATAGCTTAACAGAAAGTAATAAGAATTTTAGAAAAAAACAACAGATATCGTAATTTAACATAACGTAGCAGACATTGTTGTTTTCTTCATAAAAGATACAATTTAAAATCTTTTATGTTTTCCTAACTTTATCGTCATCCATAGCTTTTTCGAGAGATCATGTTTCATTTTGATATTCAGGCGCTCAACTCTCACACTCCACCAGTTTGAGCTAAAGTGGGCTTTGTTACCACAGCTCTATGCGCTAATTGGCTGACAATCCGTAAAACCTTTCGAAGGTATCGCAACTCCTTCGCTAAAAGAATCACAAATTATTCAAACCACCTATATACCAAGAGAGCCACAATTTAATCACACCACCTATAGGACACGGCCGATTACAATTTTGCTTTTCTCTTGTAAACTGCAGTCTGGGAAATGGTTCCTGAAATAGAATCTATGAATATTCGGATTATTAAAGGTTCGAAAATTAAGATTTAAATCATGAACTAATATTTAATAATAATCCATGACCAATTATAAAATACAGGTAAAGAGTTATACATTGTTTAGTTGATTAAAACATTTTCTTGATATGCTAGCAGTGGGGGATAACGTGAGCAGCAAATTGTGAAGCCATGGTGAGACTGTAAAATTTAGCATTCGATTTTTTGCAGTCTTAATAGATCATAAGTTGATTGGCTGATGATTTAATAAGTCATCGTACTGTCATCAATCAGAACCGTAGGATCATCAAGTGCGCATCCTCATAGTATCAGCTCAAATCGCCACTGATGCTACACCATTGTATGCTACAAACAGGACGAAGAAACCTAAAAGCCATTGCTAATTTAGGCAGTCTCACTTATACAAGGACAAAGTCTCACTCTGGGAAACGCAAAGTTTTTTTAGCGTTACCTCTGCTAAAGGCATCACACAACCCCCAATGGTATGGCCACTGAAATATTAGCTGACTCCTTATTCACGATATTTGTAACAGATTGTTATTAATTACAGCAATCCAATAATAATTTTAAATATTATCACATAACGGATTGATTGAATTATATTTCTAAGTGGTTAAGACTTTCATCGCTTTCTTGAAGTTCGACTCTTTTAACTGGTATAAAGTTGAGATAATGCAGAATCAAAACATAAAGAAAAAATAAATTTACACAGTATGCGAAAATTTACAAGTTTTGCGAAAATAAATACGTCATTTTATTTTCGGTTTTCTCAAGTATTCTCTGCTGGCCACAAACCTTTCTTTCTGACAACCATTTTGAGTAGCTCTTTAAAAATGTGTATATTCAATTCAAGCAAAAAAAATTAACCACTTCAATTATTCCACAACTTCACACATAGCGATTTGATACAGTTGATTATTTCACTTATTTGATGGATAATTTTTTATGTAGTTACTTTTTAATGTTCATACTATTTGTTGATCAAGAATAGCATAACAGTCAAAGTTCTTTATAAAAGCATAAGTTACCTTAATCCATTATATTAACGTATTAGAAACCAGCCTCCGATTTATCTGATGCTGAAGTTTTATACCTGGTCGACATTGATTTTAAACACTGTTGTTAATTCCCTTATAGATTAAAACAGTTCAATTTTTATACACCTCAGTGCAATGATGGATGGAACCTGGCCACACGTGAACTTTTACAATGCTGGCACTTAGGAAAACGAGCATGGTAAAATTTGTTGCTCTTTCATAGTCGTGTTTTACATCCAAGAATAGCACATGTGAGAACTGACATAGTGGCATCAATGTTCGTTTCAGATATTGTTTCTACCCATCAAAGAAAAAGTTGAAGTGATTGAAAGAACTTATAGACATTTAGATGTTCAAAAATAGCACGCTGTGCATCATCTACAACAATTAAGAAACTCGAGTTGCCGAAAGAATTTTTGCAAATACTTTTGGATGAGGGATGACGCTTTTAAAGAGCTGTTAACACAGTCTAATTTTTATGCATTTCTCAACACAGTGATGGATGAAACCTGACCAAATTCGAACTTTTGTATTATTGTTAGTGACTGATTTTTCCTGGATTATGCAGACTACCAAATAAGAAGTTAGGCATCTTAAGTCACAATAAGACAATGAGCATAAAAATGTTCATTGTCTTAAAACGTTTTACTTCTATTTTGTAGAATACCCGCTTCAATAACTCTCAAATATTGTTTCCTCAACCCGATTGAAATCTTCCTCTTTTTCAGCTACTGCTAAATATCTATTCATTCACAGAGAATTGGAGGAAAAACTCTCAATGATAAAATATGATGTCATATTATGGTAAACATTTTGAAAAATAATATTGTCAGAAAATTTGGTTATAAGAATTGGACATTGTGCAAGCGTCAAGGTGTTTTATTGATTTTAATTTGTACGTTGGAAAAACTGAACGAAAGCTGAAAAAGCATTGAAAACACACACCTTTTGTTAAACAGAGATTTGTGGAATGTATCTTGTAGCATGTCGAAATATTCCCAAATAGGCTGGCTGTCATTTATTATCTGAAAGCTGTACGCCTCTTCGCATTTCATGCCTCATTTGCATTCAAATTCCTTTGAAGAAATAGAGTAAAATGCAACAAAATTGAAACTTTTCATTTCATCTTCTGTCTTTGAACAGGTTGCGGTGCCTAACAACGACTACTATCTGGATAGCCCAGTTGTCAAAGATTATTATTTTCACAGGCTACTGAAAATGCTTTAATGAACATTTTTGACAGTTCACTTGCAAGCATTTTATTGTTTTCGTTCAAAATGAAACATGAAAAGTCGTTTTCTGATCAATTGAGCAACATGCGGCAGTTTTTCGCATTTCAAATCATCTAATCCTATCGCGAATTTTTTAAGGCATTATATATATATCAGAGTGGGAATATTTTCCGTTTCGCATTCGTTCAAAGAGCCGAAACTCCACCCAGACGAAAAGAAAATTAATGACTCTCATTAAAAACTCTGACAACACACGACGACGGCTAGTTTATTAGTCATTAAGTGCAGTATAAACAAACTGCTAAAATATCACTCACTGGACTGGTTACTCTCAAGAAATCTGTTTCATTTTTGAAGACACATCATAGGAAATTAATGGAACATATTAAAAAATCTGACAAGCTTTGAGGGTTATTTTATAAGCTTTAAGAGCAGGATAAACAACGCAAGGCTATCTTTCAGAACTTGGGCAAAATCTCGTTGGTACAATTTACTTGCATTAACTAATTAATTGGAATTGATAAGTATCGAAGTTTCTGTTTATACTTTTTGTAGTTGGTGTGTAAAACATGATACGTAATATTCTCTTGCAAGTTTTCAGGCCGTTAAATGGTAAAAGGAAATTTATTTATACTGTGGGTTTGCCAGTAACAAGATGACTGAAATCTCAAATATATAACATGTGAAATTACAATGATATTTACGCACAACTCTATACAAGAAAATTAAAATTACATATCAGCGCAATCCTTTTCTATACATGCATTATTTCACTGTATATTAACTTTGTAGCCATTTATATTTCACTAATCATTAATTCGCAGGAGTTTAACCTTTTTATTTTATTTCGGGTCTGTAAATGGTAGCTAGGTAGTCACTGGAAGGAGAGCTATGCACCAATCCCCTGTGATGATGCATAGAACCGGCCAGGCCTAGCACCTAATGTCCGACCCCGCCTTCTCGTGGTGCAGACCATTAGTAACTTTCAAAAGAGATACTCTCTTGTGGAAGTGAACGGAAGGGGAGGGCTGCCAGATTAGTGTAGCCTACTGATCTGGACAACTATGGCTACTTTTCTTTTTTTTTTTTCTAACCTGCTGAGGAGTGGTCAACCACACAGGGTCCTGGTGCTGACCATGTAAACCCACTGGACTGGACAGATATATGGCTCTGAGCATGATTATGGATCCTGATTTTGCTGCACTGGTGGGCTTCTGTGGAGGGAAAATCTTCTGCTGTGTTTTCTGTTTGTTTGTGGGTTGACAGCCCCAAGTGAATAGATTCGCAGGATATATTTATCAGCTGGTGGATAATCCTGAGCAGAAGTCATCGCAGGCACCTGAACTCTTTGCTTCTATTGGCATCGTCAAATTCAACATTGGAGGAAGTCTTCCAGTGTAGATGGCTTCAGCCTTTAGTGGTGGGGGAAAGGGTCTTTGCCCCATGTCTGCGATTAGGGGGCTGTTTGATATTGTCGGCATTCCATCTCTCAATAAACATAGTTTCTTTAAACATCCCACTAACCATTTTCTCTCCATAGGTAGTTGGAATGTGAGGACTCTGCACAGAGCTTTTTTTCTTGATGTCCTCACACAAGAATTCCACCGTTATAATTTAGATATTCTCGGCTTGCAAGAGACCAGATGGACAGATAAAGGTCAGATTCTTAAAAATAATCTTAAATTTCTCTTTTCAGGGAGGGACGACAATAAGCATTACCAAGGCGTGGGTCTGCTTCTCAGCAGACACGCTAGCGATGCTCTTCTAGGATATGAGTGCATTAATGAAAGGTTTCTTAGAGCAAAATTTTTGACAAGCGTTAAAGACTTGAATGTTATCTGCTGTTATGCCCCCACTGAGGATGCCGATGAGGATGAGAAGGATAGGTTTTACGAACAACTTCAGGATATTTTGAATTCTGTCAAGAAAGGAGATATTACCCTTGTTCTTGGTGACTTCAATGCCAAAGTTGGTACTGACTCTGACCTTTGGGGAGGAGTAATAGAACCTTTTGGTATTGGTAGCAGCAATGGCAATGGGCAACGTCTCCTACAGGTAAGTAAACTCAATGGATTCAGAATAACTAACACATATTACAAACACCGCGACATACATAAGTACACATGGGTTTCACCTGATGGGCTGCATAGGAATATGATTGATTATATATTAATTAACAGCAAATGGGCTAGTTCTGTTAGAAATACCAGGGCATATAGGGGAGCTGAAATTGGATCTGACCATTACCTTGTTAAAAGTGTCTTGCAACTTAAACTTAAAAAGTGTGGTGCTAGGGTAAAAAAATTTGCTTTTAATACTGAAGCTCTGAAAGACCCAGTTGTAGCCAAAGCTTACCATGATAGGTTGTTTAGTCATTATGACAGTCATGGTATGCTTACTACTGAAGTTGAGGAAGAATGGGATCATTTTAAACAGGCTTTTTTGACACTAACAGTACTCTTTTAGGAAACAAGGAGTAGAAGAGACAGAATTATCTGAGTGATAAGGCACTTGAGCTTATTTCGGAAAGAAAGAACTGCAGGAATGTCCTTAATCAATACCCTACTAGTACTAATAGAAAGCATTACAGAGAACTTAATAAACGTGTAAAAGATCAGTTAGCTGCTGATAAGAATCTTTGGCTTGATGGTTTGGCTGACAAAGCCGAGGAAGCAGTTAGATAGCACAACAGCAGAGAGCTGTACCAGATAGTTAATGTTTTGTGTGGTAGAAAACGGACAGGCATACAGGGATTGAAGGATAAACAAGGTAAGGTTATAGAAGGGGAGGATTCTGTCATGGCTAGGTGGGCTGAGCATTTCAGTCATATTCTAAACAATGTGGTTAGTTCTATTCCCATTGTTTGCAATAATGATAGATGCATGGTTGGCTTTAACGTTGGCCCTATAACATAATCTGAAGTTATTTTGGCTGTTTCTAAACTTAAACTTCATAAATCCTCAGGGGTAGATGAAATTACTACAGAAATGCTTAGAGCTGGAAATGTTTCGGTTACCACTTGGATGACTAAAATTCTGAATATATTTTATGATAAAGTCATGGTTCCTAAGGATTTTACCAGAGCTATTGTTATCCCTATTTTCAAAAAAGGTGATCGCAGTTCTTGTGATAACTATAGGGGTATTAGCCTACTCTCTGTTCCAGGTAAAGTTCTTTCCATGATTGTGCTTAATAGAATTAAGAATCTGGTTGACAGTCAATTGCGTGATGAGCAATGTGGATTCAGAAGAGTAGGGGATGTGTAGATCAGATATTTTCACTTAGGCAGATTCTTGAGAAATGTTTAGAGTTTCAGAAACCTTTGGTTGCTAGCTTTGTTGATTTCAAAAAGGCTTTCGACTCTGTTGATCGTCATAATTTGTGGTTGATTGTGAGATCATATGGTATACCAGACAAGTTAGTTAACATTATGAAAGCTCTCTATAATAACACTGAGTCGTGTGTGAGAGTTGGTAAGGTTTGTAGCAATTGGTTTAGCATTACTTCTGGTGTTCGACAAGGGTGCATTTTGTCTCCTTTTCTCTTTAGTTTGGTTATTGATTATGTTTTGCGAAATTCACTTCAAGGGAAAGATTTGGGCCTTAAATGGGCTGGAGATACGAAAATTTCTGATTTAGATTATGCTGATGATTTAGCCCTTTTGTCAAATGATGTTGATGAGATGAACTCTTTCATTCGAGCTGTTGATGAGACTGGTAGTAGAGTAGGTTTGGTTATAAACAGAGAGAAAACTAAAGTGATGAAAATTGGTCAGGCAGGGTGTGATTCAGTTAATCTGAATGGTTGCAGTCTTGATCAGGTGTCACAGTTTAATTATCTTGGGAGCTATGTAACCGATAATGGTGATGTGCGGCATGAGATTAACAGACGAATAGGGATTGCTGCCGGGACTTTTAAGAATCTATGGAGAGTGTGGCGAAATAGGCGTATACACCTAAATACTAAAATTAGGCTGTATAATAGTTTGGTTCTTTCTAGGGTTAGTTATGGTAGTGAAACGTGGACACTTTGTAAACAAGATAACAGGAAACTTGATGCTTTTGACTCCAGATGCTTACGCAGTATCTTGGGCATTAGGTGGTTCAACTTTGTAACTAATGATGAGGTTAGGCAAAGGAGTTTGCAACCTCCTTTAAGCAGCATATTGTGCAGAGAGAGACTCCGTTGGTTTGTCCATGTTGCCCGTATGAATAATTATAGATTGGCGAATAGGGTTATGAACAGTGTGCCTAAAGGCCTCAGAAAGAAGGGGAGACCTAGGATGCGGTGGGCAGACAATGTCAAAGAGGACCTTGTTAGAATTGATGTGCAGTGGCCAGATGCAGTAGATGTAGCTCAGGATAGACTTGCTTGGAGAAGTAAATTGCACGGTCTGGTTGGACCTCCGTAGCCTATGGCTGCTTGAGGATGATGATGATGATGATGATTTTATTTCGAAATAACATTGAGCAGTAGTATATTTTACTATAGACCAACTTTTTTTTTGACTAATATTATCGCAGACACACTCGATTCACTCACACTCTGTTCACTCACGTCTAGGGATGTTGGGTTGGGTTGTTTTGCCTCTGAGCGGCACCTTTATGCACACCATGTGCTAAATGGCCAGGTCACAAAGACCCCGAAGCTCAGGGAAGATTGGGAAAGGGGACCCACTTGAGCAGCTGTTGGGAGACAGATGGTAGCCTCCCGTCAAGGCCATCCAGCATGTTCTTTAACGTTCACAATGTATGGCTCTCCCGCACACTGGGCCACAGCTTAACGTCCCATCCGACGGACAACGGCCTTTCCAAGCCCATTGGTGTCCCCTACTGACCTTGGGAAGGGCGGGGAGTTTTGCGGATATAAATCTCAACGCTGATCCAGCTGGGACTCGAACCTGGGAACTGCAGATTACGAGCCTGGCGTGCTACCGGACTGAGCCAACCCTGCCCCCCCCCTATTTAGGGATACAATAATACTTAATTTTAACCATCACTTCTTGTTTCTTCAATGCTAGGCGAAAGGTTACGGATAATCCGGAGAGTTCTAATGCAACGCGCATAGCTAGCCATTGTTATTGAATGATTTAGAAATTCATGTCCATGAAACCGTAATACCAAAAAGGAATAATCATGTGAGAAAAAATCCGGAGTCGAACTCGGGATCTCCTGATTACGCGCCAGTTACTATATCGTTAAGCTCAGATCATGGGGCTCTCGCATTTGCTTAGATAAGGTTATGAAGGAAGTGTTAGGCTATCGCTTCCAGATAAGTAACTTTTAGAAGAGCAAAAGGTGCTATTTAACCCTTTAACACCCAGAAGGGCCGAGATTTTGAAATGGACTAGTCCGAATAGTGCTATTTCTTTGTCTTTACCACCCTCTACCTTTTTCGCAGATTTCTTGGGCGTTAAAGGGTTAAGCCTAATAGGTACCTATATTCAGTTCATAAAGAATGGAGCCGAAATTCTGAAGATCAAAGAAAGCAATCAACCAATGAAAAGTGGCCACACCACGTGATCTTGCAAGAACAATACGCAGAAGTAATTGCGCCAATGAAATAGTTGCTGACGTCAGCACGTGCTCTCATATCCCATGGCTTCGTCTCTATACAGATTATGGAAAATGTTATTTCCGTTTCGACAGATTTTGGGCCTCTGTAATTCCCAAGATACGTGATCGAATGCTCCCACATTTCATATGCGAGTTCCCCCTTTGTGACCCCATGATGGGCGAAAACATCAGGTTCCTATCTACAATGGCACGCCTTAATATAATAATAATATATTTGGGAATGTAAGAGATCTGTCAACAGTTGGTGGCTTTCTCCATTATAATTTGAGAATGAGCAGAAGCTACAAATGGAGAACGGAGTAGAAAGACAGTTTATCCAAAATAGCGGTTTCTAATCACCTATTCAACCTATAGAGTTTTTATTTTGCATTATACATTCACATGCCACTCTTCATCTTCTGCCCAAATTCCAGTTTCCTAGCCCCTTTACGTGACGAATTGCAACGACCACAGGCAAATTTTATTATTATAGATTTAAAGCACTTGTCCTAGAAGCTCCCTAACGAGTTTTACGATTGATGCATTTTCAGGCGTGGAAACTTCCTTTTCTTTGGCTCTAGTAGTTAAACGTAATAAACCACCTATTGGATAAAAAACCTTTTGAAGAAGTCTTGCCGCTCCATTCTTTATGTCAAACACACTATAGTAGATTTTATGCAGCAAGCATCATATATATATATTAGATGTTATTCTTAACATATTTCGTATGTTATATAAATTAACAACTATTACTACTACTTAGATATTTTAGAGTGGTACAGCAGAGGCTATATATCATCAACATAGATACTAGTAACATCTCTGAAACCATGATAATAATCAGGAATAAAATGTAGGAAATAAATAATAATCAAGAGGCTTTTTTCACATATCCTTTTTTTTTTCATTATCATGTTTTCATGGATGTTAGTTTCTATGCTACTCATGCATAGCGTTTGATCTATCCCCCAAGAATGTATAAGGTTATCAATAACAGCTGATAAGTATATACATTGAAGAGCCAAAACATTATGATCAGCGCGTATTTATGCAAATCGAAGCAACTGCAGGTAAACGACGGCGCGTATGAAGGTCATGAAACGGTATAAATAACACCTGATACTGAGCTCTGTTAATCGGTATTATTCGTCTTCCTGAGATAGGAAAGGCAGCGGACTTAAATGCATTTGACAAAGGCCAAATTATACTGGCCAGACGACTGGGTCAGAGCATTTCCGAGATGGAAAGGCTTGTGGGGTGCTCATTGTAAGCCGTGATTAGTACTTTAAAATAGTAGTCCGAGGAGGGAAAAACCATGAACTGCCGGTAAGGTGTGCGCCAACCATGGCTCATTGATGTTAGAGGTGAGCGAAGACTTTCCCGTATGTTACGAACCAACAGAAGGAATGTTATGCCGCAACTCGCCCGTAATTTGAATGCTGGTGACGGAAGTAATGTGTTACAGCACACAGTACATCAAACCCTGTTGAAAATGTGGCTGCGTAACAGCAGATTACTCCAAGTGCCCATGCTGACTTCGGCTCACCGTCGAAAGCGCCTATAATGGCCACGCAAGAATCAAAACCGGACCGAATGTCTGGTCCGATGAATCTCGTTTCCTGTTGCACCATGTGGAGGGCCGGGTACGTTTACTGGGGAAGTGTTGGCACTAGGATACATCGTGGGACGAAAACAAGCCGGTAGAAGAAGTGCAATGCTTTGGGAAATGTTCTGCTGGGAAATCCTTGGTGTAGTCATTCATGTGCAGGAAACTATGACGTCTACCACCTACCTAAATATCATTGTAGACCAGGTCCATCCTTTCACGGCATCGCTATACTCCTCTAGTAGTGCCTTCTTTCAACAGGATTGTGCACCATGTGACATTGTCCGGATTGTTCGACAATGATTCGCAGAACATGAGGAAGACTTCCAGGTATTGCTCTGGCCACCAAATTCCCCAGACATCAATTCAATTGAGATCTGCGGTTTGTGTTGGAATACCATATCTGATCTGCGGCGGCGCAACCACGTAACTTACAAGAGTTAAAGGATCTGCTGGTAACCTGTTGGTACCAGAAACCACAAGACACCTTTAGAAATCTTGAAGCGTCCATGCCTCGCTGGGTAAGAGCTGTTTTGGCGGCACGTGCTGGACCAATATCCTATTTGGCAGGTGTTCATAATGTTTTGGCTCTTCGATGTATATATGGCTGCTGCATAAAAAAAACTACGTTGGTCGGTTTAAATAACTAGAAATGTTTCATAAACTATGCTTCTCTATAAATATAATTGTACATCTCAGAATAAATCTTTAAAGGTTTTCGGTATAGATTTACAATAAATGCATTTCACGTGGAACGTTATATGTAGTTTTATCTTAGCAGAAGGATGTATATGGTGGAGCCAGAGTCTTTCAAAGGAATTTGATCAAGAGGGTGTCATGCAAAATAATGTTTAGTTTTTTTGTTGATTTCACATTGTGAGTAGGGTGAAAGAGTATAATTTTAAGTTAAAATTTCATCATCTCTTTAACTGACCAATTAAAAAATATATATACATTTTTTTTCAAATTTCAGGCAGGATACAAGTGCCATTTTTCGCTTCATGAGAGACCGGCTCGCTTACATTGTTTACAAAGTACTACAATAAAGCTAATTACCTCTGAAATTTCAAATATCGGCACATTGCTTTCTATAAGGTCTTGAATATGAAAAAAATCTCACCACGTCTCACACTAAATACGAACATTTATTCGAAAAGAAGTGATAACAATGAACTAAATATGCCGTACTAAGTTGCCAGAAATGTATACAAACATTTGCATGTTAAAGTGATCACATCATAACTGGCAATATTTTGTTATATCCAATCTGAACCATCTACAATTCCATCTGTGAAAACATCAATAATTTTAGTTCATTTTCTCCCTTTGAAATCAATGGAGATTTTTAAATACTATATCTTTTCTTTGGATGGGTCTTTTTCTTAGAAAAATTAGAATAATTTCTCCGTTTCACTAGACTAAAAATATGCTATTTCCTACCAGGTTTAAGAGCTAGCAACTACGTAATGTGGAAGAAAATAAAATACTATACCCCTAGCATTATTAATATTATTTGTATCCAAGTTTGGGAAAATGTGATTCATTTTCTACCAAAGATCTAATCTATCTAATTATCTAAATCTTATCTAAATCTGGAGATCTAAACTGGATACAGCGTATTTTTTTCTGTCTGTATTATGTATGACTATACATATGATATTTTTTCCACAAAAACATTTATTGATTTATAGACGTTTAAACGTCTACAGGTAATGCTGAGATTATCAATTATTGTTTATATTTTATTTGGAATGGGAAAAATGCGAAGAATATTTGACACTCTCTAACATTAGGGATGCATAAATATATATTAATAAATACCAAGATAATCTGAAGGGTAAAAGTTTCCTTTTGAAAGTGAGATTAAAGTATACCATTTCGATCCCTTAGAGTGGTAAAGACCACCCCGTTTGTCAAATTAAACCGTTAATACCCAGAAAGAGAAACGACTTCTAAGACTGTATTGCTTCCCATGTACTATGCTGTTATCAATGAATCAGTCGGTTAGCACTACAAGAAAGCCCATGGTACTTTGGGAGACATCTCTGCGCCAGTGACTCTTACGAAATGACTCTGAGTTTATCACGTCGTCACATTCAATTGCCGTTGTACGGAATGCATGCACCACGTAACAATATCCATTGTTGAATAACAGTTGGAGAGGTTTAGTTTCCATTCGGATAGCTACCGTTACGTTTTGGTGATTGCTAATATTCACGGTATACAGCATAAAGTGGAACATTCCTTGCGTATCACTTGCTACATCTAAATATTTGTTGCATTCGTACTTTCATGGCAACAACTATGAATATATCACACAATACATCATTATCTTTGTCTGCTTCTCTCATTGCAAGAAAAGTGCTTTTTTATGTTGCGCAACATTTTGTCCCGCGTTTATTTTAATAGAACAACTTTAATGCAAAGGAATGAATTTCTTGTGTTATGCATTTTTACTCAAAAAACACCCCTAATGAATTGATATTTTAACATTGCTCACTAATTATTATATTTCGCAGTAATGAATAACACGTTTTTTAAATGAAGCTATGAAGCATAATAGAGAGTGTATTACAAATAATCTTAAAATAATGGATCAATATCTCGAAACGTATTGTTACGACAGATCAACATGCTACAATGAACTTGTGACGCGATGTATCATTTTGATGCTCGTATTTACTTCAGCTTGCGAATTACGTCACTAACTACTTCGAACGAACTTAACTGAAAAACAAAGAATAAGTTGTTGTATGAAGAGGAATTAGAGTGTGAAGGAAAACGTAGTTTCTCTTTGTATGTGCACTAAAGTATGAGAAAAGAAATGATTTTATTTGGTTTGTTTGCGGGAGATTAAATAATTTATTAGTGTTGATCCTGTTAGTGGACTGGTTAGAAAAAGAAGGATGCTTAGGACACTTGAAGATGTGGCTGAGGAGGTTATATGTTAGTTTAGCAAGCAGGACTGATCGCAAATTTTCTGTAGGAAGAATTGAACAATTGATGCATAGTTTTATTTAGTTTGTATAGGAATTGACAAGATTATTCTTTATAGATTGCAGGTTTGTTCACAGATATGATTGCGCCACTTATCGACTGTTGTAAAATTCTTATTTTTTCTTTGTAGCAATAGTAAAAAAAGTGCTTTGTTCTTCTGAAGGTCTATTTTTATACTGTTGAAGATTTATGTTAGTTGACGTTAGTTTATATAAATGTTTTTATTCATACTTTTGTAATAAATTACATTATTTTAGAATTATAACACTGTTCTAGACGGGAAAATTTTCTTTAATTAACTGATGTGTTCCTAAAGTATTTTGGTGTGGGAAATTGAAATCTGAGATCGGAATTGGCCTATCAATGCTAGATTTAGAGTTATGATGATATAACACATCAATTTCATACATATTACTTGGGGAATGAAAAATCAAGAAATGTGACGTAAAAAAGTTGGCAACACTGACTTGTTTTCAATAGTTTATACTCACACGTTGGCAACAATGTTATTCTATTCTTAGTTCAGATAACTACTATTCTGCCTCTGTAAGGTTTATTTTAAAGAAGTATAAGTGACAAGATATTTGTGGAATTAACATCAGTTTTTTTCAAACTGTATTCTAGGGTATGTAAAGATATTTTATGACAATATTTGAATAGTTAACATGTCAGGTTCGTGAATACTTCTATTCTGTTTTTTTTTGTATTCTAGAAAGTGCCCCGCCGAAAATGTTAAAATAAGGCAGAGAACTTCTGTTATATCACGCGGAAAGTTCAGCTTTGTACGACACAAGAAAAAAATGTCACCTATAATAAAGAGAGCATACAAACATTACTTTGGATGTAAAATAGCAGATCAGGATAAGCAGTGAGCCTTTCACATATGTTGTCCAACTTGCTATGTGAAATTAATTAACTGGTGGAAGGGTAAAGGTAGCACCATGTTATTTGCTGTACCCATGATTTGGAGGGAACCAAAAGACCGTTCCACAGATTGCTACTTCTGTATGACTAGTATCCAGGGGCTTTACCAGCAGAAAATCGAAGAAACATATCGATTATCGCATGCAATACGACCAGTACCACATTCCAAAACTTTGCCAGTTCCACTAACTCCAAGTCAGGAAACATAAGATGAAGAAAGTACTGGTGAAGAGAGTGAGGCACGTGAATCACCTCCAGAAAGAGGTGATCCTTCCTACGAGGCTACCATGGATTCAAATCCACATTTTTTAACGCAGGCAGATCTGAACGATGGGAACTGCTGGGCTGCTGTTCCCATCGTTCAGATGGGAATGCTGAATTACCGGGCTCTAGGTTGCAAGAGTGGAATCTTCTCCAACCTAGTGCAAGTAGAACTTTATACAGAAATAGAGAACGGAATTTTGTTGCATTCTTCTCACATGATGGCCGATTGACTTTCTGTAATGATATTGCCGGTTTGATGACAGCTTTAGGCTTTATTCGTGAACCACAAAATTGGAGGCTCTTTAAAGATGCATCTAAAACTAGTTTGAAGGCAGTGTTACTACATAATGGAAAATTAATTACTTCTGTTCCAGTTGCCTGTGCTAGTATGGCAAAAGAATCATATGAGATTCTAGATATAATGCTCAAATCCATTAAATATACGGATTTCAATAGAAATATGGGGGGATTTAAAAATCATTGCCATGATATTGGGAATGCAACAAGGGAACACAAAATTTCCTTGTTTCCTTTGTCAATGGGACAGTCGTGACAGAGCATCCCATTACTTGAAGAAAACTTGACCAATACATAATTGAAAAGGGGGAGCAAAACATTTACAGAAGCAGAGACTTACAGCTTAAGAGGACGTGATCCTTCCTCCCCTTCATATAAAACTGGGACTTTTGAAGCAATTTGTCAAGGCAGTGGATAAATATGGTAGACGATTTGCCTATCTAACAACAAAATTCCCCCGTCTTTCAGAAGCAAAGATAAAAGAGGGCGTGTTGTTGGCCCTCAAATAAGGCAGTTGAAGAAAGATGTGAAATTTGACGAATCTTTAACAGGGAAAGAGAAGCTTGCTCGGACATGTTTTAAGAAAGTTGCAGACAATTTTCTTGGAAAAAAAATGTCTAAAGTATATAAAGAAATAGTAAACCAGATGCTGCAAGCATATCGGGATTTAGAATGTAACATCTCTTTGAAAGTGCACTTCCTGCATTCACATCTGCACTACTTTCCGGAAAGCTGCAGTGACGTCTCCGATGCACACGGTGAGAGGTTTCACAAAGATATTTCGACAATTGAAAAGCGATATGAAGGGAAGTGGATACCTACAATGTTAGCTTTTTTGTTGGATTCTCAAAAGAGACAGCACAGATATACATAAAAGGAAAAAAAATTATTTACGTTTGCTATTTCGTTATTTAATTATTCTGTGCTCAATTTATTTCTGTATAATACTCTGTAAAATTTTCTGTATGAATATATAATCATTTTAATATTAAGGAAGCTAAGAATAATCTCCTTTTTCCCCTATTATTATTCAATGTAAATCTAGGAATAAACTAAAAAATCAAAAGTCGTCTATCTCGAAAACTATCCCTGGTAGAAAACATCTAAACACAGATCTGAAGTCTGCACTAAAAACCTTTAAGAATCACACAACTCTTACTTAGAAAAGAGAATATTTTTTGTAGAACAGTGTAATTGTGAAATACAATTTTTGAACTCACGCTCAGTTTTCATCCGTTTAATTCATAACAGTATGTCAATTTTACCTAACGTTTTGCATCTTTTATTTTATGCAATATTGAGCCACAATAAGGAACACCGCTTTGAACAATAAGTTTCTGTGACTTTCTCTAAACTGTAACACCACTTAACAAAAGAGGTATTGCAAAGAAGCTTATACACAAATTTGTGTTGTTAAGACTGAATTATCATACTTCGTACGAAAACATCTGTAGCTCAAGCGATAAGAAAGAATGTAAATATTAAGAAAGGTTATTTGTTTAGAATATTATATATGTATCTATATATATATATTATATATACATATATATCATATGGAATACCTGATAAGTTAGTTAGTGTAATGAGAGCTCTCTATAATAACACTGAGTCGTGTGTGAGAGTTGGTACGTCTTGCAGTGATTTGTTTAGCATTGCTAGTGGAGTTAGACAAGGGGCATTTTGTCTCCTTTTCTCTTTAGTATGGTCATTGATTATATTATGCGGAAATCTATGCAAAGGGAAAATTTTGGCTCAAATGGTCAAATATCAAAATTTTTAATTCAGATTATGCAGATGATTTGGCTTTGTTGGCTAATGATGTTGACGAGATGAATTCATTCATTAGGGCTGTTGATGAGACTGATAATAGAGTAGGTTTGGAGATAAACAGAGAAAAAAACTAAAGTAATGAAAATTGGTCAAGCAGATGGTGCTTCAGTTGCTTTGAATGGCTATACTATTGAGCAAGTGTTTCAGTTTAATTATCTTGGGAGCTATGTAATAGACACTGGTGATGTGCAGCATGAGATAAATAAAAGAATAGGGATTGCCGCTGGGACTTTTAAGAATCTATGGAGAGTATGGAAAAACAGGCGTATACACCTAAATACTAAAATTAGGCTGTATAACAATTTGGTTCTTTCTAAGGCTAATTATGGTAGCGAAACATGCACCCTTTGTAAACAGGATAACAAGAAACTTGATGACTTTGATTCTAGATGCTTACGCAGTATCTTGGGCATTAGGTGGTTTGACTTTGCAAGTAATGATGAGGTTAGAAGAAGGAGTCATCAACCTTCTTTGAGCAGCATATTGTGCAGAGAGAGACTCCTTTGGTTTGGCCATGTTGCCCTTATGGATAACTATAGATTGGCGAATAGTTAGTGTGTGTGTGTATGTGTCTTTGCACCGGTCCATCTGAAAATATTGAATAAACTAAGCTAGACTGCGCGTTCTTTGTAAGAGTTTGATGTTGTGCTTCGAGTAGTAACAAAAACAAAAGGAAATATATTCCCTTGATATTTGAGTGTAGCATAATTCGGAATCGTTGTTATGAAATGTGACTCGGACGAAACAATGACCGCACAAAATATTGTAGGGACAAAATATTGCTGGGCGAAGCGTCGCGTAACGAGGTGTTTGGGACCAAAGGTTGCAGACACATTTTTTACTTCTACGATTCTGAAGAATTCTGAATATTTTGGAGTATTTCACTTTTTTTTCCCCTTTTTTTTCCGTAAATGACTTTCACTTCACGTTCATTTATCTATAAAGCCAGAAGTACTGAAAAGGCACTGAAAAGAAAGGTGCGTTTTCCGTGATATTATGTGAATGATGTTACATAGATATTTGTGAGTATTAATTGAGGTTCACTTTCGATAATATAATAACTGCAATGTGAATAACACTTGATGCATTTCAACATGCTGCATTTATTTTCTATGTAAATAAAACGTTAAGAAAAAAATGTTCAAAATTTTAGGTATTGCACAATGGCAAGTTTCATATAGAATACTTGTGTCCAATAGTATAAATATTCTCATTACTAAGTAGAAAGATTTTAATATACGAAAAGAAGGCAATTACACTTTTATCATTTAGGAATGTAAACAAATATTTAACCAAACAAACAATTTGTAGGAAAAGGATTCACCCACCCTTCACGTAAAATAATACTACCAAATAATTTTGCACTTTATTTAGTTACGTGTAAAGCAAAAATCTAATGAAATTAAATATGTATGTTAATATATTATAATTAGCAAAATATATGAATCGCATCCAGTACTTTAGTTTCCTGATTTTCAGAAGAGCGAGGAATCCTTTTTGTTTTGTTTCCCTTCAAGTGAAGAGGGTTGCAGGGAAGTCGACGTTCCAGGTAAAGTTGGAAATTACACTACCTTACGTGTTTCCAGTAACTGTTAGAAAATGAATGGACAGCCTTGCGAATTATTGAGGTTCGAGCAAAATGCTTGCAAGATGCCAAGGGCCGTGGTGTGAAGGGCCAGAGATTTATCAAGATAATTCATATTTAATTTATAAAAACTGGGAGAGCACACGCTATCATGCTAAAATATCATATGTTAAAATACTTTATCAGTTATCAATGTTTGATAGCGTGTGCTCTCCAAGTTTTTATAAATTAAATATGAATTCTCGTGATTATAAAGTTCTGGTCCTTGACACCTTATAAATATTTTGCCCAGCCCTCAATCACTTTATGTAAACATATTACTTAAATATTATTGCTACTAATATTATTTTATGTAAACATATTACTTAAATATTATTGTACATTTAATATATATAAATTAAAATTTTACCGACAGTCAAAACCAAACCAAAATGAAAGAATCAATACTAGGTATATTGATAAAATAAAAAGTACTCTATTCGGTACTTAATATGCATAGATTTCTTTAATATGGGGTGGGGATGGCTCAGTCTGTAGCGTGCCAGGCTCGTAATCTGCAGTTCCCAGGTTCGAGTCCCAGCTGTATCAAAGTTGAGATTTATCTCCGCAAAATTCCCCGCCCTGTCCACGGTCAGTAAGGGACACCGATGGGATTGTTATCTCCGCAAAATTCCCCGCCCTGTCCACGGTCAGTAAGGGACACCGATGGGATTGTTATCTCCGCAAAATTCCCCGCCTTGTCCACGGTCAGTAAGGGACACCGATGGGCTTGTTATCTCCGCAAAATTCCCCACCTTGTCCACGGTCAGTAAGGGACCCCCATGGGCTTGTTATCTCCGCAAAATTCCTCGCCTTGTCCACGGTCAGTAAGGGACACCGATGGGCTTGTTATCTCCGCAAAATTCCCCCGCCCTGCTCACGGTCAGTAGGGGACATCGATGGGCTTGGAAAGGCCGCCACCCGTCGGATGGGACGTTAAGACGTGGTCCCGTGTGCGGGAGAGCCATAACCTGTGTACATTAAAGAACCCGCTGGACAGCCTTGAGGGGCGGCTACCATCTGTCTCCCAACAGCTGTTCCAGTGGGTCCCCTCCCCAACCTTTTCTGAGCAAGACCTCGAAGGCTCAAAGACGGTTGGGGAGGTGACCTAACTATTTAGCTCATTGTGGGCAAAAATGTGCCGCTCAGAGGTGAAATAACCCATCATCTTTAATATACATAGCTCTTTAATATGCATAGGTTATGGCTCTCGCCCACTGGTGTTCCCTTTCTTATCGAAGGTAGGGTCGGGATTAGCGAAGATAACTCTCAAAAGCATAACAATTGAGACCTGAACATCGAAATATCAGATTACGAGATTGGCGCGCTATGGACTGAGCCATTCCCCGCTTATTTTGGATGAGATTAGACATTTGGATGTTAGAAGGAGCAGCAATACAAAATATAAATATACAGGGTGAATCTGAAAAAGTGGGCAAAACTTTACGGGGTGGTAGAACGCAGCTATACGAGCAATATTCGTCATAGAATGTATGGTCGGAACGTAAGCGGTGAGAAGTTAAAAGGTAGTTTTCCACTGTAACATTTAAGGAATGAACACAAGAAGGAGATGAGATACTTCAGAAAACATTTTATTAACAGGAATGTAATTGAGGTACATGCACCGTACACAAAGTGCATATCCGCCATTTCGTGGTTAGTATAACCAGCCATCCTCTCGGCAATCCACGGTAGAAATGCCGTTGGGTGCGAGGACCAACCCTTTTATACCATTTCCAACGCCACCTAGCGACTCGCCGTTTGCGTTCCGACCATACATTCTATGACGAATATTGCTCGTATAGCTGCGTTCTACCACCCCGTAAAGTTTTGCCCACTTTTTCAGATTCACCCTGTATAAAGTTATTTAAAATTACATAATTATTTTTATTAATTTAAATTAGAAAAAAGAAAGACAAACGAAGCAACTGGATTCCATAAAAATCATTCATTTGATGTCTCAAATTTTGTACTTTGTTTAAAACATTATTTGTATATTTTCAATTTGACATAAATATCTCCACGGCGAGGTTTTGTTTGCATTTGAAAAATGATTTTACTTTCAAAAACGATTGTTATACTGCAAAAAATGCTTATTCACATATATTCCAAATTTATGGAGTGAAGAGAAAATTAGATTGGCCTTACTATTGAACTTACAACTAGAATATTTACATAATATTCTAATCTGTGACATACATTACATTGTAGACTTAAGTGTCAAATAAAATTTTTACATCTTGGCACTTGAATAAAATTCGTGAATAAATTCATGATTGTAGACACTCCACTAAACGATCACCTAATATGACCGAAAGTCACATCAAAGCAACCTTAAAATTTTAACGTCTTTTGCTCGTTTCTAAAAATTTCTTCGTGCACCGGACTTCTTTAATATTGTAGTTTTTGAATTGAGAGGGAATCTTTCCATGTCACCTTGCAATGTTCTCGTCCTCTTGCAAAGAGAGCGGAAACCGCAAGTGAATTATATGAGAAGTGGCTTCGGGTATCAAGTCGAATGTAGCAAAATGGATTTCCTGTTTTTTCTTTTCCTTGCCGCTCCACACAAGATGGTTACAGCTATTACCAATCAGCCTCCGCTGCTGCAATTCTCTGCGATGCCCGTGTGAGAAGGAAAAAGAGAAGATTACTCTTAGATATTTAGGAGAAATGCGAAAGCTGGCAGCGGGAAGAATGGTGAAGTGTAGAATTAGAATAGTTAACAAGATAAATGTGATTTCGTGTTCTACGAGTATTCGGTACTTTAGGGAATTCTTCTGTTTCTAAATCCAATCATAAGTACCTTGCATGTCGATGTGGAATTTAAAATAATGCTAGGGATTGTGCATCAACATCTTTTTCATGAAGGGATAAAAAGAATAAAAAGAATATATCTTTAATATACATAGCTTTTTATGTAATGTACGTTCGTGCGTTTTGTGCAATATTAAGACTAATATGCAACTACACTATTTAATTATCACTCTTTAAATGAATTAAATTGTAAGAAAGCATTGTTTTTCTCTCCATGTATTTTTATAATAAAATTCATATTCTACCTAAATTCGCTGTCCTACATATCAATTTTAATTCTTCACATTATTTTCCACATTTCATTAGCAAATTATGCTTTCAATTAATTGCTATCTGTTCTACACATAAACGCAAAAATGAATACGTATTGTGCATTTTTAACTTGTTTCAAAAACACCAAAAATAAATTGTCTGTATATATAAATAGTTAATTAACATAATTACACTTTTTTAATTTCATTCTAATAGATATTACTTTTTGATACTTACAGTTTTAAAATATTATCTGAAATGCCAGCATTTTGTAATAGATGAAATGTAAATCAGTTTTGCAATTTTAATCTCTCTGTATTCTTATCAATATGACTATTTGATCTAGTGATAAATGATAAGACATATTGCATGCATTATGCAGACGAATAACTTCTGTAATTCCGGAATCAGAGTTTGCAGTCTTACGTGCTCGTCGAGAAGATAGGAGTTGTCAGAGAGAGAAACTCAAATAAAAAAAGGGAACGACTCTATTACGCTTCAAGGAAAGAGAATATTAATCTCAAGGGAATCAATAAAGAATAGTATTAACTAAAATCTAAAGTGCTAAATTCGATAAATTCAGTCGTGAAAAGGAAACTATTGCAATATTTACGAGAGAATAAGATAGTTGTTCCCAACAATAGCGATAATTCAAATAAATTCCCGAAAAGATAGGCGTTTATTTGACTGTATTTTTTTTATCTATAACTTTAAGCGATTTACATTGTGATTCATTCACGTTACTTAAAATAATATCTAGGAACAACTGGAAATAAATTTTTGAATAAACACTGAAATATAAGTATGTTTATTCTGATACAGTAAAACCACGCTGGCAACTGGTTATATATTAAGTTATTTTATTACTTGTAAAAAATAAAGTATTCTTAAAGAACGCAAAGTATGAATATCAAACTTTCCGTTAATATAACGTAAAATTTGAATTTATTACGTTCTGATTCTGATTCCGGAAACAGAACGTAATAAAGAGAATGTATTAAGCAAGCTTAATACATTTTCTGCTCGCTTGTAAACTCACTTTACTGCTCACTTGGTTGATGACTTTTACAAAATAATAGGAAATCAGATACCTACAGGATCCCTGTGAACACAGTGCTCTCAACAGCATATCCTGTTACAGTGTCATATATATAATATCTGTTACTGTCCAAGAAAAAAAAGAAAGCGCTAGATAGGCAACCATGATTTAAGGATCAATTTAGCAACATTTTTAAGCGTCAACCAACAGATGTGTAGACGATGATACACTCTCTGCTTGAATGTCTTCTCACCAATATTAGACGATCACGGAAAACGTCACTTTTTTATTTTTATCTTGCTACATTGTGTTATATTTATCCATTTAATTAAAATAGTTTCGAGATTAAATAAATATTTCCGTATATAATGCGTTTGCATATACCATGGTTTTTTCTTTAATCAATTGATGATGTGTGTCAGTAGACAAATTAAACATCGAATATCATTCAAAGGTAATAAATAAGAGTCTTAGGAAAATATCTTCATGAGAAGTATTACAATCTGCCGTACTTTTTTTATTTGTACGTTCTGAGGATAAACTACAGTTATCTTCGCAGAATTACTCTTTGCTACGAAAATGTAATTTCAAACAGATTTGTGAACAGTATTAATAAAGATTATTATTAGTAGTAGTATTATTACTGAATATTTAAACGCTACTCTGTTGAAGACTTATTCGCTGACACCTCTCTTCCCCAGAGATGCACCCTGGTTGTTCAGCTAGATATTACTGTAGAGCAGTGGTTCTCAATCTTTTATGCTTCACGTACCCCTTGGAAATGTTTATACAACTGGCGTACCCCTTGTATAAATAGATACAACTATACTTATAGTATAACAATGGGAATAAAATAAAGCATATATAATATAACATATATCTAGTGACTTTTGAGCTCTCACGGCGTACCCCAAAAATATTTATCGCGTACCCCACGTTGAGAACCCCTACTGCAGATTATAATTATTCAAACTCTTTTACGATGATTCGTACCACAGAAGATTGAATTTTAATATACATTTTAAAAATTCTTAGGTATTTATAATATATCCTTACCGTTGTTCATTTCTTTTCATCATGATAAAGATGGAATGCAGGTTTCCTGCAACAAATCACGTGTTGGGATAATGTTATTCGGTTGTGCTTATGTCATCAAACACTGGAAAAGCTTATTTAGTTACAAGGGTAACAAAATCTAGACACAAAATGTCACAATAGTTTAGCAAAAAATATTTTGCGCAACATTTAGGTAAACCAAAGGGTGGGTTATGGAAGATTCTAATTGGGAGCTTAATCATAGAACTTAATTATACATAATCAAGCTTTATGAAATGAAAGGTTGAAAAATAGATGATCATACACAGCAAAAGAGGCTTTTCATTGCTCACTCTCTCTCCGAAAAAGAAAGCAAATGCTCCCATCTTTTCTACAAAATCGAGGTAATTTTATTTCACGTATGCTGTTGTAATTTTCCTATTTTTGGAAGAAGAATAAGAATCAGTGAAAGGAAAATCATTAGCTGAACTGTATCATATAGAAAATCTCCAAAAAAGAGATTGTATTTTTTCCAGTTAAAGCAATTTTCGATTATCGTATTTCGTGCGTGCTAAATTTAATATTTCGAAACTATATGCATACATTCGATACTCTTAATGAGTAATCTGGCAGAGAGTGGGAAATGCATTATAACATCTGTAATTTCCGTTATGCACAATTAACGAATATAAATTATGTTTTCTGTAGTATAATTTATACATATTATTACATCCATTCAGCAATCAAAGCTATTGCATTTCGAGAGAAAAATCGAGCTTGATCAGAAACGATTGCAGCAGAAATCAATTACATCCGGTGAAAGAAGCAGTGAAATAATAAAAGCTGTTCCAAATCTGGAAAGTCTTGGTATTCTTCTATTCAATGGCTTATATAGGTCAAGGAACTTTCGATTTGGCAGCAGAAGAACATGTGGGTTATTGGACGACCAAGTGTGGATGTGGCACATCCTCCCCCGTCCCTAGTCCTACCGCAGATGGCACCGCAAGCCCCCTCCTCCTCTTCGAACTCTCTCTCTTCTCTCCGCATCCGCGACCTCCTTCATCTGAGATGCTGAGGTTCGAGACAGACGCGAAAAGCGACAAGCAGGGGGGATGCGACACAAAGCGCATGAAGTTATCTTCTGAGATCTCTACTGGACGATCAAAGCCAGCACGAGGAGTTCAGAAATCAGTAAGACCCAGGCCACACCACAACCATCTGATAGATGGCGCTGCATGGCTTTACCCTTTCGAAAGAAAAGAACGCTACCAGTGCGGACTGCGGAAGGGTGCGCTGTAACGTTGCGCTGTGAATCAATCGATGGGGATCCGGCGAAGCTGGCAAGTTGTCCAGGGTGTTGGTATGTGTGGGTTGGTGTAGAGAAGGAGGCGAGGGTCAGTCGACCGCGAGCGCCGGGCCGAGCCCGTGGGATCGATTTGTCGTCCTCTCTCTGTTACAACTTTCTCGGCCAGTGAAGCCTCCTCGGTCCGATAGTGCTGACCGAGAGGGGTTTCGAACACGACAACCACCATCATCAGGAGCTCCAGGTACAGCCGGCACGAGCAAGGACGCTCGCCTGCTGGAAGGCACGGTGTCCCGGACTTCACACACAAACCGACAGAGCGAGAGAGAAACACACTCACAGAGACGCTGTCTCGCACTCAACATCCGATGTCCATGATCTGAGGCCCTGGAGAAGTGAAACTCCGGACTACCTTCGTACAGGAACGACGCTGTAGTCGGTAACCTTTTCATCTCCTGGGCCTTGGTGTTGTCGATGGCGAAGCAAGAATGATGGAGGAATCCCGTGTGTCGTTGATGCTGTGTGTGTTACTTTTCCTAGCTCCAGTGCTGAGGAACCAGGGAACGGTAGCTGCTTCTGGGTAAGAATGATTTACTCTTGATAAATGCGTGAGAATGCCAGAAGTGTGTTTTTTTGAAGCTATAAATTATATATGTTAAGTATTTCTGACATTCTGCACATTTCATACTCTTCGTAAAGTTTCTAATGTTTTGTTGTTTTTTCGGCGAATTTTTTTTATAAGATTTAATTATAGCATAACCATGACAATACCAAAATGCGAAAGAAATATTCAGCATGGATTGATAAATAAGAAATATTTAGAAATTGTGATTTTAATTTCACACTTTTCAAATATTCTTGTTTTCCTGTAAACCAAAGAGGAAATGGAAATATCTGTAAAATTTATCTCTAAGCCAATCAGAAAGATTTCATCATTTTTTGCCGTAATGAATAAGAAAAATAAATAAAATAAAATATTTTAATGACACTAAGATAGATTTATATGGAAAATATTAATATAAACTAATAGTAAATTTGATTTAAAGAGCGATATGTTTACAATATGCATTTTGCAGTGTAATTAAATAGCAATTCTTATTCATTACATAAATTCCTATTTATTTTCATTTTTCGTTTTACATCATGATTAATATTTTAGGTTCATGAACTGAAACATAAATAAATAGCAAAATAACGCTATATAAGCTAATATACTTGAACACACACAAATACTTATTTCTATTTCTTTAAGCCTAGATTTATCAGAGTAGGCAGATTGCCAAAAAAAATATATTTCACAGATTATTACATTTTTATTCTTGTCATTTCGTTCAATATAAATTCCCAACAATTTGTGCATTTAATCTATAGGCATTCACCAAGCATTGAAAGATCTGGAGGAAAAATAAACAGACCGAAAGTTAAAATCACTATACTTTTAATGACACCTCTTATTCTCAAAGAGATATAATAATCACTTGGTAGCTTTTCTCATAATATCTTTGTTTTGAAAGTATGCTTAATATGATAATAACGTTGTAATAAAATTTAACATTTAAATTATCATGAATACAAAATAATCAATGAACACAAATTGCTTTCCCTCCCCTCAAAAATAGTATAATATATGCGATAACAATACAATACAAACTGCTTCTATATGAAATTATCAAATGTCAGCATCGTTGTTTATCTAAAAGATGAAAAAAGAACAACCAGTCAAGTTTTATTTCAGTACGATGTATCAGTTTTAAAAAACTGAAACATATGCTTATGTAACTGCGTGAAGGTTCACCAGCCTAATAAATTCTGTCATGTTACGTCATAAACAGTATAGAGAAGCACTGACAATTCTGTGTATTTGGAATTAACTTTTGTTGTAACCAAATTTACGAATTGCAGGATTAGCAGCTGCTGATGACCACCACAACTGAAATACGAGAGTGTAAGATTAGAATGAGGTAACCGTATCTCCACCTAACCAGCGGAAACTATAATATAAAATTACAATTCGTCAATTAACAAGACTAATATTCCCTTTTTATCGTTTTTCAGCTTATTTTTCAACATTAGATTTCAGCAGAATAAATATGATTAAACCTTTTCTAAAGCTATCCAATTTCGCTTTCTAACTTCCGAAAATATTTTAGGCATGAAATGATTATATTAGGCATAAAAAGATAGCATCCACCAATTTGGACCTTTCATAGGAATGAACATTTTAAATATGTCTTAAAAAATTTCAAACATTTCTTTCTGGTTTTCATGATTTTAAACATGCTTTATTTCTGTACTTTGAGATCTTTCAATTCTGAAAGTTTAAGTTTTCCTTTTAAAACGTTTCTAAATAATAGTCACATTACTAGTTTTTATTTACCATATTTTGGGACTGAATCTCCTACATTTCAAGAAGTATCAGACGGCTTCAAACAGGGAGGAACTTCAAACCATCCTGACAAACGTAAAACCTGCGTTTACACTGCAATGTGATAATCCTGAACGTGAGCCCCCAACCATCGCATTTTCTCAATGCGACTGTCGAATTTCCCAAAAATCGTGATCTAAACAGAATATAAATTATCAGTGGAGTATCCAGAAAGAGTATCTAAAAAATCAGTGGAGTATCTAGGAAGGGCATCTTAAAACCATCTTCCTTGGGATCTAAATGTAATGTTTTCTAATGCAATCTCCGAAATTCAACGACTCAAACGTGACAACCCCCCTCCACACACACACACTTCCCCATTGGACTCAAACACGTCGAAACCTTTCCTGCAGAAATTTCTGGGTACGCCACTACAAGAAGATTCAGCATACTCAGGCCCATACATTTCCTCCTCTTGCGGCATTTTAGCAAATTCAAAATGTATAACTGAAAGCCACCTGAGAAACAGAAGGAACGGAATGAAAGGAAACATTTTTCTCTTTCACTCTCTTGTTCATTTTTAAGGTTTTTCGATGATGTTTGCGCTGTACAGTTCGTTCATAGTTCTATTCACATATGTTAGTAGGCGATTTGCGACACACGTGGAAAAAGCTGACAATCGCAACCTGTCCCAGTTGGTTAGTTATGAAAAAATATTTATTGTTCATTTTTGTAATCTAATGTTATAGACATCAACACGTAGTTTGGAAACAGAATGAAGTCTATGTGTAGTGTGTTTCGTAGGATTTAGGTTGTTTTACCTCTGAGCTGCACTTTTTTGCACACAATGGGCTAAATGACCAGTGGCTAGGTCGCAAAGACCCCGAGGGCTCAGAGAAGCTTGGAGGGATGGGACTCACTGGACAGCTATTAGAAGACAGATGGTAGTCTCTCGTCAAAAGACACCCAGCCTGTTGTTTAACGTTCACAGGGTATGATTGTCTCGCGCAGAGTACCACGGCATAACGTCCAGTCGGATAGGAGGCGGCCTTTCCAAGCCCATGGGTGTCCCCAACTTACCGAAGGCATAGTGGGAAGTTTTGAAAGATAAATCTCAACGCTGGCCCAGGTGGGACTCGATACCGAAACTGCAGATTACGAGCCTGGTGCTAATAGCCCCACCAAATAAAAAGTGATAGTTTTTGTTTCAACTGAACTAGTATGTAATATGTATTCTGGAGTGGCTACAATTCTCAAATGTAAGATCAATTCATATAAATCGTTTGCTGAGAAATGATTAAAGATGATATGGGGTTCATATTTTTCAGGTGAAAACATAAGATCTTACCATTTCCCAAACTGTAGTTGGGTTATTTTACCTATGAGCGGCACTTTCGCACACAATGGGCTAAATGGCCAGATTACAAGGACCCCGAGAGGTAAGAGAAGGTTTGGGTAAGGGGACCCACTGGACAGATGCTAGGAAACAGATAGTAAACTCCCGTCAAGGCCATCCAACGTGTTCTTTAACATGCACAGGGTATGGCTCTCCCGCGCATAGATTAACGTCTTATCCGACGGACGAAGGCCTTTCCAAGCTCATCGGTGTATCCTATTGACCGAGGGCAGGGCGGGGAATTTTGAGGAGTTGAATCTCAAAGCTGGCACAGGCACGACTCGAACCTTGGAACTGCAAATTACGAGCCAGTTTCGCTACCGACTGAGCCATCCCGCCCTCTCAAAATATAAATCTGTACCGTTGAATAATGGTGAATAGCGTAACTTTGCATTTTTTAGGTCTTTTAATATACAATTTATCGTAAAACTGTGAAAAAATACTAACTTTTTGCTCAATCGCATTTAGTAACTTAATATTACTTTAAAATGATTTCGGATTTTTTTTTGTAACTACGAGGTCACCCAATATAAAAATTTGTACTTACTAATATTGCATATATATACGCAGGTTCAATAAAACTGGATTTGATAAAGAGTTAAATATATTTTTTTATTTTCATTTAATAAATTCCAATTTGTTAAAAATTTATTTTTAACGCTATCACATTTTTAATGCTGCTTACGATTTCAATATCGAAGTACTGGGTACATAAAAAGCTAAAACGTAATTTCCTCCGGAAACAGTTTATTTCAGTGGTAAAGCCCAAACATGCATCGCAATTTATATAAAACATACTCAATTACATTCTCTCAGTTAAAACAGATTTTTTTTTTCGTGTTTTTATCTTGGGATTTTTTTTCTATAAGCATGAGACAAATAATCATATAATTACATATATATATATTCTGTTTAATATTTCATTCTTCGTATATTCCTTACATTTCTTTCGAGGAAATGTATTCTTTCATTAATCAAATTTCTTGTGATTCTGGAGAATCACATATTTCTTTCGGGGCAACATGTGATCCCCCGAAAAATCACACAAAAAATTTGAATTTATTGCAGAATTTTTTTAAAAACAGTAATACAAGTTTTAGAACAGGTGACAAAATCATTCTTACTTGTCTATATTGAATGATTAAAAAACAGTATCACAACAAGCACATAACAACCTAGAAATAAAGAGAACAATCCTGCAAATAATTGCACTTTTGAATTCCAAACGGCACGCATTCTTGGCTTTGAAAAGTGTTAATAGTTTGGTCCCTGAACAAACTAATACTTAAATTTGGGATGCTATTGGATGGGATATTTGTAGAAATTTATGTAAACAACTGCTCCCTAATCTCTGCAAATACGATCACAACAATAAGAGTTTTACCTCTGAGCGGGACTTTTTTGCACACAATAGGTTATTGGCACACAATGTCAATTCACAAGGACCCCGAGGACTCAATGAAGGTTGGGAGAAAGGGAACCACTAGATAGCTGTTAGGAGACAAATGTCTACCTCCTGTCCAGGTTATCTAGCGTGTTCTATAACTTGCACAAGGACCCACGTTTTAACTCTCTCCCGTACCCGAACCTACGGGTGAATGTCCCATAAGACGAACGGCGGTCTTTGCAAGTCCATTCGTGTCCCTATTGAGAGAGGGCAGGGTAAAGTTTTTGCTGAGATACATCTCATTGCTGACCTTTTAAAACAATACAATATTCAGACCCTTGTTGTTGTCAACAAGGACTAAATATAGTATGTGTACAGGATATAACACTTGTTAAGCGTTGATAGACTAGAAAAAAAGTTTGTAAACATTCAACTATATTTACCTTCTGCATATAACGTTATAACGCATATACGTTTCTAAGTTTAAATATGATTCAGAAATGCAAGACATAAGAAGTAAGACAATGTTAGGTTGAAAAATATTAACATAAGAAAAACAGGAGGTCGAGGACACTATAACTATTGTATATAACGCAAATAATCGCATTTGGCGAATACGAAATTCTCATTTTCAAAGAGAATAATACTACCTTTTTCCGTCTTTTGGACCCTCCGACATGGAAATTCAAACGAAAGCGGAAAATGCAAATAGTAATATTGTATTAATACCTTCATAATCAAAAATCATTTCCATTTATCTCTCAGGACGCCAAAAAGTTGCATTTTGCCACCCCCATGGGGCTAAGGGACCCAAATAATTTCTGTCTCTGCAAACCCCTTGACAACCACACTCTTCCACCCAAATTTTAAATTTGCATTCTCAATATATCGTTTACAAGAGGAATTTAAAATTCTGTCACTTTCTATCTTTTCCTACTGTTAGAGGACGTTATTAAAACCTGTTGGGAGAATGCGAATCTTAGGATTTCATTTGTGCCACCTATCAGAAATAAAAAACAATTTTTAATTTCTCTGCAAGAAAAAGTTGATGGTCTACTTTTCAATAATAACTGATTTTTGAAAACGAAATATAATTTGTTTTATATTTTAACTTATTATACACAATATATAAATGGATAGAAACTGAAAACAGATAGAGCCATTTTTGGACACTGTTTTACACACATTCAAATCATGCTTTGAACTTTGATGGCTGACAACTTCTTTGTCGCTATCACTACCACATAAATATGTTTACTCTTCCTGCTTTACAGTAACTTTAGTACATTTTTCAACAAAGCATTCTACTGCGTGGACTTCATATTTGCTTACGCTTTGAGCAATAAATTCGTTTTAGAGTTTGTCATATTTGATTAATGCAAAACCTATTTAGTTCATCGATGTTTAACCCAAAATCATTGCATGTATGTATGACTAATTTCAAAAGCCAAAATAGACGGAAATGTGAGTCTGTTTTTTTTTTTCGTAAAATTTTCAGGATTTACAATTTATATTTGCAGAAATAATCTGGAAGTTATAATTACTATCAATCGGCATTTCTTTCTTTCCAGTTGTCACAACTTAAATAACACACCTTAAGAGTTTCAGTAGAAAAGAAGTTTCCAAAAACTCAAGTATTTTAGTTCTGATGAAACAATCTTCCGTATATAAATTGCTTCTTGGTGTGTTCTGTTGTTGTATAAGGTGTGTGTCAAAAACTAATACAATAATTAACACTGCAAATCGTAACTGAGGTTTTCAATAAACAACATCGTCCCATTTCTGGAAGCATATGATTATACCGTATATTTGGAAGAAGTTCAAGAAGTTCAATCTGACTACATAAATGAAAAAAATTAAACAAGTCAACATTAACATTTCAGAATTTATCTTCAACTGCGCAATGAAGATTCAGATTATTGCACCATACAATGTAAATATTAATTACGCAATATTTTAGACGTTAGTGAAAACAAAACGATTGAAGTTGACGAAGTTCAGAATTTCACATTTATATTTACCAATTTTCAAACAACTTCTTATTTGAATCATAAAAGAAAACAACAACAAACAAAATTTATCCATTTCGTATAAATTTCAAAATCAAGATAATATCTAGTATACAGTACTGTGCGAATTATTTGGGACAAACATTATGGAGCTGCATAAGGAGACAGGGTCTGTGGACATGTCCTGTAAAGAACATTGTGTAAGAAAAAGAAAAACCACACCTAGAGATGATACTCTAATTCGAAGAATTAGTATCATAGATCCGAAGAAGACCGGTGGAGACATCAAAAGGGAGATTGCGTCTCATGGGGTTTCAACAAAATGACAGCTCAAAATGACAGCTCCGTATGTTATGTAACATACAGAGCTGTCATGCTGATCTAGGTCGGTAATTTCTTTAACTACTATTTAGACATAATTTAGTAGTATGTAGAAAAGGCGATGTACCCTATGTATACTCACGGAAGTCACCCCTCAGTTCCAGGGGACTATTAAGAGTAGTCAGTCTTTCACAGCAACTGTCTGATGAATACTTCAACTGTCAACTTTCTCCTTCCTCAAATGTTCGTTTCTACAAAGCTACAGCTCTAACTCCCGGGGTCCTCACCTCTACAAAATGTCTTCCTCTACTTAAGTTTTTAATCTGAGCTGATTGCCCAGACACCTCCTTTCCCCATTCATTAGTCTACCTCTATTTGACCATTAATTATGTTGATGGGCCTGCAAATAGAATATCCATTGTCGTTTGGGATGATTCAAGCGGAGGAACGAAGGCGAGAATTGTCAGCCCATGAGAACGTCATAGTTTCCTTTCACAAAAATGCAATGCAAGAATATACAAAAGTGAGAAATGTATAACATATATTCACATGTATATATATATATATTTGTGTGGGTGTATGCAAGCAATGAGAAATTAACACTCATTTTAAACAAAGCCAGTTAGTAATTCCGGTTATCCAGCAGTGAATGATTTTCGCTGTATAGATCATTAGTTTAATTTTTTAAAAAGAGAAAATCAATAATGATAAGAGGTGCAATGGAATTTTATTGTATTGTTGTATTGTTTTCCTTTGGGAATGCTTGAGGAATGCAAGAAATAAAAATGCCTTTCCTTATTTGCATGAAGGAAATAAACAACACAATAATCATACAAGCATGTAGATACACCGAGGCAGAGAAAACAATGCCCAACTAACTGTGAATAAACGATCGTACATATGTAGAGAAATTACAGTATTGTTTGTTTTTTCAACTCACTTCATCCAAAAGGGCGGGGAGAAAGAAAACATTTCTCTCGTTCTGATGCACCAAAAAAGATTTAAAAATAGGCTGCGTAGATGCTCAATAAAGAAAGAAAAAATGTAAATATAATTGGCTATTTTTGGCATGAATATACTCAATCTTTGCTGTGCACACTGTTATCACTAATCGATATGGTTAAGTGAATTACACAAGCAGAGTCTTATTGCACGCTAACGGTCTAAAATGAGGCAATGAGTATATTTACAGAACTCTTTTGTAAACACATTATCAGTGTAAGTGTGTTAGTTAATCCAATGGTACAGTTGAACAACTTTCTTGTTATACTTTACTCTTATACTAAAATCAATTTATATTTCTGTAAAGGAAATAACACGTCATGGATAGAGTAATCAACAAACCGATACAAAAGACGGATACGAAAATGTTTAATAATATAATATAACGTGAAGTAATGTAACGTAAAATGATATTAAACAAGAAACATATATATATATATTGAAGGGTGAAGCATGGATCTCTAGAAAATTGCGTTTATTCATTTATGCTTATAAATGCTCTCTCAGCTGTTATGTCCACTCTGTTTTTCTAATTGTATCTCTGATTCTGAACCAAACTTCATTGCTCTGCGACGGATTGCAGGAAAGATACCGAAATATTCCAACTCTGACAAGACCTCAAAAGAAACGTCTCGAGCAAGACTTTTCAAAATGATTAAATTGAATTCAATTGACTTTTCTGAGATATTTTGGTTCCATCCATCAATAAAAAATGAAACAATATTACAGAGAAAACGTAAAGCTTGCATTTCAATGAAAGCTTTGAGGTCATCAATTACGCTCCACTGGCAGAGCTTCGAAGTTTCTGAAGTAGCGATTACTGTTTTTAAACAACGATGAAGATCAAGGAAGCGATGGCGCCTCAATGTACAAATGATTCAAAGCGACAGAAATTTTTTTTTAATAATCCGTGATATCAAATTATTAATATTTCTTAAAATAACGATTAGAACGTAGAATTGCAAAAGGATGCTTTCTATTTTAGAATATAAATAAATCGTTTAAAAATCTACAAGTTCGGATATTCCATTTGTTACTATACAAACTGTTAGATAAAAGCAAGACTGCAGCAGTTTCATATAAACGAGTTACTTTGTTTGCACGGAGTTTCAGGAATTGGGATCATGATGGAAATAAAAAGGATTTGTCTTTGGGGCCTGTCTTATAAATCCTTCACTATTATTTAGACTTTATCTTCTACCCTGTAGTTGTATACAAATAAATGTAGAAATATTGTGTTTGTTGTAAAACCTTTTCTTTATATGATATCTCTCTCTGTAACCGAACAGAAGGACAACTGTGAATGGAAAACGTTGACTTTGCGATATAAAATACAATTTCATTATTATTACTAACAAACTACTTCTTCCTATCGCATATGATTAAAATAATCCGCAATTTTCAGGAGCGCATATCTTATGAAATTTGGATAGGAATGCAAAGTCACTTTTAAGCTCACGTGTTATCTGTACATGTCCGCATTATATCGCTGGAGGGTAAGACACATCGATGTTGTTGTTTCCCCAATTCTCTTACTATTAATGATCCTTTGCCACAGTATTCATGCTTTTCTCTTTATGCAGAAATCGAAGACAATGTTTTGCAACAAACAATTCAGAAAACGTTCTCTTTCTTACATGTGTAAATGTCAAACGTTGGCTTCAATCTTCCTGTTCTCCCTAATGTTCCACAGCTCCGTTACGAATTACGCGACAGTTTAAATGACGATTTCAATCCACACACAGTCAATATCAGTACATATAATTTCGTTCATTTCCAAGATATTTTGAATAGTTTCTCGAAACAACCGTTCAGTAGCGTGCGAAGTTTAGGTGGGAAGAACATATATAGACGCAATTACTCTGAATTTCCTCTGTGATCAAAGTCCCAACGTCCAATCACAAATGTTGGCCAACTCAAGGTGTATACCATAATCACACCAGAATCAGCTATTTTTGCACCGTATTTGACTCTCTTAGCGTTAGAGTATATGACCCGATATGCATCTCAAGAGTGTAACTCTGAATAAGTTCTGATTTTAAATTGGAGATAAAAACAGAATATAGATATCGTTTTCCTGCAGATATCATTTGCAAACTTAAAATCAAATCCAATATTCATGAGTGGGGAAACTGAGCTCTTTTTCCTCTCTCCAAATTTTCGGGACAAACAGTTGCAACCTTCGCACGCCACTGCAACCGTTAAAGTATTTGGGATCTCTTTTTTTCCTTTCTGCTCACAGTTAGAACGGAGAGAAACTTAGAAGTTCTGTTGTAGTTAAGAAATTTCTTTAAGCTTATTTCTATCAGGTACATGAAATATTTGCATCGAAAAAGACGCTCTGAAAACTACATATCCGTTGTAAAGCATTCTAGACCAGATTTCATACATTTTCCAATGTAAAGTTTTACAAACATTTTCTAAATCTATATATTTTTGAGATTAACATACATTTATTATAACTACTGAAACTACTGTACGATATTACTGATAAAGCTTATTTTTTAATTCGATAGATTTGATTCTTTACATTGAATGCATCTAATAGAATTTTTATTGTTTTCTTTCACGCTTATGTGACATTTTCCCCTATTCTTGTTACATGTTAGAGTAGATGGCGTGGAAGGTATCGCTTTTAGGAGGGACTTGTACCTGAATACTCTCCATTACTTCTTTGAAAGTTTCTGTTCTGACCAGACGATTTCTGCTCTCGATCAGTGGTTCTGTTATATAAGCGTCAAAGTTTTTCAATAAAGCTCCTTCTCTTGCAAAAATAATTGTTTTTGACACATTTTCCACCCATTTATCCTATGCATCTCTTACAGGGGCGAAGTTGTCTGATTCACGTCTTCCTGGTTGGGTATCACTATCATCAAATCTGATAACCCCCTAAATAATTTTAATACTTTCTTAAGACTATATGGCTCTGAAAACTATATATCCGTTTCAACAAACCCTTGACCAGGGTGGCGAACGTACGGTACGCGAGGAGATTTTTTGCCTGCACGTCACTGAGAAGTGAGAAGAAATCGATGTCTATGGGTAGTGTACAGACATGAAAACAGTAGCTCTAGCAATTCAATACACATTTATGGATGAACCATTGACATCGACTGTGTTGCTGTAATTAGTACTTCAACTGTATGTCCATAAGTTAAAAAGAACTCATCATATAACCGATTACGCGTTGCAAAATTTGTTGCATCATAAAAAAAATACGCAATAAATTTATCATTTGTCAACTGATTTTCTTAAAACACTTCTCTATATTTTAAAATTTAGTTATGGTTCGATTTAATACTGCATTTGAGAGATATTTTTTCTCTCAGCTAATGAAAATTCTCTTCATTTTGATAAAGGCGGTGACGTCAGTGATACGAAAAGACAGCGCGTAAATTTTTACGCTTAATTGAAAGATTTTGTTCAAAATTAATAACTCATTTTTTTTTATTTTTCCTTCTATAGTGGTGGAATCTAAAACATAATATTTTTTTATTATTATATTTAAATCGTTAAACTTTGTATCATTTAATTTCTATTGTATGATAAACTTATATGTAACCTTAGCTGGCATAAATGACATTTTAAAGCAATTCCTCCACCGACTTGATTTCGTCCCAAGGAGCATTCTGGTATCAACACTTTCCAGGGTAAACGACTCACACGTACCCGGCCGTCCACATGGTACAACAGGAAACGAGATTCATCGGAGCAGACGACCTTCTTCAAAGCATTCACGGTCCAGTTTTGATGCTCGCGTGACCATTGTAAGCGCTTGACAGTGAACAGTGCTGAAGTGTAATGCTTTGGGCAATGTTCTGCTGCCAAACCCTGGGTCCAGTTGTTCATGTGCAGGAAACTATGACGTCTATGATGAACTGAGGTTAGCATGGGCACTAGGAGCGACCTGCGCCTTTACAGCCCCAATTTCAGCAATGTTCTATATACTATGTGCTGTGACACATTACTCCCGTCACCAGTATTCAAATTAGGCAAGGTGCGCCACAGTATCCCTTCTATTGGCTCGTACCATACGGGATAGTCTTCGCTCACCTCTAGCATTGATGAGGCATGGTAGGTCCACACCTTGCTGGCAGTTTGTGGTTTTTCCCTCCTCGCACCACCTTTTGAAGGCTGACCATGGCTGACCATAAGTACCCCACAAGCCTTGTCTTTTCGGAAATGCTCTGATCCAGCTGTCTGGCCATTGAAATTTGGTCTTTGGCAAACTCACTTAAGTCCACTGCCTCTCTCGTCTGAAGAACAAGAATAACACTGATTAACAGAGCTCAGTATCAGGTGTTATTTATACCGTTTCATGACCTACACAGGCGCCGTCGTTTACCTGCAGTTGCTTTGATTTGCATATAGACGCCCTAGTCATAATGTTTTGGCTCTTCGGTGTATCTCCTGTAGAATATGTATGCGCGTAAAATTGAATTTGTTTATGTTTCGTCTGAAAACTTTTTTGTTCTTCTCAATAGAGAAAAATTACATCCCCTTAACTGTAAAATAAATCTTAACCAGTGAAATGTTTCAGTCTGAATTGCTATTACTCATTTCTCTTTCATTCTGAATGTAGAATAAAATTTTTCTGAAGTTCTGAGATTTCATCTGAGAAGATCATTAGATTACTTTCGTAATTCTTTCGTCTTCTGTTTTTAATGTTTCTTTTAAGATGACTGTATCACGAGTTCCGACATCAGACTAAGGCAATGGGAGATATCAATAAGAAGACTTTTCGTTTCGGAGTTAATCTGGAATGATTAATTGGCGGAGTGAAAGAAACGTTTTTTTTTTCATCCTTATCACACCTCGTACGATGTGTTGCCTCAGTATATCTTCTTTGATTAATTAAACATTAATAGGCATAGTGGCTGATGTTTGAAACTGGGAAAAATCGTTAGTGCGGCTCTCTCAGCTCTTTCCGGAAGCTTACATTTTATCAAAGGCTAGTAAACTGAGACATGGGACTAACATTTCGGTACCTTATTTGACATTTAGAAAAAGAAAATTAAACAGGAGCAATTCGAGTCATTTACAAAAACGTTGGCACAAAAAAAGGAAATTAATACTAAAGATCAGCAAAAAACCGGAAACTGTGCAATTCTTAACAGAGTTCGTTTATTTTTCCGCTTTTACATGGTTATTTTTAACAAGAAAAATTTATGGGGAGAGACACGTTACTATTAAAAATACGTTTAAAATACCTGTCTTGTGGCTGTAGTGCTTTCCTTGGAATCATTCATCTTCATCAGCAGCTGCTTTTAACACCTTGGTCGTCAAGAGCAGCTCCTCCGAACAGCTCACTGCAGAGTAAGCGATGAAAGCGGGTAATTGAAAGCACTACACTCTACTGACAGGTATTTAAGCTTAACAAATGCATGCTTTTTTAGTCATTATTAGTAGCAGCATTTAATAGCATTACTCGTACTGCTATATTTCATTCTGAGTTTAAAGTTTTATCGAAGCTGTATTTTTAAGTATGGAATGAAAATGGATTATCTAAGCTTTCGTTTGGCTCCAATACAAGTTACAGAAAAGATGTCAATACGAATCATATATTACTTATAAGGAATTAGGAACTTACTCTTTGCTACTGAAGAGAAGCGTTTGACTACTGAACTAAATAAATGGATGCAATATAACCACACCGTTCTCATGTTTTTATTTGGTGCATTATGGCCTATGTTGCGAATCCACTGTAAAACCCCAAACAATCAACCAACCAATCTCATGCCGCCATCAATCATGTTTTTGTTTTCACTTTAATGAAAAATATGTTACATCATAATTAAGATATTCTGTAGAAAATATTTCAATCCCATTTTAAACTTTTTTTCTCTATTTTAACTATACAAATGTTTTAGATTTGCGTATCTTTTAGAATAGAAAAACCGATAATGCTTTTAAAATAGTAATTAAAAGAGTTTATTCGCAAAGAACTCCCGTAGACTCACCTTCATTGGTATAAGAAATCGTCCCTAGTGCTTCAAAATAATAACATCTTGAACACTAATTTGTAGCATTAAGCAAATATCACTAAAACAGGACGAATGTTAAAATAGTTGAAAGAGTTTGAACCTTAATTTTAAGTAAAATAAAGCTTAACCGACAATTGAATTTTCAAACACATGGGAAGCTCATTTGTACCAAATGAGAAATTAATCAAATCACGAGGATATTAGGATATTAAAGTGGAGAGTGAAAGTTTGAGAATACAAATAAGAATTTCACTAATTCTGATGACGTAAACGTTTCTTGTTCATACGATTTGAAATTTCAGAACGTGGCAATTTCTGTATTACTGATCGAGTAGTTGGATTGCCATTTACATATATACACTGTGTGCTATGCATTGTTTGGTCGAATCACTGTGTTCAGAGAATGCATTTTTCAGAGCATACTAATTTTAGAAATTTACAATACTGTCATAATGAAAACAAAATTGTGTGTTTCAAGAGTTGGTGGACAACATTTGAAGACCTCCGTGAAATATTTAAAAATCCCAATATCATCGCTGGATGCATTTTAAAAAAAATATATATTATCGTGGCATTGGGAAATTTAAATTAAGATCATGAAAAACATCAGCAAACCAAAATGACTGTTATAAAACGATATCGTTGAAGAGAACAACTCAGTTGTAAACCATGATGATGAACCTAATTTCATGTTATGAAAACTACGAGTTGTTGATATTGGTTTTGATTTCTTTACATCATTTATTTTCGTAACGTGGAAGCGTTTCTGGACACCATAAGAAAAACTGGAAATATTTTAGCAGGCTGTTGCTGACATTTGGGAACACCGCAAGATAAACGTACCAGATTTACATCAGATTTCTTCATCAAACAGAATACAAACAACTACAGTTAGCTGTAAATATAAAAAATAAATTACCCCTCAAGTAGCTGCTTGCTACAGTGGTCTGACGGGTCCTGTCAGTATATACACCATAGAGATATGCAAGGGAGGTAATACCTTAACAGCAGGACAATACAAAAAAGCAAAACTCTATGCCTTATACGGGACCCTAAACAGGGTTCCTTGGATCAGTAGTCTAGCACGCTAACCATTCGGCAACAGGGATGTTATTACAAAATTCAATATCACAGCTTAAATATTACAACAATAAGCTCCTAAAAGAGGGAATAAAGTTCAAGTTGTTGTATTCAAATTAAATGGTAATGATGGGTAAATAAATCTGGAAATCAAGTGTCTTCCTTCCACTTTACATTGTTTCAACCCGATTATGTTTCTTGCCTCACCCTCAATTTTTATATACATCCGGGCTTATGTTGGCAAAATAACTCATAATTCAATGGTGTTAGCACATTTCATTTACAGTACAAGAAACAATGGCAACAGCAATTTTTCGAACTCGATGGCCGAACTTAGCTGCTTGTGTGTTATGAAATGATGATATGAAACCTGTAGCGTGGGGAGTATAGTACTTATTGGCTATAAACATTTACCTTCTCCCCGTGATATTTTCCCATCCAAAAAAATGGGGTAATGTGAAAATCATTCATCTACAATATCTTCCGAATGCAAGGGCCCACAGTTACGTGTTAGGTGTCAAATGAAAACTCCCCATTTATGGATTGTCGCGGGCTACTTCAAATATTTCTTTCTTCCATCTTTTTTTAAAAACGGGACGTAAATGTTGCGAACCCAACGATTTATATCTCCTGTAAATAAAAGCTTGTGTCATTTGCAAAGTTGTGGATTACCGCAAATTACGTCCCTTCTTTATAAAATTGAAAAGGGGGAATAAAAAAGGAGACGATCTTTTCGAGTAGCATGTCAAATGACACTGACTGTAATGTTTTCCCTAAAACGTTAAATATAAAGCTACAGCATACAGATGATGAATCAGTCATAATTCGTATTTACTTTTTAAATGAAGATAGGACACAGATTTTCCTTCTCAACAAGAGGGCCTGTGCCCTATTTTCCTTTGATATGAATATGAATTACTGACTGCGCCTTAGTTTTATACGCCTTAGTTTTATGATTTTTTAACATTTTAATCCCACCACAATTTTACACCTTTACGTTTCCATGTGTCATCAGAGGGTCATTCATGTTTATAATGACGGCACATGAATGTAATGATAGTACTGCTCCTACTGTTTCTTAATAATGAAAATTTAGTATATTTCATTTGAAAAATGTACATTTGCTTTTCATTCTATTAATGGAAATGCCCTTCTCTATTTTTCAAAGTATGAGGCAACGCTGTACTTTAAAAATTTCTATTCATTTCATGTATTTCCATACAGCACCTTATTCATTTGAAGAGCAAATCGCATTTTATTCTATCTTATCCCTTTCAGTACATCTTTGACAGTCCTGTCATGTTCCTCACTGTGTACTGCTACCTAGATCTATTTCTTTGAGTAGTCCTCTTCAATATTATCATACCATCTTTTATCACCTTTCAAAATGATTCCTTTTTTTATTTTCATATGTATCTAAACTTATTTTTAAAATGTATTTTCAAAACTTTGTCTCCTACCTTCCACGTTGCTTCCCACTACGAATACTACGGTTCCTTCTATTCAGTATAGATATATTTCTGATGGATATCTAACACTCGCTGCATCAAGTCTGGAAAAAAATCATTAGAAAATTTGTTTACTTATTATCATATAATATCTGTTACTCTTTTCTATCACACTGAATTTCGCAATCCGTACCAAGCAAAACCAATTATACTTTTCTGTTTCCAACTGTATCACAGCAGCTGAAAAGCTGTTGCCATCAGGCGTGTTTTTATCACTTAAACAAAGTAATGTATATGTGTTTTAAAGTCATAAAGCACATTTCATACAAAATATTGCCAACTTTGAAATCGATTTATCTTATAAACTGAATTATTTTGGTTTCTTTCCAAACCAACCTTGCATCTTTTGTCAACTTCTAGTTTTTTTTCTACAACATACTCGAGATAACTCATTAATTTGGCATCTAATCTCAAATATTCCTTGTTATAATTGTCTTTGCTCTTAAGTTTTAATTTTAATTCACATCTTCACACCGTTTGGAAACAGAAGTGTCCATATTTTTGTTTCGGTGATCATTTTGATATCATTTATTTAGTGGTTTTACTTTACAAAACAATATAGTTCTAATTTTTTGGGTCCGTGAATATTTCTTAATCAAAATCTGAAATCAGCAAGGATATGCCAGGTTTCCTACTTCTCTTTTTAATTTTTATTCCTGTTTTCATTACATTTTTTCCTTTCTTCGTTTAAAGATTTCGACAAAACGTTATGAAATTGTAGCCCATTCGCAGGGCAGTAATTCTGCTCAACGGATATTGCACTTCAAATGTATTCGAAATAATGTTGTCATCCACAATTGTGAGAGTGAATGATTTATTTTTCTCATCGTGTCATAAAATGTAACTGATGATTATTCCCCTCTGATTCGGACAGAAACCGATGCAAATATAAACGTCATCTGCATTCGCATATCAAACAATTATCAGCAAAAATAAAATGTCTAATAATTAAATGTATGCGAGAAGAAACATAACTTATTTTTGCTCAGATATAGAAAATAGATAAAAATGTTCAATAATAAATCAATTTTCCTGTCTCTTTTTCCACTGCATGAGCTTCGAGGATATTGCGTTGCTTCCAACTTCCAGCATTTTCTTGACACTGCAAAGGAGCGAATCACAACAGCTGAAAAGCTGTTGCCATCAGCAAAGTAGCAATGGCTGCTTCATTTCTCGCATTGTTTAAAAGAGTAATGGACGAGCACATCGATCGTCTCTAGATGCATCACTTCACTCTAACTACGACGCTGCCTTGAGTAGTCGTAAAAAGACGCCAGCATTCGTCACAGCAGTTACGCTCAGCATTAACAGCGTCTAGTTAATGAAGCGGAATATTTGTGTTGAACTCTGGCTAATGCCAATCATACTTGTGCTCATCACAGAAAACCTATTCATGAAAGCGTGATCAGTTTTCATTCTAAGTGAGTAAAACTCAGCGTATGAGCTTCACGTCGTCCTGAAGTGCATTGCTGAGAAGATGTTAATTATTAGCCGAGAGCAATCCATTTCACTGTCGAAGCAGATGCTGTAGTGAAGCTTAGAGGTAGTAAATGGCGTCTACAATAACGCTGATTATTATCAATTTCCGTTGAACTGAAGAGCGGATTTAGTTTTCACAGGCGAATGAATAGGAGTGTCAAAAGTTGTTATCTGTTAAATTCAAAGCATGATTACTCCTAATGTACGGAATACATTATCTTGCTGTGTCAAGTGCTTTTAGTTATTTCTTAATTTTTCTTTCAAAATAGACTTTGCAATAATGAGATATTTCAGCAAAAAGAATATCATAATAGCTTTTTCAAAAGACGGAGTTTTAGTTAAGGTCTCGAAAGACTTGCGCAGTCTAAAAATCTGTATCTTCTATCAATAGAAAATTCGAAAGTGGGGAATTCGTCAGATTTTACCTTCGCTACTACTGACTGCATTTATTATTAATGAATGCGAAAATTGCGAAACTCTGGAATTATGCAAACATCAGTTTCGTCATACATTTATGAGGAAATTGAATCAAATCGTCTCTTGTTTTAACTCTCGCAAATATGAGAAAGTAATGTGATGAGCAAACCTGAAATCCTCGCAAGCCAGTCACGCAACGTACATTTTTTTACAAAATTCTGGAACACCTTGAGAAGGATGTCTTTGTATTTCAGAGTTCTATGAGCAATAAAAGGAATCCGTTATAATTTGCAAAGTTCTCTATATTATAAATGGGAAGCTAATGCTGAATTTAATTCTTTTTCGAAATTCTCAATATAACGAGTATCTTCAGTTATATGTACTCTTTCAGAAAGTAGTGCATGTATTATAAGCATTACAAAATAAAATACCATTGCCAAATCTCAAATTTTGATGAGAGAAAATACAATTTGACAGCACTTAACGCAGACTGATTCAAAATTCGCGCAACCCAAATTAGAAAATTTTATTTATTACCAATTTATATTTACAAATTGTAAACAAAGGATTGCTCAGATGTTGAAGTGAATAAGGAAACTGTTAATTGAAGTCAGCTTGAACAGTTAAAAATGATTTGGTTGTTAAATAACGTTCGACCTGGGGAGATTTCATTATGGGCAACTAGTACAATACACGTCACCAATAAAGAACTGACAGCGTGAGAACAAAATTAAACAGTGTTGCATATGTCAGTGAATGCAGGATTGTCAAAGTTTGAATCGGTATTTAATTTTGTTCAGTTGGCACGAAAGAATTAGCATTTACATTTCGGGTTACGCGAATTTTGAATCACTCTGTATAATTCATGCAGTAAATTAAAGAAGAGCGTTAAAATTCTCAAACGATTAATGTATAATTGGGTGGTCTTTATTTTGAATTATCATCCCGCAACTTTTAAGCATACTGTCAGGAAGCTTCTTCGTTCAGTAAAAATATTTCTTCATGATCAATAATAATGAGATTCTCTGAATTAAATCACCTTCTCAATTAAAGCATCCCTTGCCATTTATTTGCGTTTCGAGAGCCTTGCTTTTAGTATCGGCCGTAGAATTTCTACCAGATTGAAATCAGTTGACGGCGCAGATCGTTCTAAATGGTGAATCCCATTTTCAGTAGACCAACTATTTGCTGTGCGTGAACGATGGCACGCAGCATTATCATCCTGGGATATAAATTGCCCATCTTGAAATAGCGAAATAGCAGAAGCGAGCAAACATCTTTTCATTCAAATTGCGGTAAATTATATGCAGATTCAAACACTGTCATTCCTTGTGCAATGCTTCATAGTAGTAGACATCCAGTGATGCTAAATCTACTTGTATTTCAGCATGTGTTTGATCAATATTGCAACTGTAACTAGGAAAGAGGGCACAGAGCAGTTTCATTATTCCAGAAAACTTTGCCCATTGCTCTGGAGTCCAGTTTCCGAAAATTCGATTCCTCAACTTGTTAAGTGTTTGTTTTTCGCTTAGCATCTCGGTGGAATGTAATACAAATTGTTTAAGCCTTCTGGAAACATTTGACTGAGAAGCAATTGATCCCAAACCTTCTTCCCATCGCTTTGGTAATGAGGACAAGTTCTATTTTACTTATTGAAACACTATTCAGTGACCTGTCTATCAGTTGTGCAGTCCTCCTGGTCGTCCACTTCTTGTCGATCCGTAACTGTCGAAGTCTCCTCAAATCCCTTCAGTCCCCTAAATGCTACACTCTAATGGCAATCACATCTCACAACTATTTTTCTGAGGCTTATTTTCATGTCATAAAGGAAAATAATGTTATATATTTGCTCATCACTTAGGAATGTACAGTAGAACTAGTGCCTGTCATATTTACTGTATACAGACTGCTAGCTTGAAATACTGTTTATAGCTGAAGCAAAGAATAAAATAGAACAATAACATATCGCCTCTGGCGAATACAGAAAACTCGTTTCCAAAAGATAAAGAAGTCCGCAATTTTATGATATTAGCACCCTCTAAAGGTAAAAATCTGAATTAATGGAAGATTAGGAAAATAAAAATTGCAATATTTAATTAATACGTATGCAATCTAAAAATTAATTCTTCATTTTTCACCTAAAATATTTGCTTTATTCCACCATTACCCTTGGGATAAAGGGGTAGATTGCTGCTGTCATTGTAAACCCTTAACAATCATATTCTTCCAATAAAATTTTAACTTTCTGTCATAAATCTTTCGTTACAATATTCTTTGCATTTTTGAACTTTAGGGGTTTTATAACGGTGGAAATTAAAACTATAGGAATAGTAATAAATATGCAAACAATACTACTTGTTAGGACCTATCTAATCCGAAAAGAACATTTTCCTTTATGTGTCAAAACGAAAAAAGTTGAATGTCTACAGACGGAGGAAAGAAACGACAAACTGAAAACAATATCGAAGTTCGTTTTTTTCAAACGAGGTAAACACGGTAACTGAAGCTCACTGTCTCAATATATATATACACAAATTGGACGTCAAAGAGAGCAGAGTGGAATGAGGAGTTGTTAGGTAGAAGTAACTATTCAACTGTGTTTATTCAGGACCAAATTTGTGCATGTAATTAAAGATCTACTCATTATATCGATAATCTATAAGAAGATGTGAATTCAGCATTAAATCTCCATATGTAACACATATTTGGATGCATTGAAATAGTTTTTATAACTCACAGAACTGTGAAACACAAAAACTGCTCATTTTTTAAAGATGATATCGGACATTTGCTAGCCACTATAGGTGAGTGGTTGAAACCTACTTATGAGCTTCAAAAGGGAAACAAACTAACTGAATCAGAAGGTAATCTTTCTTTATCGTGGGAACTATGGCGATGTAGAATTATCGGTCTATATACAGTGTTCGGGACACAATACACCAATAGTCAATGTAAACTTCAAAATATTTTCACATGAGCGCTTTTAGTGGTAGATATCTAAACGGTAGTTCACTTCTCGCCAGGTATTTTCAAGCATCTGCGGAGTGACTGTTGCACAAGCAGCGATGAACCTGTGACGAAGTCCACTGAATCCATTTCTGGAATTTGGTGTACGGTATCATTAATATATCCTCAAATAAATCAATAATATGGGAATCTAGCAAGCCATTCAAAGCCCCCCCCCATGCAATCCAATATTCAGGAAATTGAGCATATATTTAAAAAAGAGAAACAACTGCCTCGCCGCCGACATACAGCAAAAGGGTGCCACTTTTACCAACAAACTTTGGTGAGTTTCTTGTCTCTCTCTCTCTGCAAGATGCATGTACGTCGCTGTATTAAATAGTAAATCGTGCTACTTTTCGATTAGCAGATTTTGTCCCGGATGCTCTGTACATTCACAAGCAAATATTTATAGCATTTCGAAATCAAATATAAATTGTAATATATTAAGTTGATTGAATAAAGATAGATAATTAAACTTATTTGAGAAGCTCTCTCAGAAAGAAAGAAATATAGTTATGTCATCCAAATCATATATTTAATATATCTAATTATACATAACAAAGAAAGTTTGTGTGTTTGTGTGTCTCTCCGCTTATGCACCTAACCCCTAAAGAGCTAGAGGCAGCAACCTTTCCATGAACTTTCCTTTCACTAAGGGGAAGAGTATAGACTATTTGCGAAACTCTTCCCTGGAGTCAACCAAAGCCGGTGGGAAGCATGAGCGTTGCTGTCTAAATTGAAGCCGTTCTAATTAAGTACGAGCGGGACAGGAAAAATGAAGATTTCGAAAACTAAGAATTCATATCTGACGTTCAAATCATTAGCTTGACTTGAAACATATGTAAATGTTAACAAAATAAATAAATGTTTTAAATAATGTTTTTTTTATTCATTCTACTTTATCTATTACGCACAATTTTTTTGCACAACGTAGACAATTTCCCATGCACAATTTGCCCATATTTAGTTTTACTTCGATATAAAGTTACGTATGCCTGGGAAATTATATCCAAGTAACTCTGGTGGGTAGGAAGCGATTGGAAAAATTTCGATTATCTGAGCGAGGCAATACAGTTTTACAGTATAAAGTATCGCGGAGAATTAATGGTATCTCTTAACAAGAAACACTTGAAATAATTTGCTGAAAAGAATTTGGTTTCATCCTGAGTGGGATTCGCACCCAAGTCTCCCAGAAGCATGCCAGGCCTCATAACGGCTAGATCATCAGAGACTAACTATTTTCTTCAGTAATCACATATTTCGTTTATTCGCACTGGCAAGGGGTGGAAGGTGCACTTGGCTTCTTTCGCCAAGGTGCCTAGTGCACCTTGGCTACAGAATCTCAGTCCTCTGGGTATCATCTTCAAGTCATTAATGAATCTTCCCTAACTTATTGGAATCTATTTAAACGCTAATACCCCAATATTAACTCTGCCTTTCTAGTTGAAATTCCATGATTTTTATACGACAAGTTTCGTATTGACACGGGGAATTTCGCATTGACATAGGGAAATATCTTTCCCTACATGTATCGAATTAGTGAGCATCGTCGCTCACAAAGAAAGGCACCTGAATAATTCCGGAGATGCAAATCCCACTATTTCCATAACATCAGCTACCATTAATGATTATCGGGCCAGAAGTAATGTATCAAAATTATAATAATAATATAAGCAATTTTACCCGAGAGAGCAAAAGCTACAATCTAAAACCACACATTTCTTTTTAGTTTTGAGAAAGCTTTGTTAGGTCATCGCCTGTTGGCACTGTTGCTACGTTAGATTCGTTTTGCCTTTGAGCGGTACTTTATGCATACAATGGGCTAAATGAACAAGTTACAAAAAAGCCAAACTGCTCATAGAAAAGTTGGGAAATGGTAGATTGGGAAAGGGGACCATTGTACAGTTGTTAGGAGACAGATGGAAGCCTCCCGTGAAGGTCATCCAGCGTGCATAGGGTATGGCTTTTCTACGCATTACGTCCCATCCGACAAATGGTGTCCTTTTCAAGCCCATCGGTGTCCCATTTCTGATAGAGGGAAGGGTGGTGGTTTAGGGATAAGAATTAGCCCAGGTGGAACTCGAACCTAGGAATGACATATGTATGTTCCTGGAGTGCTACCGATCGAGCCAACACCATGTTCTTTAAAGTACATAGGGTAAGGATTTCCCACACATAGGTCCCAACCGGCGGACTGCAGCATTTCCTAATCCACCCATGTTACCTTCCTTAATGAGGGCAGAATGGGGATTAGTGAAGATAATCTCAACTCACACACAATTGGAACTCGAACTTGCATACTGAATATTACGAGCCTGGCGCACTAGGGGCTAAACCAACCCCCGCCTCCTAAAGCTAATAGAAGAAACATCTACTCTTGCAGTGGAGAAGCAAGAACAGAGCAAAGAATGGATAATCCCACCCACTGTAACTGGCGATAAGATTAAAAATACGCCCTTTAATACAGCGTCTCTTCATGGAAATGGGATATGCAATTTGCCTCCCATCCTGAATATCTGGCCGACAACGAAAGGAAACATTGTAAATCCAGATACATGAAATGGGAGTCATCTTTTTGACCAAAAGATCATCAAACGAGTTAGGGTCACATTTGTATCGAATATCCGATATCAGAGCAATAGAGTCCCCTTTAGGTTGTCATAAGTGCATATTTTTCTTTCAGGTGTGAGACATTTACCGTAAATGCAATATGTGTAAATTATGTAATACTGTCACTAACATTAAAGACAAAAAATATTCGAGTAATTCAAAATTCAATAAAATTATCATAATTCACTATAATGAGAGAAAGATATGCTTATAGATAGCAAGTTTTAAATTCTTAAAATTATGTCAGATTTTCTATTAAATTATGTATTTCACAGGGGAATATAACAAGCGTTATTGAAGCGGAAATTACTGCTCTCGTTTAGAGAGTTCTACAACAAAGGTAGTTTATTATTGCAATTTATTATTGCAGTAATAATGGACCAATTTACATTGTGCTCATCCCATGAGAACGTAATGTTCGCAGAATGACAGACGGTAGCCGTTTCGTAATGCAATTTGCCACTAAAACGTCTGATACTACTACATTTGTAGTAACACACAATGTAAGGGAATAAAGTCGACTGAAAAATCAAAGTCTGATAGGTATTTCAATAACTTAAGAGAATGCACGCCCTTTCTGCTTTGACGAAATTTTAACATATATATTAAATTTGGAATCCTTACAATATTAATATGGAATACTCTAATCGCTGCTAGGTAGTGATTTAACAAGCAAGCGTTTAAAAGAATGACATTTAATATCATATGAACTTGCAAATAAATTAGATTTTGAAGCGTGTTTTAAATCTGGTTCCTTTATTCATACACTTATATTTCATCCAACAATGTGATTAACATCTGAGATGGACGAACGAACTAAAGATCTTAGGATAGCTTTAAATCATTATCTTTAACAACGATCATCTTATGTACAAAGACACAGAAATCTCTTTTAAAAGATCCGATATAATAGACTTGGTAGTATACTTATATATCTATTTCATTTAAGAAGAGCGTGCTTATTCCAAACGTTTTGCATCTAAGATTTTACACTTAATCATCTCAATTTGTGTAATGGTCAGCACCTTCAACATAACGAGGCAGGCCAGTAATATTGTCATACATTCTTCCTCTATTTTATTCTAACATATTGTGATTTGACTACAGGGTGATCAAAATGTCGCTGTGCACTGATAAGGAATGAAAGATTCGTACTTGTACAATTACAGTAAACGTTGAAAGTATATCCCGCGCCAAACTGTGTTCGTGAATATGTCGTTCAGCACATTCACGGTCCATATTCCGAATGTATTCTGCGATGGCCATCTTCAAATCATCAATTCTGCGGGGATTGTCCGAATACATAAAGTTTTTCATCGCACCCAAGAGGTAAAAATCGGGCGGGGAACGATCTGGGGATCTTGGAGGCCAAACGTTTTTCGAAATGATTCTGTCCCCAAACACGTCGTGCAAGAGCGTCATAGACATAAGCGACGTTTGGGCCATGGCACCATCCTGCTGAAAGTAGGCCCTGTTAATTTCATTTCTGACAATTGCGCAAAGAAAGGATAAAGAATATTGTCATAGTATCGTTGGTAGTTGATAGTCTTAGATAAAAAAAAGTGTCCGATTATGCGCCTACGCGGAATTCCAACCAAAACACCAATCTTCTGATCATGCAGTGGCGACTCGTGGAACTCATGGGGATTATGTGAGGACCAGAGGTGTGAGGTTTGACTGTTTACATAAACTGACAAATGGAAGTACGCCTCGTCTCTGAAGAATGTGACAACCAAAATGTCCTCTCCTTCACGGTCAAGAAAGTCTACAAACCACATGCAATACGCACTCCGCTTACCACTATCAGCAGGTTTTAATTCATGCACGGATGTTATTTTTCCTAGGTATAGGCCTAGGTGTCTTTTTACAGCCTTATGGGCCGTGCCATATGAAACACCAAGCTGCTGTGATAATCTCCTGATGGACTTTTTCGGGCTTCGGAGCATGCAGTCTGCAATATTTCTCCACTTTCTCCTCTGTCAGTATTGATGGCCTACCAGATCTGGGTGTGTCATACATGGAACCGGTTTCCCGGAATTTCTGAATCAGCTGCAGAACTGCATTACGATGGGGCACCTTGGTTTTTGAAAACTCTGCCTGTAATCGTTGTTGAATAGTCTTGTGTGTATTCTCCGCCACACCGAAACACGTGTTCCACAAGGAACATATACTGCTCAACAGATAACACCATTGCCACAATGCATTTCTACAGTGCCTGACTGCTTCACTCAATGTGGCTCACTGACTAGGCAGGCGACCGCGACCGCGTCTCTCCTACTAACGTCACACTAACGCTATCACGTGTCCCTAAATGTCTCGAGACGCACTAGACACACTTTCAACGTTTATTGTAATGGTACAGGTATTCCTCATCAGGTGAACATATATTTTTTGATCACCCTAGTAAAATACACTATTTTTTCTCTTCACATACCACAGAAGAGAAACCCAGAAGCTCCTTATAGCTTTAACAATCCCCCACCAATTCTAATCCACAGCGTTCATCCGGGATTCTAACTCGAGCCTCACATTTATTATTACAGCAAATTAAAATGCCATTGGAGCATCACTGATGCTAAATTGCTGATCGAGTGCCCTATTTCCGTTTAATAACGCCTCCCCCCAAAAAAATGATGTTAAGATTACCTCTTAGCGGCACGTTTGTGAACGCAATGGACTAAATGCACAGGTCAAAAGGACCCCGAGGGCTCATAGAAGGTTGGGGGAGTGTACCCACTGTATAGTTGTTACGAGACAAGATGGAAGCCTCCCGTAAAGGCTAGTCAGTGTGTCCTTTAATGTGTACAGGGTATAGCTCTCCCGCACAGGGTCAAGGCTTTAGGTCCCATCTGACGGATGGCGACCTTACCAAGTCCATCAGTGTCCCCCTACTGACTGAAGGCAGGGTAAGGGTTTTCCAGATAAATCTGGATGCTGGCCCAGGTGGAACGTGAACCTGGGAACTTCAGATTACAAGCCTGATGCGCTGCTGACTGAGCCACCCACGCTCCTCTGGTGTTAAGTACCATATTAGGAGTAAACGGTAGCCACCCATCAAGTGTTTCCTTCATTAGGCACAAAGATTCCTCCGCCCAACACCATCGTAATATTCCATGAGATAGATAATGGTATTTCTTAGGCGACCTCTTTATTTCTCATCGTTAAACAAGAGACTCCTAGTTTACAAGACTCGGGCTACTTATCGTGACACGCTGGCGCGAAGTTCCACTTGATTTGGGATTGAAGTCTACTTATATTCCTATTGATTTTGATAGCAGATTGAAAACGTTACCTATATTTCTATTTCTTTTGAGAACGGATTGAAGTCTTTACATCTCTTCCTGTTTATTTTGGCATTTGTGACTCTGTCAGTTTGTCGATTTGTGTGTTTTCAAAATAGTTATTCCACCATATCTTCGCAAGTCAGTGGCCGATTGCAAAGAGGTTTGCCCCAAATGAAGTGTTATAGATTACAAAATATTTAACGTTTATGCCGTCTTATCAGCGCAAAAAAAACATCAATGGAAGATAGGACCCAAAACTGATTGCCCTTACCAAGCGAACAGATATTGTCGTCCCCTTCTTATGACGTTAATATCAATTCAGTTAAAGATTTTATCATATGCATGTTTCACTTTTAGGGCATTTAGAGGAAATTACGGAATTTTTTGTATGTATATTTTTTCCAGCTCAGATTCCAGTTCGGAGGCGTAACAAAAAAAAATCTAAATAGCGGGAGAAGAGGGAGGTTTAAATCGCTTGGTTTCTGGTCTTCAAAGATTGCGTTAGAAATATATGATATTTAAGTCTTCAGGAGTGCGGAAATTGGATTATATCCCCATAATCCTCCTTGGTTATGCCGATTCCAGCGAAAAAGAAAGTCTTTAAGCTTCAAATATCTAACATTCTCCTATAGATGTTCCGTTAATCTATTGAGGAGGTTTGGTTAATAAGGAGTATTGTTTGTAGTTGCATATCTGGAATACAAAATATAAATTACTCTCTAACAAACTTTTTTTAACTCCCTAAGCAGAATTAGTGACCCTAATAATTACATAAGGAACGAGAAAGTATATAGGATGAAACATAATTCTCTTTCAATAAACAAAATGCATTTCTAACTTCCCGGCAATGACAAAGGTTTAGTTTTTCGGTCATTTTGAGAAGAAAAATAAGCGAACGTTTTCATTTTGTCGTCTTTCTGTCTATCTATCCGTCCGTCTGCAGACGTTGAACTTTCTTGTTTTAAGAGATAAACTTTCTTTTTGGGTTGGATAGTTATTGTTTCGCAATTTCGAACTCTTTCCATTGCAAGAATTGCGCCCGCTAATGGTGGGGAAATTTGAAAATTGCAAAATTTCAAATTAATATTGTGAATAGAAGAAATACAATTACATTAGAAATTTAAAATTTTGATTGTGAAATGTGAATGTGATGAAGTTTTGCATTGACAATAATAGTTTTCACTTTCACCCCCCACCGAAATGTTAAGAAAAAGAATTTTTTTAAAGAGAAAAATGTATGTTTTTACAGATAAACTGAAAATTCTTTTTGTTAAGTATATAAGTTGAAATATAATTCTCATTCAATAAGAAAAATGCGTTTCTAAAATAACTTTCTGCTTTAAGAGATTGGTATGTATTGAGAAACTATTATGATTCACAACTTTTAGAACCTTTCAAAGAATTTAATTGCGGCCTCTGATTGTCTGTAAATGGTAGCTAGGTAGTCACTGGAAGGAGAGCTATGCACCAATCCCCTGTGATGATGCATAGAACCGGCCAGGCCTGGTACCTAGTGTCCGACCTCGCCTTCGCGTGGTGCAGGATGTTAGTACCTTTCAAAAGAGATACTCTCTTGTGGAAGTGAACGGAAGGGGAGGGCTGCCAGATTAGTGTGGCCTACTGATCTGGACAACTATGGCTACTTTTCTTTTTTTTATACCCTGCTGAGGAGTGGTCAACCACACAGGGTCCTGGTGCTGACCATATAAACCCTCTGGACTGAAGTGATATGTGGCTCTGAGCTTGATTATGGATCCTGATTTTGCTGCACCAGTGGGCTTCTGTGGAGAGAAAATCTTCTGCTGTGTTTTCTGTTTGTTTGTGGGTTGACAGCCCCAAGTAAACAGATTCACACGATATGTTTTTCAGCTGGTGGATAATCCTGAGCAGAGGTCATCGCAGGCACCTGAACTCTTTGCTTCTATTGGCACCGTCAAATTCAACATTGGAGGAAGTCTTCCTATAGATGGCTTCAGCCTTTAGTGGTGGGGGAACGGGTCTTTGCCCCATGACTGCAATTAGGAGGCTGTTTGATATTGTCGGCATTCCCTCTCTCATTAAACATAGTTTCTTTAAACACCCCACTTAACCATTTTCTCTCCATAGGTAGTTGGAATGTGATGACTCTGCACAGAGCGTTTTCTCTTGATGTCTCACACAAGAATTCCACCATTATAATTTAGATTTTCTCGGCTTGCAAGAGACCAGATGGACAGATGCATGTCAGATCCTTAAAAATAATCTTAAATTACTTTTTTCAGGAAGGAAAGATAATAAGCATCACCGGGGTGTAGGTCTGCATCTCAGCGGACACGCCAGTGGTGCTCTTCCAGGATATGAGTGCACTAATGAAAGGTTTCTTACAGCTAAATTTCAGACAAGCGTTAAAGACTTGAATGTTATCTGCTGCTATGCCCCCACTGAGGATGCCGATGACGATAAGAAGGATAGGTTTTACGGACAACATCAGGATATTTTGAATTATGTCAATAAAGATAATATTATTCTTGTTCTAGGTGACTTCAATGCCAAAGTTCGTGCTGGCTCTGACCTTTGGGGAGGGGTGATAGGTCGTTTTGGTATTGGTAGCTTCACTGAAAATGGGCAACGTCTCCTACAGGTAAGTAAACTAAATGGTTTCAAAATAACTAACACATATTACAAACACCGCGACATACATAAATACATATGGGTCTCACCTGATGGGTTGCATAACAATATGATTGATTATATATTAATTAACAGCAAATGGACTAGTTCTGTTGGAACAACAGGTCATACAGGGAAGCTGAAATTGGATCTGACCACTACCTTATCAAAAGTGTCTTACAAAACGTAGACTTAAAAAGTGTTGTGCTAAGGTTAAAAAAATTACCTTTAATTGTGAAACTCTTAAAGACCCAGTTATAGCTAAAGATTACCATGATAGGTTACTTAGTCATTATGACAGTCATGGTTTGCTTACCACTGAGGTTGAGGAAGAATGGGGCCATTTTAAACAGGCTTTTTCGGAAACTAATAGTACTCTTTTAGGAAAAAAGGAGCAGAGGAGGCAGGATTATTTGAGTTAAAAGGCACTTGAGCTTATTTCAGAGAGAAAACACTACAGGAATTTTCTTAATCATTACCTTACTAGTCCTAATAATAGCATTACAGAGAGCTTAATTAACGTGTAAAGGATCAGTTAGATGCTGATAAGAATCTTTGGCTTGATGGCTTGACTGACAAAGCCGAGGAAGCAGTTAGACAACACAACAGCAGAGAGCTATAACAGATGCTTAATGTTTTGTGTGGTAGAAAACAGACAGGTATACAGGGATTCAAGGATAAACAAGGTAAGGCTATAGAAGGTGAGGATTCTGTCATGGCTAAGTGGGTTGAGCATTTCAGTTGTGTTATAAGCAATCAGGTGTTATAACATTGTTTGTAATGTTGATAGACGCATTACTGGTTTTAATGTTGGCCCTATAACCTTGTCTGAAATTTTTATAGCTCTTTCTAAACTTAAACTACATAAATCCCCAGGGGTCGATGAAATTACAACGGAATTGAACATCTTTTATGATAAAGGCATTTTTACTAAAGATTTTACCAGAGCTATTACTAACCATATTTAAAAAAAAAAATATGATTGCAGTTTTTGCGATGACGATATGGGTATCAGCCTACTTTCTATGCCAGATAAAGATCTTTGCAATTTTGTGCTTAATAGAAATAAGAAATTGGTTGACAAGCAATTGCGTGATGAGCAATGTTGGTTCAGAACTGGTACTGGATGTGTAGATCAAATGTTTTCACTCAGGAAGATTCTTGAAAAATGTTTAGAGTTTCAGAAACCTTTAGTTACTAGCTTTGCTGATTTCAAAAAGGTTTTTGACTCTATTGGTCGTCATAATCTGTGGTTGATTGTGAGATTGTATGGCCTACCAGACAAGTTTTTTAGTTCTGTCCTCGTCCTGATCGGACGTACTTTCTTGGAACTCCTGCTAGCCCGCCGTTTACGGCGGCCTAGCATCCTTCACCACCTTCACCACCCCGACCACCATCGGTTGACCATCCTTCACCATCCTTCACCATCCAGACCGTTTCGTTTGACCATCCTTCACCATCCCGACCACCATCGGTTAATCATCTGGGCCTCTTCGGACCAGTAAGTGACATTAACTTTTATTGCTCCTGCCCCTCCCCGACGTCAGTCTTTGTGTGCAGTGCCTCCTGTGCAGTGTGCTGCCAAAGATCAACGAGACCGAACTTTACGGACTAATTGCTGCACTCTTCCTGTTGTCGCGAGTGACTGGCGTTTCATTTTCCGCCAGTGGACCAGTGGATTTTTGCCAGAGGCATATCGCTTCCGCTCACAACAATGACTCCAGTTTGCAACAGATGTGGGGAAGCAGTAACATCTATCTCTGAATGCATTAGTTTGCAGTGGATGCAAAGGCAAACTGCATTTTGTTTGTTCGAGCATAACAGGAAAAAATTGCAAAAAGTTTTCCCTAGAAACGAAGAATACGTGGTTATGCTGCAAATGTATGTTAAACAAAACAAACCCAAAAGCGACCTTAGACATGGGAATCAGAGACAATTCGCAACTTGAGAAAAACGAATTTGGGACTTTGTTGACCGAAATCCGAGAATTAAAACACGAAGTAGAGGATTTAAGGAAATCTGTCGAAATATTGTCGGAAAAATGCGACTAAATTTTAAACAAACTGGAAGACCAAGAGAACAGACAAAGAGAACTAACAAAAACACTTACGGCTACTCAGAATTTGCACGCAGAGCTAGCTAAAGATGTAATGCAAATGAAACAATACGTAAACGATTTGGATCAATACGGAAGAAATCGAAACATCGAATTGCATGGCATTCCTGTACAAAACCAAGAAGACGGAAACTCTCTAAAAGAATTAATGACAAAAATATCGCGATCTTTGAAAATTGAACAATTCAATATAGAAAAGCTTTGAAGCCATACACAGATTGCGATCAAGAAATAAGACAAAAATCCCAGTCATCATCAAATCAAGGGTCCAGCGAGATGAGTGGATGGCCAGACGAAGGAACAAATTCATAACTACGATTGCTGACATAGACGATACGGAATCTCCTATTTATGTGAACGAAAACTTAACAGCGATCAACAGAGAAATCTTCTGGAAAACGAGAACACTGGCTAAGGACAGAGTACCACCAAATATGTGTGGTGTACAAATGGTAAGATCATGCTGAGGAAAGATGAAGGGGAGAAAGTAATTCATGTAAATATGTTAACTGACTTTGACATGTTACAATTTCCTTTATTAAGTTATTTAGTTATATTTCTTTTGATCCGTTATATTTAGTGAACCAAATTATCTTGATTTAGAAACTAAAGGAAATGTATACGTTAACAATATCACTGAAGCAGAAAATTGGTTTTCATTACAAAGAAAAAAAAAAATACAACAGCAACCATCTGGTTGTTAACGTACAGAGCTTAAGAAAACACTGGAATGTCTTTAACGTTAATATTGATGAATTCTTACAATGCCTGGACATAATAATTTTAACCGAAACTAACATTAGTAATGCTGAAAAAAAATTTATAAATTAAACAACTTTGAACAAATTTATGTTGATACTCTTAAGAAAGGGAAACGGGGAATAATTGTTTATTACAAAAACACAATATCAGTTGAGAAAATGAGTGTTAATATTCTGCCTGAAGAAACGCTATATCTGAGAGTTATAAAAGGCGAAACAATTTATAATATATTAGCCCTATACAGGTCACCAAGCACAGATATAAACCATTTGTTAATTAATTTCCATGAAGTTTCAGAACATACTAATACACATTATCAAATATTAGTAGGAGATTTAATCTTGATGTACTGAATGTTCAAAAAACATGGTGCCGAAATGTATGTAAATATTTTAGCTGAGATGGGATATGATCTCTTAATTAGTGATGTAACTAGAAAATAAGTAGTAAGCAACAATTTATGCCGCACAAGTATCGACCATATAAATGTAAAATTAGATGGATAAATTATGTCTGAAACTATGATTTCACTAAATAAAATCGCTGATCATTATCTCATTGCAATTATATTTGGATCAAAAGATGAGAAACTATATGGAAAAGTCTCAACCGATATCAAAACAACGGAAATTAACTGGTATTATGAGCATAAAATATCGAAAGAGAAATAATCTTAACGGACTGGTCTAAATATAACAAAATCTCATCGGACACACAGAAAAATACAGATTGTTACAATTTCTTTAACAATAAATGCAATGAAACTTTAGAAAAAAAAAACCGCATAAAAATTTAGAACATCTAAATAACCGTAATGTAACCAAACAATGGATATTATCAATTCAATGGAGCGTAGAGATAAGGCTTGGATTAAATATAAAAATAACACAAAAAGTGATAAGTACGAAAATGAGTATAAAAATTTGCGCAATTTAGTTACAGCGAAAATCAGAAATCAAAAACAAAAGTTTTATAAAGAACAATTAACGATAAAAAGAAATGATAATTAGACAAACATGGGAATTAATCCATCAAGCACTAGAGACTATAAATAAGATCTATTGACGAAACTATCATTAAGAATACGTCTAAAAGTTTAACACCTTTACAAATTGCAAATAAATTTAACAGTGAATATTGCTCGTTAATTTTACACATAAGAGAAATCAACCAAGAACCTGATGTTGAATTTGAAACAATCAATAACACTACAAACAGAAACTCAATTTATAAACCTCCTGCAAAGAGGGCAGATATTTTGAATGGAATCAAAACTTTAAATGATAACAAATCCCCTGGATATGACAATATACAAATCAAACACATTAAAAACTGAGTCGAGGTATTTGTTGATGTCATAAAAGAAATAGTTAACGAAAGTATTTCAACTGGTAAAATAGCAACTGAGCTTAAAACGGCAATTCTATGACCAATATTCAAAGGAGGAACAAAGTCAATTATAACTAATTACAGGCCCATTGCTATTTTATCTTCTGCACATAAAATATTGGAAAAATATGTTTACAATACTTTATATAAATTTTTTAATAAACATAACATTCTCAGTGAAAATCAATATGGGTTTCAAAAGGGGAAAAGTACCGTGAACTTACTAACGAAATTTAGTGATTTAACTTACATGACACTAAATAGAGGTGACAGGGCGGTTGCAGTGTTTTTAGACTTAGAGAAAGCCTCTGAGATTTTGGATCATGATATTCTTCTACAGAAATTAAAAAAGTATGGAATTAGAGGAACTGTATTACATTGGTGTCAAAGCTACTTATCAAATAGATTTACATTAACTAAAATTAACAACACCTACACCGAAAAGTGTCAAGTTAAATTCAGTGTTACTCAAGGATGTATTTTAGCCCCGCTTTTATTTCTGATTTACATAAACGACTTAACAAAATTGAAACTAAATAGTACCATGTTTTTATATGCCGATGATATAATTTTAGTTAATATAAACAAATTGGAAGAAGTTGTGGTTAAACATATACATAAAGACTTTAATATTGTTAAACATGGTTACATTCTAATAAACTGTATCTAAATAGCAATAAAACCAAACGGATGACTTTTCATTCACCTGGTTTCAAAATTAACAATAAATTAATTATTAAAGCACACAAATTAAACTGCAGAAAAAAAGGGAACCATTTCTGAACTAGATAACTGTGGCTGCATAAAAATTGACAGAGTACATACAATAAAATATATAGGATTACATCTCGATTTACATATCTGATGGAAATTTCATACTGAGAAAATCTGCAGCATATTAAGGCAGTGATTCTCAAGCTTTTATGCTTCACGTACCGTCTGGAAATCTGTATGTAACTGGCGTACCTCCTGTATAGATATATAAAACTATAGTTATAGTATAACAATGGGAATAAAATAAAACACTGACTTTGTTATTAGATCTAACGACTTTGAGCTTTCATGGCGTACCCCAAAAATTTTACCGCTTACCCCACGTTGAGAACCCCTGCATTAAGGTTTTGTGCTTGAAATTACATAAATTACGATATATATTATGGATACCAACACATGTATTATGTTTTACAGAGATATCTGTGAGTCTCTCTTAAATTATGCCATAACGATACATGGTACAACCAACTTAACAAATATTAGAAAAATAGAACGTATTAAATCCTCAATAGCTAAAAATATTATACCAATTCAAGACCGCACACATCTAATTACAGCCCAAGACAGATTTATTTACTTGGATATTTTACCTTACCAGAGCCTATATAAATATAACCTAGTTAAACGTAATTGTTTCGACAACACACACATAAAAGTAAAGTCCAGCATGATGAAAACACAAGATTTAAAGAAAATAACTATTTTCAACTACCGAATTTTACAAATAACTATGGGAAGTGCACAAGCGGCAACAAAATTCCATACATTTTCAATCTCTTACCAAGGAACTGCTAGCCGTAAATTCTTTCAGAGAAACAAAACTCTAATTAAATAGAGTTTTATTAAATAATTAGATAATTAATATTAACACCTACTGACAAATATGTGGTGCTGAATGTAAACATAAAAACCCTATATTATTTTGAAATATTCTAAATAAAAAAAAGGTAAAAATTTTTTGTAAAGACAGCATATTATTAAATGTTGAAATTTGCAACTGAAATAGAATATAGTACATAGTAAATGCAATGTGATATAAATATATTAAGATTAGCAGATTAAGGCAGAAACAAGGTATTATGTTATATGTCAATGTATTATGTTAACTAATTTTTTAATCATTTATTTATTGAGACAAATTCAAATAAATCATTCCTTATTTACAAATGTCCCGCAAAGCTCCTGCAGATAAGCTCCTGCAGATATGCTCCTGCAGATAAGCTGTTAGCTTTGCGGGACATTTGTAAATAAGGAATGATTTATTTGAATTTGTCTCAATAAATAAATGATTAAAAAATTAGTTAACATAATACAAGATTTCTATAATAACACTGAGTTGTGTTTTAGAGTTGATAAGGCTTGTAGCAATTGTTTTAACATTGCTTCTGGTGTTCGACAAGGGTGCATTTTATGTCCTTTTCTCTTTCGTTTGGTTTATTGATTATGTCAAGCGAAATTCACTTCAAGGATTCATTTTTGGACTTAAATGGTCTGGAGTTCTGAGACTTTCTGATTTAGATTATGCTGATGGTTTAGTCCTTTGGCAATTGTTGATGAGATGAACTCTTTCATTCGAGCTGTTGATGAGACTGGTAGTAGAGTAGGTTTGGTTATAAACATAGAGTAAACAAAAGTGATGAAAATTGGTCAGGCAGGCTGTGATTCAGTTAATCTGAATGGTTGCAATCTTGAACAGGTGTCTCAGTTTAATTATCTTGGGAGCTATGTAACAGATACTGGTGATGTGCGGCATGAGATTAATAGACGAATAGGGATTGCTGCCAGTACTTTTAAGAATCTATGGGGAGTGTGGAGAAATAGGCATATACACCTAAAGACTAAATTTAGACTGTATAATAGTTTGGTTCTTTCTAGGGTTAGTTATGTAGTGAAATGGGACGCTTTGTAAACAATATAATAGGAAACTTGATACTTTTGATTCTAGATGCTACGCATAATCTTGGACATTAGGTGGTTCAATTTTTTAAGCAATGATGAGGTTAGGCAAAGGAGTCTGCAACCTCCTTTAAGCAGCTTGTTGTGCAGAGAGAGACTCCGTTGGTCTGACCATGTTGCCCTTATGGATTATTTACAGATTAGCGAATAGGTTATGAACAGTGTTCCTAAAGGCCTCCGGAAGAGGGGGAGAACTAGGATGCGATGGGCAGACAATATCAAACAGGACCTTGTTAGAATTTGTGTGCAGTTGCCAAATGCAGCAGATGTAGCTCAGGACAGATATGCTTGGTGAACTAAATTACACGGTCTAGTTGGACCTCTGTAGCCCATGGCTGCTTGAAGATGATGACGATGCTGATGATGATCTGATGGTAAAACGTTTTGAAAATTTCAAAATTTTATACTAATTTCAAACGATTTATTTGGGATGTAAATTTTATAGTTTAGTGGTGGAGTGTGATGATTAAGGGATTTACATTGGCAGCAACAATTTGTCCCTTATCCCCCATGTTTGGGAATTACGCAACTTTTGCTTCTAGAAATTAACGAAATATTATTTTGTGCTGAATATGTACTGACGAAATATGATGATTTATAATTTTCAATTCTTCCAACTTTCCCCAATTTACCATCGTTAGAGGGTAAAATAAGTAAAAATAAATGTATTAGTTTTTTTATATACCCTAGATGTTTTCCCTTAATCCCAGGGGATAAGAAAATCCAATTGTTTCATTTTAAGGGATAAATAAAATATGCCTTTTGCATTTTATAGGGCAAATAATATATTACTTACATTTTCCAATCACCAATTAGTATGAACTGCTGATGTTAAAGGGTGCAAAATTCGGAAAATGAAAAGCTTCATTTTCTCTGAAAATGAGCTTATAATATTCGCCAATATCGATAATTTATCCTTCTAGATGTTATGTTACCGTTTCCATCGACGATTGAAATGAACCTAAGGTTCCGATGAATGAATAGCAGTTAAATAGTTGATCTCAAATCCAAAAACTCAAAGCAATCGCTCGAATCTCAAATCAATTTTGAAGCCCAAAATTTCAAGACTGTCTTATGGTGTTTCACTTTTCTGATAGCTATGTCCAAGCTCTTTCCTTATTATATTTCTTTCTATGCATATTGAGCATTTTAATATCGCCTACTGCATTTAACTGATGCACATTGTCTTGCGATACAAGCGATTAAACGTTCATTGGATTTTCATATGTCCGTTCCGTGGCACTTCAGATTCATTTCACTTGTCACTGGAAGTAGTAAAAAGTGTTTAAATACGTTTTGTCTTGTTTTTGTTTTTTCATACAAGACATATTAGAATTGCATGCCGCGTTTCTGTTTCAAATGCGTGATATTATCAAATAGGAAGCATTTACTTTAACCAAACACATCTTGAATTTATATTTATGACTCCTATATAGCTACTTGGATTTGAGATCAACATTTCTCTCAATCCACTGTTATTTTCTGTTTTCCAATGTTGTAAAACACAGAAGTTCATATCCAGAGTACGTATGCAGGGATTTCCTAGGACACATATATTTGCATCGAAACTCCAGTTCAAAGCAATATTCTATTATTATTCATAATATTAGCATAGCACACAAGCTTAGTACATGTTCAGTACGATAGAATACGCCTGATTTAACTGCTAACAACTATATTTCATACTTACATACATTATAAATAGAACAGGAAATTTGAAAATTTATAATATTTTGAATTATTTATAATAGAACAGGATTTTCCTTTCAAAATATGCATGCCAACTGATCGTAATGTCACTCTGCCAACGTCGAAATGAATAGATTTCTCATTGTCTTATTAAATGTTAAAGCATGAGTCGTTTCAGGCTGATGCTGAGGGGGAAGATCGACTGAGGAGAAGCTGACTAAAAGATTTTATGGTGTCGCTTAACTGAAGCATTGGTTTCATAAAGTTTCTGAGCAAAATGAGGCCACTGGATTTCCAAGCTGATTTACACATCATTTGGATGTTTAATCATTAAACAAGATTAGTATTCAGTATCTGCTGCGCATTAATATCTTCTGCATAGAACATGTAGGTTATCGAGAAAATTTTGCAGCTTAATGTTCGTCCTCAGCCTATGCTATGTACGTGCGGCAATAACATGTTGCGCGATCGGCTTCAGAATGTTAACTAATGTGGACTGCTATCGGTAGTTAAGCAAAAGCGGCTGACTTCGACGCTGATAATTCCAAGTTTGAGACATGGAGAAGTTGAGACGGTCAATTGCCTATACCATTACTAAGATTACCGAAGTTCATCTGTAGTCCTTAAAATGCTGCTTTTTAAAACCTAAAATTGTATTTTAACTATATTCAAGAATATAGGTAAAGGCTTTAACTTGACCTTTCCTGAGTAGTAGTTTATTTACACTTGGTAGAAAAAAGTACTGAATCAAAGAGGGTGACGGTTATCTGTGTAGGAGGATATTCAGATAATCGACACGCTACTTGAATGTATGGTTGTGTAACTGTTAAAATATTTTTAAAAACACTCTGCATGATAGACATTAGATAAAGTTAAAAAATTACTCTAAATTAACAATAGATTAGTTTAATAAAGGAAATCAGTCAACCTCACTTTTTTTCAATTGAAAATTATGGCTCATGGAACATTAAACTGCAAATTAAGAAATGCATTCAGATGAGTTTCTCTCTTTCGAAGTATTTGCCAATATTACGAGTCTTTGTTGAACTGAAGAAAAGTTTTCAAAATGACTAAAGTTCTCTTGCTAGTTATTATACTCTAGAAGGACCTAGAATCGAATCGTCAAACAGAAAATATCCCTACTAACATAAAAAAAACCCGCGAAAAAAGATTCATGTCGATTTATCACAAGTATATGGGGATTATGCCTGTTGTTATGGGATGTTACGGGATGGATGCGCAGATTCAGATAAGGATGGCAGAGCTTCGAAAACCTCCTTCATGCAGGAAACCCGAAGGAGGCCGTGAACGAGAGAACCGTTGAGAACTTAATGAGTTCACCAACTCATTAAGGAAAAATCACAGATCACCGTTCAGATAAAAATTAATATGTCAGTGTATTGATTGACAGTGTGGAAACAATTATTTATAAACATTTAAAGTTCCGAAAGATATGTGCTAAATGGGTACCGCGCAAACTAAGAGAACAGCAAAAAAGGGCTAGAATCAACTCTTGCAAGGAGATGCTAGCAATGTTTGAACCTAGTGGTTCCAAACGGTTAGCAGACATTGTCACAGGTGATGAGACGTGGTTTTATTACTATACAACTCCCAGAAAGATCGACAACAATGTTTGGGTTGCTGAAGATGAAAAACGTCCCGAAATCCTCCGACAAGACTTTCGCTCAAAGAAGAGGATATTTACTATTGCTTTCAGTTCGTGAAAGTGCTCAATACTACACCAACATTATTTTCCCAAAATGGTTAAGGAGATGAAGAAACAGCGTCCAACAACAGTCGTGTCAAGGATTCTCCTTCTTCATAACAATGGCAGTTCCCAAAAAACCCAGCAAGTTACGGCCTATCTGGAACAGGAAAAATATGAAACAGCTACACCATCCTGCATATTCATCCGATCTTGCATCAAATGATTTTTATTTGTTTCCAAAATTTAAAATGGAACTTGTTGGGAATCCTTTCTCAAGGGGGAACCTTACAAAATGCGTTTATTCAGAATTGCGAAGTATTCCCCAACAGGAGTACCATCAAGTGTTCCAGAATTGGTGTAGATGTAGGCAACTTTGCTCAGATGCTGTAGGGGAGTACTTTGAAGAATAGGTAAAGTTCCGATAAAGTAAGTGCAATGGTTTTTGTTCTGCAGATGCATGTAAAAAGATTTCTGAACGTCCGTCGAATTTATAGAGTTATGAAAGCAAGATAATTCAGAAGAAGATAAGCTTATTCTATGAATTTTCTTCAGAATAAAATATAAATGCTAACTCTGATACGTACGTAATAATATTTATACGTAATAATCAAGTTCGGTATAAACATACTTTTAATCAATTTCCATAAATAATCGTATTTCTGTGAGTTTTGGAAACATCTATGCAAATATTAAACTGCCAATATAATACATCAAGTTTAAATAAATTTGCATTTATAAAGCTTTTAAATATATATAATAATACTTACATAATAAAAACCTACTTGATACAAAATAGAATTGCACGAAAGCACCATTATGAAGAAAATAACAGCCATAATTTGATTTTATGATAAAATAATATTTCTCACGAAAATTTCTTCATAACAATGGCACTGCTCAAAAACAGGGCAAGTTAAGGCCTATCTGGAGCAGGAAAAAAATCAAACAGCTACCCCTCCTGCACATTCAACCAATCTTGCACCATGGGATTTTTAGTTGTTTCTAAAATTTAAAAAGGAACTTGCTGGAAACCCTTTTTCATGGTTGCAAATCCTTGCAAAATACAAAATCAATTATTTTGATAATTGAAACTTTAGTGTGCTAAATCCCACCGACTTCAAATACGTACATTTTTTTTCAATTTAAAAAATATCTAAATTAAAAGTAAGCCAGCCATGATATAATGATTTTTTAATCTTCATCATACATGTGGTAATATGATTTTAAGCTATGATCAAGGTTTAATTGTCCTAAATACCACTTCAGTGTAGCAGATCTTGTGAATACGATTTATTGAAGCATAATATAATGTTTTGAGAAGAAATATATTAACAAAATTGTGAATATATTATAAGAAAACCGCGTTTTAGAGAGCATCAATTTTCATGGTCTACATAAACGTCCTATCAATATAAATTCTGAAATATTTACATTTTCTACGCCTTCAGTTTCCTCATATGAGAATTCATTTTTCAGTACTTTTCAATGTGAAGAGCACTGTTGCATAAAAGAGAACAACAAGGGGCCCAAGGCAAATACCTGCAGAACCTCAACCTTAACATTAATAACTTTGCTCTTACCAGATAATCATTTTATTCGTAATCATTAAATAGCGTATGAGGGAAAAATATGTTGCCTAATTCCAGTGATTTTAAGCTTCTCTAATAATATTTCATAAGGGTCATGAGGGAATATTTTTTTAGCAGTGATTTCCCATTAAAAATGATAATAGGATTGTTTTTGTTCTATTTCTTTTTTTAGCCTGATCCTGTTTGAGCCTGATAATAGCTCCTGATTTTATTCCTACATTTAGGGAGACTTTTCTCACATAATATTATTTGGGAATCGATGAATCTTACAGGAATTATTAGTGCATCAACTACAATTAGAGAAAACTTTGTCGTCTTTTTCTTGTACGTCTCTAGATCGTAGATCTCTAGATTGTACTCTAGATCGTAGAAATGGTTTCGATTTGTTTCTTAATGATGTTCAGTCGTTTAGGGCACTATAGATTTTAATTTATTTACTGCTATTTATAATCAGTTCAAAGAAAGATTTAATTATTAAAACTGATCAGACGATGTTTGCTTGCTTTCTTTTGAATAACTATTATTTGAGACATTGCTTTTAAAGTTCAATAGGTTTGGGACATTCAAATAGATTTGTTTTGCTAGAGCGTACCTGTGATGTTACCTCTTCGTTTGTCGGTCTATTGGGACCACTTAGGACCGACAAACGAAGGTTCCCCCCCCCCTCGGTTCGATCGCTACACGCGACGGGTGAAAGAGTCTTTCGGAACAAAAATCAAAGAATTTTATCACAACTGCAGGGACTCAATACTGAGGCTCCTCCCCATAAATTGGTTCAAACTTCAGCCTTTACTTTAAAATAACAAATATTTATTTAACCTTCCAAACATGCTTGATGGACGAGGACATATGCTCAATTACATAGATTACAACAACACCAGCTTACTATGCCTGTTCAGCTGTATTTACAGAGCCCAATGCCGCTATTACCAGTCGGCATTTCCCAGCTTTACAATTTCTCGTCTGCACGCTTTCGAAACTCGACCGGCTCTGACCTTCTCGTCGTTGCCAACCCTTTCTCTTTCTCTCTCTGCCTGACCATCTGGGGCTTCCGCGAGCAGTGGGGTGACCTCCGTCCCCTCTGGGCACTGTTACTTCAATTAACTTTCCAGATGCCGGGACAGAGGGCCTCCCACATAGCATAAGCCTTGTTGGTGAAATCCAAAATAAATATACAAAGCCTGAACAAAAAAAAATCTAAAAAGGCCTCTAGCCTGACAGCACCATTTATATTTGAATTACTATCAATTTTATGCAAGAAATCGATGTGAAGTTATTTATTAGAAGAGAATCAAGACTAATAAAAGTGATTGCAAGAATGAAAACCACGTTCCCAGTCAACTTCGCCCTGAACAAAATCTTCTATAAACTGCGAAAGATCAGATATCAACAAACTCATTACTTCCGAAGAACCACTTATTCTGTTCATCAAACATCTTTACTCGGTTAGTATCATTTTCAAAATGAGAGGGGTCTGATATGGCCCCTTTAACCCCTCATGCATATCAGGTGCTAGTTTAGGATAATTACATAACTATACTGGAACAATCTTTTGTGACTTCACCAAGTATTTCTTAATTGCATTTGAGCAGCAGATATAATATACGGTTATGCAGTTGAAGCATTATTAAATAATTCTATTTCGCACCAGAGCAAATGTTTAAAAATTCAATTTCGTTTTGACAAGGAAAAACTATTTTGGCAAGATGAGGCAATGCAAGATTGTTTCTTTTTAAGCTTCGTTCAGTTTTATACTTTTCTACTCCAAATGCAAAGGGTTCCCCAATAGATGGAATAAAGCCCTCGTCCGCAGACCTGAAAGACTTTCTTTAATTAAACAAGGACCGTTTTCCTGCACTCTTGTTAAGTGAGATTAGCCTATGTAGACACATAATATGTACTGCACAGCTATCTGGGACATGTCTGAAATAATAAGGCTGTTTTTTTATCGTCTCTACCTTATCTCGAATTCTGTTGCATGACAAGCAGAGAGAGGAAAAGCGAAAAAGCCCTTTCTGCTAATTACCAGTAATCTTCAGCTCGTGAATGGCATCCGGACGTAGCACATTACAAGCTGCAGCCAGTGCTATCTGATGCCACTAGGTACAGGGGATGCAAAGAGACTACACTCCGTATGACCGACGCACAGCGCTGGTCATTCTTGTGCTCATAAACGGAACCTGCGCCAGGAAATTCCAATCAACCTGTTTACAATGCGGTGCATACTCTAGTTTTAGTAAAAGTTAAAGTGTATGGCCGTGGATCAAACTCAACAAGAAAAATTCATTCTCATAAATTTTTCCCTCATCAATTAGGATGGCTAGTCAATTGCATAATAATTTGTGTACTGTTAAATATATAGAGACCGGGGAAAGAATGTGTATATAGTAGGTTTATTATAATACATTACACAAAAAAACCCGGATTATCATCGGCAATTTTCTCTTATTTCCATATGTATTGTTTCATTCGACACACGTCTCACTCTGTCCTGTCATCAGTTAAAGAAAGATTGAAAAAAAAGAAGTTGTTCAGCTCATCATTTCATGAGTTCCATGTATACAGGACTTATCCTGTAATTATTTACTAATAACTCTATAACGTTAGTCAGAAAATATAATTCTATCCTCTCGAAAGAGAAGGGAAAAAAAGATAAAAAAAAAACTTACTTGCAGCCGAGTGGTCTCCTAATTAATGTGTCCGAATTGGTTGGTCTGTTATTTTATGGGAAGAAATGCTTCTTTTATCATTTTACATGACAGAAATGTTTGAATTAAAATTTCCGTTCTGTCTAGAAGTAATAACTTTATAATCCCATTTACAAAATTTGCTACACATTTTCTGCGTATGTAAAATGATCTTGCTCATAGAATCGCCTCTAGCATCTCATTTTTCGCTCCTAAAACATTTTGATAATATGCATATCAGTGCTGCGTTTTACTAGCAATAGTAGTAGTAAATATATTTATTCATCATCATCGTCATCTCACAAAACACAGATTTAGAGAGATTTTATACATTTGTCTTTCAAAGCTAATAGCTTATCTGCAGGAAATATTGATGACCCTTAGTTTTCACACATAAATAAACATAGTTAAAAAAAAGAACACGAAAAAAGACACAAAATTATTATTTTCATTAGAGAGTTTCAGTGAATTTGGTTTGATTATTTGTAAGCGGGAAAATGCAATAGTTTAGAGTTGGGTTGGGTTATTTTACCTCTGAGCGGCACTTTTTTACACACTTGGGCTAAATGGCCAGGCCACATGGACCCGGAAGGATCAGAGAAAGTGGGGAGAGGGGAGTCACTGGAACAGCTGTTGGGAGACAGATGGTAGCCTCCCGTCAAGGCCATCCAGCGTGTTCTTTAACGTGCACAGGGTATGGCTCTCCCACACACGGGGCCACGGCTTAACGTCCCATCCGACGGACGGTGGCCTTTTCAAGCCCATCGGTGTCCCCTACTGACCAAGGGCAGGGCGGGGAGTTTTGTGGAGATAAGTCTCAACGCTGACCCAGTTGGGACTGACCCGCTACCGACTGAGCCCACCCCCGCCCCCAGTAGTTTAGAACAAGAATCAAAATTTTAATTGCAAGTTCAGTTAACAGTATAAACAGAATGTTAAGGTCAATTAAGATCCTCAAGTCATAAATCTTAACCTATTAACCTAATTAATGAATTATTTTTAATACGTTGCAAGTTCAAACTTTAGTTGTAATAGCACTTCAGGTATATTGCATTAGTATCCTTTCCCGTGAATTATAGAACGAATTACAGTATATGGTGTTATAGATTGCGGGCCATCGCAATACTGTGTCACATTTGATAAATGGAATAACTCAGTAATCATTATTAATGGAATGACTGAAGTAGCTGGTGTGGCCCGTCAATATAGTTTAAGGGATTACTCTGGATATATTCTTCTAGGTGACCAAACACAACATTAAAGTGGTCAACGAAAGAGAGAAGAATATAATAAATATTTTAAAGGAGGTGAAATAAAACCTTAGATTGTGTCCTTCAAGTCTGAACCATTTGCCTTTGCTTTAAAATTATCCCTTCAGCATACCATTATTAATAAACTAAGCAAATAAAACATAACACGATTTGTCGATTTGAAAGAAAATTTTAACAATAAATTTAGGTACATTTACTAAATATCATTAATTTCATTTATGTAAAACCATTCGACTTCCTTTGGTAAATGAATATTTCATTCCAACCGTTGCTGTGATTACCAAAATTAGGGGATGTTTTTTTCTCGCTCATTTATTATTTGATACATATAAAAATATATATTTGAAATCCAATAATTTTAAATGTGGTTAAAATACTTTTATAGCAATATTTCCACATGGTTTATCATAACGTAGGTTTATCATATCGTTCAAATATTCAAATATACTTCAAATCATAACATATGAATATTTCTCTTTTCCTTTCGTCCCAAACTAATGAATAACAGAGCAATATTTTGTTTTCATTTCGTTCTGGCACGGCATTAGTGCTTTCATCCTCCAGTAGCGAATGCGCATTTCCATTATCGTACATTTTTCATCGTTTGCGTAAGTAGGCAAGTGCATCGCCACCGCAGAAAGATATCGCCTATCTCATACGAAAAGAAAAATAGCAAAGGTACCGTTAGGCGACGCTACTGTTCGCAAATGTGCCCTGTGGGATTTCAAATGGGTGCTTTGCTAGACGAGGTTCCTTTGGCACTAGAGATCAGGATCACTGCCTAAAACAAGAAATATCTCCTTCAAAAAACCATCATCAAAACGAGAGTAGGAAGTTGAAGCAGATTTTTCTTATTATTTATCATTGATATTTTTCAGATGCATTTATGAAATTGTAAGATGTACTTTTAGCACATCGAAAGTATTTTTCTGTTATTCCCTTATGTTTTAAAATTTTTACACGTACATATTGACATATCATTTCTTCGTTTTCTGTGGTTTTAACTGTTCCACCATTGGTCAAATCAAATAACTCTCTCTATGACGATCAGGAAAAATCAAGTCAACTTTGGGGAAAGCGATGAGGCCCTTACACATCATAATTCACCAAATTTTGTTACTGAAACTGTCCCTTAAGCTTTTATCACCGAAATGTATTGATACATATTCTGCGGAGATAGAAAGACTTAAATTACGCTCTGACTAGTTTGTTGTCATGTGATTAGAAAACTGCTTATTGTTATAAAGGAAAACCTTTCTAAGGAGATATTAAATGAGTATTACTAACAGGAAAATAATAGTTTAAAATTGGAAAATTAAACTATTTCTTGCCAACAATAACTTAACTTGTGTGACTATTTATTACGATGGTAATCACAATAGTTGCATCCTAGGCATTGAAATTTAATAATACTCCAATTCTTTGTGAAAAATAAGTTGGATGACTACAGTACTTACGGTACAGGTATATATCTCTATAGGTTACGGTACGGTACAGGTCTATATCTCTAAATATAGTATATACAGATATAGTATATATAATATATACACTCATCATCATCATCATCATCCTCAAGCAGCCATGGGCTATGGAGGTCCAACCAGACCGTGCAATTTAGTTCTCCAAGCAAGTCTATCCTGAGCTACATCTACTGCATCTGGCCACTGCACACCAATTCTAACAAGGTCCTGTTTGACATTGTCTGCCCACCGCATCCCAGGTCTCCCCCTCTTTCTGAGGCCTTTAGGCACACTGTTCATAACCCTATTCGAAAATTTATAATTATTCATGCGGGCAACTTGGCCACACCAACGGAGTCTCTCTCTGCACCATATGCTGCTTAAAGGAGGTTGCAAACTCCTTTGCCTAACCTCATCATTAGTTACAAAGTTGAACCACCTAATGCCCAAGATACTGTGTAAGCATCTGGAATCAAAAGCATCTAGTTTCCTGTTATCTTGTTTACAAAGTGTCCAAGTTTCATTACCATAACTAACCCTAGAAAGAACCAAACTATTATAAAGTCTAATTTTAGTCTTTAGGTGTATATGCCTATTTCTTCACACTCTCCCTAGATTCCTAAAAGTCCCGGCAGCAATCCCCATTCGTCTGTTAATCTCATGCCGCACATCACCATTATCTGTTACATAGCTCCCAAGATAATTAAACTGTGACACCTGCTCAAGACTGCAACCATTCAGATTAACTGAATCACAGCCTGCCTGACCAATTTTCATCACTTTAGTTTTATCTCTGTTTATAACCAAACCTACTCTACTACCAGTCTCATCAACAGCTCGAATGAAAGAGTTCATCTCATCAACATCATTTGCCAAAAGGGCTAAATCATGAGCATAATCTAAATCAGACATTTTCGTATCTCCAGCCCATTTAAGGCCAAAATCTTTCCCTTGAAGTGAATTTCGCATAACATAATCAATAACCAAGCTAAAGAGAAAAGGAGACAAAATTCACCCTTGTCAAACACCAGAAGTAATGCTAAACCAATAGCTACAAGCCTTACCAACTCTCACACACGACTCAGTGTTATTATAGAGAGCTTTCATTATGTTAAAGAACTTGTCTGGTATACCATATGATTTTGCAATCAACCACAAATTATGACGATCAACAGAGTCGAAAGCATTTTTGAAATCAACAAAGCTAGCAACCAAAGGTTTCTGAAATTCTAAACATTTCTCAGTAATCTGCCTAAGTGAAAATATCTGATCCACACATCCCCTACCACTTCTGAATCCACATTGCTCATCACGCAATTGACTGTCAACCAGATTCTTAATTCTATTAAGCACAATCATGGAAAGAACTTTACCTGGAACAGAGAATAGGCTGATACCCCTATAGTTATCACAAGAACTGCGATCACCTTTTTTGAAAATAGGGATAACAATAGCTCTTTGAAAATCCTTAGGAAATATGCCTTTATCATAAAAGATATTCAGAATTTCAGTCATCCAAGTGGTAACCGAAACATTCCCAGCTCTAAGCATTTCTGTAGTAATTTCATCTACCCCTGGGGATTTATGAAGTTTAAGTTTAGAAATAGCCAAAATTACTTCAGATTGTGCTATAGGGCCAACATTAAAGCCACCAATGCATCTATCATCATTGCAAACAATGGGAATAGAACTAACCGCATTGTTTAGAATATCACTGAAATGCTCAGCCCACCTAGCCATGAGAGAATCCTCACCTTCTATAACCTTACATTGTTTTTCCTTCAATCCCTGTATACCTGTCCGTTTTCTGCCACACAAAACATTACGTATCTGGTACAGCTCTTTGCTGTTGTGCTGTCTAACTGCTTCCTCGGCTTTGTCAGCCAAATCATCACGCCAAAGTTTCTTATTAGCAGCTAACTGATCTTTTTACACGTTTATTAAGTTCTCTGTAATGCTTTTTATTACGACTAGTAAGGTATTGATTAAGGACATTCCTGCAGTTCTTTCTTTCCGAAATAAACCCAAGTGCCTTATCACTCAGATAATTCTGCCTCTTCTGCCCCTTTTTTCCTAAAAGAGTACTGTTAGTTTCCAAAAAAGCCTGTTTAAAATGATCCCATTCTCCCTCAACTTCAGTAGTAAACATACCATGACTGTCATAATGACTAAGTAACCTATCTTGGTAGGCTTTGGCTATAACTGGGTCTTTCAGAGCTTCAGTATTAAAAGCAAATTTTTTAACCCTAGCACAACACTTTTTAAGTTTAAGTTGCAAGACACTTTTAACAAAGTAATGGTCAGATCCAATTTCAGCTCTCCTATATGACCTGGTATTCCTAACAGAATTAGCCCATTTGCTGTTAATTAATATGTAATCAATCATATTCCTATGCAACCCATCAGGTGAAACCCATGTGTACTTATGTATGTCGCGGTGTTTGTAATAAGTGTTAGTTATTCTGAATCCATTGAGTTTACTTACCTGTAGGAGACGTTGCCCATTGCCATTGCAGCTACCAATACCAAAAGGGCCTATTAATTCTCCCCAAAGGTCAGAGTCAGTACCAGCTTTGGCATTGAAGTCAGCAAGAACAAGGGTAATATCTCCTTTCTTGACAGAATTCAAAATATCCTGAAGTTGTTCATAAAACCTATCCTTCTCATCCTCATCGGCATCCTCATTGGGGGCATAGCAGCAGATAACATTCAGGTCTTTAATGCTTGTCTGAAATTTTGCTGTAAGAAAACTTTCATTACTGCACTCATATCGTGAAGAGCATCACTAGCGTGTCTGCTGAGAAGCAGACCCACGCCTTGGTGATGCTTATTGTCGTCCCTCCCTGAAAATAGAAATTGAAGATTATTTTTAAGAATCTGACCTTTATCTGTCCATCTGGTCTCTTGCAAGCCGAGAATATCTAAATTATAACGGTGGAATTCTTGTGTGAGGACATCAAGAGAAAAAGCTCTGTGCAGAGTCATCACATTCCAACTACCTATGGAGAGAAAATGGTTAGTGGGATGTTTAAAGAAACTATGTTTATTGAGAGAGGGAATGCCGACAATATCAAACAGCCCCCTAATCGCAGACATGGGGCAAAGACCCGTTCCCCCACCACTAAAGGCTGAAGCCATCTACACTGGAAGACTTCCTCCAAAGTAGAATTTGACGATGCCAATAGAAGAAAAGTGTTCAGGTGCCTGCGATGACTTCTGCTCAGGATTATCCACCAGCTGATAAACATATCCTGTGAATCTATTCACTTGGGGCTGTCAACCCACAAACAAACAGAAAACACAGCGAAGGAGTTTCCCTCCACAGAAGTCCACCAGTGCAGCAAAATCAGGATCCATAATCAAGCTCAGGGCCATATATCCGTTCAGTCCAGTGGGTTTATATGGTCAGCACCAGGACCCTGTGTGGTTGACCATTCCTCAGCAGGGTAGAAAAAAAAAGAAAAGTAGCCATAGTAGTCCAGATCAGTAGGCCACACTAATCTGGCAGCCCTCCCCTTCCGTTCACTTCCACAAGAGAGTATCTCTTTTGAAAGGTACTAACGGTCTGCACCACGAGAAGGCGGGGTCGGACATTAGGTGCTAGGCCTGGCCGGTTCTATGCATCATCACAGGGGATTGGTGCATAGCTCTCCTTCCAGTGACTACCTATGATAAAATTATCCGGCGTTCGCTCATCCACAATCTCCCGGTAATAGGAAAGGAATTAGTATCGCGTTGGTCCACCTCTTTGCAGCTATTACACTTTCCACAACATTTCGTCAACCAGAGAGCTTTGGTTGCTTTTATCTGTGTTTGCCTGCCATCCTCCACGTGACTGCTGGACCGAAGGACGCCCGCGCAATCTCCGATATGCCACCACTTGCGGAGCGCTAACGGCGTCCGTTCCTCATCTCAGTTTGGCGTGGTTCGATGTTCGTGGCAGCACCAATCCACGTCCAGACGGATTTTGTGAAGGCTTTTACCGCCACGCCCCCTTTTTACACTTTACTATACTTCGCATCCTTCCAAAATTAAAATTAATTATATCAATAATAATAATAAATATTTCTTAAAACTTAAAAGTATTCTCAAGATTGATATTTCTAAACATAAACAAATAACAAATTCAAACAATGTATTGGCTTCAACCAAGATTTCATATGTATTTTTTCTATCCCCCATCTTTCTTATTTTATTTCTCACTATTCCCATCCCCCCTTTCTCCCCCCTCCATTTACTTATTATTTTTTATCACTATTTTCTTATCATTTCATTCTGCCTCATTACTATTTACTCACCTATTTTTTATCACCATTTTGTTTTCCTTTTCCCTCATTCTTTCTATTTTTATTATTCTCTTTTTTTCATTACGGGGACAGGGGAGGCTCAGTTGGCAGCGTGCCAGGCTCGTAACCTGAAATTATCAGGTTCGGGTTCCAGCTGGGCAAGTGTAGAGATTATTCTCTGCGAAACTCCCCGCCCTGCCTACAGTGAATAGGGGTCACTGTTGGGTGTGAAAAGGCCGACGTCCGTCGGATGGGACGTTAAGCCGTGGTCCCTTGTGTGGGAGAGACCCTTTTCCCAACAGACGTCCAGTGGGTCCCCTCATCCAACCATCCGCAAAACTACGAGAGCTTCGAACTTGGATATCTGTTCCAAATAACTGATATTTAAGTAGCGAATATCATGTTTTAAAAGTTAAAAGGGCTCGAATTTACCCTTAAAAATGGTAGACTTTCGACACATTCATGTACATAGTTGCAGTGAAATTAGACCATAATGCTACCTAACCATATTGGTAATAAATCATCGGCACGGTTCAAATTTCGAAAGTTTTATAATCAGAGATATGAATGAACTTACTGATTTCGATAATATTCAACCAATGTAGACGATAGGTATTCTCCCAGCTGCTCTGCAGCCTTAATGTCAGCGTTCTGATAGGCATCAACCAGCACACAAGGCTCAAAATTCGAAAGTACCAAAATTTGAGATATGAATAAACAGAAGATTCTGATAATATAAAGTAATGCAGACGATAGGTACTCTCTCAGCTGCTTCGCAACCTCAATGTCAGCATTCCGATAGGCTCAAGCAGCACGCGAAGGTGGATTTTGGTGCCATCCATATGATGTAATACTGTCCTATATAGTGGAGCTTCGGATGGCATGTATTCAATCATATTTAAGCTCTGCACCTGTGACGTCAGCTTGCTCCTGACCAATCGTTTCGATAGTCCTGCAGACCTAATCATTTCCACGCATTTCAATATACTACCGACTCCGTAAATTTCGTCACATTTCCATAACTTCTTGCAAGTGTTGCTTTTTTATTTCCTGTAGTGTATATACTAATGTGAAATTTTTTATCCTCGTACGTCACATTGTTGAAGAAACGATTAGAGTCTGGTGGTCTAACGGTTAGAATGCCCGACATGTCACTGGGAGGCGTGGGGTCAAATCCCACTCAACGCTATCAATTTTTTTTAACTAATTATTTCAAGCCTACATGATGTTTTCTGTTACTTTATCATTGGACCATATCCTGAGTTTCATTTAGGGAAAGAAACATCAAATATATATACAGTAAGTTGACGTTTAAGTAAAGCCAATCATTCTGAATTAATATATTCATGTCCTGTAAGCCATTATGATACATCATAAATATGACCTCATCTAATGTAACAGAATTTGTAGTGATATGTGTAAAGTATAGATCAGGATCTTTAAAGGTGAGAACGAAAGATTCACTATCGTTATTTGATTCGTAATATGATTAGGCGAAAAAAGGGATAAAATTGTTAAATAAGTTATCGGGTGAAATCAAAAGTTAAAATACAAGCATGCATATACAATAGCAAAGTGCTTTGCTTCTGAACAAAACACAAGTTTATACTGCCCATTTACGACTACAAAATCCCTATTAAGAATTGATGAGAACAAATTTAGGTCTAAATCAATAAGAAACAACCAATAGGTTCACTTTTAAAATAAAACTAAAAAATCGAGTTCGGAGAGTTAAGATTTACTTGGCTTCCGATAATCATAACTACGATAGCTGGAGAATCATATTATCATGTCTCTCGGAATATGGCTTTAATGATATATTTTAGATTAAAAAGAAGCAAGACACGAACAAGCTAAATGAACAACTCTCTCTGAGTCTAATCAGTGGATTATAAACAAAGGTTAGAGAGCTTAGTGATCCGGGTCATCAGTGTTTGCAATAACCGGTACAGGTAATTACGAGATAATTTCGACTGATGTAAGTATGTGCGATTAATATAATGATGGTAGAATACTGTTTTTTTAGCCTTCTAAAAAGATACGTACATAAAATAAATTATCTAATGGATTTTTTATTATTATTTTCTTTCTGTTGCCTTCCGTTCCTCATTGATTTGTCTGTTTGTTTGCGTATGTTTTAAAGCGGCTCTTCTGTCTTATCCTCACAATCCTTTGACTGATGGCAACCAGTTATATGTCAAATGAAAGCTTGTGACGGGGTAAATATTGGATTTAATTAAATCGTAAGTCATTAAAATATGGATTGGAAGGCATGATATTGGGAACATATACGCATTCCTAGGTCAGGGGTGGGCGACCTTTTTAAGTGTGCGTACCAAAATCTCCAAATCTTTGATGCAAAAATTTCTCACGTGCCAGCCAAAATTTTGGGAACATATACGCATTCCATTAAATCACGTGCAGAAAATACTTCATAATCCTGAATATTGATAATACATTTCACATAGATTTAACAATAACTTATGTTTTTGCCAATGTGAAGAAAATTTGCATTTATATCTAATAAATAAACATATTAATTGACAATAAGTACTTCCAATCCATATTTTAATGACTTACGATTTAATTAAATCCAAATTCACATATATACTCACATTAGAAAACCGATAAATTCTTTACGAAACACGAAAAAATATATAAAATGATAGCAAAGGAGTCACGCCACGTCCGACTGCCTGGCAAATGATGCAACAACTGAACGGGACAAAATTTGTACGTCAGGTATATCGCGGAGATAGATGACTTCGATATGGGATGATTGTTTCATTTTCTTATTACTTATTATTACTAAAACAGTTGGTAGTGTTTGTTTCTTTATTTCGTTTTTATTTGGTATCGCTCTACGTAATAAAATTGTAATCTATTAAAATATTCAACTAAGCGAAGATGCTGGATGTTTATTTATTGAATTAATTTTTAAGGTGAGCCCTGGGTTACGTGCCGGAGAAACGTCGTTGGCGTGCCACGTTTGGCACGCGTGCCAAAGGTTCCCCACCCCTGTCCTTGGTTATAAAGTGTAACCCCCTAAGAGTTCTTCTCTAAAAAAAAGAGGAAACGTGACACTTGTTTTCCACTGTATCTTCCGTAGAAGGGCCCGCAGTTACGAGTTAGGTGTCAGATGAAAACTTGTGACATTCGGACTATTGTAGACTACCTCGCAGTGTGCCCCTCACCCGTCTTTTCCTACAAAAGGGACGGAAATTTGGCTAAGGTAAATCCTAACGAGTTATGTCTCGAAGTTTGTCACGTCTACAATACCTTGCGATTCCCCAAATCACGCCATTCTTTACGCCCTCTCCAAAGAGGAAGAATGGGGTTGACATGAACGAGCATTATGTCAAATGAAAGCAAATATACAGTAACAATACATCAGTTGCAAAGATAGGTGCTTTCAGTTAAAAAGGTTAAAAACTAAATTAAAAAAATGAATCTCTGACTATGTTTGCTCTAAAAATATTGATGGTGAAATCACTCACTGAAATCATATTCATTTTGAAAGAAGACATAGTGCTTATTTACATACCCAACAAAAATTTTAGGTCCCATACTTTTCTTTAAAATGAATACGAATTAAGTGCGGGATTTCACCATGGGTTTTATTTTTTTACAGCTCACATAAGAAAATAGAGTTGTTTTATTTTTTTACAGCTCACGTAAGAAAATAGAGTTATTTTATTTTTTTATTTCCATTTTCTATGTTTATCAAAATACCTTTCCGTAATAAGAATTTTTTTGTCCACATAATCAAAGCAATCGAAGACAAACGACTGATTGCTAACAACATATTTTCATCGTCCTAAGTTACAATTAACATCTGAAATGCAACGGTATTTCAAAGATATGAAAAATTATATTCTGTTGTTCAGTTCAAAGTATTTCTCTTGCAGAATAAGCCGGTATAGAGAAAATATCAGTTATTGTAGAATAGGTTTGGTTAAAAACAGAGAGAAAACTAAAGTGATGAAAACTGGTCAGGTAGGCTGTTCAGTTAATCGGAATGGCTGCAATCTTGAGAAGGTATTCAACTAATTAAACATTAGTCACAGTTTAATTATCTTGGGAGCTATATAACAGATACTGGTTATGTGCGGCATGAGATTAACAGACGAATAGGGATTGCTGCCGGAACTTTTAAGAATCTATGGAGAGTGTGGAGAAATAGGCGTATACACCTAAAGACTAAAATTAGACTGTATAATAGTTTGGTTCTTCCTAGGGTTAGCTATGGTAGTAAAACTTGGACACTGTGTAAACAAGATAAAAGGAAACTAGATGCTTTTGATTCTAGATGCATACGCCGTATCTTGGGCATTAGGTGGTTCAGCTTTGTAACTAATGATGAGGTTAGGCAAAGGAGTCGGCAACTTCCTTTAAGTAGCATATTGTGCAGAGAGAGACTCCGTTGGTTTGGCCAAGTTGCCCGCATGAATAATTATAAATTGGCGAATAGGGTTATGAACAGTGTGCCTAAAGGCCTCAGAAAGAGGGGGAGACCTGGGATGCGGTGGGCAGACAATATGATAAAAAACTATATGACGGAGATTCAATAGAAACCTACCTCTGGCCCATCATTTGCAAGTATTATTCATTCCATGATATGAAACCATTGTCTGTATAGATCAATAAGTGAGTCAGTGAGAGTTGAATTGAAGACAGACAATCGGCAGTGTGATATGTAGGAGCACGTTAGCCATGACTTGTCAAATCCATCCAAGCAGGATTAGCGTACCGTGATACAGTCTTCAGAGCAAGAATTCCTTAAATGGACGATGATTCACCATAGTATGTATATACAAGCTGCAAAAGGATATGTCTGTATCTAAAATAAGAGCAAAAGACCAAGACCCTTGAGATTGAACTCTCAGGAACACTCACATACGAATCATCGGCCTTAGTGATGATACACATCCATGTATATCATATCACCAAGAATGGTATTTTATGTGTAATGTGATAAGAGATATCGGACCATTCTCCGTGCACTCCTTTTTTATCGCAGTGAGATTTTCATATCCTCTGGTATCTGAAGAAGGCACTCAACGGATGTCAATTCCACACTGAAGTGCAACACGTTGCACGCGATTGGTTTGACCATCAATCGAAGCAGTTCTGCTTGAAAATTATCCAACATTTGGTGACTAATTAGGGGCATCTCTAAATACCCAGGATACTTTTTTGTGACTTGGTCAAATAACTCACATATAATTACCCTGAAACTTCCATATAATAATATTGTACAATTTTAAACCTTTCATGCGAAGCATTTCACATGAAAAAGCTAATAATAATAACTTTTAGCAAAGGTTACAACTGTTTAGTAGAATACTTTTAGAAACCCAACCTAATACCTAGTATCACTAGAAGAAAGTTTAGTTTGCTAACTATTGTCGCGTCCTCTGCTCCGACCGTTAGAGGACGCTAAATATTTACTAAGATAACTGAACAGGAATTAGCTACATTTAATATTGAAGGGTAATTCAAGCTTATTTTAAAGGCAATAAAAATAAACAACGTGGGATAATTATTTTTTATCTAAACAAAATAAATTTAGTACAACTGGATGAAACTATTGGATAATCAACAGAAGTAATAATTACTAAATTAATAATTAATAATATTGAAATTAATATCATCGCATTATATAGATCTCTTAGTAAAATATTAACTGGTTCCTAAAAGAAATTTCTGAATATTTATTAAAAAAGGCAGGATTTAAAAATTTAATTATTGTAGGTGATATTAATATTGATGTGGCAAATACTAATAAATATGGTTGTGATATGTATTTAAATACTTTGATTGAATTTGGTTTAGAACAAATAGTTAAGGGTTTTACTAGAGCAGATGAAACATTAACTAAATTTACAAGGACGTTAATTGATCAAGTTTTGGTTAAAGCAAGCAGTTTTGATGTTAAAAGTAAAACATATACAGAGTGATTCAGAATTCATCATCAATATTTAGTGGGGAGGAAGGGAATAAGAAAAGAAAGAGATTTCACATAGGAAAGTATGGGGGCAGACGAACGCATGGTGGTGTAGAGGGCGCTGTGTGTACACACCTCTCATACAGAAGCACAGCTGTTTGACGCGTGCAGTCAGTTGTCATTCGACAAGGTGAATTTGCAGAAGTAATGTGAACCGGTATACGTGGAATGAATGTGCAGATATGCATGTAACTTACGGTGTGGCAGGAGAAAGATGTCTTCGAGCCAGGCAATTGTATGCAGCGCGCTTCCCAAACCGCCGTGTGGCACAGCATCAAATGTTTTCACGTATTCATCGCCAACTGCGTGAAACAGGATCGTTTGCTGCTAGTAATGTTAATCGAGGGAGGCGCAGATCGGCCCAGACAGTAGCAGTAGAGGAAGCTGTCCTACAGGAAATCGAGGAACAACCTGGTGCTAGCACACGAGGTATGGCTAGGCAGTTTGGAATTTCGCAAGCAACAGCGTGGCGGATATTACACGATGAAGGGTTACATCCGTTTCATCTGCAAAGAGTGCAATTATTGGCAGCAGACGACCATCCCAAGCGTGTTATTTTTTGTCAGTGGTTCATGCAGAGAACAGCCGTTGATCCCAATTTCCCAACGTATGTTCTTTTCACCGATGAGGCGTTGTTCACTCGAGAGGGTGTCTTCAACACACACAATTGGCATGTGTGGGCTCATCAGAACCCACACGGTACAAGACCTGGAGCTGTGCAACAACGTTTTGCTGTCAATGTGTGGACTGGGATTGTCGGTGACTGTTTGTTGGGCCCGTATTTACTACCATCCCGTTTGGACGGTGCCAAGTACCTAACATTTCTTCAGACTGTGTTACCGGATCTTCTGAACGAGGTTCCTGATGGTAGTCTCCGGCGAATGTGGTTCCAGCATGACGGCGCTCCTGCACATTTCGCAAATGCTGTGCGTGCTTACCTACGCAGACAGTTTGGTGGTCAATGGATTGGCCGCGGTGGACCGGTTTCTTGGCCACCACGTTCACCGGATTTATCTCCAATCGATTTCTTTGTATGGGGTGCTATGAAAAACATGGGGTACGAGACCCCTGTTGATAGTGCTATGGATCTTGTAGCACGCATATCAGTTGCTGCCTCAAACATCCGGGAAATGCCAGGCATCTTCCACAGGGTCCGGCTGTCCATGCAACGCCGTTGTGAGTCATGCATTCTAGCACATGGTCGGCAGTTCGAGCACCTCTTGTAAGTCTGTACAACCAATGCAAAAGAAATGTTACATGTAAGATAATAAATGTTTTTTTTCCTTACCACTTCCTTCTTATGTGTTCTTTCCATCATTGAACTGGGGTCATTTTGCCCTACTACATGGCATATGCGCCCATGCTTTCCTATGTGAAATCTCCTTCGTTTCTTATTACCTACCTCCCCACCAAATATTGATGATGAATTCTGAATCACCCTGTAGAAATAAATTTGCCGACCATTATGGTATCTTAATTAAGATTTTGAAAAATAATATTAGCTGTAATGAGGTTAAATTTCTGAAAGAGGATTCAAGCCTAGGTTTTAAAAAATTTATAATGATACTCTGAGTATTCAAAAATTGCAAATGACACAGTGGAATGATATAGTTGATAAAGACATGAGCACAGAATTAGTATAACAGAAAATATTAAATAAAATTAATGAAATTCGGGAAAATTCTTGTTGTGGTAAATAAATGAATAATTGTAAAACTAAGAGAATTAGGAAAGAATGGACTACAGATTACATTATTTTAGCAAATAAAATAGAGATAAATTATGGAAAAGATGTAAAGATAATGTTAATAATAAACAAAATTATGATTTATATAAAATGGAAAGAAATAGGATAAACAGCATTATAAGGAACCAAAAACGCATATTTTATTGAAATAAATTAGAAATCAATAAAGATAATAATACGAGGTTGTGGGAATTAATTAATGATATTATTGATGATAAAAAAAGGATGTCAATCGACGAAAATGTTGAAAGACACTTGATTAGAGCTAACATTCCAAAAGAAATTCTAAACAGTTTTGTTAAGTTTTTTGTAGCATCTATTAGTGAGATGCAAACAGAATTTACGACGATGAATACTAGGTCAGATAAGGTTTACGAATTATGTTACATAAATAAGAATTCTATGCATTTTCCACTAGCTAGTAACTTCGATGTTACCAATATTATAGATTACTTAAATTATAATTCATCTCCTGGATTCAACAATATTAAACCAAAATACTGTATACGAGATATCTGTATGACCAATATCATTCATATTCAGTAGTTTACATATGTAACTAAATATTATTCAATCTGTGTGACTGTAAAGCAGCAAAGCTAACACTGAGAAACGATAAATAGTCAACCTGGTAAGGCGTATCCCGGCAACAGAACGATAGCACTGATGATAGGAGATAATAAAAGGTCATATTAAGTTTTTCCATAACTATCTGCTGATTTGTGCATCAGTCAAAAGAAACTGTTGTTTCATATATACTACGTCCCTTTGAAAACTATATCGCATTGGGCATCATTGATTGGGTCGACACTCTATGACACTGGCATCGGATTAAATAATCCGCGAACCTTGAAATAAATAGTTCAAAGTTTCAAATTCAAATTTATTTCAATGAATATTATCTTTAATTATTTTACATAAAAAATCCCAGTAAGGAGAAGCTTATCAGTGGGAATGTACATATATTTTATTTTAACAGATATGATCTAGATTGCATCAGTGTCATTACATAAAATGAAGGAGAAAAAATAATAATAAAAAAGAAAACCAACGAAATGATAAAAGATTCCAAATTAAAACATCACTTTTTCACCAACCACTGAAATAACTTTTCTTCAACATCACAATTTTTTTTAAGTTAACGATTTCTCTATGAAACAAGTTAAATAGTTAGGGAATTTGATATTCTTTGGAATTTCGCCGTAATTATTATAAGATTTTGGTTGTTTCAAAAAACGCTTAGCCTTTTTTCTAGTAAACTTATTGTGGAAAATATTTTGCTTATAGGTATTATCAAAGAAGTTATTAATAACACAAACAAACACATATAAACTTTCAATAGGTAAAATTTTAAACAAACTAAAAATATCATCTTCTGTTGTAAGGGAATTTTTAACTTCTGAATTGCACAATGCTTTTAGCAGACTAATTTATATTCTTTTAATTTTATTTAATTCTGTCTTATAGTCTGTCCCATAAACTGTTGTTCCATATCTAATTATAGATTCAAAAAGTACTCTATTACTAAAATAGTTACCTGTGTATCAACAAACAAGTTAAGTTTCCTAATTTTAAATGCTACAAATCGTAGTCTTGAACACATAAAATCAATATGTTTATTCCATTTCATTTTCGAATTCATTTTAAAGCCTTGGTAAATTATTTCGTTTATTTATACTTACAATTGCATATACAAGATAATAAACATCCAACATAGTACAACTTATTCGATGCTTAGTAATTATTCTATTAAGTGCACGTTGTTGAAAACCAATACACATTAATTTAGTTTTTATCATGTTTACACTCAGTTTGTTAAGAGCAAACCATTTAAATTTTTTATTAAAATCATTTTGTAGATTGCAAATAGCGTAAGCTAAATCTGAGTGGAAATTTATTAGCATTGTATCATCAGCATACATGTATAATTTACTATTGAAATTAATATTAGCCAAATCATTTATGTATATTTGAAATAGCATAGAGCCGAGAATAGATCGTTGTGGAACTCCAAAATTGATCTACAATTTATCACTAAAAATATCATTTATTTCCATAGCTATTTCTCTATGTAATAAGTAGCCTTTCACCCATTCAAAAATATTCCCTTTAATACCAAGCAAATAAAATTTTTGTAGCAAGTTGTGAATGTCAAATGAATCAAATGCTTTATTTAAGTCCATAAATACCGTAAGCTATTTTTTCCTATATTTAAATTAATATTTGTATTATTAATAAGATTTCCAAAAGGCTTTGCGTTCCCAAACCTTTACGGAACCCAAATTGCTGACTTGACAGAAAATTTTTTTATTCAAAAAATTTTGCAGGCGATCTCCAACGTTTTTTTTTTCCATTATCTTATCAAAAATTGTAAATAGAATGATTGGTCTATAGTGATTAAAATTCTTTTTTGATGCACTTTTATATACCGGAAGAATAATTACAATTTCCATAGCTATTGGGATTTGCGAGTTTTCAAAAATTTTATTTATAAGAATTGTTATTACAAGAACAAAATTGCATATACTGTACTTTCCTTTATTTACACAGTCGTATCAGAATAATATGACCACCTACCAAATAATGGGAATAACCACCCTTGGCCAGGATGACAGCAGCAAGACGGGGTGGCATGGACGCAATAAGGCCCTGGAAGGTTGCCAGAGGCACACGTGCCCATTTGGAGTCCAGCAGAGTACGGAGATTCCTGAGATGACGTGGTTGTGGGTCCGCACGCCGAATTTGTCGATCCAAATGGTCCCACAAGTGCTCTATGGGATTGAGGTCGGGCGATTTCGCCGGCCAAGGGAGAACGGAGACATCGCTGTCATGTTCCTGGAATTAGTCACGCACCACCTTAGCGACATGGCAGGGTGCGTTATCCTGTTGGTAGACACCATCACCACCAGGTTAAACGTCCAGCATGATGGGATGCATGTGGTCAGCGAGGATGGACAGGTAGCCATTGGCGTTCAGGGTCACATCCAGTGGTACCAGTGGACCCAGGTCATACCAGGAAAACATCCCCCAGACATGCACACTGCCAGAGATGCACGCCAATACCTGTCCATCTTCACTGACTGCCACTGCTGTCCTGTACTTGACTGACAAGCGTGTCTGGGTGTTGATTCTCGTGTGTCTGACGCCATATCCACCACCGACCGTCACATCTCTGGAGTAGAAACCTCGATTCGTCGGAGAAGGCAACCATTTTCCACTCTTCCACTGTCCAATGACGGTAGTCCCCTGCAAACTACAGGCGTCGTTGCCGATGGACCTTGGTTAACATGGGCGCCTTTACACAGCGTCGACTCAGAGACCCATGCATAACAGGGTTCACTCTACTGTTATCGGTGATATGTACCTGGGTGCACCAGCGTTCATTTGAGTGGTCAATTGCTGCACTGTTGCACGCTGATTGCCCTTTACCAGTCGACGGAGGCGACGTTCTCCTCTGGGGTCGATAGCCTTTGAGGCTCCACAGTCATGACGTCTGGAGGTACTCGGTATTCCAGGGGTCCATTCTTGGTGCACTCTTTTTTACAGCGCCTCACGAACAGCCCACGAAGTCTGACAGATGACTGCAGAGGTATTGATTTGACGGACGTTCAAAAAGGAATGATCATCAGCTACCGCTGCAAGGGTGGAAGCATCTCGGAAACAACTGCCACGAAGTCTGTTGTTTCCGAGATGCTTCCACCCTTGCCGCGGTAACTGATGATCATTCTTTTTTGAACATCTGTCAAATCAATACCTCTGCCCATTGTGCTCACGTTAAGCACTATGGCTCATCTGTCCTAGCCGGCCTCTTATATCTCCGTGTGATTGACCTTGTCATGTGCACTCTCTGACGTGCCTGGTGGGTACACTGGGATTCCATGGGTGGTCACATTATTCTGAAACGACTGCTGCACAGTCGTATCAGAATAATATGAGCACCTACCTAATAATGCGAATAATCATCCTTGACTTCTGATACGAGTCTGTTTGTCCCGTCTGAACACTTTCTCTCCTGCCGCTACTTGTGCTGGAGACATTCACTACTTGGGTGCTGCAGTCCCTTTGCATTCAGCCGGTAATACCTTCCTAGCGAACAGAGGAAGTGGGGGAGGGGGTTGCTCATATGTTTCATGCGCTTCCCTACCTGTCGTCAGAGGAAGTGGAAATCCTCCTAAGTTTCCACACGTTTTTAATACATTCCTCTGCAACAGATCACCTATATAAACTACGATAACAGCAATTATTACCACTAAAAATAACACATCATTGGGCATATATCAGATTACTCGATAATAAACTTATTTTAAAATTCATTGACTAATTTTGTGAGGGATACAACAACTACTAGTTTGTTTAGTGGAAATAGATATTCAGGGTACCAATTTCGCAATGTCATTTTCCACTCCCCAAATTTATAATTAATTTGTATTTGTTTGTATGAGAAACATGTGCAAGTTATTAATTTTATAGATATACTTGAACTATATTCGAACAGGTAATTTATATCTGCTTCAGATAATGCATATCAGATTTGTGAAAATTAGTTTTTTTGTAAATAAGGTATTTATACATACTCCAATAAGTACTATAATAATAATTTGCTATTCGGTAGGCTACAGCTTATACAATGAAGTGCCATTGAATTAGGGATAGGAGACGTTATCCAAATTCAGTACCGCAAGTCCCACATTTGCGGGCATGCGTGGCTGAAACTGTGGTCACATATAGCTGTCAGCTTTGGCTTCCCCAAGCATTCATCGTGAGAAGTGTAATGGGAAAAGCGCGGGATTTAGGTGCATTTGACAGAGGACAGATCGTAGGTGCCCGACGGATGGGACACTCGATCTCTGAAATTGTCAACGAACTTGGATTTTCTCGTACGATAGTTTCAAGAGTGGCCCGGGAATAGGATAATTCCGGCAAAAAAGCAAACACTAGGATAAACTATAAAGGACAACCAGCCTTGAATGATCGTGGGCTTCACCGTCTGACCCACATCGTACAGACATTATCTGAAATCACCTCTCATCTGAATGCGGGTTCCACCCGGGAAGTCAGTGCACGAACTGTGCAACGCTCACTTCGTCATCTCGGCTTCGGGAGCCGCTCACCTACGAGAGTCCCACTTCTAACGGCACAACACCGGGCTCAACGCCTTGCCTGGGCTAAAGAACATCGAAACTGGACCATCGAAAATTGGCAACGGATAGCCTGGAGTGATGAATCCCGATTTACATTTATCATGCCGAAGGGAGACTGTGGGTATGGTGCCAACCCCATGAAGCCTTGGATCCTGCATGTCAGGTCAGAACAGTACAAGCTGGTGGTGGCTTAGTGATGGCCTGAGGTGTATTCAGCTGGACGTCTATAGGACCTTTGGTACGTGTACAGACGACTCTCAATGCAGCCCGGTGCGTAGAACTCATGGCTGACCATTTACACCCATTTATGGCCATCATGCATCCCAATGAAGATGGCGTCTACCAGCAAGACAACTATTCATCTCACAGGTCCAGGTTGGCTACTGTATGGTTGTAGGAGCATTCTGCTGACTTTGAAATAATGAATTGGCCACCTAGAAGCTGAGATTTAAATCCCATTAAAAATCTTTGGGATACAATCGAGAAGAGTGTTCGGGCCCGTGTTCCATCAGCGACGACCTTGAGAGAATTGTGGACAGCTCTGGAGGATGGATGGGTCGCCATACCTGTGGAACATTTAAGCAAGCTTGTGGAGTCCTTGCCTCGTCGTGTGGCGGTCGTTATCAGGGCCAGAGGGGCTGCAACAGGTTACTAGGATACTACCCCTAATTCAGTGGCACTTTAGTGTTAATTATTTAGACAACCTTTTTCAATGGAGTTAAAATTTATATTCCCTGATTATTAATTTTCATACCCCTTCAAGCAGCCGCTTGCCATAGAGGTCTGACAGGAATCTGGATCTATTAAAATAAAAGAAAGTAAGAATCTTCATTAGAATATTTTTCAGTCTTTTTAATTACAACTAGCTCAGAAAACTGCTTAATTTTGGAATTTTCTGTAAATAAATGAGGCCCAAGTTTGACGTATCAGATATAAAAAAAAACACAGAAACGAGGCACGTGTAACGAGATGTGTGGGCGAAAGTTACGTTTCTTGAACAAGGAAGTTTGTTTTGCTATAACGAGAAACAGAACTTGCTAATAAGAAGGAAATGAAATCAGATCCCTGATAGAGATTAACAAAGCAGGCGAGAGAAGGAAGTGCTTAAAAGATTTCAGATGCATATTGAAAAGGATGATTTGGCTACCGTGTTAGAGAAACGGCTTAGTACGGCAGTTTCAGGTTAATACAGTTCGGCTTCATATTTCACTTAGCTGAAAATAATTCAGTGTTTTTTTCGCCCTTGTATGTAAATCGTTGACTATTTAATTTTAAAACTCTTGGAATGAGCGAAAGAAAAAACAATCGTAAGCCTAAATATTAGCTTTGATAAGAATAAATACCTAAAGATACGGAAAGGAACACATTTGCTAGGGAGCTAAAAAATTCGAGTAAGAAAAACTTAAATACTTTTATGAACCTGAAAGAAAAATGAAAAGTCATGTGTAAAATTGTCTTTGTTTGGGCTACGATCAAAAGAAAATATAAGATGTAATCGAGTTAGCTGTTTTACCTCGACAGGTGTTTTTTTCACGCAATGGATTAAACGAACAAATCACAAGGACCCCAGGGGTTCAGAACAAAATAAAATAAAGGCTGTTAAACAGTAGACGGAAACCTACCGTCAAGAGAATTGTTAACGAACATAGGATATAGATGCCATCCAGACAGAATGAGGTTTTTCAGAGCCCAGTGCTGCAGCTTTGCCCATGGACGGATTTAGGTTACTTTACCTCTGAGTGGCACTTTTTTGAACACAATGGGCTAAATGGCCAAGTCAAAAGGACCTCGAATGCTCAGAGAAGGTTGAAGGAGGGGACCCACTGGAACAGCTGTTCTGAAACAGATGGTAGCCTCCCGTCAAGACCATCCATCATGTTCTTTACGTGCACAAGGTATGGCTCTCTTGTACACGAAGCCATGACTTAACGTCCCCACCCGACAGACAGCGGCCTTTCCAAGCCCATCGGTGTCCCCTATTGACCATGGGTAGATTGGGGAGTTTTACAGAGATAAATCAACGCTGTCTCAGCTGGAACTCGAACCTTTGAACTGCAGATTGCGAGCCTGGCGCGCTACCAACTGAGTCACTACCGCACTTCCCACCGAGGGAAAGAGTCCAGTTTAGCTGGGAATATCTCAACGTATGAACTGTGGGATTCGCAGCTCGGAACATGAGCTTAAAAGCCTAGCGCTACACACTAAGCCAGCCCCCACCCACATGAAATCGGGAAGAGTAATCAGATTTATTGCGTAAAAATTTAAGTGTTCTTTTTTCCTGATTTGCTTAACATTTTCCACATTTAACTCACTCTAACGATGTAAATTAAAGCCTTTCAGAGGATTGTAAACATAATTAAATAATATACTAATAACTGATAGAACATGATGCGGTAAACAAAACCGAATCTGGGGGAAATGGGATCATCCCCGCCCCCTTTGTGAATACGAATAAGAGTAACGGAGGTGAAAATTATTAAACTGGCACATATTTCATGCATTTTCAAGAATGTTTTTAAACACCACTAAAACTATGGTGAAAATGTTCTACAGCGATGGAAATCCAGCCACTTGACAATTTCTAAATTTTCTGGCTTGATTGCGTCATTTGCACGGACCCCCTCTACTTTTACTTTTTTAGATCCGAGTCTGGCTGCAAATATTGCGATAATAAGATATTTTCTGAACATACTTATATTAAATTTATACACACGTGAAATTATTTAATCGGTTATCCTTACGGCAATTTCATATTTTTGGGAATGCATACGTAGTAGCCATTCGTGCAATCACGACGCATTTTCCAAAAGATTCATTTCGAAATTGGGATACGGAAATAGCACACGATATTAGGGATGCATTGCTAAAATTTCAAAACTTATCACAGGTGACTAATTAAAGCCGCATGGATGTATGTGCCGTTTTTCTGCTGAGGTCCTGCTATCCTCACAGAACTTTTTATTTATTTATACACCTAACAACCATGGTGATGTTAGGGCCAGGCCCTTCTACACCAGGTTCAGTTAAAAACATACAAAAAGTATAAAGAAAAACAAGAGAATATTTTAAATATTATACATATCAAACAGGCTCCTGTCGACCTCTGTGGCAAGCAGCTGCTTGATGAGTTATTTATTATATATTTTATTTAATTCTAAATGAATATTTCCCTCAGATGTAAGAATAAAGTAAGAACTTGCAAATAACTCGTTACAGATATGGTCTCTAAATATTACATATTCATATAATAGAAGAAGAACTCTGCATCATTGTTCTCCAACGATGCATCGAACTGGCCATGCATAGTCTACCTATTTTATCATCTTGTGGCGCAGGTCGGAGTGGTGTAATATTGGAGCAATATTGGAGTGGTGAAATATTAGAGTAATTGGTAAAATCAATCATGTCTTACGAGTAAATATTAAGGTACTACTTTTTCATACCTTAGTTGTGTCACATGTAAACTATTGTCGTCTAGTCTGGGGAAAGACTTCTGAATTTAACTTCAACAAAATACGTATTTTAATAAATAAATATTTTAGCGTTACAAGATTCCGAAATATAATTAAGTTTAATCATAATTATCCAAATAATATTCTACCTGTTCATAAATTTTATTCATACAAAATATCCTTTCTTATGTTTGACCGAATTCACCAAAATATTCACAAAGTTATCTTAAATATGTTAACTTTTGAATACAATTATACAACCACGTGGTAAAAACAAACTAATTCCTGTTATCTATATGCACAATAACAAATTCGAAAGTGCCGAAAATGTGGAAATATCTTGCCATTGGACCTGCAACTTCTTACTAATAAGGCTAGCTTTAAAAAGAAATTGAAATGTTTTCTTTTGGGGCGTGTTTAAATTAAATCTTTTACATGGGATTTGGAAATATTGATTTCGATTTTTTTTATTTCAATACATGGATGGCTACATTACAGTCTAGTTCTTTTCCATGGCACACCATGCTTATTGAAGGCCCATTACAATTATGCCTGATATGCCTCTATCAAAGTGTATACTAAGTTGATAATAAAACAACTTGTATATACAGTAAATATATATATTTATATTTAGCATCTCTAACAAATAAATTTGTTTACAACCTGCAAACAGGGGTCATGGGATTGTCACGCAAAAAAAATTAAAATAATTAGTACGTTTGACAAAAAGGGCCTTTTTCTGTACTGGACAAATGTACTAATTATTTTAAACACTGCATTATGTGTGAAATCTTACTAAATTTTTATTTTTATTTACAGTGCTATCTGTAACATAAAGTGGAATGCTTTTGAAAATGCTTTTGTAAATGTATGAAAAATGCTTTCACCTTTTTCTTTCATACTACTACACTGTAATGACATTTGACCGAATAAATTATTATTATTATTATTATTATTATTATTATTATTATTATTATTATTATTATTTCATACCTTTTAAAGGGAATGTTCTCGTCTATGAAAAGAATTTCGAGATGCACTTTTTCCATTTTTGCCACTCTACTGAACAATGTTCAACTTCACAGTGCTCGGTGTTCGTCATTTACGTCATCTATTTTGACAATCAGCACGATTACGGATCTTGTATTTGCTGCACTAATGTTCATCTGCTAAGAGAAAATCTAATAATAGTGTTTCTCATTCATTTGTGGATTGCCAGTTCCAAGTCAGCAGAAACCTAGGATATCTTATATTAGGATGTGGTTGATCATGATCATGACCATTGCAGACAACCTAACCTTAACTTCTAGCATCATTGTCCACTCTAGAATTGAGGAATATGACTCGACATGTGGCTCTGCAAGTGCTCGAACAACCCATTTAGGTGTTTAATGTTCCTACCAGCAATGGAAATTAAGCACTTAGGGGAAAGGAAAAGAGTCTTGTTATACTCTTGTGATTGGTACGCTGTTTTATATTGCCAGCCGTATCTGTCACATTAAAATAAATATTTTAAACATTCTAACAAATATTTCTGCAAGTAGTTAGGATGTGAGAAATATAATTCGAGATTCTTCCCCCAATGTCCTCACAAAAGTATTCCAGTGTCAGTTGAACATTCTGTGTTTTCAAGAGACTAGATCATTAGGTAAAGGCCAAAGAAATGCTCTTAAGCTTATCTGTTTTGGTCATAATTACGATAACATAGCCAAGATGTGGGTTTGTTGTCTAACAGAAAAGCCATTTGAGCTCTTTTAGGATTCAATCATGTTAAACGTTTCGATTTCGTAGAATTAAATTTAGAATACGACTTAAAGATTAAATGTTTTCTGATCTTATTTTTCCACTAAAGATTTCAACAAAGTAAAAAAAAAACAGGTTTTACGGGGAATTATATCTTGAATTACGTAGGAAAGTAGATATTACTCTTGAGTTAGGTAATTTCAATGACAAAGATTATACTAACCCTGATCTTTGATTTTTAATCACTTATCCCTTTTCTACATTGGTAGTTTAAAAAGAATAGTGAAAGTCTGTCATAGCTAATGAACTTAATAGTTTGAGAATAACCAATTTTGTTTGCAATCACAAAGCTATTACATCTTAAATGGGTACCATCTGGTGGGTTACACAGGTATCTGATTGATTATGCATTAGCAATACACAGACTAATTCTGTTAGTACAACTAACTAATTAGAATGGGAGTTAAACGTTAAATGTCATCTAATGCTATGCTACAGAGGATATTATATTAATGATGCCCATTACTTTGTTGAAAGTTACAAAATGGTGTAAAATGGCTAAAATAATCCTTCAACACGGAATTTTTACGAAAATAAGAATGACTGAAATTTGCATAATAGATTACTTAATCTTTATGAGAAGTGTGCATTCTTTTTAATTGAGGCTGAGGAAAAATCGAACATTTTTAAATAGTCTAGGTTAGCGCGCTTCGCTACTGATCTACGGGACCTGGGTTCGAGCCCCGGGTAAGGCATGGCTGTTTGTGTCGTTTTTCTGCTGAGGTCCTGCCATCCTCTCAGACCTTCTACTGTGGCATATGAACTGACAGGCTCCTGTCAGACCTCTGTGGCAAGCAGCTGCTTGAGGGGGTATTTATTTATTATTTATTATATTTGGAACAAAAACTGCACTATTATGTGCGAAAAATATCAGGGAAAAAATTATTTGAGTAATAATGGAAAACAGTTTATTTTTGACAGAATGAGAGCAGGGATAAGCGGAATCAGCACTTGCAAGTAGCATAATAGATATTTACCCAATTAATTGAAAATTAACTAGAATCTTTCGTGAATAAGCATGGTTGCTAGATACCACAACACATAAATAGTTATAACAGGTAGTAAACATTTTGGGAAGTGAAAATCTGAATAATATGCAAATATTTAGGAATAAAGTTGGCATGATTATCGAAGGTGATTTGTCGCGGCAAGATTGGCTAATAATTCCAAGAATATTTGGAATAAGTGATTGGTTCTGCTCCTATAACTCTCGATGAATATAATTTCGTTTATAGCTCACTCTAATCTTATACCATGATCTGAAGCATTTGGAAGTCTCAAAACTGAAGCTACGTAAGGCACCGATGGTAAATATGACATAAAAATTTTGTACAATTCTATGATCACGAAGCTGATTTAAATGTTAAATATTTTCTCTAATACAGATTTCACTTACAGAATTTTACTACAAATATAATTATTTCCATTTTCAAGGAAACTGGTAACAATTTGTGTGATAATCACGAAGAGAAAAGTCTACTTCATATTCGGGGTAAAATTCTTTACCCCGAGTGTGCTTAACAAACACAAAAATTTACTTAACAAAATTGTGCTTAACAAAATAAAAATTTACTTGATGCGAAAACTCGAGAAGCTTATAACATTTAGAAACAGTTCGTAAGATGATACGAAAAAAAAAGAAATATAAAGAAATGAAAATTTCCATTGGCATCCAGAAATCCAAAATTAAAATAAAAAATCATTTTATTATTGTAATGGACAATAATTGTCCATTACAATAATAAAATGTTTTTATGGTAAAATGTTATCAATTTATATATATATATATAAAAGAGATAATAAAAAAGTGGAATTGACGTATATCTATCAATAACAATTAGTATTAAAATAAGACCTTTAGATATTTTATCTGTCATTATATAGAGACTAAAGATTATCAATAACCTATATATCATATTTCTTAAATTTTACATCCAAACTAAAATAACTGGTACATTTAAATTGAAATACGCTTCTCTTCTGATAAGATGGGTGAACAGGAGTTACGGATACCATCAGTGAAAAATGACGACGTAGAAATTGTGGAGTTAAACTGAACTGATACACCAATATTTAAACCAATTTGTGATTGGAGTATATAATTTATTTTCTTAAAGTACAATACATATAGAAAATGCATAAACCATCTTATTGCTTTATATTATGTAAAAATTTTAAAATCATATTTTTCTCGGCATCTCATTAAATTAAAATCATGCATAATCATTAAAGTCGCTTTTTTCTTGAAACGGATATCCATTTAACTTCTGCAGTCTTGATTATATGCGTGACCAATTTTGGTTTCTCTACAGTACTATTTCACCTTTAGTTTTATTTCTTAAAAGTTTTAGTTATGTATTTCATTATTTTATCAGTCGTCTTTCTGCTTTAGTTCTTTAAAATTCGTGACGCTGTTATTATGAAACTTTGATAGCATCGTGCCTTGCTGGAGGATTGTCTGCAATAAATACTTGACTTGCGGCTTCTTTTAGTCACCTATTCTATTGTTTTCAATTGTTCAAATCACTCAACATTAAAAAGCATTTTTAAAGCTTTCCATTAAAAATTCTCTGAAATCATGATAGCCTCATAATGCGTACAATCAGGATCGAATCTGGGGGGGGGGGGGTAGGTTGGTCATGCCCCCTTTTCAGAATGCTAGTAGGGGTTGTAGAGGCAAAAATCATTAAACTTATTTGTATTTCATGCATTTTAAATATATTTTTAAACAGCTGTAAATCGGAGTGAGAAATATTATACTGCATTGGAAATCCAATCCCTTGGCCCCGTTTTGCATCTTTCTCGCTCGATTGTGTTTCGTGCCCCACCCCCAACCCCTTCAATTATTTTTTCTAGATCAGGGATTGCGTATAATGATTATGAATATTATGTTAATGATTTCATTTAATAGATACGTTTCAAAATTACTTGTTAAAGTTTATGATTCGTTCATGAATTGAGATTCGAAGAAATCGCAAACCGAATATTTATTTCGAACATTCACTAGCAAGGAATGATGATACCAAGTTGCATGATAACAACTTCTCTACATTTAAAGGATTACAGCAGTGATACGAATTGGATAAAAGAGTGAAACAGAAAACTTAAACATTCTTGAAATAGAAACTGAAAGTGGAGAAGTGTTGATGAGAAACCAAAATCATTCACTCATATAAACGTGATGCCAAAAACTAAATGGATACCAGTCAAGAGAAGGAAGCGATTTTAATATATACTTACCACTTCATGCGATCTCATGAGAAATGCGATTTTAAATCGTATTTATAAAAATTAATCTATGTCTCATACAAACAATTATAAGATGGAGTTATTAAGAATGATTTATTCAATAATGATGGATTTACAATTAAATATTAAGATATTTGCATGCCGAAACTATTTTGTAAACAATACTTTAAAGAGTTTAAGATTTTTATGAATCTACTCTAGAAAACAAAACGTTTTGAAATATAATTATTCAAAATTTTGACTTAGACATTCAACATTTGTGTGTTCAATATATGGATCAGATAGGAAAGAATATGACTGAATATATATAGATAAATTATCTTAGGAACACTAGAATCTATAAGGAAACTAGGTACTTCCTTTTTATAGCGGCCTTGGCGAGACAGGGGAATTGGCGTGTTACCGATACACACAAGCAATTCATTCAATATCTACACTACACAATTTATTTATTTAATATATACATAACCCCCCCAATAGGGGACCACCTTGTCGTGGTGGGGGGGCCTAGGGCCCAGCAACCCGGCTGAAGGCTGTGCCGACCGGGTTGGGCGCCGGTTGGACATGGCCAAGGCCAACCGAGGTCGAAGACGCTGCTGGCCGGCTTGATTGCCGGTCGGGTGGTGACGGCGTCGGAGACCTCACCTCAGGGACCTTGGGTGGTCAGTTCGACGGCTCGGTCGAAAGGTCCCTCCTGTCTAGTAGGCACGAGCCGTCCAAAAAGTCTGGGTCCTACTAAGAGTCTCCACCCCGGGTGCCGATCGAGCTTGGATCTTTATATCCTTGCACATTTGCAAACCGGGGAATAGATTAAATTTAGGTTTCTTCCGGTGGTTAGCTTTCCTTCTATAGGACTGCTGCCATGTGAGGCCGGGGTTGAGGTGCGCCTATAGGGCGTATTCCTTGCCCCCGGCTCTAGATAGTCATGGCTTTTCTTTAACCAGGTAGTGCTATCAGGCGGAACCGGGAATTGCCGTGGTTGCACAAGATCGCAACATAGAGATCAATATATACATAAGCAAACTACACAATTTATTTATTTAATATATACATAAGCAAACTACACAAATTATATATTTAATATATACATAAGCAATTTATTTAAAATAACCATCAGGTACTTTCCAGTCGTAATTGGGCGCCAATCTTCGTATCAAGTGAATCTGTCGTCCGCATTATAAAAAACGCCCCGTTTGAGCGGAGGCCAAGTGAGAACGAATCAGCAAAGTGTTTTTTATTCGAGGTTGTCCAATTCGAGTTAGAATACTAGTATTTCACTTTACTACTTGTCAAATCCATTTCAGTGAAGTAAACAGATGCCAGTGATATCTAGTTTTTGATGACTTTTTGGAATCTGTGTTTTGACCTTTACTCTCTTTGGTACATTTCGGTTAATGAATAAAACACTTTGCTAATTCGTTCTCACTTGACCTCTGCTCAATCGGGGCGTTTTTTTATAATGCGGACGACAGATTCACTGGATACGAAGATTGGCGCCCAATTACGACTGGCGTCCCGTTAACCGAATACTACCTGTTGTTTATTTTAAATAAATTGCTTATGTATATATTAAATAAATAAATTGTGTAGTTTGCTTATGTATATATTGAATAAATAAATTGTGTAGTGTAGATATTGAATGAATTACGACTATCGGTAACGCGCCAATTACCCTTTCTCGCCAAGGCCGCTATAAAAAGGAAGTACCGGAAACTGATTTCTAAGCATTACTTTGTTAAAAGTATTTTACTATATAATATTGTTCAGAATTCGAATTACAGCACTGCAATTCAAAACTTACCGTGATAGGTTACTTAGTCATTATAACAAACGTGATTTGCTTGCTGCAATGTTGACGAATAATGGGAGCATGAAGAATGCACTAGTATATAGTGTGTATAGGGTAAGGGCGGGGTCTTTTGACCATATTCTACCATGCAAGGAAGTAAATTAGCGAACAGAATTTTAAAAAGTGTTTCTATAGGTTTAAATAAGAAGGGTGTGTCAAAAGTAAGATCGGCTACTAATATCCTTCTTATTAAAATTATCTTTTAATGGCCAAATTATGTAGCTCTGCTCAGAATAGACGTGCTTGGAAAAGAAAATTACTCATCTGTTTGGATCTTTGGTAACTTGACGGTTTCTAAAGTGTGAATTAAGTGAACACATAATTTCCGTTAATAGTGTATGTTAGAGTTTATAAAACAGGTAAGGGTTATACGTAAGATATTGTGTGCATAGGAGAGAAGATTATGCGTCATGCAGTTATCGATGTTTAAGGTGCGTAGACTAATAAGCCTGCTTTTGCAGCTGAAATAGTTGAAGAAACGGTGTTATTGGGAGTTACTAATGTGAAATACGATAACAAGTAAAGGTAAACCAGAGGAAAAGTAATCAAAAATTTGTATTCGCATGCTGATATACTTTAGGGTAAATATCAAATCCTCAGGGACCTAACGATTTGTCCTTCATGAAGAAATAAATCTTACTGGACAGCTGCAATGATCAGTTCCAGTACTGCACTCATAGGCAGACATCAAACTTATCTAAAATAAATGAACCACCATTAAACATTATCTCAACAAGCCAAAGGTGGTTTGTGAAGAGGGGGCGGGGGGAATCTCAGAAGGTAGCGTGCTATGTTCGAAATTTGTAGTTCCCAGATTCGAGGTCCCAACCATGCCTGTAAAGAGATTTTTCTTTGCTAACCCTAGTCCTACCCACAGTGAGTAAAAGGGACACAGATGGGCTTGGACAGGCCACCATCTGTCGGATGAGACGTTAAGCAGTGACCCCGTATGCAAGATATCCATAACTTGTGCTTGTTAAAAATACGCTGGATGGCCATAACGGGAGCCTTCACCTGTCTCCTAACAGGTTCAGTGGATCCCCTTCCCCAACCTTCTTCGAACCCTTGGAGTCCTTGTGACCTGATCATTTAGCGCATTTTGCTCAAATAAAAGTGCCACTCAGAAGTAAAATAACAGTAGCAGAGGGTAAACACGCGAAAGACGAGAACATATAAACGCTGGTAAGATCGCAAACGGAAAGGAAGAACATCTAATTAAGAGTGAAGTAATCTCATGAGCAAAAATGCCATCTGAGCTTTTGCAATTGATATATTAAATTACGTAGAATGCTATGCGAATATATTATAAAATATTAATAATTCTTTAGCGCTAATTATACAAAATTGAAAATTCCTCAAGTTTATGTGTTTCATTTCCATATAATCCGCGCTAAAGGAAGAATATAAAAATGAATATTTCAAAGTTGAACCTGTAATCAAAGCATGTATCAAGAATATCAAACTTACCTAACATATTAAAATTCCTACTTATATGTGGTTTAATCTTCAACAGTCTGTTTCACTAAAAAAGTCTCAGATGTTCAAAAATATCTGTTTGACGTTCGGAAAACTAAATAATCCCTTTAGTTTTCCTCCATTGTCCTAGAATATCGAATCGATGATCGAGTTATTGAACTCTAACTGGTTTCCAGGGTAATGCAGAGGAAATGAGGATATTGTATGAACAGAAAAACGTAAAGCGATAGTGGTAGTTATCATTAAAAGGTAGCATTTAAAGATTATCGCCAAATAGTTGCGGAGTTGTTATGTTTCTAGAGGGTCTATATCAAAATATTCTTCATTTTGCAGCAGCCTTAACATTTCAGCGGTTCAGAGTAAAAAAAAATATGTATATATATGTAACATATAAAAAACCTTTTCACTTACTCCTCCTACGAAATTCGACAGTGTCTTCGATTGTCAAAATATTTTCTGTTAACGGAATATTCTAACAAAATATATGGATGTTGCAGGGTTTTCAACTTTTCTCTTCTGTAGCATAATTACAGATGTATCTACTAACTAGACTATAATATTCAACTATTACTGTCTATTGTACAATCGAATGATTCGAACAGCCCCCGTGCAAATCACACGGTTCGCCTGCCAATGATAATGCCACTCTGCTATTCGCCAACGTGCCAAATTTGCCTCGAGCACGACGGTGCATTTCGGCGTTTAATTGATGTCGCTTAACGTGAATCTGCATCGGAGAAATTAGTTCAACGATGGAGGCTTCCTAGAATCAGAATCGATGCTTCAGGCTAAAGACTGGCCTTCACCATCGACTCGTTCTACATTTGATTTACATTTCCCAGATCCCCATCGTGACTCTTAAAAAGTTATTAGCTGAATAAATTTCATATCCTCCATAGTTATCTTGCTAATAGAAGATATTAATAATTCCCAAATAAAGTCCCAGAATTACGTGTAATAAAATTATTATTTTAAATATTATCAATAAGATTTTGTGCTCACTGCAACAGGCATGAAAATGTGTTTATGCCATGCATAACATTCGTACTAAATTAAACATACAATCAATGCAATCAAAGCCCATCGCAAAACTATTTGCTATTTGCACATATCAAACGTATTTCACCAATGAACTTTTCACACAAATTGTATCGATTTAATTATCAACATTTCTCTCGTGCATATCATTTTGTGTACAACAAATTACTCAAAATTAAACTTTAATTTGTAATATATTAGTTTCTGTTCTAAAGAAAACGTTTTACTAGTAATTTAGTAACTAGAAATTGTTTATATGTATATAATAGTCTCTCTGTTTGTTTCACTATAATTGTTTCATCTATAGATGTTCCACCCCATGTAGAATAGTGTAGTAGATAAAATAATAGGAAGGCTAAACAACTTTTCAGAAGTTTATACTTACTAAAGTTTGTACACTGATCATGAAGATGGATAAAATTAACAGACGAGATGATTATTAAGCAGTGTAACAAAGTATATAACGAAGTTATAGATTTCGTCCTAACTATTAGAGCTTCTTCAGACATATAATGATTAGAGAATCCATTTATAAAAGTAGGTAAAATTTCAAAGTTCTAAGTCTTGCTTCAATTTGTAGTTGTTCAGAGATGCGATGCACGAGTCATGCAGTATGATAGGCGAAGTCAGCTGTCAAGAGAGGTGCTGGTGATTGTTGGGGAGTTATAGTTTGATGATGAATCTTTGCTTAATTACTGTGACAAGAAATACTGCAAAAAAATAATGTCTGCAAAAATACCTACCTGCAAAGAAACTTATTTTTGCAGGCTTGGTTGGAACTGGAAACTTGGGACTACAGATTGCAAACCTAGCACGCTACCCTCTGAGTCTCGACCCCCCCCCCCCCCCGCCCCATCACCACCATTTTTTGCTTGTTGAGATAATGTTTAGTGGTTGTTCATTTATTTTAGATACGCTTGATGACTGCCTATGAGTGCAGTACTCGAACTATTCATTGCAGCTGTCCAGCAAGATTTATTACTGCATCAAGGACGAATCGTTTTGGTCCCTGAGGGTTTGACATTTACCCTAAAGTATATCAGCATGCGAATGCAATTATATACATTATCAAACTATAACTCCCCAACAATCAACAGCACCTCTCTTGACAGCTGACTTCGCCTATCATACTGCATGACTCCTACATCGCACCTCTGCACAACTATAATTTGAAGCAAGACTTTAGTACTTTGAAATTTTACCTACTTTTGTAAGTCAATTCTCTAATCATTATATGTCTGAAGAAGTCTTAACAGTTAGGACGAAATCTATAACTTCGCTTATATACTCTGATACACTGCTTAATAATCATCTAATCTGTTAATTTTATCCATCCTTATGATTAGTGTACAAAATTTAGTAAATATAAACTTCTGAAAAGTTGTTTATCCTTCCTATTATTCCATCTACTACTCTATTCTACAAGACACCGTGTAACATCGATAGACGAAACAATTATAGAGAACAGACAGAGGGACTATTATATATGTTTGATCGACATTTTCACTGAGATATATTAATATTATATGTCTATATGTAATCTAATATATTTTTGGATTATGCTAATGATTCAGTTGTTCCAATTTTTCAAAGACAGTTTCTCAATGACTTCAAAGCGAATTAATTTGTTGCCATTATTAAGAAAGTGAAGGGGAGAAATTTTTAATAATAGTAAAAAAAAGAGTGGAATTATACAAATATGACGAACGATAATTGGTCGCTTTGACAAGATTAAGACATGATGTTATTCATATTTTGCAGCAAAGATGATCTCAGTGAAAAGAAACATCACTGTTATCAGCACATTAGTCTAACCTCATTTGCATTCGTATGATATGAAAACAAATACGAATATAAGTTTAAATATTTTTCTTTTAGCTCTTTCCTTAATTCTTAGGGAGCATTATAAATGTAGTTAAAATATCTGATACTTGTATTTTTGAAAAATAGATACTTTTATATTTTTAAATAAAATGTTTTTCGACATTGCTATGGTCACGTGAATATACAAATAACAATGAAACAATAATCGTACAAAATGAAATCCTGATATGTATACTAAACTTTTCGGGTATAATTTAGTGATTATGAAGTAAGGGAAACTGCAGTGAAATACATTGAAAAAAGGAATTTTTATTGTGAGAGCATTCAGATTGCTGCTGAAGAATTAAATCAATAGTAGCTGTACTTCCTATATAATATTTTATGCACATTGGTTTTTACGTTGGTTTGTTTTATCTCTGAATGGCTTGTCCTTGCACACAGTGGGCTAAATGGCCAGATCACAAGGACCCTAAGGCCTCATAGAAGGTTGAAAAAGGAGATCCACTGAACTGCTGTTAGGAGATAGATAGTAGCCTTCCATCAAGGCAAGCCAACGTATTCTTTAATGTGCACACATTATGGCTCTCTTGCACTTGGGCTACAGCTCTCTGCTTCATCCTATGGACGGCGGCCTTTTCAAGCCAATTGGTGTCCCCTTTCTGACCGAGGTATGGTGGGGTTTAGCGAAGATACCTCTCAACGCTGGCCAAGTGGAACTCGAACCGAAAATACAGATTACGAGCTTGGCGCACTACCGACTGAGTCAACAGCCTCTCAATTAATTTTTGGATTTTTCTTTCTGCTAAAATTATATCGTAAACTTGGGCGCTACCATAACGTGAGTTGACTTTGTGACGACTGACGAGAAAATGTATAGAATGAAGAGAAAGAACACAAAATTTTAGATCATCTCGTTCATGAGTTTGCTCAGGGACAAACATAAGAAAGCATCTGAGTCTGTCAGGAAGCCCACAAAATAAATAAAAGATAAACACAAGATAGCCAAAGAGTTGAAGACCTATAAACATACTTCAGAGTTAAAGAGCCGTGGAAATTACCTGTATGAACGTAAATGTCATACGAAGAAAAGGAATGAACGACCGTCTCGTCACCACAGCAATGCTGAGCCAATGGAGAGACGAAGCTATATTTGGTTGCTTCCCGGCTATTGCAGGTCTATTTCACGGCCAGCTTCATTCCGACAACAACCCTTACGGCAATGGCTACCGCTGCAATGCTGCGCCTACTCCAGACACTTGCCGTTATGAAAATGTGTGCCTCTCGCTCTTCTGCTTCAATGGAGAACACCTTCTTCTCCTGAAATATACATTGGTGGCCATCACCACCACTGCGAAGTCTGCCGAAGAACCAGAGTATACTTAAGTTGTTGGCTAACATGTAGAAATAAATAAAATAGATATAAAATGGTATTTGACCCAAATTCTGGATGTTCGGTTTTTTGAATATTAAGATCTTTATTTCGTTTAGTCCCTAGCATAATGTCGTGAAACATGTGGATATTACTTAATTATGCATTCAGTCAAATGTAGGCGGTGATTTTGCCTTAATCTTATTCGCATATTACACAAGAAAGATAATTACATTGTACGTTTCTTTTATTGGATTCATAAGAGAAAATTAGATTGCGACATTCAGAATGAAATACACAGCACCTAAAAATAATATTAGAACTTATTGCAAACAGAAAATACCGAACATGTTCACATTTTCATATAGCATTTGAATACGTTGTGTGTTTAAAATTCCGCTCTACATGCATTGTCGTATATTGGAGTTTACAGATCGCATAATGGAATTTCCAGGAGCTTATGAAATCGTTTCTTTATCGTAATTTTGATTGTGTCAATCCAGAGTAGTGTCTCAGACACAATATAAAGTAGTTTCACTCTTACTCAACAATTTTCCAGTGAAAGTCTAATATTCATAACCACAATTAAATACTTTAAAATGTGCATATCTTATTAAAAGTATAAATCATATCTACTTAACGTTTGTAAGAATGATTATAATTTTAAGCTAATATTTAAAGAAAAATAGCACTAAACATTACTTCTTTTACAGTTGACGATTTACTTCTTTGATATATTCCCCCTCCCCCACAAAACTTAATAGATAAATTTTGTAGGACAAAATTTCAGATATAAATAGCTATTAAAATATGTATGTCGTGTTCGAGTAACATCTGATTTCTTGAATTATCTACATAAAATATAAAAAAGACAACAAAAGACAAACTGTAACTCATTTAAATAGAGGCTTGAAATTATAAGCTTTGAATCGGTCGGAATTTTTCGTTATTTTATTTTTCTTTTTTTGCGGTTTTTTTAAACAAGTTAATTTACAGAGAAACAGAGCAACATGGCTAAAACGTCCTAAATTCATGCCACGTGCAGAACAATGCGACAGATTATGTCTGAGCGTGAGTAGTAATTAGACTGGTAGGATTAATCATTTTATAGCTTGGAATGATTGTTTAATTAAAATATTTGCTTCAATTACTATTCTGCCTAATTCCCTCTCAGTGATACTGCACAACACTGTTTATATATACGAAGATTATTTATATTATAACAATAAATATGATTAAATTGGAGAAAGTACAACGGGGAAAAAGGCACGAAAAAATCCTTAATCCTTACTTGAGAATAAAAATTCGAGATAAAAAGACAGAGCTAAAAGATTAGTTACGTAATGATCACGTTGATTATACCTTTAGCATGAAAATATAAGCAAGTAAAAATGCCTTTTGGAAGGGAACTTAAATTTTTTGTTATGATTTACAATGTATATTTAGAGGACAGTGATATTTAAAAAAATATAATGTTCCTAAGAGGAGTGGAATTAAAGCTCCAGTCGACTACACCATATATACAAGAAGTTTTGTATTTATAGATGTTTCTACTAGTATTCCGCACAAAATTACCTTTTTATGTTCTGAAAAAACTTTAAATTGCACCTGGGATTTTTTTATTTCAAAAGCGTAAAATAGATTAACATGTTTTTTTTTTTCTTTTCAAACGACAGCAAAGAAAGTAGATGAGATCCAAAACAAGCTTTTGTAAAAAATAAAAAGACACGTCTTACGAAACACGTCTTTAAATAAAAATATATGCATGCATATGAAGCAATATCAAGGCATTGTTAATTAACTTACATTTCAACTTTTCCCTTTTCCCCTTCGCCTAGGAATCCATAAGTTTCCTGCGATGAAGAAAAAAATTACTTCGTACCCAACTCAGAGTGGACATGAAAAAACAAACTGGACACGAGGATTCCGAGAATTAGAGAAAGTCTAATTCAGAAGAAGAATATAAAAGCGAATAAGAAAAAAATGCACACAAGTAAGAAACTGGTAGAGGAAGAACACACAAAACAATTTTAATGTACTAGGGAAGAAGGATATATTCTAAACAGTGAAATTAGCAATTACAAACAGTCAAATTAGCGTTGTTTCTTTGATGATTTTTATTACAATGCATGCAGGGAAAGAATTGCAACTTCTGCGCACAATTAAATCCTTAAACCATAGATGCAAAATCTTAAAACGAAGCAAATTTTAAGCTTCTACAAAGGAAAACTATTTATACTAAATAGTTTTCCTTTGTTGGAATTTATTGAGTTTTATATTTTTGTTAAAGATATCATTATATCTTTAACAAAATGGTCATGCACAAGTTTACACTTGTTCGTAAAATTTGTCTCATATCCTCGTTCAAATTGAATTTGAAAGGTTTCACTAATAATCAATTTCATTATTCATTTCCCGACGATTCATTCGACACTATTGGCCAGCGAACTGACACCAAAGGACAGGGAAGTAATTCTTAAGAATATCTGCCATTAATCATGAATTTTCAACTATAAAAGATAAAGGTATATTCTAAAACTTCTATTAAGTTTACAACACACCCTATTATATTAATAAAGTATGTTAATTAAAAACAACAAATTTTGTTTTGTAATTTATACTCATTAATATCTCAGAAAACGAAGACCAAAGTGCTAAAAGTTTTCTACAAAATCTTTGCTTCTACTTAAAGACACTATACCATTATTTATTCCCGGTACCTCAATTTCCTAATGGTTAGAAATCGCCTCAAATCAAACTATGTATGCAACAACTCATGCTCGAACCAAACTTTGACTAATAGTTTTCAAATCAAATAATCCGAAATTTTATCTGCATAGTCCATCATTTTTCTTCTTCAATAAGTTATGGTCACTTTTTTTTTCAAGTTGCACAATTAAAAACGATAAAAACGCATATTCAGAATCAAAATATAAATTTGAAACTTTTAAAATTCCTAAGATTAAATATTCTGCTTAACCTCTCATTTTCTTTTATTTACCTGAAATACGGATCAATATATATTTTGGTTTCAATTTGTTCTAGAGTTACGGAATTAGAAAAAAATTAAAAATGCCAAAAAATGATTAAAAAAGCAGAGTTTTTTACTTTTCATTTTCAAACAGTAATTTTAGAAATTAACGTTAAATTTTAAAGCAAATCTCTACCAGAACTTCAGGTATTCTATTTTACATTCGTTAACCACTATTTGCGATAGTCGTTTATTTTATAGTTCCGAAATTTTAAAACCTTCAAGAAAACGTCTATTCCTCTTTGTTCTTGCATTCTTTTCATATCTCGTTTTTGTTAACTGCAAATTAAAAGGAAGATAATAATTAATTTTTGTTTTACCACAGAGTTAAATAATTCTAACATTTCAGTTAGTAATATTGAGTTTGTAAAAACTTTGGTACTCTGAATTTTTCTCATGATATTCAGTCCTAATATCCTAAACAATTTTTGTTTGAGGGTGATGTGCTTTATCACGCATACTAATGAACACTATACGTGTGATAAGTTATCGAATGATTTCTCCTCTCATAGCTCAGAATTCGTAAGCCAATGGTGAAAACCTTTCACATCGAATACCTTTGTCGTACTGGGTCACCACGGTGCCTACAGCGCACTAAAACGTCTTCGCAAAACCGTGAAAAAATATTTCTGATATTAATTTGAATAAGACTAATGTAGAAAAAGGTATATATTAAAAAAATAATAAATAAAAAACAATGCCGTTACCAACATCTGATGAATTTCTGTGGAATGATCCATAATTAATGTGCTGCTCAAAGTAATTGAATTATTCATATCAACACTGGAAATCAGCATTCCCCACTCCATTATTTCTAATATTAGTGTTTGATAACAATATGCCACTGGAGGTGAAAATCTCAGTTGTTTCCATATATCTTAATTTCCCTATAGTATTTGTTCACGCTTTATAGATTTCTGGTATTTCGAATTTCAATATCAGCGTTGCTCGTTCAAAAAACATGTATAATATTTTGAAATATACGAAAGTTTAATCATTAAAATGCACTTCGAAATATGCACGGATTATATTCAACTTTTTGATGCGTATATCAGTTAGTTATTAATTATGTTTTAATTAATTGCTTAGCAATATTTATCATGGGCAATGCTGCTGTTGTAGTTTGAAACTCGTAAAACTCTTTAAATCCTGAATGAATATTGAAGGAAATCAAGATCAGTGGTTGTATAAAGCGTTCATTTCAGAAGTTACGGATCTTTGAGTGTGGTAGACATATTAGTTAGTAATAACTGCCAAAATATATGTTATCCTCTAATTGATTGGATAAAAGAGCTTACATAACGATATTTTGCTTATATGATTTTATAAAAGCACAAAGATTATGCACAATATACAAGAATAATATCATTTTATTCAGTGGATTCTACTGCACTTCATTAAACAAAATAGTTTAATACGTTTCTGAAATGTCCGTTGTTAGTGAGAACAGAGCCCAACATAATGAAATTTTCGTGATCATAATGTGATTTCGTGATCATAAACAGAGCCCAACATAATGAAATTTAATGATCGTTTCCTAAATATTTCGTTGGTAGGACTTAATCTATTGTTGGACTGCATATGTACGGCGTTGATGACTCATTTGGTGGCATAATAAGATCACAAATTGATATTCACAGTAAGAATAATTTCTTTCTTGAACGTTGCTTTTGAATTGTTTTCCATCTTGGAACGCTGCTCTTCGGAGCATGCCTTGTGCAAGGAGGAGCTGACTTCTTTCGCTGGATGAAACGTTAATCTGTGTCCTGTCTGTGAGACAAACCTTGGGTATGTTAAAGACTCAATGGACACACTCGACGTGATGTTTATGACAATGCTGCTCTGAGTTTTCCCAACCTTGTCTTTAGCTATTAGATTCCATGCCAACATTCAGTTTATTATGTAGGAAAAAAGTCCCACTCAAAAACAAACCTCAAATTTTCAAGCATTCTTCGTCACCAATGCTAATATGAGAATCACACATTGTTGAAATGCAAATTTGTTAAAAAAATAATATTAATACTAATAAACAATGGTATAATATGATTAAGATTTAAACATTACTGGAAAAACATATTTATATGATAAACGTTCTTCTTAATGCTTCGATTTTCTTTATTGTTTTCACATTCAAACTACAATTTAATTAAGATCTGCTTTTAAAAAATCTCAAAAATTCAAACGGTGCTCTGTATGAAAAGAGACAGTACATTTCAAATACAGGATTCAACGTCGGTTTTTCCCTTTCATATGATGTGTCAATTCATTAAAATATTTTGATTAGCGTCCAAAATTTACGTCATTTTATCTACTTCGTGCTATTATATTATTCAATGTAAATGTTTATTTTTAACCATATCTGAATACGGGTTCTATACGACATTAATTTCTCACTCAAAATTGCAAATGACACTCAACAAAACAGAATATTTTTAATCCAATGATTGTCTACCGTTAATTTTTCTGCCTTCCTCGCTACGTTCACCTTACAATTGAAGGAACGTTTACAGAAGCATTAAATGAGATTTACCTTTGATCACCCACTAGACATTTCATTCAACCTCAAAGGCAGAGTGCAAAGAGCGAAGAGTCAACTTAATCAGCTACCATGTGACTAAGTGACATTCGGTATACCTGATTACTTATGGTTTGCCTCAAGTTCATAAGCTGATTAACTGCTTTCATTAGAAGCAAAATTAAAGGCTCACGTGATACTAATAAAAGTCACTTGGTATTTGCTCTTTATTATAAACAATAACTAATTACCAACTCTCTTAATGAGAGACAATAAACAGACGTTAAAGTCGGGCACTTTTCTGATTATTGTTGATTAAGCCGAACATGAGGTTAAATTCAAAATAACAACACTTTTATGGCTTACATTGTTATTATGCATTCTTTGCTTAAATAAAACCTAGGCTATAAATAAAACAGGTCCTGATTCAGATTGTGACAATACTTGAATTAAAAGCATTATGTGTTAACTATGAGAACTAAAAATGAAAAAAATACGATGATCATTATTTGCACTTAGCACAACTAGGATTTTTATCAGCATGGCTAGATTGTGGTATTCAAACCACGTGATACGGGTTCAAAGGGTAAATACTAAAGTCAGTGGTCAAGATTAATGGCAACTAGGAAGAATGTATAAGAAAATGCCTTTCTGATTTTGTTTTAGCTAATCGATGTTTAAAAATCATGATTTGAAAGCTTATGTAAATTCAGGTTGAATCTTTTATTGTCAATGTACCCTTTGTATTTAGAGGGAGTATTCATGTACTTTTTTCAGATTAACCCGTTAACCCCTTTTTGACCTTGGTGAGAAATGGGCCGTTGGTCATGGAAATGCTTTCTTTCGTCGGATGGAATGTTAAGACATAGACCCTTATGTAGCAGAATCAACCTATGCACATAGAAGAACACGATGGATGGTCTTAACGGTAGGCTTCCATCTGTCTCCAAACAACTGACCAGTGAAAACGCACGCACATGAATGGCCCATTCTACTTCCCGGACCTTCCGTGAGGGTTTGGGGTCCTTGCGACGTAGCCAATAAGCTCATTGTGAAAATATAGTGCAGCTCAGAAGTAAAACAACCCAAACCTTTTGAACGATGACTTAATTTTTATCTGAAACTGCATGCAATATTATTAATCCTAATTGATTAAAATACACGATATACGAAATACCAATGGAAAAGTTAAAATTTGCTTGAATGTACTTTCGAAAATATATCACAAGTGCTTATAAATAGGATAAATCAACAAAGGTAATTGGAATTTTAAACAAATAATGTAAATAAATTAGATATTAATTTAAGGAACTACATCGTAAGCTTTCCTCCTATCCAGCCAGTTTACTGGATGCATTAAAAGATTAAAGCATTCAGATAGGAGTGTTGGAAGTAAAATGACCATCAGCAGCATACGAATAAATGGATATATTGATCCCTAGGTTTAATCTACTGTTGATCCGTTATTCTTTTAATATCCCGCTGCATTTAGTTACTGTTATCCATAAATAGCTCCAAATATTATCTCACAGGTTAGTCCTGATTCAAATAGCTTTTGAGTCCCTCTTTTTGTTATATATATATATTGTAGCACATTTAAAATGGATGAGTACTGAGCGTGGGTATATATAAGTATTTTTTTTAAAATACAAATAATAAAACAATGCAATTTATTATATTAGCATGGATGACATTACTTATAAACAAACTAAATTCTATCGTTCATAAAGTAATAATCTTTTCCTTCAGACCTCTGTGGCAAGCAGCTGCTTGAGGGGGTATTTACTTTTTTTATTTTTATTTTACAGAACAGTTAAAACTAGCTGTGTCTACTCAGTTGATCAACGCTTACCTCTTATTTTTTCATAGTCAATGTCCTTGTTTTTATCCCTCACTTCAGGCACAAATCATTCTATTTATCTGTGTTAACTCATTAGATTTTACACTAATAAAACTAATCAACCTCCCGCGCACTCACCATATAAAAATATTTCTCTTTTCAAACAGTTATCGCGAATATACTGAGACTAATTGCACCATTTTTTTACATATTCACAACTCCAACATTGCAATTCTATCTTTCTTAAATTTCAGAATGGTTCTATGTTTAAATTCGTTTGTTACATAAATCTCACGCAGAAGCATAGGCGAGCGTTCATATCACGTTTTTCATAAACTCACTGAAACACGTTCATCTGTCGTAAAAATATATATTGTTGCGACAATATTGTTCAACAATATATATATTGTAATGAATTAAACGGATGGAAACTGAGCGTGAGTTCGAAAATAGTACTGAACATTTATAATTATAAAATAATGTAATTTATTACAAAAGTATGAATAAAAACATTTATATAAACTAAAGTCAACCCACACAAATCTTCATAAGTATAAAAAAAAACCTTTAGAAGAATAAAGCACCTTTTTACTATTGCTACAAAGATAAAATAAGGCTCTTACAATAGTCGATAAATGACAGAATCATATATGTGAACAAACCTGCAATCTATAAAGAATAGCCTTACCAATTTTCCAAAACAAACTAAATATAACTATAAGTCAATTGATGAACTCTTCCTACAGGAAAGTTGAGATCAGTTCTTCTTGTTCGATTAGCATATACCCTCCTCAGCCACATCATTAAGTGTCCTAAACATTCTTCTTTTTTTTACCATTCCGCTAACAGGATCAACACTAAAAACTTATTTAATCTCCCGCGAACACACCAAATAAAATCATTTTTGTTTATACTCTAGTGCACAGACAAAGACAAAATTCCTTTTCCTTCACATTTTAATTCCACTTGATACAACAAATTATTCTTTTTTTTCAGTTAAGTTCGTTCGAAGTAGTTAGTGACGTAATTCGCACGCTGAAGTATATACGAGCATCAAAATGATACATCAAATCACAAGTTCATTGTGGCACGTTCACCTGTCGTAACAATATATTAGGTATTGGTATATTCCAGAGATTTAGCGATTCAGGACTTAGCTGAAATGTAAAAATAAAGCAGAGCTGTACTTTTCGAGAGCGAACCAAAGAAACGTATTGAGAAGTATACGAATTATTTTTATGTTATGCAGAAATATGCTTATATCGTGAGAACCGCATATAAAGCAATCTATTGGAGGGTTTCCGAGCAAAAATAGATGGGTTTTCGCCATGAAATTTATTTTACTTAATAATATGTACAGAATTTTTTTAATATACACATATATCTGAATAAATAAATTCAAATAACATACGCTTTTAAGCATGATATTCAAATAACAATCACACGGTACTGTGTTTACAATCTAGTAATTCAAAAATCACCAAAGAATTCATATTTAAAAACGAACAGCAGCTTTTTCCATATAATTAGAAATTGAACTTTCAGAGACCTACTAAACACTTACAGAATATTCATGTTATGCTAATAGAAAGTCTGATTAGACATTCAATATTTTGGATAATAATGTCTTTATGGAACTGAAGCTAAATTATAGATCTAAATCAAGTCTATCTAAAACTTTTAATATTATAAATACTATGTAGTATTTAAAAAAGAGTTATGGTAGGTGGAATATTTAACAGAACTTCTACCCCTTAAAAGCTTCGTCAAAATTGCGAAAACTAAAAGAATTCAGACTAACTTCTAAATAAACAATTATTTACAAGAAATGGTTTGGCAAAAGTAATTATTTACATTTTGTTTAGCATTCCATATACATTTTTATGATTGCCTAATTTTGCTTTGAAATATTCCATCTTCTATAGCTTTTAAATACTAAACAAATATTACTGAAATTCAGGCTTTAAATAGACTTGATTTAGATCTTTAATTTACCTTCAGTCTCATTCCCATGAAATGTGCGTTTGTTAAGATATTGAGTCTCTAATATGGCTTACCACTTACATAACATGGGAATTCTCTAATGATTTTGTAGGACTCTATACTTGTATCAAACTCCCGTATTACGAAAACTTTAAATATCATATTTTGAAAATGCATATTTTTTATTTTCTATGAGAGAGCCATTTCAACTGAGGATGAATTGCAAAAAATCCTAAAAGCTACGAAACTAGGCAGAACGATAAATCTAATAATATCCTCACAGTGGACACCTTATACTAATTTGTAAGAAAGAATTGTTTTTAATAAATCAAAGTAAACAATTTATCGAGTATGACGTCGCATTATATGTTAAAGAAATCTGCCAAAAAAAGCAAATGAGTTTAATTTTACGTGCAAAATTTATATACATATTGTTTAAGCCAATAACACGTCCTTAATTAATTTAAACACTAAAACTATCATTCAAATAGATGCTCACCAAGAAAGCGTTAACTATTAGGCAACACAAAGACAACCAGTGTTCCACATTTTAGGATTTCTGATAAATATTGGAAGAAGAAATGAGATCAACATCTTTACAATCCGTGTTCAGTTAGTACCATTCGTTTCGATCTCCAAAGTTCTTTGCAGCGAGAGTATGATGACTATATTCTCAAAGGATTAGAAACGAGACTATTGTTTATAAAATGTCACTGATTGCTCCCAGAGACAATGCAAGCTAAACCATATGAAACGAATGAAATGTCAGGCGAAAGTTCTTTTGGTCCTGATCTATTTTCTTTCAAACAGATTGCCTTATTAATTTATCGCCATTGCTATTTAAATATCTACATAGGTTTATTAACTTGTGTGAGAGATTAATGAACAATCTTTTCAGAAATATGCCAGACAAAAAGCAACTAATCGCACAATGAAAAAGCAAAACCCAACGCTACTTCACAAAAGCATCAGAGCCCAGATGTCTTTGCATAAAGCAAATAGACTCTTTGGAGAGCTGAAATGGCATTAAATCAAATGATCGCGCGATAGAGACGCTTTCCAGATTCGCACTGCAGCTTGTGATCTCTTTGTAAATTTGCAGAACTATAGTTAACAAATGCTGCACAGCAGAATGAGATATTAAAAGTCTTTGTGCTATCGCAGAACAGATAATTAAAATATGCCACCCATTTTCAGCCTTCCGAATTGAAACAGAATTGTATTAATTCAACTCTCGTCTTTGGTAATCTATCACTTCACATGCTGATAAATATTTCATCAGAAAAAATATACAGCAATATTTACGTAAAGCTATGATTAATATGGAATATATTTACAACACTAAGATACATTTCTCGTAAAATATATTTTACATCTTTTGGTAAGTAATTATTTCATCTGATTAATATTTTACTTAATGTTTGTAACACTTAGTTTTTAATTTTATCTTAAGAGTCGGACCACTGCAGTTATTTTCATCAGTGTTTCAACGTTTCATTGAAAGAGATTAGCCCTATACAGAGATATCGGACAAGTTATATTTCTCTAACTCGAATAACTTAAAACTAACATCAGTGAAAGGCTAACATGAAGCGACTAAAGAAATAAATAAACTAGAAATCAATCGGTGGCTTTGGCACCTCTTAATTTCTAGCCTGTCACTACGACCCCTATTTGACCTTTGCTGCAATATCTGATCTGAAAATCTCTCTCATTTGCAAGTTCTACTGCTTGAAATAGCTCTATTCACCTATTGTTAGCTCTCCAAAATTTGACAAAATTACTGAGATCTACGATTTCAATGCCCCCAGACGCCATTTATAACCCTCTAGCACCGGTAATCTATATCTGACCTATGACCTCGGTAACCCATTGCAAAGAAAATTTCACAACATTTCCGAGATCTTCGACTCTAAATACCCGCGGGAATCAATATTCACAACTCTAGCACCGATAAATCTAAATATGATCTTTGACCTTGAAGGAACATCCATATCCAAAAGTTCGTAACGTTTCCACATTTACAGCCCAAAACACCACCAGACACCCATTTTCCCGTTTCTAGCACTCGTAGATCATGTTTTGACATCTACGTGACTTCCATTTCACCTTAAAAGACACGGAGGTCAAATTTCTGATTGTTCTCGACAACTACGACACGTATTACCTTAGGTAAAATTTTCAGTGCTCTATTATTTTTGCATCGTAGTTAGAATTAGCGTGATCCCCAATCAGCCGTCAGTCAGTCACTCACTCATAATCGTCTATGTATATATAAATATACCTAATATATATTACCCTAAAATACTCATTATTATAAACAACAAAAAGTATATCCCATCAATTCGAATATTTTGAGAGACCGAATAACAAATAGTTGAATGACTTATTTACAAGATGTATTATCAAATTAAAAAAAAAACTGAAGTTTCAGATGCAAAATGTAAATGATTCTTCCTCTTCCTATGCTAAAAGCTTTCTTTAATTTTCAGTTCTGTTTATATTCTCTTTATCGCAGCGAAACTTGAAAATGAACCTCATTAAAACAATTATATGGATTCATAACTAACAGCATTTTTTTTAATTTCTTATAAAGTTGTAATTCCTTGAAATTACAAAAAATGTAAAACGATGTGAATAAAAATAAAATAGAATTATGGGGAAATATTTAATTCTACTAATATTTCAAAAATTAAAGTCCTACCCGAAAGAAGCAATCACGCATTTTGCAATTTTTGAGAAAAGGAAAAATTATTGTCTTTCATTTTTTTTTCTGGTGATGCATATTTGTGAAAGTGGAAAAAAATCATTATTTTTAATGATTATTTATTTATCCTAAAGTGCTTGTCGGTCGTCATCATCACCCTCTGGCAGTCATGGGCTACGGAGGTCCAACCAGATTGTGCAATTTAGTTCTTCAAGCACATGTGTCCTGAACTACATTTGCTACATTTGGCCATTGTAGACCAATTCTAACAAGGTCCTCTTTGACATTGTTTGTCCACAGCATCCTAGTTCTCTCTTTTTTCTGAGGCCTTTAGGCACACTGGTCAAAGCCCTATTCGCTAATATATAGTTATGCATACGAGCAACATGCCCAAACCAACGGAGTCTCTCTCTACACAATATGGTGCTCAAAGGAAGTTGGCGACTTCTTTGCCTAACCTCATTACTTACAAAGTTGAACCAACACATTTCCAAGATACTGCGTAAGCATCTAAAATCAAAGGGATCAAGTTTCCTGCTACAATAAGAGTCCGAAAATTCGGACTGCTCGGAGATTGGGATGATCCGGATTTCTGGATTTTCCGGATTCCCAGCGTAACTTTTAGATTCAAATTTAAGGAGGAATGAAGAAAAACTAAACAAATAAATCATGATAGTATTTTTACTACGAAATAATAAAGTACGAATTTATTCTCGAAGTAATTCACAAAAACATTTTTAGTAAAAAAATTAAAGTTTTCTTCATTTTGATAACTTTATATGCATCTGATGCGCTTACTTGTGGATGAATACTTGTTTTATCGGAAGATTTATTTTCTTAACTATTTCAAGATTTTCACTCAGTTTTAATGTGGTTTTCTTTCCTTTAATCCCACGAATTCTATCTACTTTTGGAGCCATTATTATGGGGTTAATAAAAAATTTTAAATTGTACGTGTAAGCTGCATATGTAAATGAAAGCAGCAAAACAGCAAATAATACACTACAGTATTTACCGTTGCCACAGATCGACTGACTTATATGTTTCAAAATCGTGAATCATCGCAGATGAAAAGTACAGTTCCAACAAAGCGACATTGGCCCTTCAACCAGAATTCTTTAATAAGCGGAAAAATAACAGATCGCGATATTCACAAAGGTTTGCTAATATTTTAAAAGTCCGGATTTTCAGACTTTTACTGCATTTTGTTTACAAAGGATTCACGTTTCACTACCTTAAATAATCCTAGAAAAAACTTATTCTACGGCATAATTTTAGTCTTTAGGTGTATACGCCTATTTCTTCACACTCTTCATAGATTCTTAAAAGTCCCAGCGGCAATCCTTATTCGTCTGTTAATCTCATGCCGTACATCACCAGTATCTGTTACATGGCTCCCAAGATAATTAAACTGTGATACCTGCTCAAGACTACAACCATTCAGATTAACTGAACCACAGCCTACCTGACCAATTTTAGTTTTCTCTCTGTTATTACCAAACCTACTCTACTACCAGTCTCATCAACATATTAATGAAAGAGTTCATCTCATCAACATCATTGGCCCAAAGGGCAAATCATAAGCATAATATAAATCAGAAATTTTCATATCTATAGACCATTGAGACTAAAATGTTCCCCTTGCAGTGAATTTCGCAAAACATAATCAATAACCAAACTAAAGAGAAAAGGAGACGAAATGAGTCCTTGTCGAACACCAAAGGCAATGCTAAATGAATTGCTACAAGCTTTATCAACTCTCAAATACTATATATACTGTATACTCTCAGTGTTACGGTAAATAACATCCATAATGTTAACTAACTCGTCTGATATACCATACGATCTCACGATTAACCACAAATGATGACGGTAAACAGAATCAAAAGCCTTTCTGAAATCTACAAAGCAATAAAGAAAGGTTTCTGAAACTCTGATATTTCTCAAGAATCTGCCCAAGTGAAAAAATGTGATCAATAAATCCTTTACCATTTCTGACTCAACTCTGTCCATCAATAAGATACTTAATTCTATTAAGCATATTCATGAAAATAACTTTACCTGGAACAGAAAGTAGGCTGATAGCCCTATAGTTATCAAAAGAACTGTGATACTTTTTTTTGTAAAAATAGGGATATCGATTGCTCTGGTAAAATCCTTATGGATAATGCCTCTTTATCATGAAAGATATTCAAACTTTCAGTAAGCAAAGTGATAATAGAAACATTCCCACTTCTAAACCTTTCAGTAGTTCTTTCATCCAATCCTGGGGATTTATGCAGTTTTAATTTAGAGATAGCCAAAATAACTTCAGACTGTGATATAGGGTCAAAAGTAAAGCCAGTAATGCATCTATCATCATTGCAAACAATGAAATTAGAACTAACCATATTCTTTAGAACATCACTGAAATGCTCAGCCCATCCAGCCATGACAGAATCCTCACCTTCAATAATCTTAAAATGTTTATCCTTCGGTCTCTGTATACCGGTCCCTTTCTTCCCACAGAAAACATTAACTATCTGCTACAGATCTCTGCTGTTACGCTGTCCAGATGCTTCCCCTGTTTTTCAGCCAAGCTAACAATCCAAATACCTTATCAGCTGTTAATTGATCCTTAGCACGTTTATTAAGATCTTTGTAATGCTTTCTGTTAGAACTAGGATTTCTACAGTTCTTCGAAAAATAAGCTCCAGTTCCTTTTCACTCAAATAATTTTGCTTTCTCTGCTCCTTTTTGCCCAAAAGCGTACTTTTAGTTTCAAGAAAAGCCTCATCAAAACGGTCAAATTCTTCCTCAACTTCAGTAGTAAGCAATCCATGACTGTCATAACGACTAGTAACCTATCATGGCAAGCTTTGGCTATAGCTGAATCTTTCACAGTTTCAGTGTTAAATTTAACGTTTTAACTTTAGTAGTGCTTTAAAGTGTCTGACCCTTATATGTCCACTTCTTAAGTTTAAGTTACAAGACACTTTTAAGAAGATAATGGCAGATACAATTTCGGCTCCTCTATACGATCTTGTATTTCTAACAGAACTAGTCCGTTTGCTATTAACTAATATATAATCAATCATAATTTATGCAGCCCATCTGGTGAAACCCATGGGCATTTATAAATGTTCCAGTGTTTGTAATGCTTGCCAGCTATTCTCAAACCATTAAGTTTACTTACCTGTAGGAGACGTTGCCCATTGCCATTGCATCTATCAATACCAAAGCGATGTATCAACCCTCCCCCAAAAAAGAAAGAAATATGAAAAAGAAAAACGACATTGAATCAGTACCAGCTTTAGCTTTGAAATTACCTAGGACAAAGGTAATATTTCCTTTCTTGACAGAATTCAAAATATCCTGAAACTGTCCGTAAAGCCTAGCGTTCTCATCGTCATCGACGTCCGCAATGGGCTGCCGATGATATCATTCACTAACAACATATAACATTCAAATCTTTAAAATTTTATTGGCTGTAAGAAACCTTTTATTAATGCACTCATATTCAAGAAGAGCATCACTAGCGTGTCTGCTGAAAAGCAAACCAACGCCTTGAAATTGCTTTCCCTCTTCCCTCCCCGAAAAGAGAAATTTGAGATTATTTTTAAATATCTGACCCTTATATGTCCATCTGGTCTCTTGCAAGCGGAGAATATCTTGGTTACAACAGTGGAATTCTTGTGTCAGGATATAAAGAGAATAATCTCTGCGAAGTCCACACATTCCACGAACCTGTGGCGAGAAAATGGTTAGTGGGATGTTTAAAGAAATTATATTTGTTAACAGAGGAAGTGCCGACAATAATATACAGCTCCCTAATCACAGGCATGGAGCAAAGACGTGTTCCCTCCACTACTTAAGGCTGAAACTATCTACACTGGTAGACGAGACATCTGACTTCCTCCAATATAGGTTTGACGATGCTCGCAAGGGTTCAGGTACCAGCGATGGCCTTTGATCAGGATTGTCCACCAGCTGAAAAAACATATCCTGTGAATCTATTCACTTGGGGCTGTCAACCCACATACAAACTTTTTTTTGTCAAAGTAGGAACACATATATGAATGTGCAGCGTATCAAATGCAGATATTGAATTGTTCACTGAACTGTTTTTTTTTACTTTCCTATATTTTAAATAAAGAAATATTTTACACTATAATAAACATCAATGAAGAGAAAAGAAAAACAATAAAGGGAAATTTTGTAGAATAGCACATTATAACTACGTTTAATATATTATATCGGACTACATAAAAGGCCTATCATCATATGGCAACATATTATATTACTTATGCAAACTTGTTACCCACTCACAAAACTAGTAAAGGAATTAGGCTTCGTTAAGCCACCTGCGGTGAAACGTATTGGTCTTTGAGATTCAAAATATAACCTTGTTATATTTTGAATATCGCTATCGCAGCGAACCTTTTTTTTTATCTTGGCGACATATTTCTGAAATAATTCCTTTACCGCTACACACTTGTGATATAGGCCATTTTCCACTACAACACCTATAGTGAAAAGTAAAATTTTTGCTTTATTGCAATAACTGAATTTTCAATTCATTTAAGCAAAAACGCTTAATAAACTCAATATTTGTTTTAAAAAATATAATATAAAAACTTAAAAGTGAATAAAGTGCAAATTATTATGCCATATTATTATTCTTGAATTTTCCCTACTCACCTGGACCTTAGACGCGACACACTGATTGAGAATCACTGCTTTAGAGTAAGAGACAATATTTTTCATACCTAACCACTCGTCTTGATCGGTTATGACAGACAATCCCCAATGCTATTTATCGTAAAACTCAAACTGAACCTAGGAAGTTTCCGATAATGATTCTTTTTATCTGGTCGTATTCTTCCATTTTGAGGAAAATACTTTCCTCCACTCTGTCTCTCTCTCTTATCTTCTCAGCTTAATTATATTCCCAATTGGCAACGTTGGCTCGCATATTGTTTTAACTTTATTCAAATGTTTAAAAGCTCACAAGAAATGCAAACGAAATCTTCTAAATCAGCCCATCTGGAATCACAATAAGTAATGTTTACTCCTGATATGATATCTGTGGCAAGCAGCTGCTTCGGGAAGTATTTAATTATTTTATTTATTATTTATACGTAGCATAGTAGTAATCAAATAAATCCTTGCTGCTTATGGAGAAGGCAACATATACCGGCTTAGGTAGACATATTATTATTATTTATTGAAAAGTAAACTTTCTATTTTCTATCAGATTCATAGTTTTTCATCCGAAAAGGTTAAATTTTAGAATACTCCGTAATTAATGACAGTTCTTAGAAACTGTTGCGTTGCGAGCTGTGGATGAATTTGTAGTACGCTGCATTACTATTTTGTGCACTAGAGTTTAAAGTTACCATGAATTTATGAAGAGTTCGCAGTTTTTATTCACATAGTCGAAATCATAGTCACGAATGTTTGTTTTCCTGTCCATTTTGTCTTAATACAATGAAGCTACATTTCAGAAAGTTTTTCTTTGGAAAATCAACACTATTTCTTGTAAATGAGATCAATCACTTTTCACGTGATAATTTATATTATCATAATACTACATTAAACAAATATTTCTAATAATTACATATGGAAACAAAAGGAAACTGAAATCACCAGTTTTCTTTTAATTATAAGCAATAGTTAAATATTGTGAAACTCTTGTTTCTTTTGTACTATTTGAACTTTCTGTAGCAAATTATTGAAATAAAGAAAACATTTGGTAAAGTCAAGAATATATTCAACAGTTAACGTAATAGATACTTGTTGTGATGGAAATCGTCATTACGGGTTTTATGGTGTAAACTATGTGGATATATTTATATAAAAATTACGTTCATCGTCATCATCCTCAAGCAGCCATGGGCTACGGAGGTCCAACCAGACCATGCAGTTTAATTCTCCAAGCATATCTGTCTTGAGCTACATCTGCTGCATCTGGCCACTGCACACCAATTCTAACAAGGTCCTATTTGACATTGTCTGCCCATCGCATCCTAGGTCTCCCCCTCTTTCTGAAGCCTTTAGGCACACTGTTTATAACCCTATTCGCCAAACTATAATTATCCATACGGGAAACATGGCCAAACCAGCAGAGTCTCTCTCGGCACAATATGCTGCTTAAAGGAGGTTGCAGACTCTTTGCCTAACCTCATCATTAGTTACAAAGTTAAACCACCTAATACCCAAGATACTGCGTAAGCATCTAGAATCAAAAGCACCTAGTTTCCTGTTACCTTGTTTACACAGCGTCCAAGTTTCACTACCATAACTAACCCTAGAAAGAACCAAATTATTATATAGTCTAATTTTAGTCTTTATGTGTATACGCCTATTTCTTGACAATCTCCATAGACTCTTAAAAGTCCCGGCAACAATCCCTGTTCGTCTGTAATCTGGATCCTGTTCCTGTAATCTCATGCCGCATATCACCAGAATCTGTTACATAGCTCCCAAGATAATTAAACTGTGACAACTGCTCAAGACTGCAACCATTCAGATTAACTGAGTCACAGCCTGCCTGACCAATTTTCATCACTTTAGTTTTCTCTCTGTTTATAACCAAACCTACTCTACTACCAGTCTCATCAACTGCTCAAATGAAAGAGTTCATCTCATCATCATTTGCCAAGAGGTCTAAATCATCTGCATAATCTAAATAAGAAATTTTCGTATCTCCAGATGATTTAAGGCCAAAATCTTTCCCTTGCAGTTAATTTTACATAACATAATCAATAACCAAACAAAAGAGAAAATGAAATAAAATTCACCCTTGTCGAACACCAGAAGTAATGCTAAGCCAATTGCTACAAGCCTTACCAACTCTCACACACGACTCAGTGTGTATATACTCTCACACACGACTCAGTGTTATTATAGAGAGCTTTCATTATGTTAACTAACTTGTCAGGTATACCATATGATCTCACAATCAACCACAAATTATGACGATCAACAGAGTCGAAAGCCTTTTTGAAATCAACAAAGCTAGCAACCAAAGGTTTATGAAACTCTAAACATTTCTCAAGAATCTGCCTAAGTGAAAATATCTGATGCACACATTCCCCTAACACTTCTGAATTCACATTGCTCATCACGCAATTGCCTTTCAACCAGATTCTTAATTCTATTAAGCACAATCATGGAAAGACCTGTACCTGAAATAGAGAGTAGGCTGATACCCCTTTAGTTATCACAAGAACTGCGATCACCTTTTTTGAAAGTAGGGATAATAATAGCTCTGGTAAAATCTTTAGGAACCACGCCTTTATCATAAAAGATATTCAAAATTTCAGTCATCCAAGTGGTAACCGAAACATTCCCAGCTCTAAGCATTTCTGTAGTAATTTCATCTACTCCTGGGGATTTATGAAGCTTAAGTTTAGAAATAGCCAAAAAATAACTTCAGATTGTGTTATACAGCCAACATTAAAGTTCCCAATACATTTATCATCATTACAAACAATGGGAGTAGAACTTACCACATTGTTTAGAACATCACTGTAATGCTCAGTTTACCTAGCCATGACAAAATCCTCCCTTTCTATAGCCTTACCTTGTTTATCCTTCAATCCCTGTATACCTGTCTGTTTTCTACTACACAAAACATTAACTATCTGATATAGCTCTCTGCTGTTGTGTTGTCTAGCTGATTCCTCGGCTTTGTTAGTCAAGCCATCAAGCCAAATATTCTTATCAGCATCTAACTGATCCTTTACACGTTTATTAATCTCTCTGTAATGTTTTCTATTAGGACTAGTAATGTATTGATTAAGGACATTCCTGAAGTTCCTTCTTCCTGAAATAAGCTCAAGTGCCTTATCACTGAAAAAATTCTGCCTCCTCTGCTCCTTTTTTCCTAAAAGAGTACTATTAATTTCCGAAAAAGCCTGTTTAAAATAGTCCCATTCTTAATCATCTTCAGTGGTAAGCAAACTATGACTGTCATAATTACTAAGAAACCAATCATGGTAAGCTTTAGCTATAACTGGATCTTTAAGAGTTTCAGAATTAAAGGTAATTTTTTTAACATTAGCACAACACTTTTTAAGTCTAAGTTTTGTAAGACACTTTTGTCAAGGTGATGGTGAGTTCCAATTTCAGTTTCCCTATATGGCCTGGTGTTCCAACAGAAATAGTCCATTTGCTGCTAATTAATATATAATCAATCATATTCTTATGCAGCCCATCTGGTGAAACCCATGTGTATACTTATGTAAGACGCGGTGTTTGTAATATGTGTTAGTTATTCTGAAACCATTGAGTTTACTTACATGTAGGAGACGTTGCCCATTTTCAGTGAAGCTACCAATACCAAAACGACCTATCGCCCCTCCCCAAAGGTCAGAGTCAGTACAAACTTTGGCATTGAAGTCACCTAGAACAAGGGTAATATCTTATTTCTTGACAGAATTCGAAATATCCTGAAGTTGTCCGTAAAACCTATCCTTCTCATCCTCATCGGCATCCTCAGAAGGGGGCAAAACAGCAGATAACATTTTAGTCTTTAATACTTTTGGAATATTCTGCTGCTTAGAAAGGAATTAGCCGGTACAAAACTTTTACTTTGAAACGGTTGTAACGATTCGAAATCCATATTTAAGTGCATAACCCAAGTTTAACGTGCATACAGTATGGCTTTCTTTCGGAAAAGACTACAGCTTAATGTCTCATCCGACAGACGGCGACTTTTGAAAATCCAGCTGTGTCCTTTTTCTCAAAGAAGGCAGAATGGGGGTTAGTGGAGTAAATTCTCAACACTGGCATAGTTGGGACTTCAATGTGGGAACATTGTCGAGCCTGGCGCGCTACCGACTCGGACAAACCCCGTCCCTCCCACAGCTTCTGCCAAACGTTATTTTCTTTCATTAATCGAATGCATTCACTCAGATTAATTTCTAAAGTAATGTTCAAAATCCCAGAGTATTAGGCTAGACGGTGCCAGTTTCTAGCAAAACACTCTGGCCGCACTATATACTGTCGCGTGACATATATTATGTAAAAATAGCATATGTCTTCTATATATATATATATATATATATATAATATATATAATATATATATATATTATAGATATCTTATATATCTATATATCTATAATATATATATATCTGTAATATATATCTTAAAAATGTCGAATGCATTTTTAATTTAAAGGTTTGCATCACAGAGCTACCTTACTGCGTCATGATGCACTCTTTTCTACATTTATCCACCTGTCTACCTCTAACGTTCTCAGCCATCTACGTTCACATCGTTCTTTCGCCATCACACTGGAATTCCATTCCAACAATTCTCCTCACATTTCGAAGCTTTCGGCTTTTCTAGCCTTCAATTAAGGATCAAACCAGGGTGATTGATAATTATTTTTCCGTAATTAATTTAACTTCAAATATTTGTTTTTGCCAGTTTAATAAATTAAAGTAAAAATCTCAATATAACTTTTGTTTCACAGCCCAAAATGATTCAAAGTAAATTGAACCCTAGTGTATGAGTTAAACCAAGTAGATATAACTAATGTTACCTTTACGGTTAAGAATACAATTTATATATATATATTATATATATAAATTGTATTCTTAACCGTAAAAGTAACATTAGTTATATTAACTCATACACCAGGGTTCAATTTACTTTGAATCATTTTGGGCTGTGAAACAAATGGTTCTTTCAAGGGTTAGTTATGGTAGTGAAACTTGGACACTTTGTAAACAAGATAACAGGAAACTAGATGGTTTTGATTCTAGATGCTTACGTAGTATCTTGGGCATTAGGTGGTTCAACTTTGTAACTAATGATGAGGTTAGGCAAAGGAGTCTGCAACCTCCTTTAAGCAGCATATTGTGCAGAGATCGACACCACTGGTTTGGCCATGTTGCCCGTATGGATAATTATAGATTAGCGAATAGGGTTATGAACAGTGTGCCTAAAGGCTTCAGAAAGAGGGGGAGACCAAGGATGAGGTGGGCAAACAATGTCAAATAGGACCTTATTAGGATTGGTGTGTAGTGGCCAGATGCAGCAGATATAGCTCAGGACAGACTTTCTTGGAGATTAAATTGCACGGTCTGGTTGGACCTCCGTAGCCCATGGCTGCTTGAGTATGATGATGATGATGATGATATATTTCGTTATTTATTTCATTATTTTTTAGCACAAATAGCATATTTTAATCGGAAATTCAAATCACGATAATTATTAAAATAAACAAAATAAAGGTTAAAATATTACTCGGGTCCTGTCGAATTGTCTAAAATATTCAAACTTTATTCTTATTGTGCAAGACCTTCAGCCAATCTTTGAAGATAGCTTCAAGTGATGGTGACTGCTATTTAGTCCATCTGCATTGCTCCGATACAGAACACAAGCAAAAGGAATGCTACTTGTGTTCTGTTTCAAATGGCATTTTAATATCGAGCAGTAGTCTAAGCCTGACTTGCTTTTCTGATGACACTGACACATATTCTTAAAATGATTCTCTATGATCCTGATTTAAAAATATTATTTTTAAGACAATCAGATCGCAGTTTCAAATCATAAATTAATAAATTTATTATCGGAAGGAAACATTGAACAACAACATTGTTTAACACGTATTGTGGAAAGTTTCTCACTGACGTCACAAACCAGGTCGGTGTTTGGACAATTTCCTAGTATCAAATTTTCAACTAACAAATATATTGTTGTTGTCATCAGGGCAACTAGCTAACAACCACCCTTGCTTAAAGCTGGCAGCAGGAACCGACTAAAAATGCTGAGAAATAAGAGGTGTGTTTAAATAATTTTATTCACACATTACATAAGTTTGGGAAAAATTGATTAGTTTAAAGAAAGTAAGTAGTTTAGAAGTTTATATTTGCGTTATTGCACTAGCTGAAATGACGCAATAAAATATTATATTAATGTTCTCCAACTTCTTTCTTTTAAATAAATATTCTTTCTAAAACCACTAATAAAAATTGTTGCTCCTTTTCTTCTGTAATGAATTTCGCTATTTCACTTGGTTTGAAAACCGCTATGGATTATTTTTTCATTTAACAACCTATATTTATGCAGCTGCAAACTTACCCAGTATTCAATAAAACATTATCGAATGTTTGTAGATAGATACACACATTATCCTCAGTGAAACATCACACTCTTCTTCGTTAATATGAAGTAGCATTACAGCAGATATATCCAGCAGCTGCTTTGGCTTACTTTTATGAACTCTACACCAATAATTTTTTTTTTATTTGCCCTTCATTCTCCAGGGAGACAAATTACACGTATCATGTCCCGTTGCCATGGCGAAGGTTTGTGTCCTGCAGCAGATATTATGGGGAAACATTTTGTAAGTTGGTCATTACAGAGATTTGGAAGGCGGATACCGTTCCGTCAGAAATATTATTTCAGATTAGATAATCTATTCTGACATATATTATGTAACAATGTCGAATACATTTTTAATTTAAAGGTTTGCATGAAGTCTCTCTTACTTGCATAAATACCACAACATACCTATTAATGAGATAGCGATTTTTTAATAATAATAATAATAATAATAATAATAATAATAATAATAATAATAATAATAATAATAATAATAATAATAATAATAATAATAATAATAATAATAACGATGATGATGATGATGATGATGATGATAGGCATGATTTATTTTTTCTACAGCAGTGAATGTATAATAAAAAAATCTTGAAATATAAAAGGTTTAAGAGCTTTTTGACAATCACCTTTAAGCAATGTTGCTTGTTTCTGCGATTTAACAACCCCTACCTCACAACACATCCTCTGTGAAAAAATAATTCTGTTACATTTTCAGGATCATAATTTAATATGAAATAGATATTACATATATTATTAACATAAAGGACGGAGAAAACACAGAAGCACTATCAGGCATGTCCTGGTTTCTAATACTATTTATCAACACATACACAAATACACAACCACGCCAACCTCGGACTAATCCACACCCCTGCATCAGAGCAATATCACAGTGATACCACTGCGCCATATAGGCGATAGTAATTTATATTGAATGTATAAACCATTATATATTTAATATATTATTATCGCCGATAACTTTAATGATTATTAATATCAATGTGGTAGATGATGTAATAAAAAATGTTACAGAGGAAGACACCTGTGCAAACACATCAGATGATGTGAAATATTACAGAGTAAATCAATGGCCTCGTTACCGATTAGTGAAAGTGAATTAATTCAGACAGCCTTCAGGCTTAAATTAAACAAATCGTCAGGTGATGATAACTTCTCAGTCTACATATTACAGAGAGTGATCAGTGTAATATCTGGAATTTTACTGAAGTATTACAATTTGTCACTTGCAGGTGGATTTTTCCCATCTTCGCTTAAGAATTCGTTGGTTACCCCAATTTATAAGAATGGTGATAAAATGCTTGTAGAGAATTATAGGCCTAGTTCATACAAACTGTCTTCTCAAAATTATTTGAAAAGTTAATGCATTTAAGGTTAATTAATTACCTTACTAAATATACTACACTATAGGAACACCACTATGAGCTTAGGAAAAATAAATGTACAGCTGATGCCACAGCTGAAGTAGCAAAATTAATTTATAATGGTCTCAACAAAAATGAAAGAGTGGTTGTTTTGTTTCTAGATATGTCAAAAAATTTGATTCCCTGTCTATTTATATTTTATTAAACAAATTAGAGGTTATTAATATGAAGGAGCTGTCACTGAGATGATTTGATTCGTATTTGAAAGTTAGAACACAACAATTCAAAATAAGAGATGTTTTGAGTGACAAAACTCAATTCGTTATGTTGTTCCACAGGGTTCTGTTTTGGGACCACAGTTATTCTCAATATATGTGAATGATCTATTACACAGTAAATTCGAAGGTAAGATTATTTCGTTTACAGATGACACCGCCTTGGTTTACTGTGATAAAACTGATGAAGAACTATGTATTGCTACATATTTAAGAACACTTCAAATTTGGTTTCAAAAGTAATTTATTAATAAATGTAAATAAACTGAAATATATGCATTTTAATACTGTTAGGGGAAAGTATAGGTATCTTGGATATTTATTCTATCATATGAGTGATTATAAATATTTTATCCATCTTCTAACATTTGTACAGTAGCTCAAAAATATCCGAACACTATGGTTGAATACAGAATTCTGAAAAAACTATCTGACAACGTTTTTTAGAAATTAGTGATCTGGCAACCTTCGTGTACTGTACACGAAGGTAGCCAGATCATTGATTTCTAAAAAAATCGTTGTCAGATATTTTTCCCAGAATTCTGTAATCAACGATAGTGTTCGGATATTTTATTTTGCGCGACTGTACTATAGATGCTCTCCCAAATCACTTCAGAGTCCTTGGGATTTTGTGACCTCTCCATTTAGACTACAGTGCGCATAAAAATGTCATTCAGTGATAAAGCAACAAATTCTCTTCTGAGTTTTTTATCTGCATATTATTATGATGAAAAGCAAGGTATTGTAACATGCATCTTAGAATCAGTATGTGTTTAAGAAGCATAAAAAAGAAGCAATTTCATTAATAAAATGAAAAGTCACCTGTCTTTTTTCTGGCAAGAGTCATTGAACGTTTCAAACGTTAATGAAGTTACTTGAACTTATGTACTTGATACACTTTAACACGTTTCATGAAAAAAACTAAAAATGAAATTCAAAAGCATCAAGTAGGTTATTAAATAGCGATTAGCATTTAATTTTATTTTGATTTGCTACATTACAGGAGAGCTACGAAGCAATTAATTAATTACATTTCACTATTTTGCGTATTGTCTAGTTTTTCGCTATTTTAATTTTATATTAAATATATTTTGAACTAAGAAAACAGTCCAGAATCTGCTCTCAGTTTCAAAGTCTTGTCAATTGTCGTTTTTACATCATAGTAATTCAAGGGATGAATTTATTCTTATGAGAATACACACGAAATTTGTCGCTTTCCTCAAATTTTGCGTTGATTGTCAGAATACCCATAACTCACGAAATAATGCTATAAGTATTCTCGATTAAAGATAAAATTTTAACAATTTTATTTTTGCACTCAACGTTATTAAGTTATCGGATATGATTTTAACATCACAAAATGACCAGGCAAATATCATAAAGTGTATCAAAAGAATAGGTAACGTATCAATAATTAACTTTTAGAAAAATAATATATATCGCACTGAATTACCCAAGAGTAATCGTTTACTCCAGGTGTTCTCAATTTGGAGTACGTGGTAAAAGTTTTTGGGATACGCCGTGAGAGCTCAAAACGTCGTTTAATCTAGTAACAAAGTCGCTAAGTTGGCAACACTGCTGTGCAAAAATGTCATTTTTTTCTGTTTATCGATATATGCAATTTATGAATACAAAATTTAATGTGTATATATATATATGTTTTATTTATTCCCATTGTTATACTATAACTATAGTTTTATCTATCTATACAAGGGGTACGCCAGTTACAGACACATTTCCAGGGGGTACGTGAAGCATAAAAGGTTGAGAACCACTGGTTTACCCAATGGCAGATTTTCGATCTGATCTAAGAAATACAGCACATGCAAACATTTGCTTTCAACCACAATGTCTCGCATAAAGTAACTTGGATCATAAAATATTTTTTTTGTTCTGTTCCTCTATAACTCTTTCTTACAAGCATTCATGTATACATTCTGCACAACTTACAATTCAGAAGAAGAAAGAATCTGCACCTTGTTTGGCAAACCTCCTCGCTACAGCGAAAGAAAACACAATGTGATTTAAACTTTAATGCAAAGAGAGCACTCTACAAAGTTACTGAGGAGCCTCGGGACCTTACTGAAATAATTAAAGTTCTTCTATGGAATATCCAAAAAGGAAAAAAGAAACCTTACAATATTATGGATAACATTAGATTTTTGCTGCTCCGAGTTTCTCGTGTTTACAAGAGCCAAAAGTTTGTTTTAGAACTCAGTCTGCTTTAAATTTTATTTTTATGGAACAGTCGTTCCTCAAAAGTTAAATAGGAAATATAAATTTTAATGTTTCAAGCAGCTATCTGGAAGAAGTTCAACATGTTTGAAAACGAGTATTTTAGGAGTGGAAGTAATTATTTATTTTCCTTATTTACACTGAGCATAAGGTTTTGATCAAGAATGTCAAAAAAAGTATGGACCTTAACCCTGTCAGCTTTAACTATTTTTTTATTTCCATCTCTTACGTTTATAAATCTCACGCATTTGTGAACATTTCTAAATTTAATCATTCAACTTTCGGTTCTTTGCAAGACATGTAAAAATAACTTTTTCTTAAAATATTATATATATTCGATATCCAACATATATATATATATGTTTGTATTATATATATATTCGATATCTAACATATTTCTTATCATCTTTAGTGTTACCTTTTTCACATATGATATTATGTCTTTGTTCAAGATTATTTCTTTCTGACTGATAGGACTGATTAATGAGTAAATTTACCTATATTTGTTTGCATAGACTTTGCTCCAGAGAAACAAGCTTCCTGTTATGAAATTATTCTTTTAATACATTCAATGGCTAAAATAGTGTATTTGAATTTAAAATTAATTTTAAATGAATTATTTCAATACCAATGTTGAAAGTTTTCTATTTCTTAAACAAATGCCCTATCAACATTGAAGAGCTGATGTTTCCTCTTCCAATACTATAACTCCGTGTTTTATACAGCTATGTATTCCGATTCTCCTAAATATAACTTCTCTTTGAATTTAAAATGTTGATGCATTTTGTGGTTATAGTGCTACAGAAAAAGGAAGCAATTTTCCCCCAAAGAAAATTCCTGAGAAAGAAATTTGACCCCATCCAGTATAATTAATATCCTTTTTGCAGCTGATTTACACCACTTGTGAGGGGTGGGGGTGGAGGTGGCTCAGTCGGTAGCGCGCCAGGCTCGTAATCTGTAGTTCTCAGGTTCGAGTCCCAGCTTTGTCAGCGTTAAGATTTATCTCCGCAAAACTCCCCGCCCTGCTCACGGTCAGTAGGGGACACCGATGAGTTTGGAAAGGCCGCCATCCTGTGGATGGGACGTTAAGCCGTTGCCCCGTGTGCGGTAGAGACATACCATGTGCATGTTAAAGAACACGCTCGCTGGCCTTGACGGGAGGCTACCATCTCTCCCCCAACAGCTGTTCCGGTGGGTCCCTTCCCCCAACCTTCTCTGAGCCTTCGGGCTCCTTGTGATCTGGTCATTTAGCCCATGGTGTGCAAAAAAGTGCCGCTCAGAGGTAAAACAACCCAACCTTACAGCACTTGTAGTTTCCAAACATGTACCACAACTACGCTTCGTTAGCAACAAATTTTGACCTCCTATAATACGTAAATATTCGTTTATGCCATATTCTAGCAATGTTTTGAAATATTTATACATATTAGTTTTGGAGTTATATGATATCTGATATTTTCTCCGCCTATTTGGTGCTATTGGCAACATAAATTTTCAGAAACCCTGCTGCGTCATGTCTCCATAGCGTTATCTCATTTTACTGTTCTTCATTGTCGATACAAAGATAGAGTATACAGAAGCTCTTTGACATTTTAAATATGTGCGGCGACTTTTGTTTTTATGTTACTTTCCTGGAGTTTTCTGTGCATCCATAGAATATTTAAGCAGCTATAAGATCAAAAATGTTAATGAATTTGCACTAAACTTTCTATATTTTCTGCAAATATTTTATATGTTTTACTTATTTTCTCTTCCGTTTTACTCCCTCTAGATAAACTCTGAATACATTAGAGGAAATCCCAATTTCTTAACACGATATAGGAAGTTAATATTTATTTCATCTTCCAAATTAAATTCCTTTTTATTGAGAAGATTATCGATATTCAACATATTTCTTATCAGCTTTAGTGTTAATAAACTTTTCCAAAATATGGCATTATATCTTTGTTCAAGTTTATTTCCTTCTAACCGATACGATGATTAATGAGGAAGCTTATTCGTATTTATTAGCACAAGACTAAAATTAATAACATCAATTTTTCGGTTTCCACTTCCGTGAAGTACTTGGTTATGACTATTTATCAACTGACGTTTTATGTCTCAACGGACTTTGGACATCGCATCAACAAGGACGGTCACTACTGCCCTTAAACGAATTTGCATATTAAGATACATTAGAAATCACAACTCATCCTATTCTATAGAAGGTTTGATAATAAAAGAGTATATATACACTAGAAGAAGTTCAAAATGAAGCGGAATGAAGCAATTGAAATGGGCTATTTACCACTATAGCAGTTTTTTTAGCAAAATGAATTAAATTGCCAGGGCGCAAAATCTCTAAGGGATCGGATCTAGTCAGAACAAAGTGATCCACTGGATAGAGGAAAGTTGAAAGGATTGCAGCGTCATCTAGCTTGTCCATTAAATTTTTCTAATGCACACGGAATAACGGTTTAACGTTCTACCCAGTGAACGTCAGCCTTTCCCATCGGTGACCATGGATGTAGCCTTTCTCACAAAGGACACGGTGAAGGTTAGTGGATAAAACCTCAACGCACATGCAGTGAGGACGTGAATTTGTACATCAGGTTTCGAGTTGAGCTTCCTGCACCTCTACATGTTGAAGGAGTATATAGGGTGTTTCAAAAGTAACTTTACAATTTGAAAGGCTGTACAATTATTTTGAAAAGAAGTATAAGGGAATGGAAAGTGCAAGTGTTGAAGTTGTTACATCTCAGTTCTAGAACCGCATACCGCCACTATTAGCGCTCCTGGACAGCCGAGACCAAATTTTTCTAATCTCACAGTTTGACCAAGATTATGAAGAAAGAAGCATATTTTTACAACAGGATGGCGAGAAGAGGAAGAACAGGAAGAAGAGAGCAAAACATCTCAACACACGTTTTCCAAATCAGTGGTTAGAACGAGCAGATCCGATATCATGTCACCTCGATCCTCCCATTTAATTCCACTGGATGCCTTATGATGATTTATTAAGGGTAAAATGTATTTTCTGTCTTTACCTACAAATGTTGATGATCTATGAGCAAAAGTTGCAAGCACAGATGTCACGACTCACATGCTACGTCGCACTTGAGAAGAAATTCATTTAGGTCGGATATTTGTTGTTACATCTGGAAGTCACATCGAATTGTCACTCTGATACATCTAACAAAATCATGGGTTTGCCTACATTTCCATGCATTTGGTTTGTATCTACCATTTATTACTAAATGTAGACATACCTATCAAAGTTTTAAAACTGTTTTTATAATATCGTGTATATCTAAAAAAAACAGGACCTTGTCAGAATTGTGTAGTGGCCGGATGCAGCAGATGTAGCTCAGGACAGACATGCTTGGGGAACTAAATTGTACGGTCTGGTTGAACCTCCGCAACCCATGGCTGCTTCAGGATGATGATGATGATGTATATCTAGAAGGAAGCCTTAATTCATGTCGCTATATTTAATGCCTAATCTCTTTGATTCGGTTCTAACTCTATATGTGCTGTTGAGACGTCCACGCGTCCGACATTAAAAGAACGAACTATTTACTCTTTTTGCATTTTAAAGCTAATAAAAATATTTTTGTTTATAAGATGTTTTCAAATGGAATTTCTTACCAGACTTTCCTAAATTCGAAGTAAATTGCAAAAAAAAATCACATATTCTAAAATACTGAAAAGCTTGAGCCCACCCATTTCATTCCTTCTTTATCTTTCTTTTCCCTATACTTTGTTCTTGTCCATTTCCTGGCTAATCGTATGATGTAATACTTTGCTATTCCTGAGTAAATGTTTTTTTTTTCTCAATATCTATGCATTGTATATACTTCCTTTAAACTTTTAAGTTCCAAACCAAACCACACTTGTAATAAGTATATGTCTAGCTTAATTTTTCACCTTTTTGGAAAAGTTTAGGCATCACGCAATTGGGCTTGTCTGTATATCTTTGCTTGGTGCCTGTATATGATTCTAAAGTTTCAGAATGTACTGGGGCATCAAACCATTTATAGATTTTCACTATCGTTTAAACCAGTTTATATGTTGACTTTGCCGTAACCCCCCCTTTAACGAAATACATTACTCTTATTGCATTCTTTTCGGTAAAAACACTTTCACAATCGCCTAAGTTTTTATTAAAATGTGCTTAAGTTTGCAAATGTTGTGTTCAATCACAAATGAAAGGTACAAAATGATGTTAAAAATCCAATATTAAATTATCGATTTTCTTTCGAAACCTTATTGATAGGGAAGTTGGGTTGGTTTGTTTCACCTCTGAGCACACTTTTTAAACGCAATGGGCTAAATGGCCAGATCACAAGGACCCCGAGGCTCAGAGAAGGTTGGTGGGTGGGGACGCACTGCACAGCTGTTGAGAAACAGTTGGTAGCCTCTCGTCAAGGTCATTCAGCGTGTTCTTTAACGTGCACAAGTATGGCTATCTGCTACACACGGAGCCACGGCTAAATGCCCCATCCAAAGGACGTAGCGCTTTCCAAGAGCTCATCGGTGTCCCTTACTGACTGAGAGCAGGGCGGGGAGTTTTGCGGAGATAAATCTCAACGCTGGCCCAGCTGGGACTCGAACCTGGGAACTGCAGATTACAAGCCTGGCGATCTTTCATTAAAGTCAAAATAATATTTAATGAAAGAAAACTTCTGAATGAGCCACCCACACCCTGATGTGGCTGGTAATTTCTGTGCTAAAATCAAAGCGAAGAGAATATTTGAATGGTGGAAAACATATAATTTTCGAGAGTAAGCAAAGTCTGTGAAAAATGAACTTTTTCACTTGTTGTTTCAATTGCATTCTTCACCATTTAGAGCCTTTAATTTTAGCCAGATCTATTAAATCCTTCTCCTCCAATAAATGTTTCCTGGCTGCAATCTATCCCTTGGTAGCATATCTTCGCTAATTTTCCAACCAGTGAATATATATAATCAAGATTAATGATGAACCGTTGGCAACTGATTCTTATCGGCATATAATAACTAATTCATCCTGCGTAACATTTTCTTTTAATATAATGCAAGAGGCATAAAGTTATATTTAATTCGTTTATTTTTGTCTTTCACAAAATAATGCATTAAATATTTTCTTTAATTAAGTTCCAATCACCTCACACGAAGCGTTTGTTCGAAGCCGTTTCTAAGGCAATTAAAGAATCTTTAAGGAAATCAAGCTCAACAGAATATTGATGACAAACTTTAAGTTAGGTATGAATTATTGCCAGAATGCAAATTAAATTCTACTTCATATGCCATTTGACAGAAAGAAGGACATAGAGGGCACTTTTCTATAACAGTGATAGACAAACATTTATTAATGGTGGGCAGGATTCACTTAGGTTATGAAACCGAGGGCGAATAACAAATATGTTAGCCGCATTGAAATAGAGCGATGAATCTGTGGACCAGATTGAAATAGTGTGACAAAAGAGTGGAAATAGATTACTGAAGTAGACTGAAAAGACGTAGGCGGAGACGGTACGCAAATTAAATCCTCTTGCAAGGAAAGTATTGTTAAGACTTTATCTAAAACATAAATTGCATACCCAAATTAAGGATAACTCAATCAGCCACACTAGTTCGACTATTAGAAATTTAGGATTGATTTCACTAAGAATAAAGCAGAGATTAATACGAAGTAACATTTTTCCCGCTCTCTTGAAAAATGAGATTGCAATGATAAAGCAAATAAAATCCATGATTATTTTCAAATAATGGAAACCAAACTCTTTGCCTCCAAAATCCTGGAAAATCGGGTGAAAACTCTTAGAGGTCAGGATGCGACTAACGGTCATATCTTACCGGCATTTAGTAAACAGTAATGCACAGTACCTTTTAAAATAATGCTATTATATTGTTTTAACTGACACGAAATGTTCTCTGTAATATGCCAATTATTAGTAAAACAATGTATTTAAAATTTACACTTTGACACGTCTTTATTATCATCATATTTTAACCACGTTTACAATTCAACTCTCTTGTCTTGAATCTGATAATAAGTTGGATATCAACATGTTCTAAGATGATAAATGGACTTTACAAAAAACTGAGATATTGATTCTTATCTGGATAGCGCTAGAATATTTGATTATGCTTAAAATAACCGTTTTATCTCTCCCAAAGGAAAAAAGTATGTACACCATATTTAAATAAAGTATAAACGTAAGAAAAGTGTTTGATTTTGAAATGACTTTAAATCTGCAATTACTGCAAAACATCTTTAATGAAAGAAAGTTTTCATGTTATCAAAATTAGCATTTTGCATAAATGTAATAATGATGGAAAAGGTTAAATAATAGCAAATAAAGAAATAGGGGAAAATTCTACGTCTTCACTGGAAAAAAAATTACAAAATTAAGTCTAAGACTTAGCAAAAAAGAATTTCATACTTTTATTATATCATTTGCATAAAAGTAATCTCTGATATCGGATTGGGTTATTGGGAATTAATAAATGTTTTATTTTTCTCAATTCAGCGGCAACCATGTAGTGTAATTTCAGAAGTTTCTACTAAGAATTGATTTTCGATAGAAAACAATTGCACAGGGATTGAAGGAAACTGGAGCCAGAAGAAAAGCCGACAGTGAACGTTCTTTTTTTTAGTTCATTGCTGTTAACCTGATCTGTGATTCAGATTTAAGTAGCTCCTCTGAATTGAAAAAAAAAACAAATTAGTGCGAAGGACTTTGTATTAGGCAATATATACCCTTCTATCTTGTCGAAGATATTCTCTGCGCATCGTATTGATTTAGGCTGCTTTACTTCCTAGAGCTATTATTATACCATAATCACAATGGGCTGAATGTCTACTGTTCCGTAGAAGCACCATTAAATGATTAAAAAGAAAATCACAAGATCCCACAGTTCGGAAAACTTTATTATGCCTCTTTGTTATTAATGTTGTAAAATTAAATTAAAAGGGAAGTGAATCGCATTTAAATTTTAAACGCACCAATTTGAGTAATTTTTCTACATATCATTTAGCAAATACCGTTCATTAAGATATAATATATCCCGGTATATAACACTTCGGCTAAAGGCGTCAAGTATTATTACTGTTATTATTATTATAGATCACGAGGTTTAAATTAATAATGACTATGCTCAGGGATAATTCTCAGACTTGGGTCCTCTCCTAGCATAAGGAGGTAATTTAAAAATACAGTTCGATATAGAAGTCAAGATGAGTTGTTAAGCCATGTATAAAACCATTATTAGGGTGATAAAGATATTTTAAATGCTCAGGAATATCAATATGATTTTTGATTCTAGATGTTGTAGGCTCCTCCCCCTTAACCTGTCGCTAATAATCATATTTTTTTCCAATTACGCATTATTATTTCGCTATTAAAATTTAAAATTACCCTTTATCTGAACAAATTAATCCACAGTACACCATTGATTTCCCAAACATTTAATCACTATTTGGCAGTTTTAGTATCCCTCCTCCTCTTCTGCGCGTGTCATGGGATTATATCTGGCAGAAGGCTCTGTCAACAAAATCATAAGCTGAAAAAATTTAAGGAGTACACAAAAAATAATTAAAGATGGAAATTTAAGAAGAAAATCTGACTAGTAAAGTAATAGGAGCAAAATTCCAATTATCTGGTCGAGGTACTCAGTAGGAAGACAAAGCGAAATCAAAAAGATTCGAACAGAAAGTTCCGGACCTTAGAGAGCACTGTTTCGCCATAGAATGTTTCGTCGAAGGAACTAACTTAGTGAAACTATTAAAGTTTTCTTAGCTTATTTTTTTCCTTCCCATAATAATGAATTGCATTAGCTGCATAGTCCATAATTGAACAGGATCATTTTTATAATGGGAATGAAACAAATTCAAGTAAATATCGGGGTAGTATTTCCTGATTCGTCATTTTTTATTAAGAGTGTTTTTTTTTCTTAATAATGCGATTGGAAATTTTATGTTTTTCATTCTGCTCAGGAATTCTTCCTATGAAGTGTTGAAATAAAATTGAAGCATTTTCACAGTAGCAGCCTCTGCCTCTTTCTTATGTCAGATTTATATTTGGCGTTTTGGGTTTTTCCTGAACAATTTGGTTTCTTTGATTTCTTCATTTTCTTCAGAGGAGTCTGTTTGACCGTCTAGACTGGATATGGATTCTTTTCTTACATTATATTTCGTTTCTTCCTTTACTTTCGATTTTTTTTTAATATGGTTGACTTGTTTGTCCATTTTAGTTAGTTGAGCTTTTGGGTCGTAGTTGGAGCTGTTGACAGTTTGATTGCTTCTAACCATAATTGTTCATCTGATTTTAGTTTGATATCTTGATATATTAAGGAAATTTCACTGATTAGGATTCTTCATTGGGATCGACAGAGATTTAGCTGTTTGGGAGTTTGGAAACATGTAGTACTTTTTTGGTAGACTTCCCAACTTGGAGAATTTCTATTTGTCTTTCGTTTATGATTATTGGTTCTTATTTTCAATTCACTAATTTTTGCTGAAAACTTTGTTTTTAGTAGAATTATGGTCAGTGATTTATTAATGATCTGAGCAATCTCAACTTTGCCAATACAGCTGATTTGAATAATTTTTTATAATTTGTTAAAAGTTCAACTCATGATGATGAATTTCAAAAACTCTTTCCAGTCCTGCGTCTTGCATAATGATAAGGAGAGATGAAGATCCTAGATAGCTAAGCTAATGATTTAGTTCCGAAAAGGACGTTTGGGAAAAAAACTAACCTGAAAGTTAGCGGAAAATATAAGCTACCCTACCTAATCTGTAGAAAAATTCTTTACTCTTTGAACTCCGAAACTGAACCCAAAATAATTTGTTTAAGTATCATGATGACAATAGTGGAAAGGAAAAAATGTCTTGAGCCAGGTGGAATCCGAACCCATTTTTTCCTGATGACATGTCAGATGCTCTTACCATTGGTCTACCGCCGGTAATCAATATATCCTCTCTTGCTGATATTAAGCTATATAGCATAGGTCAGTAATTTCAGAATAATTTCAGCAACTTTTTTGAAACCTAGAATATGTATTACAAATTATGCTAAATGCATTTTTTTACATATAAGAGGCCATTTTATTAGGTATAGTTCCATGTTATGCAAATAATAACTCAGATACAAAACTCGGTAACTTCTTAAATAAACTCTTTATGCAAATGTGACTGAAGATAATTTAGAAAGCTCAATAAAATACATTTAAATCCCGATTTCTAAAAAATATGCATTCAATATTTAATGAGGTATGGAAAATAAAACATTTAGCAACTTACTGGTTCTATAAAAAAGTTCAAAATTGGCGAAAATTAACCAAATTTTTACACAAACTGCTAACATTATCCTTACCCATGTGCATTTAGTATAACGATTATTGCTTTCTTCTTCACTTGTTTTTATTTCAGAGTGATTATTAATATTTCAGAGTAATTATTTAAACCAGCATTGCTTGCTGCTAAATATTTCAATTTTCTTAACTCTCCAAATACCGAACGAATATTGATTTTTATAAGATTTTTTTTTTAAAGATTGAAATTGAAATATATTTCATTGAGATATTTAAATTATCCTCAATCACATTTTTTTCATAAAAGCTTATTTAAGAATTTACCTGATTTTGTATCTTTGTTACTATTGACATAACATGGAATTCATTCTAATATCGCTGAGTGCATTTCTTTCTGTTAAGGTAGCATTTTTTTCTTCCAATGTCAGCAAGGAGCCTTTTATCCAACATTTCGCCGAAAAATTTTTATTATTATTTTTACAATGCTTATCATATGACTACAATTTCCATTTACTGAAGATTAAATGTTTATTTAGTCTTTTAACCATCTTTGTATTAAAATTTTTTCAAAGTGTATTTTATTATTTTTCAATAAGCAACGTATTCAAATTGGAAGTCTGTGCTAAAAGCAAATTAGATGTTTCTCGATTTTTCTTATGACCCAAACACTCTGTAAAATATCCTTTGTCCAAAGGACAACATTGCTCATCTTTGTTTGGACCTTCTTATATCTATATAGAATTATTTCCATTCTTTCTTCTTCGTAATATCAGAATGTTCAATTCACAGGGAAAGAAATACATATTCGTACCATAATGAATTAAACATTTCTAAATACGTAACTAGACTTGCCAAATAATAATCCACTAATTATTGCCATAAAAACAATTATATGATATATGTAACCACTATTTCAAACAATTTCATAGATCCCAATTCATTATCAAACTAATTGAAGCAAGAAATGACACGAGAAAAATATGAAAAGAAAAATTATTCAAGTATAAATTTGAATATATGATCTTTGTCAGTTTATATTACGAGAATTAATATGTTTTTTTTTTAAGAAAATAATCCAGTGGACATAATTTAACACAAATTTTGCACTATCAAAAAACCTACATCGGCTCTAATTTTATTTTGGTTTTAAATTGCTGTTAAATGGCAGAACAAAGTTTGATGAAATGCAATGCGCTGACTTCCGAATTATTGTTATTACTAGATCGCAATGTCCGGTGAGAAAATATCAGAAAATGTCATTAACTGAAAATCATGTCAAGTACAAAGAAATCAACGGTATTACCATGGTAGAGTTTATTTAAGCCATTCATGCTTTACTGCAGCTTGACTTTTCATTAAATGCACGCTGGAAAGGCAAATTCCTGGCGATTTTAATAACACTGGGCAACACATAAAAAGGTTTTGAAATGAAAATAGCGAATCTTTACTAATTTTTAGGTGCTGAACACGAAAATGACAATAAAATTTGTCGATTGGCTCTTGTTTAGGAGAGACAGAGATTATTCATGTATAAACGACTCAGTCTGCATTTAGTAATAGGTAACCATTTCGCAACGCTGTATTTTAAACTCCAGATTGCAACATATTGTGTTGTATTGCATCAGCCCGCCAAACACATAACTCCCGGAAGTATTGCATCATTGTCTGATGCAACGTAGTTGAATCATGACATCCCGGCTTTATGATCGTGGACAAAAGATGATGCAATCACTAGTTGTAAGCGACGTCTCGTAGGATGAGCAAGTCTTTTCAGCGACTCCCATTTACCCTTGAGTCATAAGTACAACACAAGTGATCCTTGCAGTTTTAATCCAGCAGTAGTGATGCTCGTAACTGTGTTAATAGTGCAGATATTTTGTTACATTTGCGGGAAAGTGACGTATGCAAGCTAAAAAAGGGCAATAAGCAATAGTGAAATCTTCGTAATGAGTTTTATTTTGGATACAAAATCGGGTACCAGGACATAACCTGGGCCCCACACATATGCTGCAGCATGTATGCAAGAAATCTTCCGAAGTGGCTAAAAGGCAAAAAAGTGGCGATGCCGTTTACTGTTCCTATGGTTTGGAGAGAGCCAAGCAATCACGCAAATGACTGCTACTTCTGCGTGGTTCCACCTGTTTCTGGAAGCATCACAAGGAAAAAGAAGTGGATAATAGCATATCCAAATATACAATCTGCTCCGACAGTTACGCACGGCGAAGTCCTTCCCGTTCTCGAACCTTCAAAAGAATTTTCCATCGATTCAGACAATGAGGAGGGAGTCGAACCGACGTCGGGTTCTCCACAGCCTTCAGTGTCTAATGATGATCCATATATCTGCCACGGTGCGTCATGTGCGCCACACATTCTCATCGAAGAAGAAATGAACGATCTTGTTTGCGATCTGGAGCTGTCTAGGACAAAGCAGAGTTACTTGGATCAAAACTTAAAAATGGGATCTCCTCAAGGAAAATGTCCGAGTGACTTCATTTCGAACTCGTCATCAGCAGTTTGCACCTTACTTCAGAAAGGAAGATGATCTTGTGTTGTGCTCCGATTTAGATGGCCTGATGAATGCCCTCAGAATCAAACATGACCCTCAAGAATGGTGACTATTCATAGACTCCTCGAAATTGAGTCTCAAGGCGGTGTGGCTGCAAAATGGAAATCGACACCCATCCATTCCGGTCGGACACGCTGTCTATATGAAAGAAACCTATTACAACCTAAAACAGCTGTTAAACTGTCTTCAATATAGCAAGAATAGCTAGCATCTTTGTTGTGACTTGAAGGTAGTGACTGTTGATGGGTCTGCAGGTAAGATATACGAAGTACTGCTGTTTCTTATGTGAATGTGACAGCGAGCAGAGACTGCATTACGTGAAGAGAACCTTGCCTAAGAGGAAATCTCTGAAGGTGGGAAAGAAGAATGTGGAACACCAAGCACTGGCAGAAACGCACAAAATCCTGTTACCATCCCTATACATCAAACTCGGTGTGATGAAAAACTTCGTAAAAGTCACGGACCGAACTGCATCAGCTTTCAAGTACTTGGCTGACAAATTCCCTCGACTCAGCGAAGCGAAAGTTAAAGAGGAAATTTTGTGGGTCCTCAGATCCGCGAGCTGTTCAGAGACCAGATGTTCGACAACCTGCTTCAGGGTGACGAGAAAAATGCCGGGGACGCGTTTCGTCTAGTGTCAACTAAATTTCTCCTGAATGTCAGGGCAGACAACTACAAGAAATTGGACATGTTGTCTCTGTATCACAAACTTGGCTGCAATATGTCCTTAAAGATCCACTTTCTCCATTCCCACTTAGATTTCTTCCCCGACAACTGCGGCATGGTTAATGATGAGCACGGTAAACATTTTCACCAGGACATTGCAACGATGGATAAATGATACCAGGGAAACTGGTCCACTTCAATGTTGGCTGACTACTGTTGGACATTCGCCATAAATGATCCTGAGCCTGTACAAGCGACGGTCAAAGAGACGTCGGAAGTAGAAGCGGAGTTTTACCGATACATGTCATGTGTACGTATTACTCTATTGTATATGAAACTGTTGCGGATTTCTCAGAAATCGGAGCCAATTTTGCATTTTATTGGCACATTCGTGTTCAGTACCTTGAAATCTTTAAGAAATGGTTACTTTTATCTCAGAGGCATGACCTTTATGAAAATGTGTTGCCCAGTGTAATCAGAGTTATATGTGATTCCGAACAATTATGATTTGCTTCCTACATGAGAACAATAAATATTTTTAAAGCGCATTTATCAAGACAAAGTTTGCAATTATTTGAATGAAACTGCGCATTGAGGCTTATAAGCTGCTATAGAGAGAAATAAATAAATAGGTTGTAAAAAAGAGCGAAATGGCACAAATTACGAAGAAAAAAATATATTTTATACCTTTTACCATATATCATATGGCAACGATTTTGCTTTAATGTTGATATTTGATATAAAGCAAACATTTAAAAAACTTGCAATCATTTTAACTATCTTTATTAATATCATCGCGCTTTAGTAAATTCTAATTAATCAAATAGTCTAGAAATAAAAATACTGTTACGACAGAAGGAATCTGGCAACCGAAAGCAAAAAGTTTCAGCCAACGAATAAGAACTTTGGGAGAATTTGGAGAAGAAGAGTGGAGCGTTAACGGTTTTTGTATTGTACGGTCGTTGTGTGTTGTAACGGTCGGTGAGTTCGAAAATGGACGGTGAGCTGTTCTGAGACAGTGCGCGTAAGTATCAAGAAGTAACTTGATGTGTTGTGTATACGCGGAAGTATAAAAGTGGGAACTTTTATGGCTAACTTCGAATGTCTACACGGACTGTCTTTTTGTTCGGCTAGTGTGTGAAAAGTTATTAGCACATGACGAGAATTGGTTTACGAGTGAAGATCTTCGGGTGACCTGGTAAATCAAGTAAAAGGTAGTATTTAGTAAAATACACAGAGCTGATATTGTGTTCTCTACGCAGGAAGATTGATGACTTGTGCATGTTAATAGTTGATTTGTTAATAAGATACTTCATCCATATTTCCTTTGTAACAATTTACCTTGTATTGAATTTGGTTTTGAAATATAGCTTTTAATACTCACGCTCAGTGGCTATCCATTTTTGTAATCCGCAACATTTGGTGTCAGAAGTGGGATAATTAATTGAATGCCGTTAACTAGAAGTATGGATGAATTAGTAAAGTTGATGACTGATATTAAAGGTGAAATTGGTGACCTTGCTAGACAAAGTGATAACTTGAAAGCCGATATGACTGATATTAAAGGTGATCTAGCTGCCCAAAGCAACAAAATTGGTGACCTTGCTAGACAAAGTGATAGCTTGAAAGTTGATATAGCTGCCCAAAGCAATAAAATAGGTGACCTGGCCGCACAAAATAATGAGTTGAGAACGGAGATAGTTTCTCAAAAAGATGATTTGAAAGCCGAAATGGCCGCACAAAATAATGAGTTGAGAACGGAGATAGTTTCTCAAAAAGATGATTTGAAAGCCGAAATGGCCGCACAAAATAATGAGTTGAGAACGGAGATAGTTTCTCAAAAAGATGATTTGAAAGCCGAAATAGCCGCACAAAATACTGAGATGAGAGCTGAAGTGGCTTCTCAAATTGATAAGATTATTGATCAGTTCAAGGATAGTAAAACCGAACTCAATAGACAATGCAATAGTTTAAATGTTGAATTTGTCAGTGAAAAAGATGATCTTGATAGTGTTAAGTTAGATTGTAAACATGGAAAAGAAAAAGAGAAAGGCAACGCATATAAAAATGTGGATCTGCTACTGGAAATCAAGAATCGTAGAGATAGCGCAGATAATGCCTTTGACCACGCAACTACTGGTGATGCATGGCAGAATGTCTATGTCGCTGGTGACATGTCTAGGAACTGTGAAGAACAATCACACAGATCAGAGAGCTGTGAGACTATACAGTACGCTTTGCACTTCAAAATACCTAGGTATACAAGTCTGGCACGATCTGAAGAGAGATCCACACGAAAGGTATTCTATTCCTCGCCGTCAGCAAAATGCGTCATGGACAATTATCGCAAAGGCAGAGTAACGAGTGGTAATGAGGGGGAACGAAACAGAGTTTACGTTTCGCAGAGTGGTCCGAGTAAAGAAGAGGCGTCCATTCATCATAGAAACAAAGTGCCATTCGACGTTACCCGGGAAGTCGGAGAGATTTTTCCGAAGCATATAGCCACACTTGAATCGTTTATAGAAAGTGGGGATTTAAGGAAGAGGAATTCCGAAGAATGGCTTAGAAGCGTAACAGGTGATGCTAGTAAAGGAGCTTCAGGCAGAGACAGCACTTCAAAGACTAACTTTCTGGATGAAACTAAGCCTCAGAGTTACGATCAGAGAGAAGTGAATCCCTCAGATAATTTCAACGTAGCCACGCTGAATTTCTTTTCTGAACAGTCAATGTGCAGATTTGGACATTATAACCATTTAGATTATAAGGATATAGAAAAGTTTTATCACGACTACAAGAGCTCTAAAGTGGACAATATCATGTTACAAAACTCGTCGCTGATCTCCAGAATGAACAATTTGGCAATCATGACTGATGTTTCCCTGGCTAATTACAATGAGAGCTCCAAGAAAGTGAATTCCGAAGAAACAGCAACTATGACCTCCTCGGGTCATGTGTTTTGCTGGAGACCCGAGTGGCGCCATCGGATGGTAGATGAAAACAGCACAGGAGGTGTCGGCAACAAAGTGAGTCTTGTCTTGGCTCCTGCACTTGCTGCTTTAGGTCTCAAGGTCCCTATGATCTCCGGTCGTGCTCTCCAATTGACGGGAGATACTCTGTACAAATTGGAATCCATCCCTGGCTTCACAGTCGACTGCACTAAAGATAAAATCGAACAGATGATGGAAGACGTCGGATGCTGCATCGTAGGACAGACAGAGGAGCTGGTGCCAACAGATAAGGAGATTTACCGCTGCAAGGATCTGATGGCTACCATAGATAGCGTTCCTCTAATGATATGCTCAATTGTGTCCAAAAAGCTGGCTGAAGGAGTGTGTGCTTTGGTTTATGATGTAGAATTCGGAAAAGGAGCTATTGATCTCATCAGTACAGAAGATGTTGCTGTTGATTTAGTTAAGAAAGTGGTTGCAGCATCACAAGCTCGTGGAATGAAGAGTTTGAGTTGTTCAGCTGTTATCAGCAACATGGATTCACCTCTTGAAATCTCTGTTGACAACTCTCTGGAAGTGATGGAAGCTGTTCAGTGTTTCCTTGGTAACGGATCCTTAGAACTGCAAGAGCTCGTCGAAGAGTTAGGAGAACTTCTGCGTTTTGTGAACATTGTGGATAATAGGGTAGATGAAGCATCACGTGTCCGTAAGGTTCTGCATAACGGCAATGCTTTGAACAAGTTTCGTAACATGTTAATAGAACAAGGAGTATCTGAAGATGTTGCAAGCTGGCTATGTGAAGGTAAAACAGAAAAAATATTGCTAGCAGCCCGACACATCACTGATTTCACTTATACAGGAGAAACAAGTAAGGTTGTCGGATTAGAAGCTGCAGTTCTAGCAAGAGTATGGAAGGAGGAGATGGACCGAAGCGCTAAAAAGAATTATGGAGCTGATATATTTGTGAAGCACCTTGGGGATCAAATCGAATCAGGTGAAATATGGCTGAAGGTTCATCACGACAGCTCTGAATTAAGTGAAAGTCAACTGACAAAAGGGTCAGATTGCAGGATGAAAATTCTCCCTAGATTTTACGTCACTAATGACTTTCATTCCTTGTTACTGTTGATAGAAGTAAAAATCCAAAGAAGAAAACTTTCGACAAAGAAGAAAACTTTTTACAGGTTTTGCACGAAAACTCTTAGTCGATTCTTCTCCCTGCAGAGACATAAACGTGTTCACAAGGGCTATAGGCCTTACACGTATTATGTTTGTGGACGAGGCCTCAGTCAGAAAAGAAATCTACGTCATAATGAGATTCGCTTTCATTTTGACACAGACGTGGTATATCGCATTCGTCGACGTCCAGCTACGAAGTGCAAGGTGGTTCACGTGGATCGTTTGGCTCCGTTTCATCGAAGAACTGAAGAAACTTTGGAATCCAGAATTGTTCGGGACGAACAAGACCTAGGAAGGGGGCAGTGTTACGACAGAAGGAATCTGGCAACCGAAAGCAAAAAGTTTCAGCCAACGAATAAGAACTTTGGGAGAATTTGGAGAAGAAGAGTGGAGCGTTAACGGTTTTTGTATTGTACGGTCGTTGTGTGTTGTAACGGTCGGTGAGTTCGAAAATGGACGGTGAGCTGTTCTGAGACAGTGCGCGTAAGTATCAAGAAGTAACTTGATGTGTTGTGTATACGCGGAAGGATAAAAGTGGGATCTTTTATCGTTAAGTATCAAGAAGTAACTTGATGTGTTGTGTATACGCGGAAGTATAAAAGTGGGAACTTTTATGGCTAACTTCGAATGTCTACACGGACTGTCTTTTTGTTCGGCTAGTGTGTGAAAAGTTATTAGCACAGGACGAGAATTGGTTTACGAGTGAAGATCTTCGGGTGACCTGGTAAATCAAGTAAAAGGTAGTATTTAGTAAAATACACAGAGCTGATATTGTGTTCTCTACGCAGGAAGATTGATGACTTGTGCATGTTAATAGTTGATTTGTTAATAAGATACTTCATCCATATTTCCTTTGTAACAATTTACCTTGTATTGAATTTGGTTTTGAAATATAGCTTTTAATACTCACGCTCAGTGGCTATCCATTTTTGTAATCCGCAACAATACATTGCTATATTTTTCTTCACAATTTCTATCATTACGGAGTTGGATTTTGCAAAGAGGGACATTTCAAGTGTCCAAGGTAAAATATAAGTACACCTAACTGTCACGTATCTTTCGTGAATGGAAATTTTAAAAAGAAATCTAAAGAGATCTAGATCTCTTCTACAACTTCCGTTTTACAACTTTTAGAACGACTTATTCATTTGTTAATAAGATGGATATTCTAAAAGCTGAATTATAAATAATAAGGCTACTTAAATTTCTGAGATTATATATGATTTCTCTTAAATTGATTTGTGATGTTTTAAGGGATTTTGAGCGCCAATTTGCATACTATTTACATTCTTAATGACTATATATATATATAATTTCGGATTGGAATACTATTGAACAAACAGTTGATAAAATATAAATAATTTTTATATAATAAAGTAGCTATAAATTTTTTAAGTAAATATATATATATGACATTCTCTGGAAAGCAAAATTATCTTAATTTACAAAACAAAATAACAAAATGAAAAATTTGCATTTGCACACTAATCTCTAAAAATACGAACACAGTGAGAACAGATCATTTTGAAATAAGCACATCTAGTTCGTTTAATTTTCAGTAATTATAGTTTTGCAATAGCAAACTCTGACGTGACCCTAAATAAAGAAGACTACGTATGAAGAACCTCTGGGGGTAATTCAGACAAAATGATTAAAAACGAAATTGATTATATTTTATAAACCATAGATGCAGATACACGATAAACTTAACTAAGCCAAATCCGAGTTCAGACTGTGGATCAGATCGTAACATACTGCTACGTTTTTCAAATCAATTAAAAATAATTAAAAGACAATTTGAAGTTAAGGTAAACAGAAACCTCAAAACAAAATTATAGCTGAACATTTCTCAAATGAAAGAGAAGAATGATCGAAACAAATAAATATTGCAAATTCTAATAAAAACAATATAAAAAAATTGGCGCAAACAGAAATTGGTAATCAAAAAACAGCTCATAAAATATTGGGTCAAAACAAATTAATACGAATATATAATATACTCTTTATGGAAATGTGATTGAAGATAATTTAGAGAGCTCTATAAAATACACTTGAATCCCGATTTCTAAAACATGTTTTCAGTGTTTAATGATATATCATGGATGGCCCAAGATACATGAAAAATACATAATGGATAACAGACAGAAATATAAAACCCTGATCCACTGAAATATAAACAAAATCAGAAAATAAAGAAACTGTTAATGAAATCAAAAAGCAATTGGTTCAGAGACTATGTTTGTTGGAAATTAACAACTGTGGGAAACTCGTAAGGCGAAAAAATAGCAAAATAAATAAAAGAATAAGAAGAAATCGTGTGACAAGAAATGAATTAATGGAATATGAAAAAAAAAATGAAATTGAACGGGCGACAAAGCAGAATTTTGAAAGAACTATGTTAAAGAATTGTTTGATGATTAACCAAATGGCTAGAAATATAATGAAGAATCAGTAGGTTTAGCTGTTCTGTGGGAAGAAATAAGGCATACCGTAAAGGGCGTGAAAGAAGGAAATAGAAATCTTAATACAATTATTTTAAAATATGGGAGACCTAGGAATAAAATAGCGAAAAAAACCTATTCAGTAATACCTGCAATGACAACAGGATACAATACCTGCAATGACAACAGGAAATGCAAAGATCTCTAACTGTGCCTAACTAAGAAAATAAAATTCCTGTAGGGATCTGAACAGAGGAACCCCATCCTTCTCAATAATAGGGGGATAGCATTGTTAAAATTATAAACAATAAGATTTATGCAAAAGAAGAAGTAACTGATAACATAAATAATTTAGAACAGGAAATGAAACGAGAGAAGTCATCTTTTCTCTATCAGAATATATCTCCCTTTTTCTGGTTTTGTTTATTTTGAGGATGCATTTGATAATATTAAACATGACGAACTGAAACTATATCCTACAAAGAATAGGGCACACAAAAATATTGTTACGACAGAAGGAATCTGGCAACCGAAAGCAAAAAGTTTCAGCCAACGAATAAGAACTTTGGGAGAATTTGGAGAAGGAGAGTGGAGCGTTAACGGTCGTTGTGTGTTGTAACGGTCGGTGAGTTCGAAAATGGACGGTGAGCTGTTCTGAGACAGTGCGCGTAAGTATCAAGAAGTAACTTGATGTGTTGTGTATACGCGGAAGGATAAAAGTGGGATCTTTTATCGTTAAGTATCAAGAAGTAACTTGATGTGTTGTGTATACGCGGAAGTATAAAAGTGGAACTTTTATGGCTAACTTCGAATGTCTACACGGACTGTCTTTTTGTTCGGCTAGTGTGTGAAAAGTTATTAGCACAGGACGAGAATTGGTTTACGAGTGAAGATCTTCGGGTGACCTGGTAAATCAAGTAAAAGGTAGTATTTAGTAAAATACACAGAGCTGATATTGTGTGCTCTACGCAGGAAGATTGATGACTTGTGCATGTTAATAGTTGATTTGTTAATAAGATACTTCATCCATATTTCCTTTGTAACAATTTACCTTGTATTGAATTTGGTTTTGAAATATAGCTTTTAATACTCACGCTCAGTGGCTATCCATTTTTGTAATCCGCAACATTTGGTGTCAGAAGCGGGATTATTTATTGAATGCCGTTAACTAGAAGTATGGACGAATTAGTAAAGTTGATAAATAGCTTGAAAGTCGATATGGCTACGCAGATGACTGATATGAAAGATATGAAAGCTGATATGGCTACACAGATGAATGACATTAAAAGTCAAAATAGCGAAATGGCCGCACAAAATAATGAGTTGAGAACTGAGATAGTTTCTCAAAAAGATGATTTGAAAGCCGAAATGGCCGCACAAAATACTGAGATGAGAGCTGAAGTGGCTTCTCAAATTGATAAGATTTCTGATAAGTGTAAGGACATTATGACCGAACTAAATAGTGTAAAAGATGATCTTGATAGTGTTAAGTTAGATTATAAACACGAAATTGAAATTGTAAAAACTGATTGTGAACGCCAGTTTCAGATTTTGAGAAATGAAATGTTACCTTCTGCCTGTGATAATAATAATTCTAGTGGAAATAATGTTATTACACATATCGCTAAAAATACAACTAAACCTTCTACATATGATGGTCAATCATCTTGGACAGTATTTAAAACACAATTCGAAGTTATCGCTACAGCCAATGAGTGGAATGAATTCCAAAAGGCCAGTTTTCTTGCAGCTTCCTTAAGAAATTCTGCTGCGGAAGTTTTGCAGTCTGTTCCAGAAGAAAAACGACTTGATTATCAAAGTCTAGTTTCTGCATTAGAACTAAGGTTTGGTGATAGTTATTTAAAACAATATTACGTGACTCAATTTAAACATCGCATGCAGAAAAATGGTGAAACTTTGCAAGAGCTTGCTAGTGATATTGAGCGTCTAGCTAGATTGGCTTATAGTAACTGTCCACCAGAAATTCAAGATAATTTAGCTCAATTACAATTTATTGATGCTATTGCTGACCCTGACACTCAGCAATCTCTGAGGATGTTGGAAGGTGAATCCTTAAAGTCAGCTGTGGTACATGCTATGAAATACGAGTGCTCCAGGCTTTCCTCCCGAGCGAACAAACGTGCAGTGAGATTTGTGAGTGCAGAAGAAACTGTAGAAAAGGATAATGAAATGAAAGAACTAACCAAAGCCATACTATCCGTTTTGAAAGATATAAAAGGTTCTTCAAAACCTACAACAGACCTCCAGTGTTGGAATTGTGGCAAGACCGGACACATTCGTACCAACTGCACTAGGAAACGAATGAGGAGTCCAAGTCCATCAACTAGACAACAGGATCAGGGAAACAGAAAATTTGTAAATCTTGCGAGGCAAAGGCTCGTTGTTGATTGGTTGGCCCCAGGAGAAGTCGCCCACGTTTCAACATTACATGGTGATAATAATGGATTAGTAGCTGATGGAGCCATAAATGGAATACCTTGCCGTATGATAGTCGACACTGGTGCAAATGTAACTTTACTCAGAACGGATATAATAAAGAAAATAATACCTCACCCAAACTTGAATACTACACAGTCTAGAATAAGCCTACAAACGGCCACTGGAGATCGTGCAAAGGTTCATGGAAAAATAGAACTTAATATTCGAGTTGGTAGCTGTCTGGTTCGCCATCCTGTTTACATCGCTGACATCTACGACGAATGCATATTAGGCCTTGATTTTCTTAAGAAACATGGATTCAACATTAGACCCAGTGATAACCTACTCATCTATGAGACAGAAGAGATTCCTCTGCTTAGCCGGACGACTGATTCTTTATCAAGCGTAACTCCAATATTAGTGACGGAAGACACAGAGATCCCAGCACAAAGTGAAGTTATAGTCCGTGGACATCGGGCGGAGACTTCTGGGGCCTTCCGATTGGCAGTTACTGATGCCTCTGGTAAAGGAGCTTTGGCTCATAATATCCTGGTTGCAAGGACTTTAGTCAGAATAGATAAAGAACAGATCCCTATCAGAGTGATGAACTGTAACAAATCCAGTAGAATGTTAAAAAAAGGTGAGGAATTAGCAATATGTGAAGCTGTTACCTGTGTAACAAGTATAAATAAAATAGAAGTTACCGATTCATATCAAAATCATACAGACATCCCGTCTCATCTTACTGAATTATGGAGAGAAACAAGACAAATATTAACTGAAAACCAAGCTGTTAAGGCCGAGAACCTATTAAAAGAATTTTCTGACATTTTTTCTGCCACATCAAATGATTATGGCCGTACTAACCTGACAGAACATAAAATCAACACTGGTGATTCTCCTCCAGTCCATCTGCCGGCAAGAAGGCTTCCATTGGCAAAAAGAGAGGAGACGGAACAACTCATAAAGGACATGGAAGCTCAGGGCATTATAGAACCATCACAGAGTCCCTGGACATCACCAGTAGTTCTTGTCAAGAAAAAAGATGGATCTACACGATTTTGTGTAGATTATCGCAGATTAAATGACGTAACAAAGAAAGATTCCTTTCCTTTACCCAGGATTGACGATACACTAGACACTTTATCTGGGTCAGAATGGTTCTCAACATTAGATTTAAAGAGCGGCTATTGGCAAGTTGGTATACGTCCTGAAGACCGTGAGAAAACGGCTTTCAGTACAGGGAATGGACTTTGGCAGTTTAAGGTGATGCCATTTGGACTTTGTAATGCACCTGCCACATTTGAGCGACTAATGGAGTCAGTGCTCAAAGGTTTGTCTTTGGAGGTCTGCCTGGTTTACTTGGACGACATCATAGTTCTTGGAAGAACTTTTGAAGAACATTTGAGAAATCTTCGTCAAGTATTTGAAAAACTTAAGGCAGCCAAGTTAAAATTGGGACCGACAAAGTGTAAACTGTTCCAGCAAGAAGTTCATTACCTTGGTCATGTGATCACTACAGCAGGGATTAAGACTGATCCTAGTAAGATAGAAGCTGTAAGAGACTGGCCTCCACCACAAGATGTTCATCAACTTCGTAGTTTTATTGGACTTTGCACCTACTATAGAAGATTTGTCAAAGGTTTCTCCAACATCGCAAGGCCATTACATCGTCTGACAGAAGAGGGCCAGCGGTTTATGTGGACCACCGAATGCGATATAGCCTTTCAACAGCTGAAGAAAACTCTTTCCACAGCACCAGTGCTAGCGTACCCACAAACTGGAAAACAATTCGTAATAGATACTGACGCAAGTAACACAGGAGTTGGTGCTGTGCTTTCACAAGAACAAGACGGACAGGAGAGAGTTATTGCATACTTTAGTAAAACTTTATCCAAACCAGAGCGGAATTACTGTGTAACACGCAAAGAACTGTTAGCAATAGTAAAAGCAATAGAACATTTTCATCACTATCTCTATGGCCAGAAATTCCTTATACGTACTGATCATGCTGCACTTAGATGGTTATTAAACTTCAAAAACCCTGAAGGACAAATCGCTAGGTGGATACAACGGTTACAAGAATACGATTTCTCCATCGAACATCGAAGTGGTAAAATGCATAAGAATGCAGATGCTCTTTCCAGGCGCCCATGTATTGACAACTGTAAACATTGCTATAATGCAGAACTGAAATTTGGAACTAAAGAGATAATGCCCATAAGACAAATAGTATCGACACAAACAAACAGTGACACCCCTAACATCTGGAATCCAATTGAAATCAGGAAGGCTCAACTAGATGATGAAGACATAAAACCAATAATGGAATTGATTGAAAAATCTGATGCAAGACCTAATTGGGAGCAAATCTCGAGGTATAGTCCAACTACTAAAAGTTACTGGGCACAGTGGGACTCCTTAAAAATGGAAGACGGAGTATTATACAGAAGATGGGAGAATCCCACTGGACGGCTGATCCGTTGGCAGATAATCCTTCCTCGATCCCGAGTGGAACTTGTGATGAAAGATGTACATGATAGTGCCACTGGAGGACACTTCGGTGTTAATAAGACATTAGCCAAAGCCAGGGAACGATTTCATTGGTTGAAAAGTAGGGCAGACGTTGAGAGATGGTGTAGGCAATGTGAAGCCTGTGCAGCAAAGAAAGGCCCTAAGACTAGGAGTCGGGGTAAGCTGCAGACGTATAACGTTGGTGCCCCTTTTGAAAGAATAGCCATTGATGTAATGGGTCCGTTTCCTAGAACTGATGATGGAAATCGATATTTATTAGTGGTAATGGATTATTTCACAAAGTGGCCTGAGGTATATCCCATCCAAGACCAGGAAGCAACAACAGTGGCTGAGATGATAGTTAATAACTTCATTAGTAGGTATGGAGTACCTTTACAACTCCACTCTGATCAAGGACGGAATTTTGAATCCAATGTGTTTAAAGGCATCTGTCAACTATTAGGTATTCAGAAAACCAGAACAACTCCCTTACACCCTCAGTCGGATGGTATGGTTGAAAGGTTCAATAGAACAATTGCTCAGCATTTAGCATTATTTGTGAACGACCACCAACGTGACTGGGATCGCCATGTACCACTCCTTTTGCTGGCATATAGAACGGCAGTGCATGAGACAACTGGACAGACACCTTCCATGATGATTTTTGGAAGAGAGTTACGTCTTCCCTGTGACCTTTTATATGGTCGGCCCGAAGCAATGCCTGTGTCCACTCCACAATACGTACAAGAATTGCAACAACGACTAGAAGAAATCCATCACTCCGTTAGACATAACATCGACATAACAAGTGACAGAACCAAAACAAGATATGACAGTAAAATAAATGGAACTATTTTCAATCAAGGAGATCTTGTCTGGCTATACAGTCCACATAGAAAGAAAGGACTATCTCCAAAACTTCAGAAACCTTGGGAAGGTCCATATACAATAGTTAACAGGATTAATGACGTGGTATATCGCATTCGTCGACGTCCAGCTACAAAGTGCAAGGTGGTTCACGTGGATCGTTTGGCTCCGTTTCATCGAAGAACTGAAGAAACTTTGGAATCCAGAATTGTTCGGGACGAACAAGACCTAGGAAGGGGGCAGTGTTACGACAGAAGGAATCTGGCAACCGAAAGCAAAAAGTTTCAGCCAACGAATAAGAACTTTGGGAGAATTTGGAGAAGGAGAGTGGAGCGTTAACGGTCGTTGTGTGTTGTAACGGTCGGTGAGTTCGAAAATGGACGGTGAGCTGTTCTGAGACAGTGCGCGTAAGTATCAAGAAGTAACTTGATGTGTTGTGTATACGCGGAAGGATAAAAGTGGGATCTTTTATCGTTAAGTATCAAGAAGTAACTTGATGTGTTGTGTATACGCGGAAGTATAAAAGTGGAACTTTTATGGCTAACTTCGAATGTCTACACGGACTGTCTTTTTGTTCGGCTAGTGTGTGAAAAGTTATTAGCACAGGACGAGAATTGGTTTACGAGTGAAGATCTTCGGGTGACCTGGTAAATCAAGTAAAAGGTAGTATTTAGTAAAATACACAGAGCTGATATTGTGTGCTCTACGCAGGAAGATTGATGACTTGTGCATGTTAATAGTTGATTTGTTAATAAGATACTTCATCCATATTTCCTTTGTAACAATTTACCTTGTATTGAATTTGGTTTTGAAATATAGCTTTTAATACTCACGCTCAGTGGCTATCCATTTTTGTAATCCGCAACAATATGTTAGAATAATAAAAGATGAAGTGGAACCTGAAAACAATAATCAGAATGGAATACGAAGCAATAGACTGGGTGCAAATCAAAAGTGTGGCAAAAGATGGTTGCCTGTAATCGCTAATAGTATATAACATATACTAAGAATAAATTATTTTATGAAACCTTCGAAAATAGAGAAGAAATATTAATGGAAACGAAAATCAATAATATGCGATATGCAGATGATAAGATCTTTGTAATTAAATCACAAAAATTAGTTGCAGAACTTGGTAACTTAAAGTAATACACAAAATGAAGCTGTGGTGATCCATCATGGAAATAAAAGAAAAATATAAAATTATGTATATAAGAAGAACAAACATCACATTAAATATCTAACGCAAAAATGTGCAATTACAAGAGGAATATAGCTCCAATTGCTTTAGTTGGTACTGTTTTTAAACAGTGATTAAACATCGGATGTTAGACGTTGAATACAACTAGTAAAACGTAATTATAAAAAGATGAAAGATTTACTATATTGAAGGAAACTGAATTTGCAACTTGGAATACTTTTACACATTTCTAACCATTTATGCATTCTTTTTGGTGAATATTATAGGATTTGTGATAAAAAAATGATAATGACAGTTGATATTTGCAGGAATAAATTAAATTTTATGCAATAATGAACAGGGAATAACATAATATTTGTTCAAGCATAATATTTGTTCAAACTGTACTGTACAAAAGAAACGTAAAAACAGTATAATTAGAATAAAAAGTAATGAAAAGAACAAAGAACTTCTGTTATTGTTAATATTCTTAGATTTAAATATTCCCATTACATATTCAACATGCAATCCTACATCCCTCTTGGCACATTGCTTTCTTTCTTTCTTTCTTTTTTTTACAAACAATACATTTTTGCTGCTTTTCCTCTACAGTTCTTTCTAAATAATGTCCGATTGGATTATTTCAAATTTTATCCGTAACATTTTATTAAACATTAATTTGCCAATATTACAGAACTAAATGGTCTTCAATTTTTTATGGAAGGGAGTGGTTGAACAAATATGCACGTTTGTAACAGATATATCAATACTATTTAGAAATATTAGGAAATACACTGCTGTTCACGAAAATCAGAACACCGAGAAGTAATAGAATAAGGTCCGTGACTTGTATTGGGTATGCTTAGCACCTATTACTGAAGAAGTGATTAAAGTTCCAACCTGATTGATGTACTCGTGTTCGACACAGATCAATGAGAACATTCTGGAAAGGGTGCGACTGGATCCTTCCCACAGTTATTAAAAGGGGTGATAGCCTTGTTCATCTTATCAGTTCTTGTACAGATGTTGTTAAGCCAGGCAGATCGGTACGATCTCCATATCTCCAGCTGAGTAATTTTAACAGGATTGTTAGCATGAGAGAAGGCAATCTTTTGTATCAAGAAATCTCTGATCCTGTGGAATATAATGTATCTGTTGTGCATCGACTATGAAAGGAATGGTTCGTAGATGGGCAAAGAAAACGTCGGGAAGATTCTGGACCATGTCCACAGACAAACCCACGGGACCATCGATATCTTCAGAAGCTGGCTATAATTCCTGGCTATAAGAAATATCTCTACCCCACCTATGGCCTTGGCCCAACAGTGAAGGTAACAAATCTTCCAAAGTCGGCAGTAACAGTTCGACACTGCTCATTGCAATTGGGACTAAACACATTCCCCGGCCATTGCTAAGACTGCCTCCGACACCCCAACACAAAGCAGCCGGAATACAGTGGTGCATCGAGCGATGGGACTGGCTCAATGAATGGGTCAGCATCGTCTTTTCTGATGAAACCCTATTCTTTATGCTCGAATCTGATGATAGAATCGCCCTACGCCGACGGGTTGGTGAGGGACACTAAGAGGAATATATTAGGATGAGGGATACAGCACCAACGCGTGGGATTATGGTGTGGTGTTCGATCAGTTCTGAAAGCAATCTGCCCTAGTAGACCCCATGCAGCAGCTGCCCGAGGAAACCCGAGGAAAAACAATGTGCATATCCTTCCGTGGCCCGCTAAATCTACTGATTGGTCACGCATCGAAAATATGTATGATATAGTCAAATGGAGGTTGCGATAATACGAACCAGCACATCCTGGCAAATTGATCTCTATGTTGCGATCTTGTGCAACCACGGCAATTCCCGGTTCCGCCTGACAGCACTACCTGGTTTAAGAAAAGCCATGACTGTCTAGAGCCGGGGGCAAGGAATACGCCCTATAGGCGCACCTCAACCCCGGCCTCACATGGCAGCAGTCCTATAGAAGGAAAGCTAACCACCGGAAGAAACCTAACTTTAATCTATTCCCCGGTTTGCAAATGTGCAAGGATATAAAGATCCAAGCTCGATCGGCACCCGGGGTGGAGACTCTTAGTAAGACCCAAACTTTTTGGCAAATGTAAACGAACTTTGAACACGGTTGAATAGTGCGTGGACGGCTATTCTACAATCCAGCAACAAACATTTGTTTGACTCCATGCCTCGCCGTGTACACCCGTGTACATTGAACCCCCAAATAAGAGGGTATTCTGATTGCTCCTTCTTGGTGTTGTGATTTTCGTGATGTCCAATGTATCGTTTATTGCTCGAGAGTATTGTAATTTGTTGCCCGCAAACTTTTAATATTGAGATGACACATGATCATAATGAGTTTAGTTTACCTAAGTAATAAAATATTGTAAATAATGGTAAATGCAGCTTTGTAATATTGCAAAATAACTTCAGCAGCAATCGTTCATTTAATTCATTGTATACCAAGGCACATGATAAATCTCCTCACTCCACCAGTCACTACCTCCTCAAGCTACATATTTTTTAAGACACAGAACCACAACAATTCCACTTCTTTTGTCGACCCTCTTAGCTCTAGACGGGATTTCATTTCCCTTCGCTCTTCCCGTGAGATCAGAATGTTCAATGCTCAGGATTTATGACCGATGAATTCAGTTGATTTCAGTTAATTTTTTTTTAATTCAGATGAGTTAACGAAAATAGATTACGTGAAATTTGGATACGAAGGTGTTTGCATTATCTTCTTTAAAGCTGCTATACGAAACTCTTGGAATGCTATTTTCTATTTCAGTTTAATGAAAGATTACGAATTTGCTTTTGCTTAATATTCGCAATGTTGATACGACCTCCGGTTAACACCGTATTATTTGGGTAGCAAGTAAAAATATTTACCATTAGTTAGTCCCATTTTAATGTTTTTTTCCTATGAATATGATGTATGGCACTGAAATAATAAACGAAGGACGAGATGACTCTACGAGGAGCTTCTTGTAACAAGATTTATTATACATTCTGTTAAGACACCTAGGATTGAGAAGAACTGTGCCAATAGCGTTCTTTTTCTCTGTCTCATCACATGCAACAGCAGTGTGGGCTCCACCACGAACTGTGATAGACGCGCAATGTTAACAAGTGGTGTCAATGTTGGCATTGATGGAAATGGAATTCCAAAAAACCTCACATTCATTTTTCAGAGTTCGAGAGAAACGTCCGTGGAATCTCGTTCGCCAAATTTCTGTAGCATTCCAGCAATACAGTCAATGGACGCAAGACGAAATTCTGAGTAAGTTCTCTTCAGCCTCATTGTAACACATAAAAGCCACATATGAACACATGATCGCTATTTATATTATAATTATTTTAAACGATAAATCGAAACATATCATTTTAGGAATGTTTGAAATGATATTGATTATTAAAGACCAATTATTTTTTTAATATATTCCTTTTCTTGTATATTTAATATTAAAATAAAATTTATATATTTGTTTCTTTTTTGATTTTAGGGACGACAGAGTTAACATCACAAAAATACTCAACGCTTTCTTTGACCAGGGCTATGACAAGCGGGTCAGACCAAATTATGGTGGTAAGTAAGAATCTTTCGATGTATGCATTTATTTGTAATTGTAATGGAGTTTATATACTGAAGTGCCATTGTGGTGGTGGCTCAGTGATACCATTGAATCCAGGAAAGCAACCTAGTAACGTGTTGGACCCCCTTCTGGCCCTGATAACGGCCGCCACACGACGAGGCAAGGACTTCACAAGCTTGCGAAAATGTTCCACAGGTATGGCGACCCATCCATCCTCCAGAGCTGTCCACAATTCTCTCAAGGTAGTCGCTGATGGAACACGGGCCCGAACACTCTTCTCGATTGTATCCCAAAGATTTTCAATGGGATTTAAATCTTAGCTTGTAGGTGGCCAATTCATTTTTTCAAAGTCAGCAGAATGCTCCTGCAACCATGCAGTAGCCAACCTGGACCTGTGAGATGAATAGTTGTCTTGCTGGTAGACGTCATCTCCATTGGGATGCAGATGGCCATAAATGGATGTAAATGGTCAGCCATGATTCTACTTACCGGGATGTATTAAGAGTCGTCGGTACACGTATCAAAGGTCCCGCAGACGTCCAACTAAAGACACTCCAGGCTATCACTGAGCCACCACTAGATTGTACTGTTCCTACCTGACATGCAGGATTCATGCCTTCATGTGGTTGTCGCCATACTTTCAGTCTCCCTTCGGCGTGATGAAGTTTAAATCGGGATTCATCACTCCAGGCTATCCTTTCCCAATTATCGATGGTCCAGTTTCGATGTTCTTTAGCCCAGGCAAGGCGTTGAGCCCGGTGTTGTGCCGTTAGAAGTGGGACTCTCGTAGGTGAGCGGCTCCCGAAGCCGAGATGACGAAGTGAGCGTTGCACAGTTCGTGCACTGACTTCCCGGCTGGAACCCGCATTCAGATGAGAGGTGATTTCAGATAATGTCTGTACGATGCGGGTCAGACGGTGAAGCCCACGATCATTCAAGGCTGATTGTCCTTTGCAGTTTGCCCGAGTGTTTGTTTTTTTTTGCCGGAATTTTCATATTCCCGGGCCACTCTTGAAACTGTCGTACGAGAAAATCCAAGTTCGTTGACAATTTCGGAGATCGAGTGTCCCATCCGTCGGGCACCTACGATCTGCCCTCTGTCAAATGCATCTAAATCCCGCGCCTTCCCCGTTACGCTTCTCACGATGAATGCTTGGGGAAATCAAAGCTGATAGCTATATGTTACCAGAGTTTCAGCCACGCATGTGCCTAAATGCGGTACTTGCGATGCTGAATTTGGATAACGTCTCCTATTCCTAATTCAATGGCACTACAGTGTATGTAATGCTTATTTTTAAATGGAGATTTTTTTGTCCCACGTAAAATCAGTACACCAGAGGTTCTCAAACGTATTTGTCCTACAGCCCCCTTTCCAGAAAAAAAATTACTCAGCGCCCCCCTGAAAATCTACCTTCTTTAAGCGAACAAACAGAAAGATGCAGTGACAAATTTTCGTTCTTTTATGTATCTATATTTCTACTTACGTCCTACAACATAGTAAAGAAATATGTTTTAGTAAATAAGACACTTTGAAGCTTGAAATTATAAAATTGTTTATTGAAATCAACCATTCGCATTACACACAGAAAATTAAGATAACGAAGGATAATTTTATGTGTTTATTTGGAAAAAAAAAGTAATCGCTACGACTTTAACTCCATGTTACACAACAGATGAAACATGCACGAACGGTTTTTCAAAATTTTCTTATTTTCCCTTCTTTCTTTATGCTTCCATCGCCCCGCAATTGCACCCGAAGCTACTACCGACCCCCTGGATAGTTCTAGCGCCCCCTAGGGGGCGGTATCGCCTACTTTAGGAAACATTGCAGTACACAATTTCTTTCTCTATCAAGCTAGATGATGATTATTTTCAGGATTCATTTATTCGTTTTAAAAGAAGGCGCCTATTCTTTATATTTTGAGGGATACATTTTTAATTTTATCTTCTTGTAATTCATAAAGCACGTAATAAATAAGTGAAGGCAATGCGCAGTGGACAAGGGTAGCTCTCAAAAACTAAATGCGCAAAAGCTAGCAAAACATTAGTCCGTCAAGATGGGTTGGGTTGTTTTACCTCTGAGCGGCACTCTTTTGCACACCATGGGCTAAATGGCCAGGTCACATGGACCCCGAAGGCTCCGTTGGAAGGAAGAGAAGGTTGGGGGAGGTGACCCACTGGAACAGCTGTTGGGAGACAGATGGTAGCCTCCCATCAAGGCCATCCAGCGTGTTCTTTAACGTTCACAGGGTATGGCTCTCCCGCTCACGGGGCCACGGCTTAACGTCCCATCCGACGGACGGGGGCCTTTCCAAGGCCATCGGTGTCCCCTACTGACCGTGGGCAGAGCGGGGAATTTTGCGGAGATAAATATCACCGCTGACCCAGCTGGGACTCGAACCTGGGAACTACAGATTACGAGCCTGGCGCGCTACCGACTGAGCCACCCCCGCCCCCCGTCAAGATGATTTGTGGGAACAAAGTTATCTGGTTATAAGTTCTGAGAATTAATTAATAAATTTCTCTATTGGTCACATTTTGAGGGTATTAGGAGGTAAAAGAAACAGTTGAGCTTTATGTCTCTCAAACCTTGTACATATATATTTGAAACACAAACTTGACTTCCTTATAGCACTGTTGTTGCTAAATTTGCATCATTTCCATGTGTAAGGTTTCCAATCTCTCCAAAAGGATGGAATTAATTAAGGTCGTCAAATATAACTCTATGCAGGTTTTTTACAAGAAAGATATATTGTCAAATCTACTGAAGTGCACAAAGTATTTTAAAGAGTTTCACTAATTTGAAGACAAAACAAACTAGGAGAATGACATATCTGCTGTCGCGTATATGTGAAGCTTATTTTCAAAGAGAATGAAGTTTTTTCTTTCAGTTTCTAACGGTAGAAACTGAATATAACGGATGAATGGGAAATGCAAATAGTAATATTTAATTAGTACTTATAAAATGCATAAATATTTTTTTCTTAATCTCTAAAGACAAAAAAAAAAACAAAATTGGATTTTCCTACACCTTAAGGGTAGGATGAGATTCATTGCTTCCAATGTAAACCTTTTTGAGTTTCACATTTTAACATCTAAAATTTAAATTTCTAGCGTCAATTGATAGTTTTCAATATCCATTAACAGTTTGGGCGCTTTCTAACTTTTCTGTCATTTAGTACTAGATGGAGCTATTAAAGCTAAGGGGATATTCGTAAAATCAGAATTCTAATATTGCAGCAACACTTATCCAATACAAAAAGGAATTTTTAATCTTTAGAAACAAAAATGTCTACAAGTGTACAGACAGACAACAAAGTGAAAACATTAGCTCGTTCTTTTTTCTGAAAACGAGTTAAAAATTATAATACTATATTTAGCTTTTAGGAGTTCACCAAAATATTTGTTACCTTTTAGTTATTCATTATCACTGAAATATTTAATATACGCGAATATGTTACTTTCTGCTTTCCAGCTACTACATTTTTGACGTGATTTTTTTATTGTAAAATACATAACATACTGTGGAATTTTCAGAAACCTAATTATAATAAATTATTTGTTCTTGTATGGTATCTCACAGGTTGGAAAATTCAAAGGATTAGTGAGAATTTTCATCGTCTTCCTTAGAGTTATGATGAAAAATAACGTCGGATAATGAAAAAAGTGATATTACAGTACCAACAATTTATAATTATTCATGGAAGTGCTTTGGTCTTAGGCTTACAGTGAGCAGAGATCTGTGCACTATGAACTTGTAGTAATGACCTTGAAACCATTAGAGTTAAAAAAATATTAAAATAAAAATATTCACAAAGCACAGTAAGTTTCCGCAAAGTTATTAAATAGTGCTACTAAAAGTAATGCACTATTGTCATTGTTTATATTACGTTCCGTTTTCAGTGCAATGTGCATACTCCAAAATAAATCGGCTTCTTATAAACACTTGCTAACAGGTATAGTCTGCTAGAAATTAAAAAACGATGTAGCATACGTTGAAAATAAAGTTCTAAAAGTAGTTATTTGAGAACAGCGTCTTTGGCCCATATATGTGTCTTCGGATGGCCGTTCGTTTCCACAAGCTGGCTGAACGAAATTGCTATTGTTGCTGCCACTGATGTCCATTCTTATGTTCACGTCATTTCTTAATTTTAGATAAGGGTATATTAGACATTCAGAGATTCGGAAAATGCGAATCGTAATATTGCTTAAATAGCATCCTCAGGATAATATAAATTCCAGGAAGGGCTGGAGGTTTCTAGTCCCTCCTGAGAATGAAGCGTCATGCTTTGAAACATCTCGAAGTAGCGCAGGCATAAGAACAGACATCGACGGGTAGCAACAGTCCCTAGCCTATGGAAACGAAAGGCGACACGAAGGAACACAAATTGGCACAAGACATTGCTCTCAAATAAGAGCATTAAGAATTTTATTTTCAAAATATGATACATCATCTTTTAGTTACTTGGTAGACTCCACCCGTTAGCAAGGGTTGATAAAAAGTCGATTCATTTTGAACGAAGCTCAATGTCAATGTAAAAGAAGCGCAATATGAACAACGATATTAGTGAATTATTTTAAGTAATAGTATCAACTAGAGATGAGTTCGGGTGCAATTTTTCGAACGGACAGGGGAGACAAAGCCGTTTGAGTTATAAAGCTATGGAGTTTATTTTTGAAAGAAGGAATTTCTGGCAAAATATCAGTCAATATCCTAAAAGAAAGCATTACCAAAAGCATAATAAACGTAAAAATAATCAGTTAACAGATATATAAGAATTTTTGGCTTGATAGCTTCGCTGACAAAGCAGAGGATGCAGCTAGATAGCACAGAGCACGGAGTTGTAACACATAGTTAACTTTTTGTATGAGAAGAAACACCCTGCATACAAGGATTGAGGAATAAACATGGTAAAATTATGGAAGGGGAAGATTATGTCGTGTATAGGTAGATAAACATTTCAGAGATGTTCAAAACAATAGTATTATCTTTACACCCATTGTTTGAGATGAGGATATATACACTACTGAATTTAATTTTGTCCCTATATCACATTACGAAGGTACTTTGCTTGTCTCTAAATTAAACCTGCATAAAAAACCCTACGATAGATATAATTACTACTCTAAAGTTTAGAGCTGGAAACGTTTCTGTTGTGATATGGCTGACTGACACTTGAATATTTTTCATAAAGGTGTTGTTCCTAAGGATTTTATTAGAGCTATTAGTATCCGCATTTTTTAACATAACTTGATCACAGTTTTTGTAATAATTATAGGGAAATTAGTCTATTTTATGTTCCTAGTAAAGTTCTTTGCATGTTACACATAATAGAATTACGAATTTGGTTGATGGACAACTGCATGATGAGTAGTGTGGATTCAGAAGTGGTGAGTGATTTTCACTTAGGCAGATTCTTGAGAAATGTTTAGAGTTTGAGAAATATGTGGTTCCTAGCTTTATAGATTTCAAAAAAGGATTTTGACTGTGCTGATCGTCATAATCTATGGTTGATCGTGATATCGTATGGCATACCTGACAAGTTTGTTAGCATAATGAAAACTCTATATAATGACACTGAATCATGTATGAGAGCTAATAAGGCTTGTAGCAATTGGTTTAGAATTGCTATTGGAGTTCGACAAGGGTTTTCTCTTTAGTTTGGTTATTGATAATATTGTGTAGAAGCTTTTCCAAGGGGATAATACTGTGTGAAGATTTGGCTAAAATGTTACAGATATTTCAGTATTTTTATATAGATTATGTGGATGATTTGGCCTTGTTGACTAATGGTGTTGAGGAGATTAATTCTGTCATTGGGGCTGTTAATGAGACTGATAATAGAATAGGTTTGATGATAAACAGAGGAAAACTAAATTGATGAAAATTGGTCAGTCATATGGTGTTTCAGTTGCTTTGAATGTTGTACTCTTGAGCAAGTGCCTCGGTTTAATTATCTGGAGTATGTAACAGATACTGGTGATGTATGGCATGATATAAATAGAAGAATAGGAATTACAGTTGGACTTTTAAGAAACTATGGAGAGTGTGGATAATTAGGCGTGTACATCTAGAGACTAAAATTAGGCTGCATAATAGTTTGAATTTTCTACGGTTAGTTATAGTAGTGAAACTTGGATTTTTTGTAACCAAAATAACAGGACACCTGATGCTTTGATTCTAGACGCTTACACATTATCTTAAGCAGGAGTATCCAAACTGATCCTGAGGGCCACATCTGGCCCGCAAAGATTGGTAATCCGCCCCTCCTAGCAAAGGACGAACTTGAAAATTCCAATTACTGTTCTGATGCATATATTCTTGGTTTTCACGTGTAAAAAGAAGGCGCACAATTCTTATTTCAATCTAAAATGTATGGATCTTGCTTTAATTTCAAAAATAATGTTTTCTAGTCATTTTTTCTTTTTCTTTTTTTTTTTAGATTTGAGTAAATACTGTTTCGCTTTTTAAATTATCCAATTAACTTTTTTTTTCGACTTTATTAGTGAATGTTAGTGCCACACCAACCTTTTCATGAAAGTTATTTGTCGTTAAATGAAAAAGACCTTGTAAAATGGTTCTGCCCGTAGCTTTTAGGCAATGACCAATCTGGCCCACAAGTCTTTAGACAATAAGAAATGTGGCCCGCTAGCTTTCCAAAAATTAGCAATGTGGCCTTTAATAAAAGACTTTGAGGACCTTTGATATTGGGCATTAGGTGTTGCTTTGCAAGCAATGATGTGGTTAGGCAAAGGAGTCGGCAACATATTTTGAGCAACATATTGTGCAGAGAGAGCTGAGTTGGTTTGGCCATGTTGCCCGTATGAAAAGCTGAAGATTGGTGAATAGGGTTTTGAACAGTGTGCCTAAAGTTCTCAAGAAAAGTGGGAGATCTAGGATGCGATGGAGAGACAATGTCAAACAAGACCTTCCTAACATTAGTCTACAGTGGCCAAATGCAGCAGCTAAAATACAGGACATGATTTTTGGAAGCAAAAATACGCAATCTGGTTGGACCGCTGTGTAGCACATGGCTGCCTGAGGAACATTTGTAGATATGCATGATTTCAAAGTTCCAGTTAATAAAAACCAATTCAATTATTCATCATCATAATCAGACATTTATTTACCTACTCTAATATGTGTCTGTAGTGTCATAATTCATCGAAAAATATCAGAAAATTTTAAAGTATTTTTAGTTGTCGTCAAAGTTGCAGTGGCCAATATAAAGTCGAAATTTCAAAATATCGCTTACTACAAATAAAAAAAAATATATTTACTATGCTATTCCTACGAGAACGGGTTTTCGCCTTCAAATCCATTGTTGCAATTTTCTGAAGTTTAAGTAAAATAATCTTCCTTCTTCCTTTCCCGTTCACTTCATTTACTCATCACATTATATAGCATGTTGAAAATAACTCTGGAATAATATATCATTTCTTTCCAATGCTTTTCCAAATGCAAGACATGAAAGATGTAGGTTAAATTAGTGATTTTTTTTTTCCGATTGTTATTGTATAGCGTTTTTTAACTAACTGTATAGCGTTTTTAACGCTTACCATAATTTATTTAGCGGGATTTCACCTTTCGTACTTGACACTTTATTTAATCGTTTTGTTTAATTAAAACATATATATTTGGTGAGTCTGTGTGCTAAAGGATTGATGGGGAAAACGGGTGGTATTCACAAAATAAATATTTAGTGCAGTGGAAATCAGAAAATACAGATAGCATATTAAAAGCGAGACCTGGGCAGCGCCGGGTACAGTTCAGCTAGAAGGTTGCTGGGTAAATTCAGCTTTTTTTATACCATTTAATCAAAGTAGTGAGTTAATGCTGTGGCCCGCCTATCATTCTCACTTCTGAAAAATGTCCCACCAGTACCTAAATTTGACTGCTCCTGTTTTAGAGGATATAGATATTTAAAATAATCGTTATATTAGTGTTTAAGAAAGATATTTGATTTCTATCATAGTGCTTTAAATAGCATCAACAATGGCAATATATAATGTGATACCAAGCGTTTCGACATACTTGATCAATTAAGCCATAAAGCACTATCGTCATGGGTGAAAGAAAGTCTCATTCTGCTGGTCAGATTTCATAAAGAAAAAATTCTGAAACTTTTCATCTTTAAATTAGAATAAATCTTTATATTGAAAAGTGGATGAGGAATTAAATATTTATTACCTTCAGAGTGATGAACATTTTACATTCGAAATAGACAGTGCTAACTAAATCATTTAGTGAAGTCATTGCTTTTGAGATGCTTTTCACAAAATTTCTCTGGCTGAAAATGTCATAAAACGTTTATCAAAGGCAAAAACTGTTTTCTGAAAAGCGTATGAAATATTTATTGAAAAGAATGTCACTTGAGAACATTATAAAATTTCAGAGATTTTTTTTTATGTATTACTATTGTTGATTATAAAATCGCAAATATTCCGAACTTGATACCACCCAAATGGGATCAAATATTCATTTAATTTAGCTAGATTTAAAAGATTTATCTCGAAAATACACATACAATGGTTTGCTTTTTTATTCCCCGATGCATAAGTAGACGAAAACGAAAAGCATTAAAATTCAGCCCAAATTAAAAACGGCTTGTTTTGCAAAAGCAACTGTAAAGTGGGCGAAGGATAACGATAGAACATATAGAAGACAAATAATGCAATGGGAGAGGGAAATGAGAAAATAATTACTGCGTGAAGGAAAACTGTAATGGAAAATAAGCGCAGGATTTTACGTGAAAAGGGGAAAAGAAGTTGTGATCACAGCTAATGAAACATAACAAAAAGAAGGAGCTAACCAAGAGCGGAAGTTAGAGAGATGAGAAAGAGAGCGAAAAAATGCAGGAGGTAAATGTATGGAGCAACGGGAAAAAATATGAAAAAATGAAAGAGCGGCAGAATGGGCGAGAAATGAAGAGAAACAAAGCAAGAGTAATAAAACGCCATGACAATCCAAAGAAGCCAGGAACAAGGAAGCGAGAAAGAGTAGTGATGCAGAGAGAGAGATAGTGCGAGGACAGAGAAGTGGCTTCCTATTGATCCATCCCTGCATCTCCAGTCGAGGCCATAAAATATGGTAATTAACTGCGGTGACTTGTGAAAGACTAGGACTCAGTTAAGCTCCCTGCCTTCTGCAGTGATGCGGGACGTACAGTCTGATGCCCGGAGGCTGAGAGATGTTCTCTTAAAGCTCATAGAGGACAACAAAAACACCTTTTCTCTTATTCATTCACGTGTCATGAAATTTCATGAGGTTTAGTTACGGCAGTGAAACAGGGACTGCTTCTTGTTCTCCCGAAGATACTGAAGTTGTTCGTTAAGTAAGGGCCGTCCTCTAGTGCACAAAGAAAAACCAGTTCCCACTTTTTTCTCAAAAGATATATTATATATAAAATGTAAACAGTATATTTTAGTCTTTCCCTCCCATTTCTTTGTATTATTCAAAAATTTATGCTTCGTCGATCCACTTCTACTGATTAAAGCAAAAAAAATAAACAGAATGAAATCTGCATTTTATAGCGTTTAAGAACGTTGGAGTATCTTAGGTTAGTTAATTTACGACATCCTTTAGAAAACAATAAATTCGACTTTAAACTTACGTGTTGTGCATTTGTATATCATTGAAAATTTAACTATCGACACATTAAATGAAATTGTAACTTTTACCAACATTACTATCTAATTTGAATCATAGATTTGACATCAAATGCAATTTTTGAAGTAATACACTCGACCCCCCTATGTCCGCGAAGATTACGTTCTTCAAAACCCTCGCGCACACGGTGAATACGAAACAATAGAAAATAAGTTGTTAGGTTCCGGGATCGTTTGCAATTATATCTATATACTTTTTAGTAAACTAATTATTTATGTAAATTACGTAAAGTAATACAAACAAAAATGATAAAAAACAAAGGTTTAGAAAAAATGATTTTACTACAGATTTGTAAAAGGTACATAAAACAGAAATTGAAAAATTGAAAAGAAGTTATAAAATAATCACATAGACTTAATCTGCTATACCGATGATTTTATGGCCTCCTTTTTGCGAATGGTATGGCCGACGCACCTTCACCGGCTTCAATCCTTGGGATAATCTCAACCTTCTTCTCCCTATAGCTCATCGTCTTCCTCTTCTCTTTAATGGCTCCAGCTATAATTGCACTTTTTAGCAGTTCACAAGATGCAAATAATTTAACTTTGACAGTAATGTCGTGTTGTAAGTACCTCGAAACCAGGAACCTCCAACTCCATATGTGGAAACAACTCTGATCTGAATAAATGGATTTTGGGAATATTCTAAAAGAGTATCTAAAGGTATTTTATAACCATGTATTTAGCCAGTGCAGGTGTTTATCTTTAAACTACCCTACAGCTTTAATAGTGTATTATAGCTAAACTTGTCTAAATATTACACAGCCAAATTTTAGTCTTTAGGTGTATATGCCTATTTTTCTCCACTGTCCAAAGATTGTTAAATGTCTATGAGCAATTCCTGTTATTATGATTATCTCAAGCCGCAAAAACCAGTATCTCTTATATAACTCCCGAGATAATTAAACTGAGACACTTGTTCAAGAGTGCAGCCGTCCAAAATAATTGAAGCACAATCTGCTTGACCAATATTCATCACTTTAGTTTTCTCTCGGTTTATCACCAAACCTACTCTATTACCAGTCTCGTTAATAGCCTTAATGAAAGAATTCATTTCATCAACATCATTAGCCAACAAGGCCAAACCACCTGCATAATTAAGTCAGACATTTTCAAACCTCTAAACTATTTAAGGAGAAAATCTTCCTCTTGCAAACAATTCCGCATAGCATAATCAAAAACGAAACTAAAGAGGGAAGCAGACAATATACATCTTTGTCTAACACCACTAGCAATGCTAAACCAATCCCTACATGACTTACCAACCTAAACATACGACTCAAAGTGATTACAGAGAGCTTTCGTAGTGCTAACTACTTGTCAGGTATTCGACTAATGTAATCAGGGGTTGGGAACCTTTTCTGTTTCAAGAACCAACAGCAAAAAAAAAAGGTTAACTAACAAATTTTGAGAGCCGCAAATTATAATATTTATTGGGTCGAAAACAATAACAAGAAAATAAATCGTAGATTATTTTATTAACAAAATTAAAATGTTAAAGCATAATTTTAAAATAGTTATATTGAAGTATATAAAATAAAACTACTGAAAAGATTTATTACGAAATCTGCCATTCATCAGTGAGACATCTGAGTTTGAGTCTTATTGACCAACTTAATCAAATTTGAAGTGTATTTAGAACATTTGAATTGCATCAGTGCTTTCAAACTATCATCTGCTAACCTTCTTTAGTGCTTGTTTCTAATGAAAATCATTAAAAAAATTTCAGAGTTGAATGCTGAACCAAAAAATCGTCAAGAGCCATTTTAGAGTGCTCAGAACCACAAATTATGTTGATCAACAGAGTCAAAAACCTTTTGGAAATCTACAAAGCTAGTAGCTCAAGATTTTGAAAGTCTAAACATTTTTCAACAATCTGCCTAAGTGAAAATATTTGATCAATACATCTCCTACCACTTCGGAAACCACACTGTTATCACGCAGTTATCTATCAACCAAATTCTCAATTTCATTAAGCACAACCATGCTAAGAACTTTACATGGAAAAAAAAAGTAGATTAATTCCCTTAAAAGTAGCACCAAACTGATCTCATATTTTAAAAAAATAGGAATAATGATGCAGGGTGTTTCAAAAAGGACGCAACCCTCTTTTGTATTTTTCTATTTAAACTTTACAAAAGACACAAATTTCAAAAGATGCAAATTAGACAAATATCTACCTTTTACAACGGATGTTGAAAATTATTTCCTGCAACCTGGATGCAGGTTCGTACCCGTTTCATGACATTTGCAGCCAGCTTTCGTAATGTATGCTTTCTTATGTTTAAAATCTCTTTTTCTATGTTAGCCTTCAAGTCTTCAAGTGTATGAGGTTTGTTTTGAAACACTACACATTTGAGATATCTCAAAAGAAAAGAAATCTGGAGGAGTAATATCTGGGGATCTTGGGGGCAACATGTTTTTAATCAAATGATCACAAAAAATTCCTGCAACATGACCATTGTGTCATTTGCAGTATGGGTAGTCACGCCATCTTGTTGAAACCAACACTCTCGTTCATTCAGATCCAATAGGGCAATAAACTGTTGGTTGAGGTCACGATAAACTTCACCAGTTACAGTTGAGTCAAAAAATAAAGGTCCTATCACACGAAGACGGAAAATTGCACACCAAACACCAATTTTCCGTGCATGTAACGATCGTTGGTGAAAAGTGTGAGGATTTTCACTGCTCCATATTCGGCTGTTTTGATTGTTCACATACCCAAGTGAAACCAAGTCTCGTCACAGAAATAAACACGGTCCAACACCTCAATTCCATTTTCATCAACAAAAGAACGAAACCAACGACAGTACCGTAAATGATTTTCATGGTCTGGTTCTTTCAGTTCATGAACGATACCAATGCGGTAGGCATGAAATTTTAATTTCTTTTTAGCCTTTAAAACAGTAGCCGGTTACAATCCAAACCTGTGAAGATAACTTTCTAAAAGATTTTCTGGGTGAGCGAATTAAACGCTGAGACACATCATCAAGAACTTTGGTAGTCAAAAGTAATGGCTGGCCTCGTCTCTTTCGATCCTGTACAGACACAGTGTCACTAAATTTATCAATCAAACGAGATATTGTCGACTTGTTGAGAACTGCGGACTGAGGAAACTTCAATTCAAACTCTTCTCTCACACGTTTGTAAGATTTGTATGCACAATAAGTCTCAACAATAAATACAGGTTCGTTTTTGGAAAACGACATAGCTGACACAACACAAAGGAATGAATGCTTGAGTGAGACTAGCGCGTGACAAGGTCATTTCAACTGCTAAAGGATGTTAACCTTGAGTACGGTAATGGCAACTGACTAATATTATGGCATAAAATGTACATGCGCATAAGTTCAATTCTCTTATATTTAGGGTTGCGTGCTTTTTGAAACACCCTGTAGTTCTAGTAAAATATTTAGAAACATTTTTTTTTAAATATTATTATATTATATATTATTTTAATATTTTAAATATTATTATATTAAATATTTAGAAACATTTTTTTTTAAATATTAATATTATATTTTTAAAACAAACTTTTCCATAAAAATATTCAAAATTTCAGCTAGCCATGTGACAACACAAACATTCTCAGCTCTAAGCATTTCAGTGGTGATTTCATTCACCCATGGGGATTTATTGAGTTTAAATTTAGAGGTAGCCAAAGCGACTTTGAATTGTGATATAGGACCAACATTAGAGCCAGTAATGTATTCATTCTCATTACAAATAATGGGAACAGTAATAGCCACATTGTTTAGAACATCACTGAAGTGTTCAGCCCACCTAGACATGACAGAATCCTCACCTCCAACAACTTCAACCCTTCACTTTAACCTATCCCTCAATCCCTGTGTACATGTCGGTTTCTTACTACACAAAATATTAACTCTGGTACAACTCCCTGCTGTTGTGCTATTTAGCTGCTTCCTCTGCATTCTTATCAGCTGCTAACTGATCCTTTGCACGTTTATTCAGCTCTTTGTAATGCTGTTCATTAGCACTTGTAGGTATTGATTCGTATTATTGCGGCACTTTCTTCTTTCAGAAAGAAATTCCACAGTTTTTTTTTTATTTTTTAATTTGTATTAAAAAGAACGGAGATAACCTGTAAGCTTTTGGCTTGTGTTAGCTTCTCGTACACTATACAGACACTTAGACAAGGAATACAACATACAAACACTTGCACAAGGACACGTCCGCTGGAATAGTAATAAAGTACGCTAACCACTAGGCAAGGTACGCCTAGTAGTTAATATTTATAACCCAAAGTTTCAAGAAAAGCCTATTTAAACTGGTCCCATTCCTTCTCAACTTCAGCGGTAAGAAAACCCCATTATCATAATGATCACTGGATCTTCAGTGTTAAAGGTAATTCTCTTAACCTTAGCACAACAGTTCTTAAGCTTCAGTTGTAAAATATCATTAGGACTTTAGGCTTTCAGTTGTAAAATTATCTTTAGGTAGTTGAGTCTTGACCAGATAATGTTCAAACTCAACTTCGTCTCCCTATATGATCTGGTATTCCTAACCGAACTAGCCATTTGCTATTAATTAATATGTAATCGATCATATTCCTGTGCAGTCTATCAAGGTGAAATTCATGTGTATTTATGTATGTTGCGGTGTCTGTAATAGGTGTTAACTATTCTCAAACTGTTACGTTTACTTACGTGTAGAAGACTTTCCCCCATTGCCATTTGAATCACCCATGCCCAAAGTTTAGAATCAGTAAATACTTTAGCATGGAGTCACCTAGCATCATTTATTTTTAAGAATAAACTTTGAATTTTTAAATTAAAACTGATTCAAATAAATTCCTATATTAGAAAAATATATCGTCATCTGTAATAAGTTATATTTATACTCTCTCGCTAAAATTATGTTCTTAACATTGAAAAGCAATCTGTCTCGCGACACCTAAATAAAATATAACCTGTTTTGGATCCGCAGAGATATTTGAATTTTCTAGATTTAATTCTCTCAGGTTAGTAAAAACCGTGTTTTTCTTATATTTTGTAGCAACTCTTGCGTGGCTATTTCTGAAGAAATAAAAATTGTTTTATTAAAATTATATAATAAATTAGCAATTTGTTCTTCAAACAGTTTACCAAAAGAATAAAATGTTTTATTTGTTTGATTATCCTCTAATCATGTTAAGAATATTACTTAGATTGCCGATTTTAGACAAATGGCTGACCTAGGATATTGCAGTAAAAAAACTATTAATTGCATATCAGAATTTCCTTAAGACTAAAAAAGCTGCATCAAAGTAGACTACAATACAGAGAAAATTCCTGAAAGAACAGAAAACTGGGGAAATAAACTAGACCATCCAATTTTGCTATTTTTTATTATTTATAACTTTGACCTACCTCAATATACTCATCGTGATAAACGTGGCAAACACTGAAATTGACTATTCTTCAACACGATTGATCCTTTTCTCCCAGATTAAAAGGAAATATATATACATATCAAGCTACCATTTTAAAACCACATAGTTAAATGGAAAGTGGATTGAAAATAGCATTATTTAACGAGTATAAATAATGATCCTAAATTTAAGTTCTACCCTAAATAAGATCAAAGTGGAACTTGAGGCCAATAACTATTCCATATTTCAATAACAAATGCTTATACAGCATAAACCAGCACAACTTGGCTATAAAATCATAAAATACTAAAACAATCATAAATGAAATTCGATTCCTAACCGAAATAATGAATAGACACTTTCCAATAATTACGCTCTACCAAATATCGGTTAGATGAAACTATGACCTAAACAAATAAGGAACCATTGTTATTCCTAGATTTGAAAATTTTCAAAAACCGAAAAAGGGTGAAACAGATCTAAACCTGAAATAATATTTATTCAAAATATTGCGATGAGAATTGCATTTCAAGAAGGCTCTCATTTAATTCTTTGAGTTAAATTTCAATGTGTTAATAAATTTCAGAATATGAAATGCTAAAAACAAGTGACTAAAAACAGTGACGAAACAAATAAACTTGGTACCTGGATATAAAAATTGACTCCAAAGTTCAGTCTTATTAGAGTAACACATCCCGAACAGCATTTTCATGAGATGTTGGAATTTCTCTTCAGAGAGAACTCTTTAGGAATGTGTCGGGTGTTTTAAAATTTCTGCTGTACTTCGAGATTTCTCATCGAGAGAAGATGGTTATACCTGAATGATATTTCTACGCAATTGATACAGCATGGGAAATCTAACATTCTGAGGTTGAGAAGTTTATGACTTTGTAATCAATGTTCTAAATATGGAATTGAAATGTAGACTTTGGCTCTTGAGTATAAAGAGTTAATGCTGATACAATGCTTCATATTCAAAAGGTCGAATAAAATAGTACTAACCATCTCATTGAAGAGATGCTTACAATGGGAATCCAACCATTGGCAACCTGTGCAAATGATAGACATCTGGATCATCTGGTAATTTGAAAAGATATTGAATTATAAGTAAAATTACAGACTTTAATTTATTGCATCCTCATCTGTGTTTTACCATTCGTGGATTTTATGATTAAAACCGGATGAGCTGATATTATTCCCCGTATCGTCTGTCCAAAGTACTGGTATCCCTTTCTGCCATTTTTCTTTGGTAGCCTCTTGATGTTGCAAATATCTAATGAGGTGTAGTATATAAAACACTAGTGTAGAGATGAAAGAATGAATAACAGTATCTTGAATTAAAGCTTAGGTCGGAAAAGTCTCTCTTTAGAAAGGCAAAATGATTATAAGTTTCGGTATATGGCAGTTTAAAGAATCAAACGGAATCGATGTTATAAACAGAAATAAAAATGTGCATAATTTGGTGAGTAACACTGCAATAGTCTAGTCCATTGTATGCAACCAATAATCCCGATATTCAGCAGACTACCTAGCGGTGTCTGAATGGGTTATAAAAGTGTCCATTGGTCCAATGAATTACTTTAACCAGACTGAGCCTTTGGGTTCTTTGTACACAGTCACTTGCACCTATTTATTTATGATTTCCAAATATCGTCACGATTTGAAGAAAAATAATATGTGTCGTGATTTCCAACATGGATTTATTTCAATTTGTCCTCTTTCAATTTTTTTTTCCATTTCTGCTGGCCATAAGTATTTATTTTAATAGAGCGTGTCTTTTTTCTGAAAAAGAAGCATAAATAAGAAATGCAGCTTCAATTATTACCCTTGATACTTAGGCGTACATTTCTCTAATTCTGATAAGCTGGAAAGAACCGATAGAATTGAAGACGCACTCGACATTTCCGGAAAGCATTACGCCATACACTCGAATTCCGTTCGATTTCCGGAGATATCGTCATTACATAGAACTTGCTACTAATCATCAGTCGATCTTACTGTAACTGCCATTGCTTGTTAAGTTCGACAAATGAATGCAGAAAGATGAATTGAATGCTTCCAACGAGCATGGCAGAGCTGAATCTAAAGCCACAGTTGCTTTTACAGTAAATAAAGCAGCTGTATACGGTTATGAGTCCAATAGGTTATATCCAATTTAAATAAGATAGCTGCTCTAACCGTATATACCATAGATATCCTTTTTTTTTTTTCAATATTTCAGGGTTTGATTTCTTTTTACGAAATTCTCAAGTCATTGATTGCCTGAGAAATGCACGTCGTGAAAAATGCCGGCCCTTTATCGAAATACGAATAAGTGAATTGGAGCGGAAGGAAAGAGATAAAAATCAGCGAAATATATTTACTCTATTTTTTGCCTGGTTACAAACCGAAATGGAATACACGATTGACTTAGTTGAGGGATCATTTAATTCCAAATCCTACATCTTGGACACTCTTTTGATGTAAGCTATAAATCTGAGGATACTTTAGATCAGTGAGCTTTTTCAAACTGCTTTTTATATAAGAAATTTTGCCCTCATGCTCTGAGAGCTATTGATATTTAACCTAACTTCCCTTCTTTTTCAGTGTATTCTCGAGACAGTCCATTTCATCGTCAACATAACATATGATAAAAAATGATTTATTTGTTGTAGCCCAGGGCCTTTCTTGTTGTAATAATGATCAGTCTCTCGCCATTCAGAGAACATGAGGTTGCCTAGTTAATTCTAATACAGTCTCCATTAGTTTTTTTCTACACAATTGCAAGCAGGAATGTTCGAGTCACGTTCTAGTGGTACACAGAATTTAAATGATCGTTAACTATTTTATTAATAAAAAGTAATTTTATTTTGGTGTACTCTAATGGTAGTTTTACGTTTTGCCTATAGTTATCAACTCTAAAAATCAATAATTTTACACATCTTTAGGCAATAATTCAATTAATACACATTGAAGTGTTCCTTTTCAATTGATATTTAATTACTATTTTACTTGTTATTACGAAATTTCACACACACTTCAGTTGCAAAGTGCAATGTAGAGAGGCTCATTAGAACGTTTAAGCCATAACATTAATGTATTATCATAAAATTATTTTTAAAATCATTCATCTCCCTTTTACAGTTTGGTATTAATCTTTTACAATAGTTTTATCATTAAAATGTTTTGATACATTTCGATATGTTTAGGAAATATATACTTTATTAAAAATCCTAACATTGCAGTTAAGTTGTTGATTTCATATGCAGGTGTTCACAAATATTTAGAAAACGTCTAAATTAAAAATCAAAGCTATAAATAATTCTAATGAACGGTAAAATTAAAACGAATATCTGAAATGATCTATTCATGCTACAAATATGAAACTTTGGTGGTAGAGTGTGATAGTTGAGTTTACAATGACAGCAGGGATTTGGCCCTTTATCCCTTGTGGAGGGGAAGAAAACGCAACATTTTCTTTTAAGAGATAAATGAAAATATCATTTTGGATTGAAGAGATACCAATAAAACATTTCAGTTTGCATTTTCTGAATCATCCATTAGTTCTAGTTTATCGTTAGATAACGCAATAGTTGTAAAATGCCAAGTTTCGAGCATTTTATAAGGTCAATGGCGTATATGTTATTATTTCAGTTATTTTTTTAGGATCAAACACTAGTTAGTTGACATTCGTGTCTTTTTTTTACATATTAACAAGCAAAGCTTCTATGCACTGGAAGGTGTTGGAATATATTTCACCCGAGTCCAAGGTTCATTGTTTGGATCTTTCTCGTTGATTTCCTCTCTTTAAAGCTGTTTTTTATGTTGCTGCAATCAGAATTAGGTAGATTTAATAAATGATTTAAAATCGTAAATTGAATTATTAAAAGTATTTTATCCGAGCATAAAACTATGCATATAAAACTGCATAATATATTTTTATTTTGTGTCCTTTCAAGCTTTTTCAAGCCTGGCTAATTCTAGAGCGCCAGTAACCTAGAGTTAGCTATAACAATTTAACGTAATTTGATTTGTCGAGTAATGTGAAACGACAATCAGTGGTTATATTATTGAAAGCAAACTCATGTTATATTAAGAATAAGGAGTATGATCAGATTATAGTAACCTCTTAAATACGCTTTTGAAAGAAACGTGATTATCTTGAAACGTGTTTATCTTAAAACGTGATTATTGCAAGATAAATTAAAGATCACAATAGAACCTGTCCCATAGGTTATTCAACTATATTCGTTCGGCATTTAAAGAGTTACAGAAGGTGACATATTCAGTAGAAACAAAGGCAGGTAAACATTTTGAATTTTCGGAACTAAAGCAATAACAGTTATATTAAAATTTACTAGAATATAGAAAAGACACGTTACAGATGGTAGCCTCTCGTCAAGGCCATCCAGCGTGTTTATAACCTATAGAGGATATCATTCTCCCGCACACGGTGCGAAGGCTTTACGTCTGTTCCGACGGATGGCGGTCTTTCCAAGTCTATCGGTGTCTCCTATTGACCGAGGGCAGGGAGTTGTGCTAAGATAAATATCAACGTTGGTCTGCAGATTACGAACCTGGCGCGCTACCGACTGAGCACCTATTCCCAAACAAAAGAAGGTAATTTCTATTAATAATTGGAAATCAGATATTGAACCTATCTCGGACTTACCTGCGTACTGTCAGCATGAAACACGAGCTATGAAAATAATTAAGAAAAGCCTGTGCACTCTTAGCGTTTTAAACACCATCTTCAAAACGCTTAGTCAATAGTAGAGCAGATCTAAGACGAAATTCTTAAAACCATGCATGAGCAAAACACGTGAAACAATACCTAAAAGTGACTGTTATGAATAAACGTTTATTATTATTATATTGCTTCTGCAGTGGTTCTATGGTAGTGTGTTCAGTCGCCGTTACTTTTCAACAATACAGGTCTGGGTTCGAATCCCGAGTGTTGAGTTCAATATTTGTATTGTTCACCTGAGGAACGGGGGGAGGAACGCTTCACACACTATCAGTCTCTCATTTCCTCTGCAGTAATGCACTTTGGACAAACTATTTGACCATAAATGGCCGATGAGAGAGTAGGGCATTCATCATCATCATCATTATTATCCTCAAGCAGCCAAGGGCTAAGAACTGGGCCCTTGACGAAGGTCCAAGCATTAGTTCATTTCTATTAATAATTGGAAATCAGATATTGAACCTATCTAAAGCAAACTGAAATGCCCTGAGCTACATCTACTGCATCTGGCCACTGCACACCAATTCTAACAAGGTCCTGTTTGACATTGTCTGTCCACCGCATTCTAGGTCTCCCCTTCTTTCTGAGGCCTTTAGGCACACTGTTCATAACCCTATTCGCCAATCTATAATTATTCATACGGGCAACATGGCCAAACCAACGGAGTCTCTCTCTCTATACAATATGCTGCTTAAAGGAGGTTGCAGACTCCTTTGCCTAATCTCATCATTACTTACAAAATTGAACCACCTAATTCCCAAGATAATGCGTAAACATCTAGAATCAAAAGCATCTAGTTTTCTGTTATCTTGTTTACAAATCGTCAAGGTTTTACTACCATAACTAATTCTAAAAATAATCGAACAATTATACAGTCTTTAGTGTATACATCTATTTCTTCACACTCTCCATACCTTAATGGAGTCGCTTCAGAATGGAAATATCGCTTTAGAATTAAAGGTAAATTTTTTAACCTAAACACAACATCTCTTAAGTATAAGTACCTATTCTTCTCCTCCTCATCGGCATCCTCTGTGTGGACATAATAGAAGATAACATTCAAATCTTTAATGCTTGTCTGAAATTTTGCTTTTAGAAAGCTTTCATTAATGCACTCATATTCTCAAAGCGCATCACAAGTCACAGCAGCAATCCCTATTCGTCCGTTAATCTCATGCCTCATATCACCAGTATGGGTTACATAGCTCCCAAGATAATTAAATTGAGACATCTAATCAAGTGTGCAACCATTCAGATCAACTGAACCACAGCCAACCTGACCAACTTTTATCAAATTAATTTTCTCTCTGTTTATAACCAAACCTACTCTACTACCAGTCTCATCAACACCTCGAATGAAAGAGTTTATCTCATCAACATTATTTGACAAAAGGGCTAAATCATAAGCATAATCTAAATCAGAAATTTACGTATCTCCATACCATTTAAGGCCAAAATCGTTCCCTTGTAGTGAATTTCGCATAACATAATCAATAACCAAACTAAAGAGAAAAGGTGACAAAATGCACCCTTGTCGAACACCAGAAGTAATGCTAAACCAATTGCTACAAGCCTTACCAACTCTCACACACGACTCAGTATTATTATAGAAAGCTTTCATTATGTTAACTAACTTGTCAGGTATACCATATGATCTCACAATCAACCACAAATTATGACGATCAACAGAGTCGAAAGCCCTTTTGAAATCAACAAAGCTAGCAACCAAAGGTTTCTGAAACTCTAAACATTTCTCAAGAATCTGCCTAAGTGAAAATATCTGATCCACACATCCCCTACCACTTCTGAATCCACATTGCTCATCACGCAATTGACTGTCAACCAGATTCTTAATTCTGTTAAGCATAATCATGGAAAGAACTTTACCTGGGACAGAGAGTAGGCTGATACCCCTATAGTTATCACAAGAACTGCGATCACCTTTTTTGAAAATAGGGATAATTATAGCTCTGGTAAAATCGTTAGGAAACATGTCTTTATCATAAATAATATTTAAAATTTCAGTCATCGATGTGGTAACCGAAACAGTCCCAGCTCTAAGCATTTCCGAAGTAATTTTCATCGATCACTGGGGATTTATGTAGTTTAAGTTTACAAATATCCAAAATAACTTCAAATTGTATTACAGGGCAACATTAAAGCCACCGATGCATCTATCATCATTACAAACAATGGGAGTAGAACCAACCACATTGTTTTGAACATCACTGAAATGCTCAGCCCACCTAGCCATGAGAGAATCCTCACCTTCTATAACCTTACCTTGTTTATCCTTCAATCCCTGTACACCTGTCCGTTGTCTACCACACTAAACATTAACTGGTACAGCCCTCTCCTGTTGTGCTATCTAACTGCTTCCTCGGCTTTGTCAGACAAGTCATCAAGCCAAAGATTCTTATCAGCAGCTAACTGACCCTTTACACGTTTATTAAGCTGTCTGTAATGCTTTCTATTAGGACTAGTAGGGTATTGATTAAGGACATTCCTGTAGTTCTGTTTTTTTTCCAAACAAGCTCAAGTGCCTTATCATTCAAAAGTAATTCGGGCTCCTCTGCTCCTTTTTTCATAATAGAGTACTCTTAATTCCCAAAAAAGCCTGTTTAAAACGGTCCCATTTTTCCTCAACTTCAGTAGTAAGCATACCATGACTGTCATAATGACTAAGTAACCTATCATGGTAAGCTTTAGCTGGGTTTTTCAGAGCTTTAGAATGAAAGGTAAACATACTACTTAAGCACAAAACTACTTAGGTCTACGTTTTGTAAGACACTTTTGACAAGGTAATGGTCAGATCCAATTTCAGCTTCCCTGTATGACCTGGTGTTCCAACAGAACTAGTCCATTTGCTGTTAATTAATATATAATCAATCATATTCTTATGCAGCCCATCTGGTGAAACCCATGTATATACTTAGGTAAGTCGCGGTGTTTGTAATAAGTGTTAGTTATTCTGAAACCATTGAGTTTACTTACCTGTAGTAGACGTTGCCCATTGCATTGCAGCTACCACTGCCAAAAGGGCCTATTACTCCTTCCCAAAGGTCAGAGGCAGTACCAACTTTGGCATTGAAGTCACCTAGAACAAGAGCAATATCTCCTTTCTTGACAGAATTCAAAATATCCTGAAGTTATCCGTAAAACCTGTCCTTCTCATCCTCATCGGCATCCTCAGTGGGGGCATAACAGCAGATAACATTCAAGTCTTTAACGTTTGTCTGAAATTTCGCTGTAAGAAACCTTTCATTAATGCACTCGTATCCTAGAAGAGCATCACTAGCGTGTCTGCTGAGAAGCAGACCCACGCCTTGGTGATGCTTATTGTCGTCCCTCCTTGAAAAAAGAAATTTAAGATTATTTTTAAGAATTTGACCTTTATCTTTCCATCTGGTCTCTTGCAAGGCGAGAATATCTAAACTATAATGGTGGAATTCTTGTGTTAGGATATCAGGATAAAAAGCTCTGTGCAGAGTCCTCACATTCCATCTACCTATGGAGAGAAAATGGTTAGTGGGATGTTTAAGAAAACTATGTTTATTGATAGAGGAAATGCCGACAAAAATCAAACAGCCCCCTAATCGCAGACATGGGGCAAAGACCCGTTCCCCCACCACTAAAGACTGAAGCCATCTACACTGGAAGACTTCCTCCAATGCAAAATTTGACGGTGCCAGTAGAAACAAAGAGTTCAGGTGCCTGCGATGACCTCTGCTGAGGATTATCCACCAGCTGTTAAACATATCCTGTGAATCTTTTCACTTGAGGCTGTCAACCGACAAACAAACAGAAAAAACAGCGGAAGATTTTCCCTCCACAGAAGCCCACCACTGCAGCAAATTCTGGATCCGTAATCAAGCTCAGAGCCATTATTTATTGGTATATATGGTCAGCAGCAGGACCCTGCGTATTTGACCACTCCTGAGCAGGGTAGAAATAAAAAGTAGTCGTAGTTGTCCAGTCAGTAGGCCACACTGATCTGGCAGACGTCCGCTTCCGTTCCTTTTCACAAGAGAGTATCTCTTTTGAAAGGTACTAACGGCCTGCACCACGAGAAGGCGGGGTCGGACTTTAGTTGCTAGGCCTGACCGGTTCTATGCTTCATCACAGGGGATTGGTGCCTAGCTCTCCTTCCAGTGACTTCCTAGCTACCATTTACAGAACAATTCTATATATATTGCAGAAATAACTGATATGATAATATCCATATCAAACATATTAAGGAAAATAAAGATTTATTATCGTCAATAATGACAAAAAAAAATAAATCAAATTATAGCTACATGAATCACATTTTTAGAATTAAAAATTACAATTTTGAGAACTATATATGTATAAAGGCTGTACAAAAACAGAATTTTCTAATTTCAAACCTGTTTCAATTCTTCCAAATTTTGCAAACATTTTTGAAAAATATATTTATAACATTGTTTTTAAATTTTTACAATCTCGTAACATACTTAATAGTAAACAATTTGGTTTTCAGAAAGGAAAAACTACAATTCAACTTTTACCACAATTTGCAGATAAAATTAATCAGTCATCGAATACAAGGAAAAAAGTGGTAACCACATTTTTAGACCTTCAAAAGGCTTTTGACACAATAGCTCATTCCTTACTTCTTAAAAAACTATAAAATTATGGAATTCAAGGAGTTTTATTAAATTCTTTTAAGAATTATTTAGTAAACAGATATACCATCACTAAAATAGGCAATTGCTATAGCCAAAAAAATTTAGTTTCATTAGAAATTCCTCGAGCCTCTATTCCCGGTTCTTTACTTTTTATAATATATATAAATTATCTACTACTTTTAAATTTTAAATGCGATATTTTCTTATAGGCAGATGATATTTTAATAATGAACAGCAACATATATTTAAATAAAAGTATTGAACAAAAATGGTAGCTATAATGGTAGCTAGGTAGTCACTGGAAGGAGAGCTATGCACCAATCCCCTGTGATGATGCATAGAAACGGCCAGTCCTAGCACCTAATGACCGACCCCGCCTTCTCGTGGTATGGACCGTTAGTAATTTTCAAAAGAGATACTCTCTTGTGGAAGTGAACGGAAGGGGAGGGCTGCCAGATTAGTGTGGCCTACTGATCTGGACAACTATGGCTACTTTTCTTTTTTTTCTACCCTGCTGAGGAGTGGTCAACCACACAGGGTCCTGGTGCTGACCATATAAACCTACTGGACTGGACAGATATATGGCTCTGAGCTTGATTATGGATCCTGATTTTGCTGCACTGGTGGGCTTCTGTGGAGGGAAAATCTTCCGCTGTGTTTTCTGTTTGTTTGTGGGTTGACAGCCCCAAGTGAATAGATTCACAGGATATGTTTATTAGCTGGTGGATAATCCTGAGCAGAAGTCATCGCAGGCACCTGAACTCTTTGCTTCTATTGGCATCGTCAAATCCTACATTGGAGGAAGTCTTCCAGTGTAGATGGCTTCAGCCTTTAGTAGTGGGGGAACGGGTCTTTGCCCCATGTCTGCGATTAGGGGGCTGTTTGATTTCCCTCTCTCAATAAACATAGTTTCTTTAAACATCCCACTAACCATTTTCTCTCCATAGGTAGTTGGAATGTGAGGACTCTGCACAGAGCTTTTTCTCTTGATGTCCTCACACAAGAATTCCACCGTTATAATTTAGATATTCTCGGCTTGCAAGAGACCAGATGGACAGATAAAGGTCAGATTCTTAAAAATAATCTTAAATTTCTCTTTTCAGGGAGGGACGACAATAAGCATCACCAAGGCGTGGGTCTGCTTCTCAGCAGACACGCTAGCGATGCTCTTCTAGGATATGAGTGGATTAATGAAAGGTTTCTTACAGCAAAATTTCAGACAAGCGTTAAAGACTTGAATGTTATCTGCTGTTATGCCCCCACTGAGGATGCCGATGAGGATGAGAAGGATAGGTTTTATGAACAACTTCAGGATATTTTGAATTCTGTCAAGAAAGGAGATATTACCCTTGTTCTTGATGACTTCAATGCCAAAGTTGGTACAGAGCTTTGGGGAGGAGTAATAGGGTTGAGTTGGGTTGGGTTGTTTTACCTCTGAGCGGCACTTTTTTGCACACCATGGACTAAATGGCCAGGTCACATGGACCCCGAAGGCTCAGAGAAGGTTGGGGGAGGGGACCCACTGGAACAGCTGTTGGGAGACAGATGGTAGCCTCCCGTCAAGGCCATCCAGCGTGTTCTTTAACGTGCACAGGGTATGGCTCTCCCGCACACGGGGCCACGGCTTAACGTCCCATCCGACGGACGGCGGCCTTTCCAAGCCCATCGGTGTCCCCTACTGACCGTGGGCAGGGCGGGGAATTTTGTAGAGATAAATCTCAACGCTGACCCAGCTGGGACTCGAACCTGGGAACTACAGATTACGAGCCTGGCGCGCTACCGACTGAGCCATCCCCGCCCCCGGAGTAATAGGCCCTTTTGGTATTGGTAGCTGCAATGGCAATGGGCAACGTCTCCTACAGGTAAGTAAACTCAATGGATTCAGAATAACTAACACTTATTACAAACACCGCGACATACATAAGTACACATGGGTTTCACCTGATGGGCTGCATAAGAATATGATTGATTACATATTAATTAACAGCAAATGGGCTAGTTCTGTTAGGAATACCAGGGCATATAGGGGAGCTGAAATTGGATCTGACCATTACCTTGTTAAAAGTGTGTTGCACACTTTTAAACTTAAAAAGTGTTGTGCTAGGGTTAAAAAATTTACTTTTAATACTGAAGCTCTGAAAGATCCAGTTATAGCCAAAGCTTACCATGATAGGTTACTTAGTCATTATGACAGTCATGATTTGCTTACTACTGAAGTTAAGGAAGAATGGGATCATTTTAAACAGGTTTTTTTGGACACTAACAGTACTCTTTTAGGAAAAAAGGAGCAGAAGAGACAAAATTATCTGAGTGATAAGGCACTTGAGCTTATTTCGGAAAGAAAGAACTGCAGGAATGCCCTTAATCAATACCCTACTAGTCCTAATAGAAAGCATTACAGAGACCTTAATAAACTTGTAAAGGATCAGTTAGCTGCTGATAAGAATCTTTGGCTTGATGGTTTGGCTGACAAAGCAGAGGAAGCAGTTAGACAGCACAACAGCAGAGAGCTGTACCAGATAGTTAATGTTTTGTGTGGTAGAAAACGGACAGGCATACAAGGATTGAAGGATAAACAAGGTAAGGTTATAGAAGGGGAGGATTCTGTCATGGCTAGATGGGCTGAGCATTTCAGTGATGTTCTAAACAATGTAGTTAGTTCTACTCCCATTGTTTGCAATGATGATAGATGCATCGGTGTCTTTAATGTTGGCCATATAAAACAATCTGAAATTATTTTGGCTGTTTCTAAACTTAAACTTCATAAATCCCCAGGGATAGATGAAATTACTACGGAAATGCTTAAAGCTGGGAATGTTTCGGTTACCACTTGGATGACTGAAATTCTGAATATCTTTTATGATAAAGGCATGGTTCCTAAGGATTTTACCAGAGCTATTGTTATCCCTATTTTCAAAAAAGGTGATCGCAGTTCTTGTGATAACTATAGGGGTATCAGCCTACTCTCTGTTCCAGGTAAAGTTCTTTCCATGATTGTGCTTAATAGAATTAAGAATCTGGTTGACAGTCAATTGCGTGATGAGCAATGTGGATTCAGAAGTGGTAGGGGATGTGTGGATCAGATATTTTCACTTAGGCAGATTCTTGAGAAATGTTTAGAGTTTCAGAAACCTTTGGTTGCTAGCTTTGTCGATTTCAAAACGGCTTTCGACTCTGTTGATCGTCAAAATTTGTGCTTGATTGTGATATCATATGGTATACCAGAAAAGTTAGTTAACATAATGAAAGCTCTCTATATTCTATATATCTATATCTATATACTGAGTCGTGTGTGAGAGTTGGTAAGGCTTGTAGCAATTGGTTTAGCATTACTTCTGGTGTTCGACAAGGGTTCATTTTGTCTCCTTTTCTCTTTAGTTTGGTTATTGATTATGTTATGCGAAATTCACTTCAAGGGAAAGATTTTGGCCTTAAATGGGCTGGAGATACGTAAATTTCTGATTTAGATTATGCTGATGATTTAGCCCTTTTGGCAAATGATGTTGATGAGATGAACTCTTTCATTCGAGCTGTTGATGAGACTGGTAGTAGAGTAGGTTTGGTTATAAACAGAGAGAAAACTAAAGTGATGAAAATTGGTCAGGCAGGTTGTGATTCAGTTAATCTGAATAGTTGCAGTCTTGATCAGGTGTCACAGTTTAATTATCTTGGGAGCTATGTAACCGATAATGGTGATGTGCGGCATGAGATTAACAGACGAATAGGGATTGCTGCCGGGACTTTTAAGAACCTATGGAGAGTGTGGAGAAATAGGCGTATACACCTAAAGACTAAAATTAGACTGTATAATAGTTTGGTTCTTTCTAGGGTTAGTTATGGTAGTGAAACTTGGACACTTTGTAAACAAGATAACAGGAAACTAGATGCTTTTGATTCCAGATGCTTACCCAGTATCTTGGGCATTAGGTGGTTCAACTTTGTAACTAATGATGAGGTTAGGCAAAGGAGTTTGCAACCTCCTTTAAGCAGCATATTGTGCAGAGAGAGACTCCGTTGGTTTCGCCATGTTGCCCGTATGAATAATTATAGATTGGCGAATAGGGTTATGAACAGTGTGCCTAAAGGCCTCAGAAAGAAGGGGAGACCTAGGATGCGGTGGGCAGACAATGTCAAACAGGACCTTGTTAGAATTGGTGTGCAGTGGCCAGATGCAGTAGATGTAGCTCAGGATAGACTTGCTTGGAGAACTAAATTGCACGGTCTGGTTGGACCTCCGTAGCCCATGGCTGCTTGAGGATGATGATGATGATGATGATGATGATGATGATTGAACAAATACAATTAGATTTTAATAATATTATAAAGTGGCTAAATCATAATAAAATATGTTTTAATAATAAAAACTCAGTGGATGATAATACATTCTCCAACGTTAAAATCAGAAATTACTTTTTTATTAAAACTCCTATAATAAATTATGTTAAAAATAATTTTACCAATGACTCTGGTCGAATTATTATTAACTTGAACATGCAAATTGCATAAAATATCTAGGTTGGGTTGGGTTGGGTTGTTTTACCACTGAGCGGCACTTTTTTGCACAACATGGGCTAAATGGCCAGGTTTCATGGACCCTGAAGGCTCAGAGAAGGTTGGGGGAGGGGATCCACTGTGACAGCTGTTGGGAGACAGATGGTAGCCTCCCGTCAAGGCCATCCAGGTGTGTTGTTTAACGTGCACAGGGTATGGCTCTCCCGCACACGGGGGCCACGGCTTAACGTCCCATCCGACGGACGGCGGCCTTTCCAAGCCCATCGGTGTCCCCTACTGACCGTGAGCAGGGTGGGGAATTTTGCGGAGATAAAAAAAAATCTAGGTATATCTATAAATATTGATAAACATTTTAGATGGAATATGCACTTCTCTAAAATATGTGATTGTCTCAGATTATCTGCTTTAAAAAAATCAAAAATTAAGATATATATTTAATACTAAAACTTGCATTTTATTCTATAAATCTTTATGTGGATGAATTATATCTTATTATATAACCATTCATGGTACAACAAAACTAACAGACATAAAGAAAATTGACATCTTAAATATGTAATAGCCAAAATAATAATACCTACAAAACTTAGACAATATTATGCGATTTTAAAAAGCCGATTACACTATTTGAACTTATTATCATATAGAAACTTATTTATTAATAATATAATCTTAAAACATTATTTTGATAATACGTTTAAAGCGAAAATAAATCACAGTAAAAATGCAAGATTAGAAGCTATAAATTATAACAAACTACCGAAATATTAAAACAATTATGGAGGATTATTTGTGAGTATAAAATACCACACCCTTTAATTTGATTACAATAGAATTTATAAATGTTAACAGTTATCATAGATTAAAAATAAATTTAAAAGATTATCTTAAATAAATTATATAACTATATTAAATTTTGTATATTTCATAAACTTTTTGCATTTGATATTTTGTTTTATTTTAATTTTCATGTTTTTAAAATGAAACTATTAATTAAGATAACATGTGTATATATTATGAATGTATTATTCAAATACCTACAGGTAAGCTACTTAGCTTTATGGGTCCTATGTATTTTTTATTGTGTTATATGTATTTAAAAAAATTAAAAATATTGAATAATATTCAACTATATGGATGTGTTATAAAAATTCGAGTGTTTCTCTTTTTAAGGGAAATATTTTTCACATATTTGAAATATTACAGAACTATATGAGACTGAATTTATTTATTCTGATATATTTGGTACAATATTCTAATCAGTGAAGAGAATGAAACTAGGAAGCAACCCAAAACTAAAGAGCTAACATGCTTTATAAACTACTATCCCTGCAACGTTTTGAACGAACAGCGCATAAATTCGAATTACACGTTTAAAAAGAACCACAATCTTCACTATGTATTTCAACATTAATCTCGGAAACTGTCTCCTTAAGCACCTGCTTCTCTGAAAAGTGTCGCAAAAAGAAAAGCAGCAGGATGCATTGGCAGCGCGATGTTCTCCTTTACAACTGCTCCCTTGCGGCCTCACCTCAGCCTGCTTCGCTGACTCTAACACGGAGAGTTAGTGGAGCAGAAGCCCAAGTCCGTGTTCGCTTTCAAACCGCACATGCCGTTAATAATGTAGGGAATCCGATATGTAAGAAAACGCCCCGCGACCGTTTACATGTAACAAGTTATAATTTTTTCTTTCGATTCTGCACTGAACATGCTCAATGGTGAACTGAACCACTCGAGTTGATTTATTTTATATTTGTACCTGAAATGTATATTTATTTACGTTTTTTGAGGAGGGATTTTTTTCTCAGATTCTTTAAGTTATTTTCTATTTATTTTCTATTTACAAATTCATATTGGATATAAACATAAGAAAAAACTAAGACTTCTTAATTTGCTAAAAGTTTACTTAAAAAATCAGTTAACTCACAAAAACGTTTATGATATTAGCACAGTTCAGAACAAGCAATGGCATCGTTCTCAGTGCCAATATATGTATCAGAAACATTAAATATGTAAGACTAATACCCTGTTTAATATTGTTTATTGTCTGAATGTTCTCTACATACTGACAACCCTCTTACAAGAAACAAATTATTATTTTATTCTCCTCTTTATATCTGAAGATTATTCCCCAATTTGTAATCATTAACAAACACAGATTATAGAATCTTTGCGTAATCCTGCAATATTTGCATAATATTACAAATTACATTACATACATTCAATATTATAACATACCTACTTATACATATACGTAGGTGTACGTATATATCTACCTACCTACTTACCTATTCACATAATCCTCCAACAGACGTGGGTTATGAAGCTCCACCAATTTAGAAATTTAGTTCTCCAAACGCATCTATTCTGAGTCATTACTATTGCATTTGGCTACTTCATCCAATTCTAAGAAGTTTATGTTTGGCATTGTTCACCCACAGCATCCCAGGTCTCCCTCTGTGCATGCCACCCTTAGGCACACTGGTCATAGTGCTATTAGCTATATCTAGTTCTGCATGCGGCAACATGGTCAAACCAATATCTCCATGTAAAAAATACTGCAGAAAGATAGTCGATGACTCCTTCGTATAACTTCATCATTGCTAATCGTCAACAATAATAATAATCCAACAAATTTGCTCTTTTATAAATTTTAAAATTAAATCGTAATCGACTACAATAGAAAGTCCCCTGATTAGAGCTTAAATTATGCACAATGCAGTTAATTCACGTTCTTTTAAGCTTATCCTATCAGTCTATATTTCCATTGCATTCACCTGGACAGCCGTGTCTCCAAGACAAGTCTGTATTCGGTCGAAGCTGTTCAGGTGAGGATAAACAGAACAGTCATAGCTGTTAAGATAATTATGCACAAAGGGCCACTTGTACTACAAATTTAGTATCGATTCTCCAGACGCTTCTGATCAAACTCCAACGTTGTCAGCACTCTGGGTTACACGCGTTCGGATTATGCTAGCATTTGCGATAATAACTCAGAACTGATATGAACGATCTTCTCAACGCTGGCATTAGTAATTCCCCATATATAATCGGAAATGTGAGAGTGAATGTAGAGTTACACATTTGATGAGAAACTCTGACCTGAGATTGCGATGCAATATTCATTATCTTCGGAGCAACGAATAAAGCAGATGCTGCATCCTATTTGCAGAGGATTTCACAAATGTGCAAATCGATTTAGAAGTATTTTCTATTTAGCGAAAATGCAAGTGGATGGAGTTATTACATTTGAGAATATGTTGTTATATGTGAAATTAAATGAAGAAATTCAAATAATTATGTTTGTTAAATTAAATAAGGCTGACTGTTTTACTCTTTATGTGTTTATATATCTTGACAGAGGTAAACTTTGAGGCTTTGCTCAAACCCATTTCATGTTTTTAAATATTATTCTTATTTATTACAAATGGAAACATAGAAAATAACTGATTTAGATCAAAGAAATTTCAATGCAAACGTATAAAATTTCGATTAAGAAACTTTAAATAAACGTATTTAATAACAAATCCAATAATGCGAAATTTTAACTGGCAATCACCTGATCAAGTTCACCAGTACAATGCATTCACCTGGAAATCTTATTTTCAAATGTATTTTTAATTTAAGAAAGAAGCTCAATACATGGTAGGCAAAATATTATTTTTTCTGATGCAGAAGAAAGAATTATATGCTTTAGGTGAAACACAACAATTCCACTCGCAGATTGTTGTTTTCAAATTATCAGATCATTGAATACGGATCATAAGTTGAAAAAGCAGTAAAATAAAGCTGATGATCAGTGGATTAAATACAAAAAATACTGAAAAAAACATGTTAAGGTGAAAACTATTGAAATAAACCTTCCTCTTCTTATTAAAAAAAAGATTTTCGAATAAGACGAATGACTAATAAATATTTTCTACTGTTGGAAGAGATCCTTTCACGGAATCTGTCTGGGTTGTGAGGAAACACGATCTTAATTTATGAAGCCAAATTTTATCTCAATTCTATTTTTCGTTTCTGAAATGACAGAGATATAATTGAACATACATTTATAAATTGGCAAATATCAAATACAGACATTGCTCTATGTTGATTATAAATATTATGAAATTGATCATAAACAAACAATAGTAACTCAACCCTTGCTTTACTTAATCCAGATAGTCAAAATGTCCCCATAAGTCCCAAACAAGCGGAAGGTGTTTAATAATACATGACTACCATTTTTCTCTCTTCGAAGTAGAGCCCGGTCGTTAATGCAATCTTTGATATTCGCTAATTCTGATTCCCTTTGTAAATATTTTTATATGTTTTTTAGTTTTCCTTGCTATATTGGTATATATTTATATATACAGGGTGAATCTGAAAAAGTGGGCAAAACTTTACGGGGTGGTAGAACGCAGCTATACGAGCAATATTCGTCATAGAATGTATGGTCGGAACGCAAACGGCGAGCCGCTAGGTGGCGTTGGAAATGGTATAAAGTGTCGGTCCTCGCACCCAACGGCATTTCTACCGTGGATTGCCGAGAGGATGGCTGGTTATACTAACCACGAAATGGCGGATAAGCCTAATCTACGAGTGCCCCATTGAAACCGATATGGATCTAGTCGCCAGGATCGCCGTTGTTGCCGGCGATATTCGGGAAATGCCTGGTGTCTTCGCAAATGTGCGTCGGTCCCTATCCCGCAGGTGTGAAGCCTGCATTACAGCTGGCGGCAGCTCTTTTGAGCAATTTCTTTGAGCATGTACCTCAATTACATTCCTGTTAATAAAATGTTTTCTGAAGTATTTCCTCTCCTTCTTGTGTTCATTCTTTAAATGTGACAGTGGAAAACTACCTTTTAACTTCTCACCGCTTGCGTTCCAACCATACATTCTATGACGAATATTGCTCGTATAGCTGCGTTCTACCACCCCGTAAAGTTTTGCTCACTTTTTCAGATTCACCCTGTATAGGTATGTACAGGGTGTCTCAAAAATATAGGTACAAACTTTCAGGGGAGGTAGATAACATCTAAAGGAATGAGAATTGCATAGGAACCCATAACCGGAAACGCCATGGGAAAGTGGTAGCAGAGGTACAAGATCTGAAAGGACACAAGACAGTGATTAATGGGAAAACATTTATTGGACATAATTATTACAAATGGCGTACTAGATGGTGATTTCGTGGCCTGCCCTCACTTCTGCTACCTCTTAATGACCCATAATCGCACAAATTTTGATGCGCACGAGCAAACAAACGGTGGCCCGATACATGTTTGTGTGGGAAGCGTTCTTGATGTGTTTGTTGAGCGGCTCGTCCGCTGCCCTCAGCTATTCCATACATTAAGTGCATGTCTACCAGCTCCCTGTTCGAATACCTTTGGATGCTCTTCGTCAACCGACTACCGCTCGAATGAGGAAATCCGAAATTTCCCCTCTAGCGCACTGATGAACAGCGCCGCCTATTGACTTGCGGTGACGTTTCCGGTTATAGGTTCCTATGCAATTCTCATTCCTTTAGATGTTATCTACCTCCCCTAAAAGTTTGTACCTATATTTTTGAGACCTATATTTTTGACACCCTACTAAAACACCTAAATTTTTGAGACACCCTACTAAAAGTTTGTACCTATATTTTTGATATATAAACACATAAAGAGTAAAACAGTCAGCCTTATTTAATTTAACAAACCTAATTATTTGAATTACTTCATTTAATTTCACATATAATAAGGTATGTAACGTAATTTGTAATACTATGCAAAGAATGAGGAATTAGGAAAAGATTCTATAATCTGTATTTGTAAACGATTCCAAATTGTTGAATAATCTACAGGTTAAAAGAGAAGCAAATAAAATAGTATTTTTTTCTTCCAAGTTCTTGCAAGTGGGTTATCAGCATATAGATAGCATGTAAACAATAACTCATTATGACAGGGATCGCCTTACCATCATCGTCTCCTGTCCGTACATTCCTCATTACTTGCTCTACCAAGATATCAGGTATGGCATCTATTCGTTCGAGATGTCATATTCTTGTAGTAATCATATATTAACACTACATTACCTGAAACGTGTTTACATATTTTATTAGTGTTCTCTGCTTTTTGAAATTTTATCGCTCCTCTCTTACTTAGGGTACGCACATCAATACAAGTGCAAATAGCATTTCAGAAATGACGGCTGTCACAGATCACTCCTACCTACTTTCATCCGAAGCAATCTTATCCTACACGTTTCCTCATTCTATTTCCTATCTTATATTTATATTCTCATTCTGATTCCATTTGTCATTTTTTTTTATATTTTGTTTAGTTTTACTTTGCATTCAGGCTTGGCCGTTGATTGAGAAGGATGACCTTCTTTGAGGCCAGTTATCTCATCCCAGTTTCTTCTACAAAAACTACCTTTGAAAAAATGACTTTTAACATGAACACTTCACTTTTTCAGTAATTATATGGCATTGATTATTTTACCAAAGTTTTTATAACTCTTTTCCTCTAATAAAACTATCCGAACACTCCCAAAAACGATTATAGCCTGTTATGTGTTAGATACAATCTAGAGTGGAAGCAATGGTTAATTTTAAAAGTTCTTCTTTTCGAAAGCGCCTTTGCTTTGACATGAAAGCAAATGGTTTAAATACTTTCCATCATGCTGGATTGAAAATGGGAAGCCCACCATAGCGTGTTCGGAAAATTTCCGAAATGTACAAAGCACCGTTTAACGATGCTGCAAGAGAACGCGACGTACGGAAGCAGATGTGAGTCTCCCATGCGCATGGCCCAATGCCCACGGAGCGGAGCTTGTTACGTAAGAGCTGTGTACATAAGCTATATATGGAGTTTGATGGCGGAACGAGCGGCATGCTCCCGCACGTCACGTCCAGGGCATCAAGCACGCCTGACAGGTAACGATTAACAACCAGAACTGGTGCTCACCAGTCTCGGAAATCGGATTTATTCTGCCAGTTAACGTTTGACTTCTACCATGTACTTCAAATCACATCATAGTGCAGGCTTATTTATTTTGCCCTGTTTAATGCAGTGAATGTAGAACTCAATCGAAAGGTTCTTGTCCTAAAATAATTTTGGCTGGGATTTCATATTTAAAATGACACTAGACAGAAAATACACTAAGACAATAAAATACACTAGTAAATTTAAATACACTAGACAGAAGTAAATACCATTCTTGATGTATTTTACCAAAACAGGAATTCTAAAGAGGCTATAAATTACGCTTCAAACCTTTTAAACATTTCCTCAAGCAGCTGCTTGCCACAAAGGTCTGATAGGAGCCTGTCAGTTTATACGCCATAGTAGAAGGTCTGTGAGGAAGGCGAGACGTCAGCAGGAAAAAAATACAAACATCAGTACCTTACCTGGGGCTCGAACCCAGGTCCCTTTGATCAGTAGCTAAGCGCGCTTACAACGCAACCACCGGGATAACGAAACCAAATACACAATTTTTCCTCATTTAGTTTAATCATTTTTCTTTATTACTTCAATTATAGAAAATAAATTCGAATTAATGATTTAACTGCAATTATTTTAAAGTATGAGGTATTCGTTATATATTACAAGTAATAATTTTGTTATAAATATGATAATAAACATTAGATTAAAATACGTTCCTATCCAAAATAATCTATTAATGTTAGGTAAACCGGGCATTTACGAAATACTCTAACGGAAATTATCACGTGACTGCTCTGAAGCAGCATCTATCGCGTCTATGAATTTAATACAATACAAACTAATAAGAATCAGAAATAGTTTTGAGTTATAGCGTTCAAGTGCTTAATTCTACAACTGAACTGAGGGCTTACTTTATAACAATATAATGAATGATGATGTTTTATCCCGGTTATTCTATATCGTAAAATTCTTCCACTGTATTTCTTTGTCTTTGGAATGATTTCGTTTTGTCTAACACATACCATAAAGAATTGTTTCTTTAGGTTTTATCTTTTATTTTTTCTGATAAGAAACGCATCTTTCTAATTGATTACAATTCGAAGTAATAAACTTTTATGTAAAGAAAGCGCGACTATTTCAAATGTACATATTGTCCGGAAATAGGGATTTCTCAAACTAGTTCGAAACATTGGCATTTATAACATTTATGAATTACGGCTGTTTATTGAAGTATGCATTATTATTTCCAAAAGCAATAGCCAGAATTTTTCCACTTTACTCTTCCAGTCGGCTATGTCGGTGTTCCAAAATGTTTCAAATAATGGTCTATTTGGAAACAGTGGATTGTAAATGTAAACTATCAAAATTCTACATCTAAAGTTTTTGTTTTCTTGTTAGGGTCACTAAGAGAGGAAATGGCGAGAGCGCTCCGATAAAAATTGCTCCCGACTACAAGACTAATATTTTTCATACATGACTTCTTTATGCTAATTCGCATGCAGGTTTACTCAATTTAACGCAAAAATAAACCCAAACTTATTATTGGGTTATATATGGTGCTATTTTTTAATAAGAGCTGAGAGAATAATTATTGACCGCAAGCATTTTGTTTTCTTTGGCAAATAATATCTAAATGTTATTTATTCCGAAAACAGAGCTACTTTCTATACAAGTGGAATAGAAATATATCCGATGAAATAAATACAATGCAACCATGTGTAAAATAACAGAAAAAAATACGTTAAAGTAACCTCGGAGCTGAAACAGGCCAGCGATAGTTGTTTGGTAATTCTAGGTTAGGCAACACTTGATCAATTAATTTTGCATTAATTCCTGTCAAATCATTAATATAAAATAATCAAATTACCACTAAAGCAGTTGCTTGCATATAGGTCTGAAAGGGATTTGTCAATATATTACACCAATCATCATCATTAACGTTTCTGATAATTAATTCTTTAAATTATCTGACATGTGATTCAATATATTAAAAATTGGAATTTCATAAGATTCCATGTGTGAGGTACATCAAAATTATATACTTACTATTATTGTTTACAACTGCGTGACACTTCAAAAAAGGGGCGTATGGTGATAAACAAGATAGATTAGGGTCTTTTAAAGCTACATCCTAGATTATAAAACTAACAATGTCTTATTTCGTGTATGTAATCAAAGGTGCGATTTTAAAATCAATACCGGTTGTTTTCTTAATTGCTGTCTTTAACTCCCTGGGAAGTAGCGTAAAACTATTTATTGAGAGTGGTGGAATCTCGCCTTAGCTCTGAAATAGTTTATAATCCTTGGCTTATTTTACGTTCAAGTAGCATACTAGATTTTACTAAAACCTTTTGATTTGAATTCATGTTTCATGCCAATAAATTAACACAGTAATCAGATTTATAAAAGTGGCAGATATCTCCAAATTCAATTAGTGACCTTATCTTAATGTGATGGAATTAGAAATCGATGAAAGCCCACACTACTCAGATATCGGGAAGTTTCATCAATACAAATTCACTCAATGCAGGCCACAGGAATACATAGCAAACACTTGGAGTGGAGCTAGTACAAATATTGTAAAATACAAAAGGTATATCGTGTGAAGACGTTCAAGTGAGAGAAGTGACTTTAAAAACCCTTGTCTCTCACTTAAATATTATCAATAATTTATCAGTCTCAATAATGTTTATAAAGCAAAGTATGTATGAATATGATGAACTTTTAGCTTTGACAAATGCATCTACGATAGCTATATCTTTAAAAGAAAATGCAATAGTTTTCTATACAAAGATACACTATTGATAATGCATAATGAATACCCATTTTCTGAGTAAATTTTCCAAACTGTATTTTTGCATGAACTGTGAATCTTATTCAAATCGAAATACCTAATGTTGCTCGGTTTTAATGAATAATTTGTGTTGAAAAAAAATTCTAATAATTTTATCTGTCATTTTTCTTGTTAATATTCTTATGATGATTCTTATATATATATCTTTTCTGCCAGGTCCGCCGGTGAAAGTGTGCGTCACAATGTTCATCCTCAGTATCAGCTCCGTCTCCGAAGTGTTAATGGTAAGTGACTCCCCATCCTCGATCAATATGTTCCCGACTCCAGTACCTTCCATTGCGGCAGCCATAGGAGACGACACTGCGCGGCTAATGATAATAATTGCCCTCTGTTCGCTAATGAAATGGTGGCGGCAGAAAGTAGGTGGCGGGAAAGGGGATAGAGTGTGCCTCTGGAAGAGAAGAAGATGTTCCAAAGAAATGTTTATGCAAGAGTCCCAAAGAGACGATGGCTATTTTAGGATCTGTGCAGATAAGAAAAATAGCAAAACACCGTAAATTTCAAATGCACTAATGTAATTGCTTATGAATTTCGTGCATTTCTTCCTTTCTGCATTGATTTATTTCTCCCGCATATCGAAATTTATATTTACTTAACACGTAATCTTGAAGAATAATTTTCTGAGCGAACACGCAATCGCAGCAAAAGGCAGGGTTAAGGAAAACAAAAAGCACGCGAAACATTTTAATGTTATTGGCCATTAAATATCAGCTTTAACAACGTGTTAGTCTTATATTTTATTCGTTTTAAGCGAGACATGAAACAGTTGCATATATTTTAGAAGTTTTCGTCTTTTTAAGGAGCAAATTCACCCATGATGTAAATTTCTAAAAACATCGTAATTAACGTAAAAATTATAATATCATTAAACGTAGCAGTAATCATGAAATACGTGACAAATGATTTGAGAAAAAACTCTGCGTGTTAGTATTAACTTATTATTTTTAAAATACAGTTAAGTTTTAATTGTAAATTAACAATAATAATAACTTTTTAGACTAAGCAAACTATTATGAATTAGTACTACAGCTTAACTATTTAGAAGGAATATCAGTGAAATTTAAATAACGTATTTTTATATCACAGCTAGATATCTGATATAAAATATCTCTATTCTCTAACAAACATCTGCATACAATCCACATAATCAGCAAAACATATATTATCTGCCGTATAACTCCACTGAAGAAATAATACGCACAAATAGTAGCTTTTCAACTTCAAATGTATATAACTACTTTATTTGCCGTACGAAAGGGAAACAAATGACATAACAAGAAATAGAAACACATTATTATTAATTATACACTTGCTGCAAATCAGAGATTATCGAAATCAACAATTGCAAACAGCTAAATCGGTTGTAGGGACCCCCTTTTAAGTGGCCTTCTCGTTCACAAGACCAAGTCTAAATCGATTTCTTTCTGTGGGGTTTCATCAAATATACAAGTAGTATTTGATCTAAATCGATTCCTCGTGCAATCGTTTTCCGCTGACCTTTGACCCCAGGAATCCCGTAATATTCTCGTTCGTCGGCCACCTTGAATTCTGACGATACCACTCGTTGTGAGTAGATTGTCAATCATCTTGCTCCAGAAAGTAAACCTCAGAAAGTCTTATCTCCCCGATTTTATCTCATCCGATTTGATCTCACCCGATTACTAAGTCTGCCATCTTGGATTTTTCATGCCGTAGCACTGTAGTCCGCTGAAAAGGGACAGCTTTAAAAAAAATCGCCGAGTTATCGATCGTGAACCTCATGCTTGTCGCACGACGCATTTATCCACTGCGCCACGGGAAAGAGTAAACCTAAATACTTAAAAATGGATTACAAAACTAGTTGGAACTTTCGCAATTATTTTCTTATTGCTTTTTGTTCTGATTTAGTATGTGTATGCAGGAAGAGCTTTGTTAGTGATTATTTTTATATGATTAATAATTATCCATTTTAATAATACCCACAGTTATAATTGTAGTGTCCCCTAATCGCAGTCTTCATTTATCCCACTGATGTTTTGCAATTTATCCCACAATGATATGCTCCTGTATATCATTTTTATCCCCCAAAACAGCCTTTCATGTCTTGCGATGGACATCTTATCGATGAAAGTCTGTTTAGAACGGCCTACGAGAAATCAATGTTTTTATTTATAGTTTTTTTTAATTATATATTATAATTTTCCAAATTGTGAGCTGTATTCCTTAAGCTCCCTAACGTTAAGATTCTTTCGAAATCAACAGCCAGCTGATATACCATGTTGAAGAATCGAAACTTCCAAAAAATGGAACAAAATTTGAAAGCAAAAGTGCAAAGTATCCTATTTTTAACCTCCCTCTTAAATACAAGGCACCCTTCCCCTAATGAATATTTCATTCATCTTATTTTAGGAAATATATCTTAACAATAATTTAACTTTTTAAGACTAAACAAACTATTATGAATTACTACTTAAACTTAACCGTTTATAAGGAATATCAGTGAACTTTTTTTCAAAACTCACTAATTCCATGGATAATTGCTATCCTCATATCACGGCCTCTGGATTTTGCGAGCCTCAATGAAAACAAAATGAAGAATCCTTCGTATGTGGGATTTTTGATTACACTAAACTCTTTGAGCTTTATTCATGCTCTACTACAGCGTTTCTCAAATTGTGGGTCGCCATCCCTCGAAGGATAGCGAGCACCTTAGTGGGGGGGGGGGGACGTGAATACGTTTAAATGCGTAATGTATAAAAAATATATACTTCGTTTATTATAAAAATGAGATATATATATATAAACTCGTTTCCATGACTAAATCATAAGACACTTTTGCCTCTCTCTCTTCCGCTCTATTACGGCTCTCCGACGAGAGAAAGCGACAGTAACACGTCCTATACTACACGACACGAAAATGCTAATCTGAAGCCCTTTTATACTACCTCTTACCCTGCATTGTTCCTAGATAACGCTAATCGACAAACTCTTCTTCATCCCTTGGTTATTCAATCGTCAGCTCCAGGTGCCTTAATTTACCACAACTTTCTGGTGCTGCACAATATACGGTTGTTCAGAGCATTCTGCTTTGAGAATAGTCTTATCTCAATTCAAATTACTCTCGTTATTGGTAAAGCAATATATGGAACAAATTCAGTCATTGGAAAGGGAGTAAGGTGACAAATTACATCAATAGTAAAAGGGGCCACGGAGAGTTCCATCAGTGGTAAGGGGGGTCTAGAAAATTTATGTCAACAGAAAAGGGGTCGCGACTGAAAACGTTTGAGGACCCTTGGTCCTGTTCAGATAGACTCTTCTATGATAGATGTCGAGAAAATTCAGAAATCCTCAAGAGTTATGAATCATATAACCACTTAACTCCTATACACTCACGAAGGGAACAATGTTCCCTTCCTGGACATTGTTCCCTCCGTTAATATCCAAACTCTTGACGATACGTAATATATATTAACTTGAAATTCGAAAGAGTTAAACTAGGGATAGGTATTAATCATTATAGTGATTATTCTAGTATAACGTTACTATTGCAAGTAAATTACATCCCTTTAGAAATTATAAAATTATTATAAATCGATTGAAGTGTAAAATTTTAGTATCTTCGTACCTGAATTTTCTCCTGAGAAAAACATTTTATTTGGCACTTTCAAAATCTCCAATCTGAGCAGGCATTAAAGAGACCATCTGGGTGCATTAAAGAGACCATCTGGGTGCATTAAAGAGACCATCTGGGTGCATTAAAGAGACCATCTGGGTGCATTAAAGAGACCATCTGGGTGCATTAAAGAGACCATCTGGGAGCATTAAACAGACCATCTGGGTGCATTAAAGAGACCATCTGGGTGCATTAAAGAGACCATCTGGGTGCACGGGCTAGGTCTGAACTGACGTTCCATTGCTTTTCCTTGAAGTAAATCGGTATCTGTAACATATCAGGAATGTTTTAAACAGTGCAAACAATAAATATTTTCATCATTATACAACTTTCTGAAAGTATTGCCCAGATTAAAACTACAGTATAAAGCTGTTTCCAGAGTCGCGAATCGAACCTAAAACTTTCCAAATCCGTTTTTATGACGCTATCCGATTACATAAATTGACGCAACCTAGATTAATATGCATACGATATGCTCACTCGGCATTACTTTACTGCTTACATGAAAAAGTTTGATGAGGATCGCACAATGTTTTGGCGAATTATATCGATTTTTCTAACGTTTCCTTAATTTATGGAAACCGGTACAGTATTCGTAAGAAATACATTTCATGCAGAAAATACATTCAGTTACATGTATTAAGAATATAAAATTGATTCTTATAACAGTATGAGATTTTAGTTTATTTTAAAAATTGAAACAAAATTTAGGTGAAAAATGTAACAATATTTTCGAAACAGTGGATATTTTTGAAATCCTCTTTGGAATCACTCGGACCCTACCGAAGTTTGACGTAGTTCTAAGACTAAAGAAGTTATTCGTGAGGTCAGGAAATAAAAAGATTAGATCCACAGCATTTTTTTGTGTGTTCTCTCAACAAAGATAGAGGGGAAAATCAACGTCTGTTCTCTCAAAGGATTAGGATGTATCAAAAACCCAATGTTTGTCGCGTACTCCTAAGAAACGATTTAGAAATTGCTTGATTCAGAGAATATAATTTTGATATTCTACTTTGAATCGTTTGTAATAAAAGTATCAAAGTTCCTAAAAATTTCACGATAAAATAAATAATAAGTACAGTTAATTACACAGAGCCTCACTTATTTACTAAGCTTTACTACTTCCAACATCCAGATAATGATTGAAGCTTAGAAAACGAAAAGTGTTTATGCTGTCACTAAATATATATCATTGGCACTTTTTAGTTAGGAACTGTTATGGTCACAACCAATTTAAATCAATTACTAGTGTTATACATGACTTAAATCAAGAAATACTATGATTACTCCTCATTTAATGGGGCGGTGGTTGGGTCAGGTAGTGCCAGGTTTGCCCAGGTTGAGTTCCACTTGGGCCAGGGTTGCGATTTATCTCCGTTAAACCCTTACTCTGCTCTCGGTCATAAAAAGAACACCGATGGGCTTGGAGAGATCCGCCTTCCGTCGGATGGAACGTAAAGCCGTGTCCCCGAGTTACAGCAGCACGCTGGATATATTTGACGGTAGACTACCATTTGTCTGTTAAAAAGTAGGTCCCCTATCCCTAATCGTCCCTGAACCTTTGGGGTCTTTGTGACCTATCCATTTAGTCCATTGTGCGCAAAATAAGGGTCGCTCAGAAGCAAAGCAACCTAACATAATTTAAATCAAGAAATGCAAGGTTTTCGCTTGGTTCAATGAAATTGGTAATCTGAACCCAATTCGATGAATACAGTTTAAAACAATTCTTTTAAGTTAATGCAAATAAACTAGAAAATGTTGATCTAAATACCTTATTGTAAATAAACTAGGAAACCAGATCTAAGTACCTTAGTTAACGCTGTCCGGAGTAGCTTAAAGCGATCTAGCTCGATAGAATAATTTTTTTCTCTGGTAAATAAGGATTTACGGTTAAAAAAAGTGCTGTAGATTAGATGATTAAAATAAGAAATACTGCTTTTTGCAGATTTAAAACTATTATGTTGGTTTTCCCAATTACTATGTTCACGAGATTCGCCAGGTGTACCTCAAAATGTCGGATGATTTTGCATATAAAAGGAAATTTGTAAACCGCTTTGCTGCTACTTTATCACCTGAAGCATTTGGCGTAGCTGCAGGGAGTTCACATCATGATATCCTGCAGATGCCACTTGTCATGTCATGGAAAAGTAATCATTTTGCATATGTCAGTGCCCTTTACTCACATGCAGATTTTTATGAGCATCCATCCACTCCTTATGGGCTGGGTAATTTCAATGTAGGGAAGTGTATATTCCATTTTTTTGCAAGTTTCGTTTCGAAAAAGACGAGCACAGGAGGGATATTTTATTTCATCCCGTTCGGACACTCTGTCATGAATCTGAAGAAAGGTGGGTTCATGTCCCGCGAATCCATCAACTCATTTTTTTGTACAAAAATTATTTATTGATTTAATGATTACTGCGTTAACGTGTAACTTGTGTATTTACTATTGCTTGATAATAATCTCTTGGCAAAGTCATATTCTAGTTTTCCATATCCAGCGCCACATTTAGCATTAATTCAGCCATTAAAGGAAGTTATAAAGAGAATGTTGCAAATATTACGCTGGGAATATCATACTGAAAAATAATAACAATTAAAAACACCATAAAATATGCCACTGTCTTTGATTAGACGTACATCATACCACGGTTATTTCTAAAAATATATTTCAGGCACCATCCGTGATCTCTCAGACATTATAAATGTAGCTGCATTATGTGCTTTAATCTGCAGTTGTTTTTTGTCTACGTAATGCTTTGATGTACATTGCAAACATAAATATCAACAAAATCTGTGCATGATGCAACTTTCGAGAAGACCTTTCTAAAATCAAACTCTTTGCTCTCAGAAGTGCTGAGAAAGTGATTTTCGTAATACAGAGGAAGAAAAATTACTGTATACAAAAATATTAACTCACTTTCTTTACCCTATTCAGCGGTGTGCCTTATAAAATGCAAAAGTTTTCTTTAAATAGCAATTAACATGCATGTCCTACTTTAGCAGTTTGCGCTATCAAATGAATTTAATTCAGCATGGAGTTAGGTCTCCTTTAGTGATGTAAAAAATTCAGGATGCAAGAATATGTAGTTGACTTACATTTAAAAACACTTTTGTGTTAAATTTATTACAATAATGCATAAAGAACTAGGTCTGTTCTTATTTGCCAAAAATCATGCAAATGACCCAAGAACATTCACATATATTAGCAACATGAATATATAAATTCCTCTTTAGTTTTCTTTTCGGGAAGAACTTCAATTGGGCGGAAGACATATTTTTTCTTTGCTCGCCTAAGCTTTTTTACATCAATATGAGTATGACGTGAAGCATCATCATTCCAAGGCCTGAAACTGCAGAACTTCTCTGCATCACAGAAAGAGAGAGAGTGACAGAAGAAAATAGAGCGATAGTTTAAGGTAATAGCAGCCACTAATGGTCTGTAAAACACTTTGGGAAGTTATTGAGTCTCTTTGCATTGATCACAAGATATACTGGCATATCCTTCGCGGATGAGGGTTTTTTTCCCCTTTCTTTTGTTATTTCTATTTTTTTCTCTGATCGTAAACTGAACATCAGCTGAAATCATTAATACTCCCCGGAGGAATTTTCATCGCTTCTCGTGCACAGCTCTTATTTCTTGACTTTTAAAAAGGTTATGCTATAAGCATTGGAAAATAAAAAGAAGAAACGGGACCGCGCTAATGGCCCAAATATTTCGAATAAGCGAATATTCTTTTTATTTTGCTTCTAAAAACATTCGTCTGGTCAAGGATATGGAACCATGAGAGAAAATGTTTTAAAGCTTTTCGCTTGATTACTTTTTCCAAAAGAGTCTTCCCTCCAATTTATCAAGCAAGAAAAAATTCCAGTCGATGCTGATATGGTCGTCTCCCTCACGAAGAGGTCTAAGCCACATATTTAGATGAACAGGAAGTCATATTCGAATAAATATGATAATTTAAAGATGACAGAAAAACCGATTTCAATTAGGTTTAAAATTTTAAACACAGAAAAGTTAGTAAAAACCGTTTAATCACTTATAGTTCAAAATAAGCAAATGTCCTGATGCTCTTACAATACATAGTGAGAAAGGGTGGTTTTATCTCTGGTTATTAATTATATTTTCAAAATTACTTGGATATATAATCGATAATATTCCTATGCAATCCATCAGACGAAACCCTTGTGTCGTGACAAATGTCCCGGAGGTTGTAGTAACTGTTAGTTATTCTCAAACAATTAAGTTCAATTTCCTACAGGAGATTTTCCATATTGTCATCGGAACTACCAATAACAAAATGGCCTATCACCCCTGCCCAAAGGCCAACGTCAGTAGCACTTTTAGCATTGAAGTTCTAACACAAAGGAAATATCTCCTTTTTTGACAGAATTCAAAATATCATGAAGTTCTCCGCAAAACCTATCTTTCTCGTTATTCTGAGAATCTTCAGTGAGGACATAACAACAGATAATATTCCCTTATATCATATTTATCTTTAATCTATAATCTCTAATAAGGATTAAGATATTAGTATTTAAACGTAGTTTTAAATTTAGGTTTAAGAAACCTTTCATTGATATAGTCATATCATAAAAGAGCATCACTAGAGTATCAACTGAGAAGCAAACTTTCGTCTTGTAGATGTTTTGTGTCCTCTCCCCCTGAGTACAGAAATTTAAGATTATATTTAAGTATCTCACTATTATCTGCCCATCTGATCTCTCGAAAGGCCAAAATATATAGATTATATTGCTGATATCCTGTGTGAGAATAATCTCGATACAGAATCTTCACATATCATCTACATGTGGTAAAAAAGTGGTTAATGTGATTTTTAAAGAAACTATGTTTAATGAGAGAGGTAGTGCCGACAATATGAAACAGTCCCCTAATCGCAGACACGGAGCAGAGACCTGTTCCAAATAAAGTACACCACTAAAGACTTGAGCCACCCATGATGGTAGGACCTCCTACAATGTAGGTTTGTCGATGCTTCTGGAAGCAAGGGTTCAGGTACCTGTGATGCTGTCTGATCAGTAATAGCCACCAGTATATATAGGCATCCTTTGTATCTATTCATTCATGTCTGTTAACCCAAAAACATAGAAAACAGCGGTAATTTTCCCTCAACAGAATCACACCAGTGCAGAAATTTCAAGATCCATAATCAAGCTCGAAGTCATTAAACAACCAAGTTGGTATACGTGTTCATCATCAAGACCCTATAAGTTCACAGCTTCTCAGCAAAGTTGAAATAAAAAGAAGAGGTCATAGAAATCCAGATAAATAGGCCGTGCTGATCTAACAGTCCTCTCCTTTCGCATCGAGAAGAGAAGATTTCTTTTGTAGCTTTATAGCAAAATCAACCATCATAATCTATATTATACAAGAGTGAAATACTCCCGCCTTACCTCAACTGGTAAAGATAATGGAGCGTAGCCAGGAGAGCCATCTTTCGAGTCTGGGAGGCGGATGGATCGATTTCTTTCACATTCATCTTATTACTACAAAATTATACTCACAGTTAGTAAGATTTCTTCCTTCATAACATTTTTTTGAACTGACACGCCATAGTTTTCAGAACATTCTCGAAGCAGTTATTGCAAAGTGAACTTTTATATTTATGACTAAACTTCGTTAAACCTTTTCTAGGTCAAAGTGATGTGCGTGGTCGTTCTGTACCATGCCTGCCTTTGATGCCATTTGTTTCTTTAGATCAATTAACCCCTCTTGATGGATAACGAGTGTGCCTCGTAAGATCAGATGGCCGCCATTATGGACAACTTCAAGTAATACTTGTTCCCTTTTTATTACCTATCTTCCTATTGCTTTTCGCTTTGATATTTGTTGGCTTGTCAGTTTGTGTTTTTTTTCCTTATCTTCCAATTTATTTTTACTTTGACATTTGTCGATTTGTCAAGGTTTGTCAGTTTGTGGATTTGACAAAATAGTTCTTTCACCATATCTTTGTAACTTACTGATTGAATGATGATAAATATGATGATTTATGTGTATAATGAATGCTTGTGACGTGGAGAGTGCCATAGGCTATCAAAAATGAACCCTCCCATGCTTTCTTTCCCTCTAAAAAGGGGGGAAACATGAAAGCGATTATTTCCCTATATATCCAGAGCGCGAGTGCTGAAAGTAACACGCTCTACGTCAAAACAAAGCTTCTGACGAGGGAAATGTTATAGGCTATGCATGATCGTTCCCCATGCTTTCTTCTCCAAAAAAGAAGAGGAGGAATACGAAACCGATTATTCCCCTATATCTCCTGAACGCGAAAACTGAAAGTAACGAGCGATGAGTCAAATTAAAGTTTGTGACGCGGTGACCTTCATAAGCTATAACAAATTAACCATCCATGCCTTCTTCCCCCCTAAAAAAGAGAAAATATGAAAAATATTCTTGTTCTATCTCCAGAACGCGAATAACGAAAGCAACCAGCTATACGCCAAATGAAAACTTATGACTAGGGAGTGTTATAGGCTATTAAAAATTGACCCCTCATGCTTCTTCCCCCTAAAAGATGGGAAATACGAAAGTCGTTCTACTATATGTTCTGAACGCGAGGAACTATAGTTACGAGTTAGGTGTCAATGAAAGCTCATACAATGAACATCGTAAAGTATTTCGAATTCCCCCCCCCCCCCCACTATGGTCATCCCACCTAATAGAGGAGTGGGAGGCGGATTTTCGCTGGTTTCGACCTTAACGAGTTATATCTCAAATTAAAGCTTATGATGTTGAAAGTGACTCCGAAAGGGAGGAAAACTATGGTGGATGATTATGAGCCATTTATCAAATAAAGATCCTGAAGGTAAGTGTATTAGTGACAAAAATATGTAAATAAATTAAAAAAGAAAAGAAAAAAATACTTATCTCCTTATATGGGCCCTAAAATGTAGAATTAAACCTAAAGCATATCGATGGTGCAATCAGTCACTGAGTTCGTATTCACTTCAAAGGAAGATAGGGCGTCGATTTACCTACACAACAAGATATAGAAGATAAGACACACCCTATCTTCCTTTGAAGTGAATACGAACAACTAAGTGACTCAATGCACCATCGATATGCTTTGCATTTATTTTCTACTTTTTAGGGCCCAAAAAGGAGATAGATTTAAAAATTTAGAAAATAGCTGCTTATATTTTTCCTTTGTCAATAAAAACATCTATCTTCATAAACTTTCATTTAATATATCACTCATAAACATCGATCACAGTTTTCCTCCCTTATGGAGTCGTGTTTCAGGTAGCCCATGATATTGGAGATGTCACAAGCTTTAATTTAAGATATGATTCATTAAAGTCTAACCCCTCGAAATCCGCCCCCCCGACCTTTTGTCGGGAGGGGATAGAATGGTGAGGGAAATTGGAAACAGGTTACTATGGTCATTATATGAGCTTTCACTTGACACCTAACTCGTGACTGTAGGCCCTCACGTTCGGAAGATATAGTAGAACGACTTTCACATTCCCCGTTTTTAGGGGGGAAGAAAGCAAGAGGGTAAATTTTTATTACCCACAACACTCCCTAGTTCACATGCTTTCATTTTACAGAATATAAAACATGTTACTTTCAGCACTCGCGTTCTGGAGATGTAGAGGAACAAGAGTTTCCTCATTTCCCCTTTTTTAGGGGAGAGGAATGCATGGAAGGGTTACTTTGTTATAGTCTATGACAATCCCCGCGTTACAAGCTTTCATCTGACACATAAATACTTAAGTTTCTCAATCGCGTCCAAAGATATGGTGGAACAACTCTTTTGACAAATCCAAAAACAGACAAACTGACAAACAGACAAATGTCAAGCGAAAAGCAACAGGGAGATAAATAAAAATACATCTTTAATCTTGAACGCTAATTGCTCACTTATTATTATAATAAGATTTCTACCCACAAACTATGGATTTAACAAATATGAATCTAACCGATAGTTACAATTCAGAGAGTCTTGATTTATGATTGGTCCTATGAAGCTTGAATCTAATTGTCTCATATACCTGCATGTTTTTAGTGCTGATGAGAATTTATTTTAGAGTTTACCTAATTTTTTTGCAATAACTTTCGACACAACAGATATATTTTAAATTTCTCTGAACGTTTAAAAAAACACGCAATTTCAAATACATTTGCACACGTAATTTCCAATATATTTTACATATCTATCATCTTGCATTTGGGTGACGAAAGACTTTAAGACTCTGACGTATCTTACTGATACAATACTTATATCCGATACATATGCATAAGAGAAAATAACGCAGAAATTCATATATCAGAAATAAAAATTATGTCGTGTAGCAGATTAAATATACTTTAATAGATATCATTTGATATGAAAATGAATATTCAATTTTTGTGAAATAGATCAATTAATCTTAAGAGAAAAGTTTTGCGAATAAAAACGTTTCCGAAATTTATTTTTAATGTTACGATTCTGCCAGTTTAAAATATTTAAGCACAAACCGTAATACTTTACTAAGGCACAGCGAATAACAAGATGCGACACCACAGGGTATATTAACTTGAAGAAAAGTGTTAAATATTAAAATAAATATGTTCCCAGCTGAGACAAAATGTGGTTAGCGAATGTACATTATCTAAGGCATGAAAGAGTATATCTCTAAATATTAAGCAAAAACATAGCAGAATACGCCAACATCCCAAGGTAAAAAGAAAGTGTTGCATTTATTTATGCAGTCTGGCATATTATATGGAAGAGAACAAACATAAGACAACTGCATATGTCGAACTGAAATAAAGGCAGAATAATGTTTTCCTTGGTTACTTTTCTTAGCTTTCTAATCTGAGAAATTCATATTTATGTTCAAATTCTGAAAGAATAACGAGTTTTTCCGTAAGAATCGCCGGGATTTATATTTGTACTATGCTTTGTAAGCTTCATAACAAATCTCAGGAGTTGCTCTCTCCTCCTCGGTTCCACGGGGATTGTTAGAAGCTGGAAGCCATCTGCCAGGAAAAGAGGTAAGAGAAGATCTAACACTGTCTGCCATTTCCGTAGGCATCGCCTCTCAGTTTACCAAAGCATGTTTCCCGGTGGACTTGTGGGATGCTGAGGTTCTCATACACCCTTTGCGTGCAGCCAATCCACAGGGATTTCGTTCTAGGTATAGAAAAAATAACACGAGAGAGAAATGGTGAGCACAAGAGAGCGAAGATGCCTGCTATCAGTAAGTGCATGTTGCTGCCTAACACTTTACTTGAAACATGATATTTTAGTTTGGGAAAATCTACGGAATACTGGATGCTTGTTTACGGACAAGGCCGCTCAATATGAGCAGTGCATATTCTTCGTGAAAGCAGCCTCGTCCCCTGAGTTCATTGTTAGGTACATGAGAAGAGTACACGATGAAAAAAATTATCTTCGCAAGTAAATACAAAAACCAAATGTTACCCAAAATGATTATATTCTACCGAAGCAAAGTTAATTACATATCATATACAGTAAAATGCAACGAACGTCGGAGTAACGAAATATTCAGCATGATGAAATTTTATTTCGTTCCTGCCCAATTCATCGTGTATCTCTATGTTAAAATATTTCAAATGAATACCATTCTGACGAAAATATCAGTTTTACAGAGTATAAATTTATTCCCGTAATATATATATAATTACCATAACGAAATTTCTAAAAACCATAAATTGAAAATTTAAAAATGCCTATCTTCATATAGGTCCCTAAAAAGTAGAAAAGAAGCCTAGCGCATATCAATGGTGCAATCAGTCACCGAGTTCGTATTCACCTCAAAAGATGATCGGGCGCCACCAATCTTGTTGACTAGGTAAATCGGCGCCCTATCTTCCTTTGAAGTGAATACAAATTCAATGACTGATTGCACCATCCATATACTTTAGTTTTATTTTCTACGTTTTAGGGCACATATGGCAGGATTACTTTTTAAAGTTTTTAAAATTATTTATATTTTTTCTTTGTAACTACAAGCACCTACCTTCAGAAACTTTCGTTTGAATCATGAACATCGACCACACTTTTCCTCCACCTGTTTTTGTAGTCGTGTTTAATGTAGCCCGTGACATTGGAGACGTCACAAACTTTAATTTGAGATATATCTCATTAAGGTCCACCCCAGAGAAAATCTCCTCCCTAATGGGGGGAAAGAATGGTGAAGGATAAAATTCGAAACAGACTGCTACATCGTATGAGCTTCCATTTGACACCTAACTCGTAACTGTAGGCCTTCACTTTCGGAAAATATTGCGGAACAATCTTTTTCATATTTTCCATTTTTTGGGGGTGGAAGAAAGCATGGGAAGTCAATTTTTTATACCTATGAGATTCCCTGCGTCACAAACTTTCGTTTGATACAAAAATTCTCATCGCGTCCAAAAGATATGGTTGAACAACTGTTTGACAAATCCGCAAATCAACAAATCGACAAATGACGAGCGAAATTCAATAGGAAGATAAATAAAAAAATAAATATCCCCTCAAGAATCTGCTTGCCACAGAGGTCTGGCAGGAGCATGTCAGCTTATAAGCCATACTAGAAGGTCTGTAAGAATGGTGGGACCTCAGTAGAAAAACAACGGAAATATTCATGTCTTATCCGGGGCTCGAACCCAGGTCCCTTCGATCAGTAGCCAAGCGCGATAACCATACGGCCTAGCTCATAAGAATAATTAAAACTGAAAGGAATTAAACGATACCGATATATTCTTTGAAACAAGTGTTTTACTCTCATCATCATCATCATCATCATCATCATCATCATCCTCAAGCAGCCATGGGCTACGGAGGTCCAACCAAACCGTGCAATTTAGTTCTCCAAGCAAGTCTATCCTGAGCTACATCTACTGCATCTGGCCACTGCACACCAATTCTAACAAGGTCTTGTTTGACATTGTCTGCCCACCGCATCCTAGGTCTCCCTTTCTTTCTGAGGCCTTTAGGCACACTGTTCATAACCCTATTCGCCAATCTATAATTATTCATACGGGCAACATGGCCAAACAAACGGAGTCTCTCTCTGCACAATATGCTGCTTAAAGGAGGTTGCAAACTCCTTTGCCTAATCTCATCATTAGTTACAAAGTTGAACCACCTAATGCCCAAGATACTACGTAAGCATCTGGAATCAAAAGCATCTAGTTTCCTGTTATCTTGTTTACAAAGTGTCCAAGTTTCACTACCATAACTAACCCTAGAAAGAACCAAACTATTATACAGTCTAATTTTAGTCTTTAGGTGTATACGCCTATTTCTCCACACTCTCCATAGCTTCTTAAAAGTCCCAGCAGCAATCCCTATTCGTCTGTTAATCTCATGCCGCACATCACCATTATCTGTTACATAGCTCCCAAGATAATTAAACTGTGACACCTGCTCAAGACTGCAACCCTTCAGATTAACTGAATCACAGCCTGCCTGACCAATTTTCATCACTTTAGTTTTCTCTCTGTTTATAACCAAACCTACTCTACTACCAGTCTCATCAACAGCTCGAATGAAAGAGTTCATCTCATCAACATCATTTGCCAAAAGGGCTAAATCATCAGCATAATCTAAATCAGAAATTTTCGTATCTCCAGCCCATTTAAGGCCAAAATCTTTCCCTTGAAGTGAATTTCGCATAACATAATCAATAACCAAGCTAAAAAGAAAAGGAGACAAAATGCACCCTTGTCGAACACCAGAAGTAATGCTAAACCAATTGCTACAAGCCTTACCAACTCTCACACACGACTCAGTGTTATTATAGAGAGCTTTCATAATGTTAACTAACTTGTCTGGTATACCATATGATCTCACAATCAACCACAAATTATGACGATCAACAGAGTCAAAAGCCTTTTTGAAATCAACAAAGCTAGCAACCAAAGGTTTCTGAAACTCTAAATATTTCTCAAGAATCTGCCTAAGTGAAAATATCTGATCCACACATCCCCTACCACTTCTGAATCCACATTGCTCATCACGCAATTGACTGTCAACCAGATTCTTAATTCTATTAAGCACAATCATGGAAAGAACTTTACCTGGAACAGAGAGTAGGCTGATACCCCTATAGTTATCACAAGAACTGTGATCACCTTTTTTGAAAATAGGGATAACAATAGCTCTGGTAAAATCCTTAGGAACCATGCCTTTATCATAAAAGATATTCAGAATTTCAGTCATCCAAGTGGTAACTGAAACATTCCCAGCTCTAAGCATTTCCGTAGTAATTTCATCTACCCCTGGGGATTTATGAAGTTTAAGTTTAGAAACAGCCAAAATTACTTCAGATTGTGTTATAGGACCAACATTAAAGCCACCAATGCATCTATCATCATTGCAAACAATGGGAGTAGAACTAACTACATTGTTTAGAACATCACTGAAATGCTCAGCCCACCTAGCCATGACAGAATCCTCCCCTTATATAACCTTACCTTGTTTATCCTTCAATCCTTGTATGCCTGTCCGTTTTCTACCACACAAAACATTAACTATCTGGTACAGCTCTCTGCTGTTGTGCTGTCTAACTGCTTCCTCGGGTTTGTCAGCCAAACCATCAAGCCAAAGATTCTTATCAGCAGCTAACTGATCCTTTACAAGTTTATTAAGGTCTCTGTAATGCTTTCTATTAGGACTAGTAGGGTATTGATTAAGGGCATTCCTGCAGTTCTTTCTTTCCGAAATAAGCTCAAGTGCCTTATCACTCAGATAATTTTGCCTCTTCTGCTCCTTTTTTTCTAAAAGAGTACTGTTAGTGTCCAAAAATGCCTGTTTAAAATGATCCCATTCTTCCTCAACTTCAGTAGTAAGCAAACCATGACTGTCATAATGACTAAGTAACCTATCATGGTAAGCTTTGTCTATAACTGGATCTTTCAGAGCTTCAGTATTAAAAGTAAATTTTTTAACCCTAGCACAACACTTTTTAAGTTTAAGTTGCAACACACTTTTAACAAGGTAATGGTCAGATCCAATTTCAGCTCCCCTATATGCCCTGGTATTCCTAACAGAACTAGCCCATTTGCTGTTAATTAATATGTAATCAATCATATTCTTATGCAGCCCATCAGGTGAAACCCATGTGTACTTATGTATGTCGCGGTGTTTGTAATAAGTGTTAGTTATTCTGAATCCATTGAGTTTACTTACCTGTAGGAGACGTTGCCCATTGCCATTGCAGCTACCAATACCAAAAGGGCCTATTACTCCTCCCCAAAGGTCAGAGTCAGTACCAACTTTGGCATTGAAGTCACCAAGAACAAGGGTAATATCTCCTTTCTTGACAGAATTCAAAATATCCTGAAGTTGTTCATAAAACCTATCCTTCTCATCCTCATCAGCATCCTCAGTGGGGGCATAACAGCAGATAACATTCAAGTCTTTAACGCTTGTCTATCGGTCTCTCAAACTGTCGACCAAATATTGCTCAAATAACTTTCATTCGAATAAATTTCCGTTTCGAACATATTTCTGTCGAACAAATTTCCGTCGAACAAGTTTCCATCTAACAAATTTTTGTTTTGAACAAATTTCCGTCGAACAAATTACACCAAACCCTATTTTACACAAATGGCGCTCTACCGAAAGGCACTCTAGATCAGCGGTTTTCAAACTTTTTTGAACTTTTTAAGGATAAAAAATTATGCCGAGTCCATGTCCCATATAACTTTCATATATGTGTTTATATATAGATATTTACTTTATTCATCGGGGCGGGGGTGGCTCAGTCGGTATCGCGCCAGGCTCGTAATCTGCAATTACGAGGTTCGAGTCCCAGCTGGGTCAGCGTTGAGACTTAATCTCCGCAAAACTCCCTGCCACAGTCAGTAGGGGACACCGATCGGCTGGAAAGGTCCGTAGGATGGGACGTTAAGCCGTGGCACCGTGTGCGGCAGTGACCCTCTACACGTTAAAGAACACGGTGGATGGCCTTGACGGGAGGCTACCATCTGTCTCCCAACAGCCGATCCAGTGTGTCCCCTCCTCCAACCTTCTCTGAGGCTGCGGGGTCCATGTGACCTGGCCATTTAGCCCCTGATGTGCAGAAAAGTACCGCTTAGAGGCAAAACAACCAACAACCAACCAACTTTATTCATTCGTTATTATTACATATATAGAAAACAAAAATGCATTTCTTGAAATATTGGAATTGTTCAATGTGGGTGTTCCACCTATAGAGTTTTATGGCATTGGAATTTAATAGTTTGAAAATTTTTGTAAATTTATAATTATTAATTCATTTAATTTTAATCATAAATAACTTGATAAATGAAAAAAACAAACAAAAAACTGTTACTTGTGAAACATAATATCTTTTTCTCCGAACGAAAATAAATTATTTTTAGTGAGAAGAGTAGCAGTGTTTTACATTTTTGAGAAGCTCTTTAATGTCTGGCTTAAAAGAAGACAGCTGGATTCGCATGCCTGCTTCTGTATTCAATCTGTTGCGATTTTCTTTTGGTTGAAGCGTATAAAAAAGTCTGGTGTAATGAAGATATGTAGCTGGAAAAGTAATTACACAGTAGTTCTATTGAAATGAACAGAAATAACTATTCAATAAGTCAGCGTTTCTCAATATGTGCTCGCGGAGTCCCTGAAGGAGTTTCGGGGAGCCCCAGGGCTCTGTGGACCACACTTTGACAAACGCTACGTCTAGCCGACTGCCTAGGTCCTCGCACTATTAACTTAGAACAAATAAAAACTCTTACGTATAAGTCAAGGGGCCTTATGTACGAATTTCACCTATGGCCTCGCTAGCGCTAGACCGCCACTGATTGCATATTGCCCATCACGCAGTTTTGCCAATCTCATTGGGTTCAGCATAGACGTTCTCTACATGTACCGTGCTGGAATAAGTCTTTAAAGCGACGTTGCCACATTGCCTTGGTATAAACGGGGATTTCCAAACTCTGAGATCTACGCGATTCTGATTCATTGTCCTGTAAATAATGGTAGGCTACAGCGAAAAGTTCTTCCAAAGTAATTCCAATACACGTATTACATTTTACCATTCGTTAAATTCAAATAATATCATATTTGTTATTATTATTATTGTTTTAGTTAATTCGTTAATTAGTTCTGTGTTTATGAACTGTGTGTTTAAAGGCCTCAGAAAAAGGGGGAGACCTAGGATGCGATGGATACCAAATGGTACCTTGCTAGAATTGGCTTATAGTGGACAAATGAAGCAGCTGTAGCTCAAGACAGATTGTTGTTTTGAACCTCTGAGCGGCGCGTTTTGTACACAATAGGTTAAATAGCTGTCACAAGGATCCGGAGGGCTCAGAGAAGGTTGGGGAGGGGAACCACACTGACAGCTGTTAGCAGAGAGATGGTAGACTCCCGTCAAGTCCATCCAGTTGTTCTTTAACGTACACAGGGTATGGCTAGCACACGAAGCTCTACAGCACACGTGGCTCTACAGCACATGGCTCTACAGCACACGAAGCCATGGTTTTACGTCCCATCCGACGGCGGCTTTTCAAGCCCATCGGTGTCCCTACTGACCGAGGGAAGGGCGGGGAGTTTTGCAGAGTTTAATCTCAACGTTGACCCAGGTTCGACTCGAACCTGGGAACTGCAGATTACGAGTCTGGCGCGCTAATGACTGAACCACTCCCGTCCCCATGACATACGTCTCTGGAGAACAAATGTACCCAGTGCATTTGGACCTCCGTAACCCATGGCTACATAAGGATTTTGTTTGTTCATTTGTTTGTGGGAGGGAATAACTATTCAATAAGTCAGCGTTTCTCAATATGTGCTCGCGGAGTCCCTGAAAGAGTTTCGGAGAGCCCCAGGGCTCTGTGGACCACACTTTGACAAACGCTGCATCTAGCCGACTGCTTAGGTCCTCGCACTATTTACTTAGAACAAATAAAAACTTTTACGTATAAGTCAAGGGGCCTTATGTACGAATTTCACCTATGGCCTCGCTAGCGCTAGACCGCCAGATTACCTCGTAGGAATTGACGGGAGACCTACCCTATATCCTACAGAATAATACATTAAACATAATTCATTTGCTATATGAAAATAACTCTATGAACGTACTTAACGTTAGAAATAGTAAAATTTCACAAGTGACTATTCTCAAACATGTAACAATATACACTTAACGTTAATGTAAAAAACCATATTAGAACAGGGTGAAAATAAAAGAGAGGATGGTCATTCAAAAGTAAAGCAATGATATCAATGAGAAAGCAATTTTAATACCTCGTGAAAAAGGAGAGCAAACAGCGCAGATGTCTGAAACGGACGGCGTCCTTCCCCACCCCATCAGTGTCCGCTGAGGGCTGGGGGGAGAGATTCACCTCCGCCGTCCGAGACGCACCATGAAAGAAATGTCACGTGACACGAAGGTTGCCAGATCACTAATTTCTAAAAAAAAATCGTTGCCAGATATTTTTTCAGAATTCTGTAGTCAACCATAGTGTTCGGATACTTTTTTGAGCGACTGTACTTATATGAATAGTATTGAATGTTCTACTAAAGTACAATATGAATTCTTAAAAGTTATGATATTTCGTAATAAAGTCTATATGACAAGTTATTTGTGATTATAAAATTATTAATTTGAGATCATTATATATACTACAGCTGTTTTCATTTTTAAAAACCCAATACTTTTACAGGTTAAATGTAAAAAGTATGCTACTTGTCAATCTGGCCTTTTATTTGTAATTCCTAGAGTAAAGAAAGAAATAACTCTTAAGAACTTCTTTATTTTTAGCTAATATAATATTTAATTCCTTACCTATTGAAATTAGAAATGAACGTTCATATAATGTTTTTGAATTTAAAGTGAAAAATGCTATTATTACTGCTTTAAATATTGATGATTACTTTAAAGTTGTACAATAATATTTTGTTTTTAAAATAATGAGACATTGGTTCCACTAAATACATTTATCTGATTGCAATAATTCAATTTGGATCCTAAATGAGTAAATTGCTCAAAGGTCTGTTAAAATGCAACTTTTTATTTTATTTATTTTGTTTATATTTATTCTTTTTCTGACTTGTGCTAATATTGTTTTCTGTTTGTCTATGCAAGTCTTTGCATTGTATTTTTATTTTGCTATTATTAAATTCTGTTCTATTCTCATTAAATTAAATATTAAATCGTCGACAGAAAGCCCATTATTCACGCTACGTGATTTATTGAAGCTAAATAAATATTGAAATGTCTGTATAACATGACTGACTTAAAAGTTATGGATTCGCAGACCGCTTGCGATAGCTCTGTGTTCCCCCGTGGAGCCGTGTCGCAGGTTGCGAACCACTAGTCTAGATAATATATATATAAATTATTTGTCTGTAAACGAGAATTTACTTATAGCTTTATGTCACACTAATAATGACTATACATATAGTGTCACTAATTTTACACAAGTTTTCCAATTAGACGAAAAGTATATCTTTAAACACTGTATTCAAATTTTGGCTAAATTACCTGAGATCATGACATATGCAGTAGAGGCGGAGTGCATAAACTCCGGCCTTTTTAACAATTTTATTTCGCATACAATTTTTAAAACTTTAAAATAATTCTTTTCATTTGGCTCTATTAAAATGAATGATGTTTTAATCAGACGATGTCATTGAATACACGTCATTGAATACGAAACAACGTCATTAAGTACGAAACAACGTCATTGAATACGAAACAACGTCATTGAATACGAAACAACTTCATTGAATCGGAATGGTCAGTGGCTCCTTTCTGGGATTCACTACCATACTTCATACGCTGCTTCAATTTTGCAAACTTTAATTTTTGATTTTAAACTGAACTTTATATTAATAATTTTTTCTTATTATTTTGTTCCTCTACATAAGGCAACCTAAATGTAATAAAAAATATTTTTCTTTTTATTTAACTCCTCAACTCACAGAAAACGTAATAGCTTTTATTATTAACTACGGATTACTCTCGGTTATTCTGATTACACACCAATATCCGGTCTGAGACCAAAAACTGTTATGCACCCCTGCACTGTAGAGTCACAAAAGCAGAAACTCAATAATTGAAATCATAGGAAAAACCGATGATTTCTAAAAAATATTATTTAAAAAAATCTCAAATTCTATTATTATCATTACTCTCGAAAATAAATGCGATTGTTTTCCTAATTTAAATCTATTTATTAATTAATTGTAATAATTATCTGAATGATGTTTGTTTGTCTTTTACTTTTGCTTTCATTTTGTTTATTGTTATATCCTTTGCTCCTTTCAATGATCAACTAATAATAAATATTTGTTTTCAATTGTTTTGGAAAAGCTATTAGAACGCTTGAACAACAGAATTTTCTTTACACACGTGTTTGAAATAGACAGAAATGGTAAAGTCAGTTGACCTTCCAAAGTTTATTGACTAACATTTTGTTGGCTTCCTAAACTAATACGTAATTATACCTTCATCATAAGTCGATTTCAGGACAACGGATATCGGTAAACATAGAAACTCGATTCAGTTCTTAAAAACCTAGAGTTAAACAGACACAAAAGAAAACGTTTTGAAAAAATGGCTAACACTAAACACGAAAATAGTTTCAAAGCTGTTAAGGAAATACTAAAACTAAATAAATACATACACCGAAGAACCAAAACATTATAACCAGCGTGTCTTATGCAAATCGAAGCAACTGCAGGTAAACGACGGCGTGTGTGAAGGTCATGAAACGGTATAAAAAAACACCTGATACTGAGCTCTGTTAATCAGTGTTACTCTTGTTCTTCAGATGGGAAAGGCAGTGGACTTAAGTGAGTTTGACAAAGACCAAATTGTAATGACCAGACTGGGTCAGAGCATTTCCGAGACAGCATGGCTTCTGGGGTGCTCGCATTCAGCCGTGGTTAGTATCTTCAAAAAGTGGTCCTAAGAGGAAAAAACCACGAACCGCCGGCAAGATGTAGGCCGACCACGGCTCATCGATGGTAGAGGTGAGCGAAGCCTATCCCGTATGGTATGAGCCAACAGAAGAGATATTGTGGAGCAACTCGCCCGTAATTTGAATGTTGGTGACGGGAGTAATGTGTCCCAACACGAGTACATCGAACCCTGCTGAACATGGGGCTGTATAGCCGCAGGCCGCTCTGAGTGCCCATGCTTACTCGGTTCACCGTTGAAAACACTTACAATGGGCACGCGAGCATCAAAACTGGACCTTGGATGATTGGAAGTAGGACATCTAGTTCAATGAACTCCTTTTTCTGTTGCACCATGTGTACGGCAGGTACATGTGAGTCGTTTACTTGGGGAAGTGTTGTCACTAGGATACACTGTGAGATGAAAACAAGCCGGTGGAGGAAGCGTAATGCTTTGGGCAATGTTCTGCTGGGAAACCTGGGTCCAGTCATTGTTGTGCAGGAAACTATGATGTCTACCACCTACTTAAACATCATTACAGACCAGGTACATCCTTTCATGGCACGTATTCTCCTCTAATAGTGCCTTCTTTCAGCAAGATAATGCGCCATGGCACACTGCCCGGATTGTTCAAGAATGGTTCGCGGAATATGAGGAAGACTTCCAGGTATTGCCCTAGCCTAAAAATTTCCCAGACATCAATCCAATCGAGCATCTGTGGTTTGTGTTGGAACAGCATATATTAGCTGCGGCGGGCGACTCAGCCATGCAACTTATAAGAGTTAAAGGACCTCCTGCTAACGTGTAGGTACCAGATACCACAAGACACCTTTAGAAATCTTAATCACCCTCGTCGGGGTCAGAGCTGTTTTGGCGGCACGTGGAGGACCAACATCATATTAGGCGCGTGATCATAATGTTTTGGCTCTTCGGTGTAAGTTGGCACATGCCAAGCGAAGAACTCTTGAACCGATATCATAAGACGTTATAGAATGAAATACAAATGGACTGAAATATTTATCAGGTCCCTATACTTACATCCTAGTAAGTAAATGAAACTATATGATTTCACATTTTATATAATGTTTTACGATGTGTCAGGCGATATATTTTTAGTAATAAATGTTATATTACGTACATAAATTTAGATTGAAGGGTTTTTTTCGACGTATTTATTCATATATTAAAGAAGATATCACTCTGAATTTAAGGTCGATCATATCTTCCATCATCGTGATATCTTCATCGTTAAATACGTCGAAAAAAATCTCATCAATCTAAACAATTGTTTACTCAGAATATACTTGCCATCTTCTTGACATGCTTGTCATTGTTTCTTGAAGCTGAGAGTTACTGGGGCAATACCTTCATGAGACTTGGAGGGTTGTGTACTGTTGGTAGAAAGTTCATAGCATTAATTAGAGGAAATTTTGATCAGCGGCCGGTAGCTCAGTGGTTCAGAGCACCTGACATGTTATCAGGAGGTCGTAGATCAAGACATTTTTTTTCTTTAAAATTGATCGATGTTAAATTCAGAGTAATATATCTTCCTTAATATACGTACATATAATTATTTATTTGTGTGTACATACATATTGTTCACTACCAGAAACCGGCAATCTAGATCCGTGGTTCTCAAACTTTTATGCTTCACGTACCCCCTGGAAATGTGTATGTAACTGGTGTACCCATTGTATAGATAGATAAAACTATAGTTATGGTATAACAATGGGAATAAAATAAAACATATATATATATACAATAAATTTTGTATTCATAAATTACACTTATCGATAAACATAAAAAATGAAATAGACAATTTAACAAATCTTATAAAATTATAAACATTTTGCTGGATAATCAGTGATATGGACTTGTTACTAGATCTAGCGACTTTTGAGCTCTCACGGCGTACCCCAAAAAATTTTACCGGGTACCACACGTTGAGAACCCCTAATCTAGATATTACTTTTTTTGGACTTCTCACTGTAGATACTCATTATAACACATATATTATACATTAAAATTATAATTTTACAAGAGCATCACTATGAGCATATTGCTATATAATCTAACATTCAACTTGGATCACTTTGATTTCACATTGCAGCTAATATTAACAGCGCAGTGAACACAATTTGGGATCAAGATGATTTTCAGCATAGCGGCACCGACATTAAACTAGCCAGCACTGCTTTGCAGCGACAACTTTAGCAGCCGACCGTAATTACTATTTTCCCGACAACTTTCAAAGTGTTTGGACATCTTGCTTTTCAGTTTCCTAGCTGACTAATTATTTCTGTTTTCTTTTTTTATTGCCTTTCATCTCACTTGAACAGCTTTGATCATATTTCTGTGCCTGGAGTCCGCACTCTTCATTGGGACGCATAAATTAAGTTGTGTCAGAATATATCATTAAACTATATGATATTGTTCTTTAAAGCTTTACCCGATCATGAAAGGAAATTGGTAGCTTTCATCACATACTTTTAATTGTTATTCACACATATTGACTTTTCTTCTGTTGCATTTCTGGAAGACACATTTGTGCTGGGGAAAATTATCTACAGGGGAGTGAGCACAGGAATCAAAGAGCTGGAAGGGCAGCGTCTTTAAGGGTGGGGCGAAAACCCATGAAATATCTTGATTGGGCCGCTGCTCGGCAGGAGCGCTAGCATCCCTGTTTTGCTACAATGAGCATATTTGGAAGTCGCCTCTCAGTGCTATAAACGTAATCTGTGATCGGTATTCAGGCCGAAGTAGGTTGTGCAGTGGTATAGTGCTGGCACCTAGTGGCGCTGTAGCTGCTGAGATTCGGGTTCTAATCAAAAGATGCATTGCATATGTGTTCGTTTCGCCTTAAATTGCTGCTACCTATTCCGGTCAGGTCCTTAATTAAGAAAAAAAATGTAATATAAATTATACGTATCTATTCGATAGTAATCGCATAATTGGTTCCATGCTGGAGCTTTTATCAAGTCCATAAAAGTCTTTGCTGAAATATCTCTCCTTTATGAAAATTCGCACACATATACTGGTTTCAGTACAGACTTTTTTCAAGTGCGACAGAAGAAAGAAATTTGTTCGATAATAAAGACTAGTCAGTTGAGACAAAATTGTATATAAAAAATCTCACCAAGAAAATTATTTAAACTTTAGAAGCAAATATTCCCCTTTCAATTTCCAATAAAATTCGTACAATTTCCCTATATCCATTTAATCCTCTGATCTTAAATTTAATCTATCATCCTCATGTCATATTAATGTACTACTAACATATTGGGTAGTTTTTTTGGGGAATTCGTAGCTTAACTCCACTTGCGCAATTGAAATGAGTTCATGGTTAGCCTATTCTTAACGGTAATTCTATTCTACCTGATTCTTAACGGAACAAAGTACAATTGAAATTCCACCATCCGGCAAATTCGCCAATCCCCTAAATTTGGCACAATTCCTTTCTACCAACATTTTAGATATAATCGTCGACTAATGCAGTCCAATGTTTTGCATTGTAATTTATATGAACCACTTAATCATTCATAAGTCATAATATAACGTACTACATCATTTAGATAATAGCGAATGAAACGTGTTTATTATGATAAATTTTTCAGAAAATAAACTAAATAAAATCCCTCAATAAAAGTAATAATTAACGTTCACATTACAATATAATTTTTTGACCCGATATTTCATATGAAAGTTTCTTCTGTTGCAGAACGTTCTCGCAAATGGGTGAAAGGGAAAAACTTGAGTAATTCGCTTCAGGTGCCGAAACGACTGCTTCAGTTTGGTACAGTTCCGAGCTCGCGCACCTCGTGAAATCACATCGGTTTATAAATATTCAATCTGCTGCAGGCTTCGTTGCTGCAAATATTATTTATATAGTGATAAGGGTTTATTTATCCTTGCTGTATGCCATTGCAATTGCCTGATGCCATTGCGATTGCCTGATGCCATTCCGCACCAGTATACTAGCGACTGGTCCGATACTATCTATCATAATTCCGTCTGAAACAGAATCGGGACTAGTCGGTGAACAGGTAGGTTCCAATTGGTTCTGTGCTCTGGCAGTAATGTTGAGTTTAGGAGGGGTCGACGCGCCGAAGACTGTCATCGTTTTAAACGACATCATGTATATTAACATACCACTGGATACGAAGTATTGCAAATATCATTTTTTTCGTCTGTAGATCAGGAACACTTGGAACCTAGGAATTAATTTCTGACAGTTGTGGTGCTTTCGGCAACATTACAGAGTTTTGACAGAGAGTTGAAAGAAATGGACTTGTCATCATTTCTTCGATGCTTTAGATTCATAACTTCATAGTGAACTTTGTTACTACAAATGTTAATTATTGTACAGTTTCAGGGAAGGAGTAAGAGTGCTACGCATCATTTAACCCTTCTGTGTATTTAATAATATGAAAAATAAATTATTTATTATTATTTCGATAAATAGATTTGTATCATTGATTCTCTGGAGGTCAAACGAAGCTGCTTCACTACAGCGAAGCTTCCAGTTACGCCACTAGCTGACATTGGAAATCCTTCCTTATGAACCAGTCGCTGTTTACCGCGTTCTTTGATGAGCTTTAACCCCAAAATACAAACAGCATTATAGAGTTTTGTTATGAGCAATCATTAAGGTAATGAATCTCAGAGATAATGGTACCTGCAACAATTAAATGATCCTTGCATGCGCAGTGTCGCTTGGCGATGTGCGCGATGTTTACCAAGCCTTAAGCATGTCCTGTTATTCCCACAGCCATGAGAGACTGCAAAACGTCTCCTGATCTAATAGTCAGTATGCCGCTCCGAAGTTCTTTTCATCCATATAACCAGTCTCCCACCATGATCATTAATTGCCGAATTGTAATCATTTGCATGCCTTACACAGCACAACGCTTGATGCGATTCGCATGGTTCTACCTCTCCTCTTTAATGATGTTGCAATTTCCATGACACATAGTGAATTTAGGGGTGAGGTTGGCTTAGTCGATAGCGTGCCAGGCTCGTAATCTGTATTTCCCAGGTTCGAGTCCCAACTGGGTCAGCATTGAGATTTATCTCCGCAAAATTCCCCGCCCTGCCCATGGTCAGTAGGGGACACCGATGGGCTTGGAAAGGCCGCTGTCCGTCAGATGGGACGTTAAGCCGTGACCCCGTGCACGTTAACAGACACGCCTTGTGCACGTTAAAGAACACGCTGGATGGCCTTGGCGGGAAGCTACCATCGGTCTCCGAACAGCTGTTCCTGTGGGTCCCCTCCCCCAACCCTCTCTGAGCCTTTGGGGTCCACGTAACCTGGACATTTAGTCCATGGTGTGCATAAAAGTGCCGCTCAGAGGTAAAACAACCCAACCCATAGAGTATTTTGGAAAAAAACGTTTGCTTGTTAGCTATGCATTTGAAAGCCTCTTAAGATATGGTAACCAAGTTTACATAGCGTTCCTAAGACCAAAAGGAAAGTTTTGTCGCAAACCTTAAACCTTCCAAATTTTCTTCCCACTCCACAAAAAATGGAGAATTGCCCTTAAACAATAATAGCTAGGACCACAAAATTAGGATTACAATGTTCTCTTACCATAATTAAATGCAACGTGTTTCTCCTATTAACCTTTTCCCACACCCAAAGAAATATGAAAGAAAAAAAAACCCTCGTCCCAAGTGATGAGAGTAAGAACGACAAAATTCAATATAAAATTTCTTCTGATAATAATTTAAGCAATGAAGGGGTCTAATCCCTGTCGTATAAAGTGGGTGTATCATGGGTGACCTCTATGTACCTAAGTTTATAACTTTTTCTTACTTCTCATTCTTCCCTCAAAAAAAAAGGTGAAAATTTTCAAGGCTGACAATTCTAAAGAGTTGAATGGCAAGTGAAAGCTTGCAACATGTGAGTGTTATCAAATATATATTTCAGAGGTTTAATATAATTAAGGACAAGAGCAATGCTGGATAAATCGGCTAGTGTACTCATATAGTTAAACAATTGCGTACCTTGTAAAATGTTTCAATTCGTAAGGATTGTCCTTATGATGCCCCAACCTCGTATCCCGAAGTAGCTTAACTAAAGGATTTAAAGGGGCATTGAAATCTTCATTCTGCGTCGGAGATCGCAGATTAAACCATACCCGTGTATGTGAAATTATTAGGTGGGTAGGACCCCACTACACAACATCGCCCATACTGAAACCATTTCTCGATATAATGGAACCAAATGAGTTGCCCTGCAGGAACATAGCTGAAACACAGCATAGTAGTTTTGTGCATTTTTCTAAATATTTTTAATGCCTTTCCATTTTTCAAATTTCCGTTTGTACGAATGATAAAAAAACTAGGTACGTACGTTTATTGCAGATTCATCAGTACGCAATAGGACCACCTGGAGCAGTTATAAAAGCCTGTAGATGTCTCACCACTCCATAAATCAGATTACTAATGGCGTCCTGAGGTATGGCGTTCCAAACAGCATCCAATTAGGCACGTAACTGTACCAGGTTCGCGCCGGAGCTCGCTCGCGAAGGTGTCGACCCATAAAGTCCCACACAAGCTTAATGGGCGACAAATCCTGGGAGTATGGCAGCCGTGGGAGATTGTCCACATCTTGGAGACACATGCAGTGTAATTTTTATCCATCGTTGCACATGCAGTGTGTGGAGTGGTGTTGTCCTGATGCAGAATCAGTTCAGGCATGGTGGTATGGAATGGCCGTCCCACAGGATTAACCATTTGATAGATGTAATCTCTTGCCGTTAGCATGCCAGAAACATGGAACAGAGGTGTCTGGCCTTCATATGGATGCCACTCTACATCATTGTACCACAGTGGGCAGCCATATCGCGGCTAACGGAATAAGCTTCCTCATATCGTTGACGACGTTTGTCTGGTATGTCGAAACAGAATAGGGACTTGTCTGTGAACAACACTCTCCATTCAGTAATCTAATGTTGCTATGCTCGACACCAGTGAAGATGGCATAACCAGTGATATCGCTGCAATAGCAGATGCTGTACTGACGCCTCGCCCTCATTACTGCATAATGCAAACGTTGTCTAATGGTTTATGTGGATACCACTATACCCTTAGTGACCCGCAAATCACTCTGCATCACAGTCGCTGTGGCGAAAGGGTGGAGAATGAATATTCTTATAGAGCATGTGATCTTCACATCCTATGGGGCAGGGTGCTGGTCCCATACCTGTCCTTTGTGTCATTTGGTGTTCCATGATATTTCGTTAGGCTCACCATTGCACTGTGCACACATTGCACCCCGTGTGTGCAACAATCGCTCGAAGGCTCAGTCCGAGCTCTCGCAAATCGATGATTCACTCTATCTCTCTCTCAGAAGGCATCAATTGTGTATAAATGTCCTAACGTCTCCAAGGCATGTTTCGAACATTTTCACAGCATGCATTCCAACTTTATTGTCAGTCATGCTATGGTATGAGCTTATGGACACCCAGTATTTATCCGCGGCTCGACTGGGTGTCACGTGTTCATTCACTGCGGAACTTTGATCATTTGCATATCTCCAATCTCCGATTGCCTCCTGCGATTTACACTGCTCTGCTTCCGTTCCTTCTTCGTGTTTCGATTTCCACTTTGAGAAAGGTCATCGCAAGGACTGTTACTTCTTTGATCAATGTTTAAAGATTATATCTAACTTCCTATTGCTACAAGAAATCGATACGTTTTCTTCACCATATCTTTTGAAGAACCTTTCAATATTTCATAGATTAACTATCATCCACCGTGTCTGCGTCCAAGTGTAATGTCACCTTGCATAGCAAAGTTTTTTTGAAATTATAATTTATTTAAATTCTATTAAAATATTTACGTACATCTCAGATAATTCACTAAAATGTAATTACAATGTTCAAAAAGTCTACTCTTTTGAATTTACACATATTCACACACACACCGTAAAGCACGCATATTCTTTAAAAAAAGTATAACTCTTTGAAACGAATTTCTCCTATTTGCTTTGGGTTCATACTTTTTGTATTGTTAAAAATGATTTGCTTAATTTTAAGATTAATTATTATCACAGACAAAAAAGCCCAGAAAAGTTCAACCACTCTTACATTACATAACAAGATGCATGGTGACCTCAAAAATGTATAATTAAGTTTTGAGTCTCAGATTTCCTCCTTTTTATTGTTATTATTAAATCACATCACACGTCTAACGTATTTCGCTTTCAGCGATGCGTGTAATTCGCCATTCTGCCGACTACGTTTTAACAAGCTTCGTTACGTTTGCCCTGTTCACGCCCCCCCCCCCCCCCGCCAATCCCTTCTTAGTGCCAACCGAAACGGAGACGAAAAGTTTCTGACTAAAAACATCTGTAGTTTCTCCATTCCCCATTACTCGAAAGAATGTTGCTAATTAACTGCTGCTCTCAAATATCTGGTGAAAAACACGAGACTGACTGAAACAGTGGGGTGTAAACTGACAACCTTTCCAGTTGGTGCTCCCAGTCGCTGAGAACATCTTCCCGTTAAAGAGCAAAGAAAATTTTACGATAATGATGTAGATTTGGGTTTGTGAGCTGCCAATCCAATGTCCCCCAGGTGATGTTCTCTATTCTGCAGCTTCCTGAAAGTCGTTAGTCTTGGGTGCATGCAGTTGTTTAAAAGAAGGTTGCGATAATTAAATAACGATTAGCGATAAGACTGCTGCGCATTTAGCAGAGCTGGAAATTTAGAGCAAAACGCATCTGCGAAGAAAGAAAACTTCAAAGAGAGCTTATTTACACCAGTTATATTGAATACCATATTACATTCCAAATTGCACGAGAGCCAAATTTCCCTCTCTTGACGCCTTGGAAGAGAATCTATTGTTGGTGCAAAAGCGATAATTTAAGGGAGAAGCAAATTCTTTTTAAACACGATATTTCCACAAAAAAAACCGATAACTCAAGATAAATTTCTATAACAGAAAATAATGTCATTTCCATTGTAATGCTTCTGTATAAAATAGTTACCCGTTTTAAAACAATGTAAACTTTGTTAAAAAATTAGAGAAAGGAAACAATAAATTAAAAATTCTAAAACTTTCCATCGAATAAATTGAAGAAAGTGAAAATCAGTTTCCATTTCCTTGCAAAATTAACGTAACGGTAAAAAGCTATTACGCAAACATATTAGAAATTAAAATAAATAAATAAGCGCATTTTGGAAGAAACGTTAATTAACAATCACAAAGTTTAAATGTTATTAATGATATTTCATAGATTCATCATCATCATCATCATCATCCTCAAGCAGCCATGGGCTACGGTGGTCCAACCACACCTTGCAATTTAATTCTCCAAGCATATCTGTCGTGAGCTATATCTGCTGCATCCTGCCACTGCACACCAATTCTAACAAGGTCCTGTTTGACATTGTCTGCCCATCGCATCTTAGGTCTCCCCTCTTTCTGAGGCATTAGGCACACTGTTCATAACCATATTCACCAACTATAATTATCCATACGGGCAACATGACCAAACTAACGGAGTCTCTCTCTGCACAATATGCTGCTTAAAAGAGGTTGCCGACTCCTTTGCCTAAACTCAGCATTAGTTACAAAGTTAAACCACCTAATGCAAAAGATACTGCGAAAGCATCTAGAATTAAAAGCATCTAGTTTCCTGTTGTTTAAAAAGCGTCCACGTTTTACTACCATAACTAACCCTAGAAAGAACCAAACTATTATACAGTCTAATTTTAGTCTTTAGGTGTATACGCCTATTTCTCCACATTCTCCACAGATTCTTAAAAGTCCCGGCAGCAATCCCTATTCGTCTGTTAATCTCATGCCGCACTTCACAAGTATCAGTTACATAGCTCCCCTAGCTTACAAACTATGACACCTGCTCAAGACTGCAACCATTCAGAATCTAAATCAGGAAGTTCTGTATCTCCCGACCATTTAAGGCCAAAATCTTTCCCTTGCAGTTAATTTCGCATACCAAAATCAATAACCAACTAAAGAGAAAAGGAGACAAAAGGCACCCTTGTCGAAAACCACAAGTAATGCTAAACCAATTGCCACAAGCCTTACCAACTCTCTCACACACGACTTAGTGTTATTATAGAGAGCTTTCATTATGTTAACTAACTTGTCTGGTATACCATATGATCTCACAATCAACCACAAATTATGACGATCAACAGAGTCGAAAGCCTTTTGGAAATCCACAAAGCTAGCAACCAAAGGTTTCTGAAACTCTAAACATTTCTCAAGAATCTGCCTAAGTCAAAATATCTGATCTAGACATCCCTACCACTTCTGAATCCACATTACTCATTATGAAATTTACTGTCAACCATGTTCTTAATTCTATTAAGCACAATCATGCAAAGACCTTCACCTGGAACAGAGAGTAGGCTGATACCCCTATAGTTATCACAAGAACTGCGATCACCTTTTTTGAAAATAGGGACAATAATAGCTCTGGTAAAATCCTTAGGAACCATGTCTTTATCATAAAAGATATTCAAAATTTCAATCATTCAAGTGGTAACCGAAACATTCCCAGCTCTAAGCATTTCAGTAGTAATTTCATCTACCCCTGGGGATTTATGAAGTTTAAGTTTAGAAATACCCAAAATAACTTCAGATTGTGTCATAGGGCCAACATTAAAGCCACCAATGCATCTATCATCATTGCAAACAATGGGAGTAGAACTAACCACATTGTTTAGAACATCACTGAAATGCTCAGCCCACCTAGCAATAACAGAATCCTCACCTTCTACAACCTTGCTTGTTTATCCTTCAATCCTGTATGCCTGTCCATTTTCTACCACACAATCTATTAACTGTGCTGTCTAAGTGCTTCCTTGGCTTAGTCAGCCAAGCCTTGAAGCAAAAAGATTCTTATTAGCAGCTAACTGATCCTTTACACGTTTATTATGCTCTCTGTAATGCTTTCTATTAGAACTAGTAGAATATTGATAAAAGACATTCCTCCAGTTCTTTCTTTCCGAAATAAGCTCAAGTGCCTTATCACTCAGATAATTCTGTCTCTTCTGCACCTTTTTTCCTAAAAGAGTACTGTTAGTGTCCAAAAAAAAAAAAATTTTTTTTCTTTTTTTAATTTTTTAAACCTAGCACAACACTTTTCAAGTTTAAGTTGCAAGACACTTTTAACAAGGTAATGGTCAGATCCAATTTCAGCTCCCCTACATGACCTGGTATTCCTAACAGAACTAGTCCATTTGCTGTTAATTAATATATAATCAATCATATTCTTATGTATTCCATCAGGTGAAACCCATGTGTACTTATGTATGTCGCGGTGTTTGTAATAAGTGTTAGTTATTCTGAAACCATTGAGTTTATTACCTGTAGGAGATGTTGCCGATTGCCATTGCAGCTACCAATACCAATAGGGCCTATCACCCCACCCCCAAGTTCAGAGTCAGTACTTACGTAGGCATTGAAGTCACCTAGAACAAGTGTAATATCTCCTTTCTTGACAGAATTCAAAATATCCTGAAGTTTTCCGTAAAAACCTATCCTTCTCATCCTCATCGGCATCCTCAGTGGGAGCATAACAGCAGATCACATTGAAGTCTTTAATGCTTGTCTGAAATTTTGCTGTAAGAAACCCTTCATTAATGCACTCATATCCTAGAAGAGCATCACTAGCGTGTCTGCTGAGAAGCAGACCCACGCTTTGGTGATGCTTTCCATCCTCCCTCCCTGAAAAGAGAAATTTAAAGTTATTGAAATATCTCACCTTTACCTGTCCATCTGGTTTCTTGCAAGCCTAGCATATCTAGGTTATAGCGCTGGAATTACTGCCTGAGGATATCAAGAGAGTAATCTCTATATAATGTCCTCACGTTACACTTTCCTGCAGAGAGTCAAAACTTTCCACAAAATTGGATCTTCTGAGACTCTGTTTCCATCATGAGTCTCAACTCATCCAGAAAACTACAATTAGTAGGATTTTTTAAAGAAACTGGGTTTATTGAGATAAGTAGGGCCAACAATATCGAACAGCCCCCTAATAGCAGGCATGGGGCAAAGGCCTGTTACCCCTCCGATCACCCCACCGTCACCGATGCTGATAGGAACTTCAGACACCACCTTTTCAAGTGGACTTTTTCAAGAGCCATATGGCCAGCCTGAGACACATTACTCCAGTTTAGGCTTGACGATGCCCAACTAGCTAAATGAGATTCAGGTACCTGCGATGGCCTCTGATCAGGATTATTCACCAGTTGAGATAAGGTATCCCATGCCTCTATTCACTTAGGGCTGGCAACCCAGAAGCAAACAGAAAAACAGCGGTCCACCAGTGCAGCAAGACCAATATCCATAATCAAGCTCAAATCCATAAACAAGTCCAGTCTAGTAAGTATAAATGGTCAGCAGCAGGACCCCTGTAAAGTTGACCACTCCTCAGCAGGGTTGAAAAAAAAATAAAGGTGGCCATAAATGACTAGATCAGTAGACCACACTGAACTGGCAGCCCTCTCCTTCCGTTCCCTTCTAAAATAGAATATCTCTTTTGACAGGTACTAACGGCCTGCACCACGAGAAGGCGTGGTCGGATATTAGGTGCTAGACCTAGTCAGTTCTGTGCATCATCACTGGGGGGATTGGTACACAGCTCTCTTCCCAATTTATACCTAGCTACCATTTACAGACTGTTCATAGATTAATTGATTAAAACTATCTTTATGAGTCCGAAATAATAATTTTCAGTCACATTTCAGTCTCTCCTTTGATAACTATATTGAAAATAATGTATATATATATAAGTGAATAATATACAAAACTATTTTAATTTGTTTCTATTTTTGGAATATTATAATTTATATATAACATAAAATAATTAATAAATATTATATTCCATTCCATAACTTTCATAGATAATAATAATTAAGCTGTAAGTGGAATCTGCTTTCATAATTATATTAACAGTCTACACAATTCGCTCTAACTATAGTATCATGAAATAATATCGTGAGGATCGGGAAAGCTTCGAGTTTTAATATTTATATACCTACAGCAATAATTTGTTTGTAACATTACGAATAAACAACTCGAACGAACTATAGAAAATTTATTTTCTTCCTATGCTACTATTTCTGATACAATGGGTATGTCTCATTTACAATATAACTGATGTTAACAGATAATATATACAGGGTGTCTCAAAAATATAGGTACAAACTTTTAGGGGAGGTAGATAACATCTAAGAGAATGAGAATTGCATAGGAACCCATAAACCCATAACCGGAAACGTCACCGTAAGTCAATAGGCGGCGCTGTTCATCAGTGCACTATAGGGGAAATTTTGGCTTTCCTCATTCGAGAGGTAGCGGCTTACGAAGAGCATGCAAAGGTATTCGAATAGGGAGCTGGCAGACATGCACTTAGTGTATGAAATAACTGAAGGCAACGGACGAATCGCTAAACGAATGTATCAACAACGCTTCCCACACAGACATGTACCGGCCCACCGTTTGTTTGCGAGTGCGCATCAAAATTTGTGCGATTATGGGTCAAATTTCGAGCATCTGCTGTAACATTATGAAATGTATCATCTAGTACGCCATTTGTAATAATTATGTCCAATAAATGTTTTCCCATTAATCACGGTCTTATGTCCTTTCAGATCTTGTACCTCTGCTACCATTTTCCCATGACGTTTCCGGTTATGGGTTCCTATGCAATTCTCATTCCTTTAGATGTTATCTACCTCCCCTAAAAGTTCGTACTTATATTTTTGAGACACCTTGTATATATTTCGAATTTATTAAAATTCAAAGAAAGAAGAGAAAGGGAAAGCTGGAATCAGAGAGCACGTAGCTCATCCATATTCCAGAGAGAAATTCATAAACCTTACAAATTTTTACAACAGCGGAAAATAAAAAGAAACACTAAATACATTTTACATTATCTAAAAAAGTGAATTTGAAATAATCGTGTTATGATTACAAAAATTAAAGAGTTACCCTGTGACAAATAATAAAAGTGAAGATAGAAATATTATAATTTGCCGCAGTGGATTTGCATACGTTGAATGTTCGTGTAGTATATTAAGATAATAATCAGATATGTTGAAAGCTAGTTCCAGTTTTTCCATATGTAGCTCTAAGCAATCTGATAGTGTGAGAGTAGGATTAACAAAACAGATATTTTACAAGCACCTGACAGCAATCATGCGCGTTGCTTTTCCTGTAGCGGAAAATATTTTGATCACAGCTAGGTGATCAAAATATTTGGGTGTTTCCCCAAATATTTTAATGACTATGTACTTAAAGATATCAAAAAATATATTAATAAAAACGTGAGATTTACTTACTAAATTATTTAGAAGTAATTGGAAACGCCGTCCTATATTTCGAAAGATTATGTAATCTGTATTTAAGAATTTGAACTGTAATTTTCATGTAAAACTAACATTTAATATTAAAAATGTTTTATGCAATATGAAATATTTCAACGGTAACATAAATGCAATGGTAGATTGATGTAATTGAGGCGTTTTTCTGGCTTGTTGTGTATAGGATGAAAAGTTAAAATGAAAGATTGAAATTTGTTCAAGATGAGGAAAAAGCATGAATTTAAAGTTCACAGCGAATTATTTAATAAATATATATATATTCTAAACAAAAGTCAGTGGGAAAGCTTTTTCGATTGTAATAAAATTTTGAGTTAAAAAAAATATATTTTTCTTCAACTTTTGGCATTATCAGTGTAAATATCGCTGACAAATATCACAGACCCAAGTTTATACTGCCCAAGATACAACTTTTTTTCAAACTGAGAAAAGATTATTGCAGATAAATTTCTAGATTTGAAAATGTAGTTTTTCAGCAGAAATCAAGCAAATAACCAGTTGTTTTATAATCAAAATATTTTAGATTAAATAAAAGGGATGCAAATATGGGAATAATTTTGCAAAGAATATTTTAAAAATAGGTTTCAAATTATGCGTAAAAATATGTCACGTAAACTTTAAATGTTCTATAGTAATTGTTGAGACAGTTGTGTATATTAGGAAATTAGTAATCCTTTACACTTTCCTTTGCAAGTTTTTCATCACATCATATTACTGTACATTTTTAATTTTATTTTATGGGAGAAGTGCCAAATTCACTCTTTCACAAACAGGCAAAATATTTTTACTTTATGAATGTTTGGTTCTAGAGATATTAAGACAATGCTAATTTGAATAATAGCAAAAGTACTTTGAAAAAATATTTAAGTTGGGAGTTTTTAGATGTTAACCATAAAAAATATGAATATATATATATATACACACACACACTTGGATATACGTATATTCGAGTTCCCCATTCTTAGCAGCTGCTCTTCTGTGCTGCTGTTATGAATTTCCTAAAGAAAACCATTCCCAATATCTTTTCTTTGTAAGGTTGTGAAATAAGCAGTTTAGAAGCACGCCGCTAACTGAAGATCTCACTAAAAGTCCGTCTAAACGAAAGTCCCGTGTCCATATCCTGGAAGGGCCGGTCGTTAAGTCAGTCCTTTCATGATCCCAAGATACCTCAGCGTTGATGTGAAGATCTTCACAATTGGTCTGTTGAAGCACGTCACGTGCTCTCAAGCAGGTGAACGGCGTGCGGAGGGTGTTAAGCAGCAGCAGAAGATCCGGTGCAGGGGCCAAGCCTCTCGTAACAGGGCTTTCGACTAAGGCGACGGCAAAACAGGACACTAAAGCACTTTTGCTCGGGACCAGTTGCTAGTTTGCCGCCAGGAATTACGGCTGCCATTTGAGACGAACTTTCCCCTTCTCGAGGAAAATAATGCCTCAATAATAATGCCACTGCACGGGAAAATTCAATTCGAGAAAACTACTAAGCATAAAAGCTTTCATAATTACAATAATGTGATAAAATACCGAGAATTTTATTGTAGACAATTGTGCACAACCAAATACGAACAGTGTCGTTCTGTTCATGCTGACTGTGCTCTTTTTGAATACCATATAATATTCAGCATTTACTGAAATAAGACATGATTAAAGTAAATGGATCGTGATTGCTCCGAATTAGCCTGCGTTGAGAAACAATAATTTTAACATTAAAATGAAACGATCACTGCACTTTGGTGTGTATTTGAGGGTACACAGCATGGAGACATCTGACAGAATAACACCAAAAAAGAAGAATGGACCTTTCCTGGGATATGGGCTGTAAATGATAGCTAGGTAGTCACTGGAAGGAGAGCTCGACACCAATCCCCTGTGATGATGCATAAAACCGGCCACGCCTAGCACCTAATGTTCGACCCAGCCTTCCCGTGGTGCAGACCGTTAGTACCTTTCAAAGAGACACTCTCTTGTGGAAGTGACCGGAAGGAGAGGGCTGCCAGATTAGTGTGACCTACTGGTCTGGACAACTACGGCTACATTTCTTTTTATTTTCTAACCTTCTGAGGAGTGGTCAACCACACAGGGTCCTGGTGCTGACCATATAAACCCACTAGACTGGACAGATATATGGCTCTGAGCTTAATTATGGATCCTGATTTTGCTGCACTGGTGGGCTTCTGTGGAGGGAAAAATCTTCCACTGTGTTTTCTGTTAGTTTGTGGGTTCACAGCCCCAATGAATAGATTCACAGGATATGTTTAGCAGCTGGTGGATAATCCTTAGCAAATGTCATCGCAGGCACCTGAACTCTTTGTTTCTACTGGCACCGTCAAACTTTACGTTGGAGGAAGTCTTCCAGTGTAGATGGCTTTATCCTTTAGTGTGGAGGAACGAGTCTTCGCCCCATGTCGGCGATTAGGGGGCTGTTTGATATTGTCGCCATTTCCTTTCGCAATAAACATAGTTTCTTTAAAAATCCCACTAACCATTTTCTCTCCATAGTTAGTTGGAATGTGAGGACTCTGCACAGAGCTTTTGCTCTTGATGTCCTCACACAAGAATTCCACCGTTATAATTTAGATATTCTAGACTTGCAAGAGACCAGATGGACAGGTAAAGGTGAGATACTTAAAATAACTTTAAATTTCTCTTTTCGGGGAGGGAGGATGGAAAGCATCACCAAGGCGTGGGTCTGCTTCTCAACAGACACGATAGTGATGCTCTTATAGGATATGAGTGCATTAATAAAGGGTTTCTTACAGCAAAATTTCGAACAAGCATTAAAGACTTGAATGTTTATCTGCTGTTATGCCTCCACTGGGGATGCCGATGAGGATGAGAAGGATAGGTTTTACGGAGAACTTCAGGATATTTTGAATTCTGTCAAGAAAGGAGATATTACCCTTGTTCTAGGTGACATCAATGCCAAAGTAAGTACTGACTCTGAACTTGGGGGAATTGTGATAGGCTCTTTTGGTACTGATAGCTGCAATGGCAATGGGCAACGTCTCCTACAGGTAAGTAAATTGTGTGAGAGTTGATAAGGCTTGTAGCAATTGGTTTAGCATTACTTCTGATGTTCGCCAATGGTGCATTTTGTCACCTTTTCTCTTTAGTTTGGTTATTGATTATGTTATGCGAAATTCACTGCAAGGGAAAGATTTTGGCCTTAAATGGTCTGGAGATACGTAAATTTCTGATTTTTGTCAAATGATGTTGATGAGATAAACTCTTCATTCGAGCTGTTGATGAGGCTGGTAGTAGAATAGGTTTGGTTATAAACAGAGAGAAAACTAAAGTGGTGGAAATTGGTCAGGCAGGCTGTGATTCAGTTAATCTAAATGGTAGCAGTTTTGAGCAGGTGTCACAGTTTAATTATCTTGGGAGCTATGTAACGGATATTTGTGAAGTGCGGCATGAGATTAACAGACGAATAGGGATTGCTGCCGAGACTTTAAAAAATCTATGGAGAATGTGGAGAAATAGGCGTATACACCTAAAGACTAAAATTAGACTGTATAATAGTTTGGTTCTTTCTAGAGTTAGTTATGGTAGTCTAACTTTGACGCTTTTTAAACAAGATAACAGGAAATTGGATACTTTTGATTCTAGATGCTTTCGCAGTATCTTTTGCATTAGATGGTTTAACTTTGTAACTAATGCTGAGTTTAGGCAAAGGAGTCGGCAACCTCTTTTAAGCAGCATATTGTGCAGAGAGAGACTCCGTTAGTTTGGCCATGTTGCCCGTATGGAAAATTATAGTTGGTGAATATGGTTATGAAGAGTGTGCCTAATGCCTCAGAAAGAGGGGAGACCTAAGATGCGATGGGCAGACAATGTCAAACAGGACCTTGTTAGAATTGGTGTGCAGTGGCAGGATGCAGCAGATATAGCTCACGACAGATATGCTTGGAGAACTAAATTGCATAATCTGGTTGGACCTCCGTAGACGATGGCTCCTTGAGGAGGAGGAGGATGACGACATTTAAAGAAGGTATTTGCATCAGAAATGACATTGGTTCACTCCTGAGAGGCATCATTTGCTGCACAATTTCACAAAATGCAAAGTTACAAAGCCACAAGGCTCAGAACTGCAAAATGAGAATCTTGAATCGATTTAAAACGCTTTTAATTATGTTTTTCAAGTGTGTCAAGTAGTATGCAAAGCGAATCAACTAATGCAAAAGTGCTATTATCCGTTTGTTGATAAACTATTAATTGTTTAAACATTATTAAGGTTAAACAGTGTTGGAAATGACCAAGGAAAATATTTAGGAAATGCTTACTTATGAACCGACTTTAAACAAGGCCATTCGCTCCATTGCAAGAGCATTTGTTGATAGTTTTGAAATATCGGTACAGGCTGACGGTTGCATAACAGTATAGAATTTTGCCAGTAGAGTTAATGTCAGTCGTGGAAGTATTCACATAACACAGTGCATTGCAGGCTGAACCATTGAATGATTTAGGCTGGGTTAGGTTGTTTTACCTCTGAGGTGCACTTTTCTGCACAAAATGGGCTAAATGGCCAGGTTACAAGGACCTAGATGGCTCGGAGAAGGTTGGGAGAGGGTACCCCTAGATAGCTGTTAGGAGACAGATGCGTGTTCTTTAAGGTGCAAAGGATATGGCTGTCCCGTACACTGGACCATGATTTAATGTTCCATCCGACGGATGATGGCATTTCCAAGCCATAGATATGCCATACTGTCCAAGGACAGGGAGGGAAGTTTTGCGGAGGTAAATCTGAACTCTGTCCCATCTCGGACTCGAAACTGGGAACTGCAGATTACGACCGCCAACTGAGTTATCCCCGCCACAATAATTTAGGTACTTTACGGAAATATGATAACTGATATTAGAATAATAAAACAAAATGTGTCATGACTTAATCAATGAAATATCTGAACGATACCTAAGAAGAGAGAGACATTCTTTGATTGGTAAATAGTTGACTAAAGTTTAATCATATTGTGCCCAATAATAATAATAATAATAATAAATACCCCCTCAAGCAGCTGCTTGCCACAGAGGTCTGACAGGAGCCTGTCAGTTTATATGCCACAGTAGGAGATCTGAGAGGATGGCAGGACCTCAGCAGAAAAACGACACACACATCCATGCCTAATCCGGGGCTCGAACCCAGGTCCCTTAGATCAGTAGCCAAGCGTGCTAACCTACCAACTCCAAATAGAAAGAAATCATGTCTTCACCTCAAAAGGAATGCGATCAACTCGAGGAGTATAAGCGAGATGTAGATATTATCTGACCTAATTAACACATCTGAATTGTATTAACAAGATTATCACTATCAACCTGTAGATCTTTTTCTTGATTATAATTAAACAGTTTAATTAATAAAATTTAATTAATAAAAAATATTGGTGTCGATTTCGAAACAGAATAATTTAAAAACTCGCAGCCGCCGGTTCCGTAGCAATGGACACATAGAGAGCTGTTGGTAACAGTAGGGATGTTGTTCACTTCGGGCTGCAGTTGATGAAGCCTTTTCTTCATGCACGGATCAGATAATTAGATATAAATCACCGTTTGTTGACAAGTTTTGATTTAATATGATCATGAGAAGTTGTGGCAACCATTCTGCTTTGGGATTGGTAGTCGCGTACGTTGATTTGCGAATGCGTCGTATGGTTTGATAAAGATGAAGCTGTGCGTTTCTTGGTCCGGCTCTTGTGTCCCGGGTGAAGATGCTTTCGTATCAGAATACTGATCAAGAAGTAGTTTCCATGGATGAGGCGTGTTGTAGATTTCATTGTTGGAGCATGACGGCCTCTTTTGATAGATCACCAGCTGTTCGGCGGAAATTGTTCCGAGTGCACAGAACATTTTGGTGTGTTCAAATTTAGGGACCATTCCTATATCATAGATCACTGATCCAAAGGCTGTGTTTTGATTTCTAAAATGAATATATCTTTCATATTCCTTCTTGTTAGTTAAGCAAGTTCTTTTTTTTTTGTTTTTCTTATAAAGTAGTTTAGTAGTCCTTTGATACAGTGAGATTCAATACACTCCTCCTGTCTCATATATAAGGCAAAAAATGAAATGGTAGTTTTAAGAACATTAATATTTTTTTCTTATTTGAAGGGATAACCTCGCAATGAATTATCGAGTTTAGACAATGTGATTCGAGATACAAAATGTTCAAATGCAATTTGCATCTCTGCTTACCACGGCCGGAATTGCTATTTTATTTTATATTTTTCTTCGTAGAGGTGAAAGGAGGTCGAAATAAGATTTGAATACTTTTTAATTAATAATTCAAGATCAAAGTATTCCTCGAAAATTATTTTGTGAATCATTACGAAATCGTGTTATATTTTGCTACCTGAGAAGGTATGAAATTGCAATACCTAAAATTTAAATTTACATTATCTGAATTAATGTTTCAATTTCCGTGTAAATATTTCAAACGAGTGTTTATTTGTGAAACTGAGGTGCAACTCAAAGCGAAATGTGGTGAAATAAGTTATTTATAAGAGGAGAAAAAACTGGAATTCTACACGCCCTTACAAGTTGCCATCCCACCCTCCACTAGTTTGTACATCGCTTTTGGTTTCTTTTATCAATCGATGCTTCCTTTCACTCAATTATTGGATATCTCGGGTAATACTGGTCAAGCACGATGCGTTGGAAAGTAAACGAAGCAGAGATGATTGCTGTTATCGAGCTGCCCATTAGCAGACACGACTCTGGTGCTTTCAGAGATCAACGACGATGGGTCTTTCTGCCCAAAGTTCGTGCAAAAGGAAAGCATTTTGACTCAATAATGCAGAAATAGAACAATACGAGAGAGCACTTTATGACGCTAGTTTATTCACCGTGATTTATTTTATTTACTGGTAGGCTACGTATAAATGAATACAAAGTGCAGTGGTTATAATAGCATTTTGGTTTGACTAATACTAACTACTGTTAAGTACTGAGCATTCTTCGAAAAGATTTAGACATCTCCAGCAGCTGTTCTCGTAAACTTTAGAATTTTCTACTTAATTTCTTCTCTTCATCACTAGCTATGAAGGGACTGTTTCAAAATAAATGGGGCGTTTCTAGTCATGGAGGGAGAAGTACAAATACAAAGATGCACAAGACGTTTGTCTTGAAAAGCTTCCTTTCTTAACATATGATTGTATATATTTCATTGCACAAGAGGAACACATATTCTCAGGTTATATTCTTTCTTTAAGACATTATATACTGCAACGCATTCCTATATTTATAATGGAGCTACTTGGTGCGGTATATAAGTCTTGTTGACAAATTAATAGCTTGCAGCATACAGCTGAAATGGACAAAGAAATTAGCAGCCCTATACAAGATTATTGACGGGCTAAATAGAAAGCTCAAACAAATTTAATTAAGATTTAATTATAGAAAAACTCCTTAAATACAGGAGAGTTCATAAAAATATATATTTATTATTTCATATATGTACATTATTTTTATTACTTAGGTTTGGTTATAAACAGAGAGAAAACTAAAGTGATGAACATTGGTCAGGCAGGCTGTGATTCAGTTAATCTGAATGGTTGCAGTCTTGAGCAGGTGTCACAGTTTAATTATCTTGGGAGCTATGTAGCAGATAATGGTGATGTGCGGCATGAGATTAACAGACAAATAGGGATTGCTGCCGGGACTTTTAAGAACCTATGGAGAGTGTGGAGAAATAGGCGTATATACCTAAAGACTAAAATTAGACTGTGTAATAGTTTGGTTCTTTCTAGGGTTAGTTATGGTAGTGAAACTTGGACACTTTGTAAACAAGATAACAGGAAACTAGATGCTTTTTATTCCAGATGCTTACGCAGTATCTTGAGGTTAGGCAAAGGAGTTTGCAACCTCCTTTAAGCAGCATATTGTGCAGAGAGAGACTCCGTTGGTTTGGCCATGTTGCCCGTATAAGTAATTATAGATTGGCGAATAGGGTTATGAACAGTGTGCCTAAAGGCCTGAGAAAGAAGGGGAGACCTAGGATGCGGTGGGAAGACAATGTCAAACAGGACCTTGTTAGAATTGGTGTGCAGTGGCCAGATGCAGTAGATGTAGCTCAGGATAGACTTGCTTGGAGAACTAAATTGCAAGGTCTGGTTGGACCGCCGTAGCCCATGGCTGCTTGAGGATGATGATGATGATGATATATATATTATTTTTAAAGAGTAAACACTACAAATGCAACTAGTGAACAAGTGTATTAAATTTTTTCAAACTGAAAAAAATATCTTTGGATTCCTTCAGGGCCATCAATTTTTCACCATTGCTGGGAAAGTTTGCATTTTTGCAGTTCATGAAATTTACTGTTTATATTTTACTTGCTACATATAGAAAAGAAATATAGTAGAAGTTACTAGGATGATTCATAAGTGTGCGTTTTATCGTTCACTTGAGAAATGATTATTACAATATAAATAACGAATCTTACTCAGCGAAATACAAACCATATTTTTCAATAGTTCGTAGCCATCGGTCAGCAAGTTGCCGATTCCTTTTCGATACCATGGTTGGACCTTGGAGATGAAAAACTCCCGACATCCGTTTTCGACTTTCTGAAATGTTTGAAACCACCTATATCAAAGAAAATGAGACATCAGCGAAACAGGTGGTAATCGGAAGGAGCTATTTCCGGATTACACGTTGGGTGATGAAAAAGCTCAAATGCCAGTTCTTAAAGTTCTCTTTGGTCCGAAGTGCGTTATCTTGTTTGGAGTACCTGATGTATGTTTACCCATCCTGGGTAGTAATTTAAGTATCACAGAGTGCACGATCTTCAGTTGTGCTTAGTAGAGGCCGGCAATGATGACACATCCATAGGGAACCAGTTCGAAGTGCACTACACCCTCAAACTTCCACCAAACACACTAAATTGCCTTCGTTCCGAAACTTTCGTCCTTTGGGACAGTAAATGCTGGCTGGCCTGGCTCAAACAACTGCTTTTAGGTGTTCGGATTGTAGAAAAAGATCCCCTTTCTATCGCATGCAACAATTCACTTGATGAAACGGTGGTCGCTTGGATTAGCAAGGAATTTCCTGCAGAATTCGATACGTCTGTTTACTTGTTCAATAGTCAGTTGATGTAGAACACTTTGACACCTCCTGGCTATCTTACCAATGCGATGCAGATGCTGCACTGTAGTTGCTTGTGAGCAATAAAGTTCGGACGAGAGTCTGCGAGAGCTTGGACGGCGGATAAGCTTGAACACTGTGACACAGAATGTTGCAATCGACTGATATTAGCCGTCCTGATCGCGGCTTACTTTCGAGGCTCGTGTGCTAGCAAAATATTAGGCTATAATAATAAATGCTAGCAAAATATTAGGATGCACATTTTCCGAATCTTACAGTAGTTTGCATTCCACCGCTAAAGAGCCCTAAGTTTGAAAAATTCCAAATTTTAAACGAATATTGTAAGAAACCTAGTCGAGGTTAAAATTGATATTTTGGTAGCAGAATGTAATCTTCAGTGGGTTTATGCTGACAATAAACGCTTTCTCCCATTACCCACAGAGGGGTGGAAAAACCCAATGTTTGTTTCAGCTGATGAACAAAAATTGAATTTATTAATTTTGGATACTAATGAAATATTTTTAATTTTGGTTATTATTTAAGATTATTTAGAGGTTGTTATAATTGGAAAATGGCAGACTTCATTGTTTTTGAAAAACGGCATTTCTTATTTGCCAAAGCCGAAGTGATCCTCTTCAGGTTTTTCATAGTTCAATATTTATGGATGAACTCAAGATGAACATAACAACAACGATCGCAAACATCACTCTTCAGCTGCTTTAAAAGGTCAAGTCGCATGTGGTAGAAAGAGCTCGCGCCTGCATCTTTGAAGAAGGAGGCCATTTTTAACATATGTTGCAATGATATTTATACATACGTTGAACATAAGCTGTTTAATTTTTATGTATGATTATCATTAATCTTTCAAAACATGTGTGTTTATTGTTGGTTGCGCGACTTTTCGATCATCTTGTATATATATTTCTGACTTTATGTTAGATAAAACTCCGTTAACCGCAAAAAATATATCAGCGGACATACGAAGATGAAACACAGGTTCTCTCACCAATAGTCTTAACTTGCATAATGGTTAGAGAGCTAGCTAGAGTTTGTTCCACAAGGTAAACTTTGTGTGTTGTGTTGGTTCTAACTGAGGCTATGGTCAGCAGTGACTGCGGTCTTAGTAGGGCCTGTAAAAGGAGCTTGTAAAATGTTTGTATGAGTATCTTCTAGGATTCTTCTCTGTCCTACATGTCAAAATGGAAATAATAGACAACTCTCTCTCTCTCGATTTACACGGTTGCGGTTTTACAAGGTCAAAAAACGCAACCATGTTTGAATTACACGATTATAGAAGTGCTTTTACAAGGTAAGGATTGAGACTTTTTTATATGTATGTAGATATAATAGGTATTATGACATAGAATTGGTATAGCGTCAAGGAAGGTTAATAGCCTGTAATCCCAAAGTAAAAATAAACTAAATGGTTTAAATTGATATCATTTATTTTCAAAAATAAATTGATAATATTTAATTATCAAATGTGTCAATTTCGATTTTTTTAGGATTAATAACTCCCACCATCATATAAATACCCCATTACCATCCCTCTCCAAAGTAAAGAACCTTTGGACAACTGTCCGTGTTCACTGCATATTTCGGTGATTGACAGCTTGCCCTATTCCTGTTCTTCATGCGCTTTTAGAAAGATTAAAACCAAGGAGAATTTAAGTATTCCCAAACACTTTAGCTCTTCGAATTTCTTTGTTTTCTTTCCATTGGCTGCTCTTTCTGACTTTCACGTTTGTTTTCCTGAGGTCCACGAGGGCAACTTCGGAGCCATGGGCGATGCAGTTATGTGGAGAGCATGAACGGGGCTGCATTGCTTGCTTATTAAAAGTAAATGATATGTTGCGAATGTTTCGAAGTTTGTAATATGTTTTTATTGTCGGTATTTGTTATGAAGAGAAAATAAATCACCGTAGCATGTAAAAAACTCAAAAAATCATTTCTTACCCCTGAAAAGTGCTTTCTATAAAACTACGTGGCCCCAAGAAGGGCCTGAAACGCTTGTACTATTGTGTCGGCTCTAGTCTTAGAAGAATATGTCACTTATGAGAAGATCTATACAAACCACGAATAGCTTCTTGGATCCTCCTCGGCTCTATATGTAAAATAACGCAAAGAGTAGAATAAAGAACAACAAAAAGGCAAAATTATTTTATCAATGCACTAACAGTGAAAATGTCAAGGGCAGAATGAAATCGTAAGTTTTTTTATTTATTTATTTATTTATTTAGAAGAAATTTGCATTTTCTTAGCAGCTATATTGGTAACTTTTATGCGCTATCGGAAAACGGAAAACGAAAAACAAAAATTTATCTTAAGTGAAAACGAAACTGCCGTATGAAACCATGGGTATCGTAGGTTTACTGCATAACACATAACGACTTTATTATAAGGTAAAACTACTTCAAATTTAATGCTTAAATATTCACACTATGTTTTCCACTTCGTTTAAAATATTAGTTTCGCCCATTTAATGCTTCTCTACAGATGAAATTCTTATACAAGTAGAACTACACATATACTGCAGAAAAAAAAAATACGTGTGTTCATTATGAAAAATCATAAAAAATTTAGCTTTACAAATACCATATTAATTCTAAGGCATTATTTTAAAACTCTGTCTTATATATTTAAAGTTTCTTTTATCTCTTTTTATTACGTTTTTATTTATTGATTTGTTGAACTTTATCTTATTTCTATCATCTTCTACTCAAAACAGATCTGTTAATAAGCGAACGAAAGATGATTTCCGCGGCAAATGTTTCTCTCTCTCTTCATCGGACGCTGCTCAGTGCATTTCTAAACGCTTTTCAGAGAGGTGTCTCTGTTTACCATCTGTGTTGTTTTCTTCTTATCATCTTGATAGAAACAGGAGCAGTCTCCATCTGTATTGCGTCAGGGATGCGAAGCGGCGTTCCACAAGATTAAACCAAATGCCAAACTTAGACTAAAAGCAGTCGGCTTTCGATGCGAATGCAATGTACATAATCCATACTTCCGGACAATGATAAGGTATCGAGATCACTGTTCGTTCTCTACCTATCTGGTTCGTTGCTTTTCTGCCTCCTCTTTCTCTTCCTTTGGCAACTGTTCATACAGACAATAAAGACACCCAATATGATACAGTACCGGCGGCAGTCAGTGCGCACAGGAGCACAGGCCTCAGCCACTACAGCCAAAGGCAGCTAATCATCCGTGTCATCCAGGGAAGCCGCTTTTGTCACCAAGCTACCGCGGATTGGCTGCCATCGTCAGCAAAGGAGAATGTAAGAGTTCCCGGTGAGAACATCGCAGAAATACACGAACCCATTTCGGGCTGGCGTGGCTGAGCATTAGGATAAATGGCATGAAAGAGAAGATGATAATGGGTGACTTCTTCCCGACAATAACATAATCGTAAAACAACTGAGATGCTTCCTTTGTTAAGAGATAGCACGCTTGCCGTTTCACTGACAGATATGCAGATAACAGTTGACGCTCCTCTCCACTTCTATCACAAACAACTCCCTTTACAATGCAAGCCATTCTATATTCGAATGATTCCTTTGGATTTGAAATGTGACGAAAAATCCATACACGCCGAATGATGAATTAAAAAAAAGAATGAAATAATGTAGCAAAACTAAAGAACTATGCAAATCTTTCACTATTTCACTACTTTCGATAATTGAAAGCTACTACCTTTGAAATTTCATCTCTTCCTAAACGGCAGTCCTTAAAATCATAGCCATGATTTTATATAATTTTATTTGAACTTTTCCGTATATCATATAGATTTTTAATCGACACTGAAATAAAGCGGATTTTATTTCAAACTCTCAATTTTTTTTCTGCTATATGTGTTTTATAGCTTGGTTAGTAATCGTATTTACCCTATTTCAGATGCAGAAAATTGGACAAAAACCAATCTAATACGAAAACATTTCATGTTGTTTTTGTATTATAACACTGAAACACATTCATTTTCAAAGGAACACATTCTCAATATAAAAGGTAATTACTATAATTCAATTCATATACAGCACAGACTCGGGAACTGATAGAGATAGCGAAGAAATAATGAAAAGTGATAATAGGAAGTCAATAGCGGCAGGCTTAATTGATTCAATAGAAAGGCTTGGGTTGTTTTACCTGTGAGCGGCACTTTTTTGCACACCATGGGCTAAATGGCCAGGTCACATGGACCCCGAAGGCTCAGAGAAGGTTGGGGGAGGGGAGCCACTGGAACAGCTGTTGGGAGACAGATGGTAGCCTCCCGTCAAGGCCATCCAGCGTGTTCTTTAACGTGCACAGGGTATGGCTCTCCCGCACACGGGGCCACGGCTTAACGTCCCATCCGACGGACGGCGGCCTTTCCAAGCCCATCGGTGTCCCCTTCTGACCGTGGGCAGGGCGGGGAATTTTGCGGAGATAAATCTCAACGCTGACCCAGCTGGGACTCGAACCTGGGAACTACAGATTAAGAGCCTGGCGCGCTACCGACTAAGCCACCCCCGCCCCCAATAGAAACGCTGCTAGTGGCGTATTCAAAAGGTTATCGAGACTAGATAAAGATTAAAAGTCAATAACAAAGTTGTTATTGACTTTTAATCTTAACTTATAAGAAAATAACTAACTTATATAGAAAATAAGAAAATAACTGTTAACTTATAAGAAATATATTATCAAGAATAGAAATATAACGGGATATATGTTCATAGGTCTGTAAATGGTAGCTAGGTAGTCACTGGAAGGAGAGCTATGCACCAATCCCCTGTGATGATGCATAGAACCGGCCAGGCCTAGCACCTAATGTCCGACCCCGCCTTCTCGTGGTGCAGACCGTTAGTACCTTTCAAAAGAGATACTCTCTTGTGCAAGTGAACGGAAGGGGAGGGCTGCCAGATTAGTGTGGCCTACTGATCTGGACAACTATGGCTACTTTTCCTTTTTTTTTCTACCCTGCTGAGGAGTGGTCAACCACACAGGGTCCTGGTGCTGACCAGATAAACCCACTGGACTGGACAGATATATGGCTCTGAGCTTGATTATGGATCCTGATTTTGCTGCACTAGTGGGCTTCTGTGGAGGGAAAATCTTCCGCTGTGTTTTCTGTTTGTTTGTGGGTTGACAGCCCCGAGTGAATAGATTCACAGGATATGTTTATCAGCTGGTGGATAATCCTGAGCAGAGGTCATCGCAGGCACCTGAACTCTTTGCTTCTATTGGCATCGTCAAATTCTACATTGCAGGAAGTCTTCCAGTGTAGATGGCTTCAGCCTTTAGTGGTGGGGGAACGGGTCTTTGCCCCATGTCTGCGATTAGGGGGCTGTTTGATTTTTGTCGGCATTCCCTCTCTCATTAAACATAGTTTCTTTAAACATCCCACTAACCATTTTCTCTCCATAGGTAGTTGGAATGTGAGGACACTGCACAGAGCTTTTTCTCTTGACGTCCTCACACAAGAATTCCACCATTATAATTTAGATATTCTCGGCTTGCAAGAGACCAGATTGAAAGATAAAGGTCAGATTCTTAAAAATAATCTTAAATTTCTCTTTTCAGGAAGGGACGACAATAAGCATCACCAAGGCGTTGGTCTGCTTCTCAGCAGACACGCTAGTGATGCTCTTCTAGGATACGAGTGCATTAATGAAAGGTTTCTTACAGCAAAATTTCAGACAAGCGTTAAAGACTTGAATGTTATCTGCTGTTATGCCCTCACTGAGGATGCCGATGAGGATGAGAAGCACAGGTTTTACGGATAACTTCAGGATATTTTGAATTCTGTCAAGAAAGGAGATATTGCTCTTGTTCTAGATGACTTCAATGCCAAAGTTGGTACTGACTCTGACCTTTGGGAAGGGGTGATTGGCCCTTTTGGTATTGGTAGCTGCAATGGCAATGGGCAACGTCTCCTACAGGTAAGTAAACTCAATGGTTTCAGAATAACAAATACATATTACAAACACCGCGACATACATAAGTACACATGGGTTTCACCTGATGGGCTGCATAGGAATATGGTTGATTATATATTAATTAATAGAAAATGGGCTAGTTCAGTTAGAAATACCAGGGCATACAGGGGAGCTGAAATTGGATCTAACCATTACCTTGTTAAAAGTGTCTTGCAACTTAAACTTAAAAAGTGTTGTGCTAGGGTTAAAAAATTTGCTTTTAATACTGAAGCTCTGAAAGACCCTGTTATAGCCAAAGCTTATCATGATAGGTTACTTAGTCATTATGACAGTCATGGTATTCTTACTACTGAAGTTGAGGAAGAATGGGATCATTTCAAACAGGCTTTTTTGGACACTAACAGTACTCTTTTAGGAAAAAAGGAGCAGAAGAGACAGAATTATCTGAGTGATAAGGCACTTGAGCTTATTTCGGAAAGAAAGAACTGCAGGAATGTCCTTAATCAATACTCTACTAGTACTAATAGAAAGCATTACAGAGAACTTAATAAACGTGTAAAAGATCAGTTAGCTGCTGATAAGAATCTTTGGCTTGATGGTTTGGCTGACAAAGCCGAGGCAGCAGTTAGACAGCACAACAGCAGAGAGCTGTACCAGGTAGTTAATGTTTTGTGTGGTAGAAAACGGACAGGTATACAGGGATTGAAGGATAAACAAGGTAAGGTTATAGAAGATGAGGATTCTGTCATGGCTAGGTGGGCTGAGCATTTCAGTGATATTCTAAACAATGCGGTTAGTTCTATTCCCATTGTTTGCAATGATGATAGATGCATTGGTGGCTTTAATGTTGGCTATAACCCAGGTGAAGTTATTTTGGCTATTTCTAAATAGTTGGTGGCTATAACACAATCTGATGTTATTTTGGCTATTTCTAAACTTAAATTACATAAATCCCCAGGAGTAGATGAAATTACTACCGAAATACCTAGAGCTGGGAATGTTTCGGTTACCACTTGGATGACTGAAATTCTGAATATCATTTATGATAAAGGCATGGTTCCTAAGGATTTTACCAGAGATATTGTTATCCCTATTTTCAAAAATAGTGATCGCAGTTCTTGTGATAACTATAGGGGTATCAGCCTACTCTCTGTTCCAGGTAAAGTTCTTTCCATGATTGTGCTTAATAGAATTAAGAATCTGGTTGACAGTCAATTGCGTGATGAGCAATGTGGATTCAGAAGTGGTAGGGGATGTGTGGATCAGATATTTTCACTTAGGCAGATTCTTGAGAAATGTTTAGAGTTTCAGAAACCTTTGGTTGCTAGTTTTGTTGATTTCAAAAAGGATTTCGACTCTGTTGATCGTCATAATTTGTGGTTGATTGTGAAATCATATGGTATACCAGACAAGTTAGTTAACATAATGAAAGCTCTCTATAATAACACTGAGTCGTGTGTGAGAGTTGGTAAGGCTTGTAGCAATTGGTTTAGCATTACTTCTGCTGTTCGACAAGGGTGCATTTTGTCTCCTTTTCTCTTTACCTTGGTTATTGATTATGTTATGCGAAATTCACTTCAAGGGAAAGATTTTGGCCTTAAATGGGCTGCGGATACGAAAATTTCTGATTTAGATTATGCTGATGATTTATCCCTGTTGGCAAATGATGTTCATGAGATGAACTCTTTCATTCGAGCTGTTGATGAGACTGGTAGTAGAGTAGGTTTGGTTATAAACAGAGAGAAAACTAAAGTGATGAAAATTGGTCAGGCAGGCTGTGATTCAGTTAATCTGAATGGTTGCAGTCTTGAGCAGGTGTCACAGTTTAATTATCTTGGGAGCTATGTAACAGATAATGGTGATGTGCGGCATGAGATTAACAGACGAATAGGGATTGCTGCCGGGACTTTTAAAAATCTAAGGAGAGTGTGGAGAAATAGGCGTGTACACCTAAAGACTAAAATTAGGCTGTATAATAGTTTGGTTCTTTCTAGGGTTAGTTATGGTAGTGAAACTTGGACACTGTGTAAACAAGATAACAGGAAACTAGATGCTTTTGATTCCAGATGCGTACGCAGTATCTTGGGCATTAGGTGGTTCAACTTTATAACTAATGATGAGGTTAGGCAAAAGATTTTGCAACCTCCTTTAAGCAGCATATTGTGCAGAGAGAGACTCCGTTGGTTTGGCCATGTTGCGCGTATGGATAATTATAGATTGGCGAATAGGGTTATGAACAGTGTGCCTAAAGGCCTCAGAAAGAAGGGGAGACCTAGGATGCGGTGGGCAGACAATGTCAAACAGGACCTTGTTAGAATTGGTGTGCAGTGGCCAGATGCAGTAGATGTAGCTCAGGATAGACTTGCTTGGAGAACTAAATTCCACGGTCTGGTTGGACCTCCGTAGCCCATGGCTGCTTGATGATGATGATGATGATGATGATGATGATGATGATGATGATGATGATGATGATGATGATGATGATGATGATGATGATGATGATGATGATGATGATGATGATGATGATATGTTCATAGTAAAGGAACTCATTTATTGACAAGCATATTGCCACTGTCATGTACTTTTCAGGGTCCTGAAAAATCGTACGTAATTCAAAACGAACAAGACAGATTCTAGGAAATACGGATATAAGGTAACTTTTTCATACCAACAGAGTTTGTCAAGTTTGTATCCTGATGAAAACCACGACTATGTACTCTCATATAGAACTGTGAGACGATCCTTATTTCTAGTGTCACTACAGCACATATGTTGCAGCGCTATTATATGCAGAAAAGGTTTGCATTTGTCAACAGCCAAGACATTCAATGATCATATATGTAATCTCCTGTCTTCTTGACTTCGGGCCCACCACAGAACTGCCATGTTCAGATCAGTTTCATCAAGATGATACTGCAATAGCTCCATATTTTCAATTTCATTCCTCTTGTAGTTAACGAAAGATAAGGAACATTGGCGATTAAATCAAAGGGATGTTTATACGAATCTCACATCGTAATGATTTTTAACCATACCACATCCATCAGAAACAGGATATGAATATTGAAGATGATGAATAACGATTCGATTGGTATGAACTCTGTAATGGATCAATTGAAGCAGTGTTCGTCGTTCTTCTCCAACTTACTGCAAACAACGAGACTATATTCTCTGGAAATGATATTGTGAACCGCCATAATCAGCACTTATTGGGATACAACGAATCTGTATTACGCCAGGTATATCTATAATCAAAATCAGTGCACGAAGCAAGATCATTATGTTACTTGGAGTAAACGTATTGTCGACACATTTTTCTTTCGATGCTTACTGAATGATGATAATCACAAAATCATTAAAATTTTCCAAATCGATAGTTGAGCGTTCTGCAGCCATCTACCCTAGATATGAATGACAGGCTTTATGAGAAAATTGGATAGCTGATATCACTATGTTTGAGAGCAATATGGAAGGAAACAAAAGTTTATCAGATCGAGGAGATTAATATATGTTAAAACTTAAGATAAATAAATTCACTTACTTGTGAGTAAATATTCTAATAATATTCGACTCCTGACTGCGGTCATCATCCGAGGAATTTGCAGTTTGTTGAAACTTTATTTTTTTGTAGTAGTGGTTGCCAGATTTTGTGTAAAAGAATTCCTTGCACATCGTTCATGGCGCCATCTGTTGTTATTAATAATCCTTCTTCTGCCTTTCTTATGAATGCATTTTTTTTCCTTTTTTAATTATTGTTGTATTCTACCTTATTTTATGATTAATTTTTCTACGTGGCTGTTCAGTCCTGTTTCATTTTGTTTGTTTTTATTGCAACTGTGTGTTCTTTTGTTCTTGTTCCTAGTGTTCTCCCTGTTCCTCCAATGTATGAATTTTTACATTCACACGTTACTTTATAAATTATTCCATTTTCTCTGTATATATTTTTCCTGCTGTTTGATATTTGGGGTGCATTTTTTATTTTCTTGTTCAGGTCTGGTGCTATTCCTTTATAGATTTATTGCTCAATTTTTGGATTTTTTTTAAAAAGATTCTTATGGTAAAGTAATTTTTTTAGTGAGGAACAGTTTTTCTTTTACTTTATTTATCTGCTTTTTGCTTCTTTATCTTTAGGATGAAATTAGTTGGGTTATGATTTTCAGCAAGGCTTTTTTTTCCGTTTTTTTAATTTGCGCTATTGTTTGTTCTTCCTCTGTGTTTTGTAACTGAATTTTCTTTAATGCTTGATCGATTAGACTTTTCTTTATGTACATTGGGTGGTTAGCGTGGAAGTCTAGTATTTTTTCTGCATTGTTAGGCTTTTTTTTATAATTAGTTATTGAGATTTTTTCATCTGTCATTTTTAGTGTGATATCCAAGAAGTTGATGATGTTTTTCTTTTCCAATTTTTATTGTGAATTTTAAGCCTTTTTCAAATGAGTTGATTTTGTTTAAAATATCTTCCAGGAAGATTTTCTCAGTTGTGCTTCCAATTCTGAAATAAATATTTTTCCGTCATTTATCTTTTCTTCTAATTTTTCTTCGAGGATCTTTTTTAGAATATGTGTGTTAATATTGGTAAACATGGATTCCACATCATAATATGTAATTATGGGGTTATCAATTCTATCTATTGTTTTTAGGTTTTTAATCAGTTCTTCTGAGTTTTTTAGGAGAGTAGGAGGTTATTCTATCCATTGTTGCAGTTTTTTAGACGGCATTTTTTCAATATTCAGCAGTGCTGTGTTTTTGGTGTCTACTATGGGCCTCAGTGGTTTGTTCGTCTTTATCTATTTTTATTGTTCCGTACAGTTGTCCTGTTCTCATATGTATCTAGTTATATGTCTTAAAGTCTTAAACCTAAGTTTTTATATCTTTTTAGTTTTACAATAAGATTATTGAGATTTTTCATTGCATTTTCTATTGGATTTCCTTTTATTTCTGTGTACTGTGGTTTCTTAAGTTCCTCCTCTCTTTTTCCGATGTAATCTTTTCTGCGCATGCTGACTGTTGTTCTACCTTTGTCTGCTTTCAAAGTTATTAAGTTATCGTTGTTTTTAAATTTTTTCTGAGCTTGGTGTTCTTCTTTGGAGATATTTTAAAATTTTTGTTGTAATTAGATTTATATGTTTTTTTTTAAATATTTACGCATTCGTTTCCGAGTTCTTCGCTTTTTTTTTAAATCGATTTTTTTCAAGTTTATGGCAAATCTTTTCTAAATGGATGGCTAGGTTTCTTTTGTTGGAAGTTTTTCATCTAGATTAAAGTTCAATCCTTTATTTAGTGCTGTAATTAAATCCATAAATAGGGTCTCCTTTGTAAGATTAACCGTATGTTCTACCTTTTTCATTTATTTCATTGTAATTTTTAGGTATTTTGAAAAAAATTCCCTTTTCTTTTCTAAGTTTCGATGATAGGATTCATTTTTTTGTTTCACTCTATTTTTAATCCAATTTATGATGTTATTTTTTTAATCTTTCGATATTATTGCCAAGCATGTTTTTTTTTCTTCTATGGGAATTTTTCTTATCTTTTTGTACTTTTCATTTATTGTCAATTTCAGAATTTTTATTTCTAAGTCAATTGATTTTTTCTCGTTATTAGTAGTCTTTTTTAAATGATTTAGTAGTCTAAGGGGTGGAGTAATGTAATTATTTACCTTACATTCTTTAAGGAACTTCAGTTGACGTAACGTTTTGTCCAAACTGGAAAAAAAAGGAACCAGCACGGGAAGGCAAATTATGTGAAAGAAATCAGAAGATATGATTAACAGATTTTTGTACATTATTATTTTGGGGGGATTTTTGGGAATTGCTCTATGTATTTGATGGACTTAAAAAGGCCGCCGTTCAACTGATGATTCGTTACAAAACCGTACACAAAAGAGCCATGCTCTGTGCAAGTTACAAAACAGGCTGGATGGCCTTAAATGGAGATTTCAATGTGTCTTCTAAAAGTATCGCACAATTATAAAGTAACCCTACCAAATCCAACCCTTCTGAATATTTTTTATAATTAACTTTTTGGGGTTATTTAAATTTTGTGATGTTTTTAAATTCGATGGAGCAGTTTGTTATTCTTGAGAAAGTCAATATTGTATTTCCAGTTGTTGAGTATTTGCCTGTTGTTCGATATATTGAGCATATTGGTGAGGGAATTGTTCAGTATACTGAGCACATGAAGTTACAATTTGTTCTTTTCGTAGTTGTTTGAAGACAATGGATCTGTGGTGATGGCATTTCTCGAATTAAACAGGATGTGAGCGACTATTTATTGATATTTCCAATATGAACAGAGCTTTATTACATTTACCTGATACATGGACTGTTCCCGGTTTCGAGTCTGCCTTTAAATTTCTTGAGAGATTATGGCAAAGCTATGAGCTGAAGTTGATACCGATGTCTACCATTCTTTGAAGCATAAGATCAAAGGATATTTTCTGATAGTTGATGAATCCTTTTTGCATATTGATGAGTTGAATGATGCGAATAGAAGACTTGATTAGCTCGTCTGCAGCCTCCTTCCTTGAAATGCTGCAATAAAAAGGAACCCACTGGATTGGGAAATATGTTCCTTTGGAAAAATGAAACATTACTGAAAGTGGTGCAGTGTTTCAGAATCTCAATGAATAGTTGCTTATTTGTGAATCTGTTTAGGATCTCCATTCAGGAAGTGAAGCACTTTGAAATGAAGTTTGCAGTGATACTGGAAGACAGATATGATGAAGTTGTTATTCATGTATTATTTAAATGTAATGTCAGATATTTTGAACTTGTTAGTATGGAATTTAATTATCCAGGATATACTATCCGTGAAAAGATCTGCTGCAAGGTCTTCATTTATGGTGATGGGGATCAGAGAGGGATACTTAGCTTTCTAACAAGTGTGTGAATAAGCTCTAGGCTTCTGACTCCTTTCGTCGAGTGGATGAAAAGAAAGTTTTGTTTGGCCTGAGGAAGTAGAACAAGAGATTCCTTAAGAAGAGTTGAGAAAGTTTAAGAAGAGTTGTTTCCTTAAGAAGAGGTGACAAGACAAAGAAGGGGAGATTACGGAAGATGGAATTTGATCCATGATAGAAGTGAACGTTCTCCTTTACGTGATCTTAAGCTTCTTCAGAAATGACATAGGAGCGTATTGATAAAGATGCTTCAGTATTCGATGGTAGGTCTTATGATGATGGTGACAAATTCCAGATGTTGTTTCCTTTGCTTCTTTTTTTGGAGAGCCCAGATACTAGATGAAAGCCCAGATATTAGATGATATTTAGTTTTCGAGTTCAAACTGCAATGAGGTTTTGGATTTTGTCTCACTTAAGCTTAATCAAGGATAACTCCGAAGAATTGAAGATGGCAAACTACAGTGATGTATTGATGAATAGGTTGTAATTATGGTTTATTGGTTGGATTGTACTAAGAGGAAGTATGACAGTGTTCTTTAAGGAGATGGAAAGGTTCTGATTTTTAAATTAGTTTGAAATTATATTGAAGTTGAAATTTGGCTTGGACATAATTATAAGTCTCCTCGACTCCTGATGGCTACATTTTCAGTAAAGATATTTTTGTGTGCTCGCAATAGAGGTGGGGATCTTGCAAGAAAATGTAGAGAAAAAATATTTGAGTGAGATTTGTGTTTTATTAATAGTGAAATTGATTCTGCTAAAAATTTGTTTTCAAAGTAGGAGGGTTTTGAATGTTCTACATTCAAATAACATGAAGTTTCGGAACACTTTTGATAATATAATGTACTTTGCCCCTATTAGTATATCTTTATTTTCAAATCCACTGTGATGATGCACAGAATCAGTTACTATTTGATGCTGGAACTTTTAATAATCAGTGAAGTCTGTGGGAAATTAGCTCTATACCTAAGGAATTAAATTACGCTATATAATAGTTTGGCTCTATCTAAAGTTTGCGAAGATGGTAAATCTTGGACCCTTTGTAAGCAAAGTAATAGAAAATGTATTTGATTCTAGATGCTTACATAGTATTCCGTCATTAGGTGGTTTGACTTTGTAAGTAATGATGAGATAGACGGACTCGTGCAGCAAGCAACTGTGTTGACTAGGTCCAGAGCCCGTATGTATAACTACAGATGAACGAAAAGAGTTGTGGAAATTTTTGCTAAAGGTCTTAAAAAAAGGTCTCATCGAAAGACCTATGATGAGGCAGGCAGATAGTCTCAAACTGGTTCTTATTGGAATTGTTCTGCCATAGCCTAATGCAACTTCTGTAGCACAGAATAGACATGTGTGGAGGAATAAATTACCTGACAGAGTGGTTTGACCTTTGTATTCCATAGTAGTTTAATGATTATGTATATATATATAAACGGCAGTCCTGAGCAATAGATGTTGCATATTCACTGTTCTGCATATGAAATACGATAAATAGGACTGCGAAAATAATAAAATATTAATCCTTTGGTACTCATTTTTTACCTTCAACGTTGTCTGATATCATGCTCTTACCAACTTTGAATAAAAAGCTTTCTGTTTCAAACAATTTAATACTCAATTAGAAAGTGCATTTCATTAGGTATAATTTACAAGCTGTATTGGTCAGTTCATTTACTGTACATTGCAATTTAGTAGCGCTCCACATTTTGGTAAGATGTTCCTTAATTTGTCTTAGTTGACGCTTTACAAGAAATTACTCCTCCATTTGAATTTTACGACGCAACAAAATTACAGCATTATATTAATATAAGTATTTGCAACTATATAACTTTAGTGGCAATTTCATCTGGTGAATTTTACTGCGGTCGTATGATGCAATGAAACAGCGTGTACGATACGTATAACTACAACCGTCCTATGATGCAATGGAAACAGCGTGTACGATACGTATAACTACAACCGTCGTTTGATGCAAAGGAAACAGCGAGTACGATATTTGTAGCTACAACCGTAGTATGACGCAATGGAAACAGCGAGTACGATACTTGCTATGCCGTTGTATGATGCAATGGAAACAGTGAGTACGATATTTGTAGCTACAACCGTCGTATGAGGCAAAGGAAACAGCGAGTACGATACTTGTAGCTACAATCATCGTATGACACAATGGAAACAGCGAGTACGATACTTGTAGCTACAACCGTCGTATGACGCAATGGAAACAGCGAGTACGATACTTGCTATGACCGTCGTATTACTCAAGGGAAACAGCGAGTACGATACGTGTAGCTATAACCGTCATATGACGCAATAGGAACAACGAGTACGATACTTATAGCTACAACCGTCATATGACGCAATGGAAACAACGACTATGTTACTTATAGTTACAACCGTCGTATGACGCAATGGAAACAGCGAGTACGATAATTGCAACATTTCCGTTGCATCATACGACGGCAGCAAAATTCATGAGATGAAACTGCCAGTAAAGTCATTTTCTAACATTGCGAAAAGGTAAATAAATGAACAACAAACTACATATATAATAACATTCCCCATAAGATGGAAATTGAACTTTGCTGCTTGGTTTCCAATGAGAAGAGAAGAAAAAAAAAAAGGAGGGATTCAATGAATGTGGAGAAAAGAGAGAAGGTGGGAGTCAACTTATACTCCTAGTCGCCCAATTTAACTAGAAATTACTCTGCACAGAAGACGATGTTTCGTAGTTAGAAAGACAAAGAGTAGTTGCATTCCTTGCTGCCAAATGAAACGTTAAAATCGAGATTTATTCAGCCAAAGGAATTGTTAGCACAGAGTATCATCAAATCAATGAGTCGTTAGAATCCAAATTCATTAAGTCAAATGAAACGTTAAAGTGCTCGTAATTCATTCAACCAAATGGAGCATTAGATATTAAATGCATTTATTTGAAACAAACATTAATAGAACAAATTAAACAAATTATTGATTGCAAATTAATTGAATCAAATAAATCTCTAAGAAGTGTGTACATCTTATTAGTTGATGAAAAAATAACGAAAGACAGAATTAAAATATATTTTCAGATCAGAAGTAAGCTAATAAAAGTATCCAAGTAATGGATGACAATAAAGTTTTATATAGATGCATCGAAAATTTACAAACACAATTCTAAAACTCAAGGTAGATCATTGCATCAAGAAGAAGATCAAATATGAAACTGGGAAACAAAATAAGGTTCAAGAATGAACTGGGTTCAAGAATATTAACCGAAGTTTCATAACATTAGATAAATTATCAAAATCACGATTAAATATAATGTAAAAACTAGATAAATTATACCTCAAGCAGCTGCTTACCATAAAGGTCCGACAGGAACCTGAATATAATATGACACAAAGAAGGTTTGTGAGGAAGGCGATACCTCAGCAGAAAGACAACATCCATAACTTATCCAGAGCTCGAACCTGGGTCCCTTTGTTAACTAGTCAAGCACGTCCACCACTCGGCAACCGAGATAGTATTTCTGATAAAACCATGTTCAATAATGAAGATTAAAATATTGAGAACATGTATTTATGCCTTTCAGATATATTTCTCATTAGTTCTTCGAAATATTTTTTTTCTTTCGTCACAGAAGTTTTTAATTCGCAATTTCACCACTGTTAAAAACAATATATATTTTCGGCAGTTTTTAAAACTCACTTTTTTAAAACACTGTCTCTTATTTTTCACATCATACGTGGATAATTTTAAATGAAGGAAAGAGTTTTGAAATTTACTAAGAGGAAAACTATACACCTGAAATCAATCCATTATATAAATATACATATCTTGAAAGGAAACCTATTTTCTTTTATACTTCATAATAATTCTCTAAATGTTTAATATGGGCGGCAATGCTTTCATCTTTTCGTAAAGAGCTTCTTTGAACAATAAAAGAGTTGAACTGGATTACGCGCATCGTTCAAAATCATGGTCATCTTGATCATGACTTTGAACGATGCTTGATGATAAATAACAAAGTCATGATCATCTGATTCCTCAGATTCAGTCCATAAAAATTTTCTAGTGGAACTACTGTATAACAAAGACCGATTTTACGTAACACTTTCAAAATTAACTGGACCGCATATACCGTTCAGTTCACACATTGCGTCACAGAACACAGTGTTCTGAGCATGGTTCAATAATGAACATTTTCAAATATCTGTGGAGTGTAAAATTACTTTAGCAATTCATCTATCTAAATAGATGTATACTGTGTTCATCTGTAATAAATAATTTTCATTCACGAAACAAATCTCGCAATCAGAAGGACATCCGAAAATATCGTTAATCATCTAACTCCTCAGTGAATTCGTAAACGAAGGGTAGGAAGAAAATTTCCTCAACATATTTCCTGAAAATAAGTGAAATATATATATATATAGTTTTTTTTTTAAGAAAAAGGAAGTACCTACTCTAATTATTTAATCAAACAGCGGGTGAATAAAAGAATAAATTGTTTTCTTTCATTAAAAAGATTTACTAAGAAAAAAAATATAAAAAACATTTTGCGACTACTTACTTTCTGCAATCATTTCACGCCTTCCCATTCCATACTCAAATTCGAAATCTTTGCGTGGCAAAAGTGAAAGCCCAATCCGAGCACAACCATAAACTCTGCAATAACGAAATGGGAAAAGTTTTTGTGGAACGAAGTGCTCTTCCTCTCGTATCAGGAGGCGAGGAGAAGAAACGAATCCCAGGAGAGGAGCGTGCCTTTAGTACTACTATTGTACTTGGCCCGCGTGATGTTCAGCGCAAAACACGTCGAGGCAACGATATTATCCAGTGCACTGGTGAACTAATACGACGGAACTGGAAGGCGCAAGGAAAGCACAGGGAAAATACCAATAGGCGAGGAGTTAGCGCCTAAGACAGAGGATTACGGAGAGGTAACGTCCCAATCTGCTCAAGTGAATAGTGTGATAATGGCTGAGAGGGTCAACGAGTTGTTTATATAACAGAAAGCAGTTTGTATAAATGAAATCAGGCAAGCACTGAAGGCATCTAAAGAAATAAAACTGGAATATAATTATTTCTTCGAATAATATGGGAACGGAAGCATATGTAACTTTCGCAATTGTGCAGTTCAATAGAAATGCTGCAGAATAAGAAAAAAAAAATCAATAATTTGTTTCTTATTCAGTTGATTCTTTAATATCACTATTTTTTTTATAATTTTGCAATACAAACGAAAAGTTCATATTTTCAACTTGAACTATATATAATTAAATCATTCCAGATCACTTTTCACATACTTAACAGACACTTTTCGAATCAATCTAATTAACAACAGAACCTGCATGTTACCAGACGTTATTAGGTTAAACGAATCAACTTTTGTCTTTCTTGGTATATATATATATTATGAGTGAGACATTAATCAAGCCCATTATTTTTTATATTTAGACTCGTTCTGATACAAGCAGTACAGTCTTATGATTTTTTTCGCTTCTATTTTTTTTTAAATACTATCGACTGCCCTCAAATAAATGACTTTGGAAGTACAACGAGAAGCAAAATATAATTCAAGTAATTATTTTGGATTTCGCTTAATTTTTCAGAATTAGGTAAATAACAGAATAAAAAGGCTTCTTCCATCTTCAATGATGAGCTCATTTTCTGGGACGTTTTGTTCTTGAATAATACCAGCTACAAAAGCGGAAACACTTGATTTTGTTCCTTTTCCCAGTAAAAACATGAATGACCTTCAGCAACATTTTTTCTAGAGATACTAGAGATAGTTAACATTCGAAGTTGAGTTCAGATGCTAATCTTGCAATACATATTATTCTGTTAAAACCTGTTGCGTTTTTATTGCAATAATATTCCCTCGAACTTTCCAACCCGACTTAGTTGCTGCAGGTGATTTCGCAGCTTCTGAATTCAGAAGTTAACATCATGAAGATTGTACGTGCATTTTTGTAAAAAACATCTCTCTCACAATTTCAAGCACTCGATTATATGAAAATGTTTTGGCTGCAACCAATCCATTCAAAGTTTCTTTATAGTTGTCCGGAAGAAGCTCATCGGTTAAACCAATTCACAAATTTTTATCGTATCAGCTGTAGATCAAGCACGCCTATTGTCTCTCCATTCAACTTTATCACAACATTTTATGATTAAAATATGTCTCTAATAACACATAACAAATATATACAAGGTTGGTCGCAGCCTTAATGTAACATCCCAAGACCATGTAGTCACTCACTCCCTTAGTTCTGACAAAGGTTCACTGATGTACTAGCTCCCAGGGCGTAGTCCGAAACGTTCGAGTCCGACGAATACGAAGGCAAAGAGCAAAGTCCTCATTCTCTCCTCCGAGAGTTTCTACTCCCCCATTCCCATTATCCAGAAGTCGAAGTAGCACATGGCGATCCCTCCTCATCGGGGTAATTCTTGTTACCTTATGGCGCGTTCCTCCGAGTAATTCACAGTCCGGTACTTCCCTCGCTGACCAATACAGAACATGATATTATTTACTAATGGGCAGTTGTTTCGTTCCTTTTCTAAACATTTGAGATTGAAATCTACATACATTTCGATGTGAAACAAATGTTTAAATGGAGAAGGATTAAAGATTATTTGGAAGATCAAAGGTCAATATTGTCATATAAGGAATTCGAAACGTTCAAGAAAGTAGATTGTAAAAATTACTGTTCAACCTAATTCTACCATTGGATGTAGAAATTACAACATCAAGAATTCACTGTAGTTTCATAGATTTCCTGAAAGGTAGGAAACGAACAACGCACACGTACTAATCAAATATACGAAAAAATACGAAAAAATATTATATGGTCTGAGAAATATTAAAAGGTAAAAATGTTTAAAATTTAAAAGAGAGGAAATATTTGCAGGGAACAACCCAAAAAAATAAAAATACAGGAAAGTGATGATGATATTTATTTATAAGTTATAGAGCTCTACCTTTTCTCTCATCATTTAAATTTTCCACTGATGCTTTTTTTTGTTCCATCGTTATGCGTTAATCGGCTAAATAAATAGTTGAAGAATATATTATCCATAAATAATTTATATATGACTAATAAAATACTCTCTGAGATACTGGAAACGATTTTTTCGTTTTATGAATCTGCAGGGTGTGCGTTTTCTTAATGATATCCCAAGCTGGTGCATCGGACGAAAGCTGTTTTGCATTGAATATGTATCTCCGTTAATGCTTTTATTTTGCTTCGCTAATCACATTCATCTTCGAGTGAGATTAATTTGATGCAACACTCTATCGGTTGTTAGTCGTTATCAACAGGAAAACTATCGCTTTCAGGAATTATGGAGAAGCATTGACAGAAATCGAATTACTGAATCCGATGTTTTTGTTGCCGATGTATCACATTACCTCAAAACCAAAATGGAAAGTAATAAAATTTAACAATTTTCCCGATTTATTCCTTTTTACTACATATTTGTTGCTTTTCAAACGCGGGAAAAATGGCGCCATCTTGTGGATACCGTGATCCCTGGCCTGAGTTAAACACGCTATTTTGCCAAGTGATAATTGCGCTTGGTTACTGATCAAGGGGACCTGGGTTCGAGACTCGTATAGGGATTTTTTCTTTCTTGTGTTGTCCTTCTCCTAGGATCTCGCCTTCCTTACATATCTTCCTTATGACGTATTATGCTAACAGCTTGGTGTCAGACCCCTGTGGCAGGCAGCTGATTCAGGGGGAATCTATTATTATGTATTATTATTATAGAATTAATTCTACTCTAAAACAGGGTTACTCAAATATATTTCCAAACCAAAAAACTGAGTAGTATTTGCAGTTTTATAGCATATTATTTGAAACTTTTTCATAGAACTCTTGAAATTGGAAATCTTTATATTCCATTTCCAGCTACATTTTCCTTAAAATGTCATCATATTTTAATTTTATTGTCATCAAAATCACCAGCTATACCTTAATGATCCTTTTTCGCATTTTTTAAGTGAGTCACGATTTAAACTATTAATTTCTATGTTGCAAGCTCGCATGCTCATCTTGTTCACAACCTCCTCGGGATAATTCTTGTTACCTTATGGCGCGTTGCCCATAAGGTGCACAAGAATCATTCTAAAGTTATGTTTGAGCTCAGTTGCTATTCTAAATGTTTCTGCACAGAGACTATAAAAACTACGTCTCTGAAAAACTGCGTCTTCACAGAAATCATTGACAAAAAAATTGTTCCAGTCTTCCTGTTAATAGGATAATATCACATTTGGTACTTTATACTCATTTATCATTCATAATTTTTATGGTTATGCAGTTTTTTGGGTATTGAGTAACATGATTCTGTCAATAATGATCTTCTTTAAAAGAATCAGCTTTTGGCACAAACTTGTTATATATATATATATCACTATCGGGCCAAATTATAATGAACATCGTGTGCGAAATACCATGAAACATGCTAGTAGAGGCAAACTTTCTTACTGAAGTAAGTATTCGACGTCACTACGAAGTGCTATAAATTCCGTAAAGGCATGGTGGAAAGCAAAATCAAGTGCGACGCGGGTAAAAAGAATGATCTCACTGACTTCGGAAGGGGCTCATCGTTGGAGTGCGATGGGCAGGAGCATTCGTAATGGGAATGATGGAACTAGGTGGAAAATCACGGAGCCCAATATACCAAGTGTATGAAGAATGCAACGTCTTAAAAATCTACGGTCAATCATGGCAAATGAGGGTGCGGGGTGGGAGGGGGGCGGGCTCTGAAAGACAGGGACAGGCGTTTGTTGGCACCAACTGTACGGCAAAACCTAGTTTCTACAATTCATCAGCTAAGAGAGATGACCTCTAGCAGTACTTCAAAACCGATTTCAACGACAAATATGAGCAGAGAATTCAAAACTGAAATTTGAAACCTGTACCATAAACTGGTGTTCATAATAATTTGGATAGTTAGAACATTTAGTATACTCGTGTAATAAGTACAGAACAGCGTGATTATCTCTCTATATATAGGTATAGTTTTGTAAGTTTATATGTGCCAACCGGACTGTGGAAGATATTGCTTTAGATATGTGCCTTCGCTCTTTTTTGTATTAAAAACAACACTCCAGAAAATATGTAAGAAGAGACGCAGCAATCAGAAAATACGTAACAAGGACGCAATCAGACTAAGGACACAACTGTTTAGGGAGGAAAATTCTCTAGCATAATGAAGACTGGATTAACAACCAAACAAATCTACAACTACTTCCATCATGGTTGAAGCTTCAGTGATAAAATTTGCACAGAAATTGTTCATTATCATCATTACCATCCTATAGCAGCCATGGGCTAAGCAAGTCCAACCAGGCCGTGTAATTTAATTCAAAACAGCATTCATGCAATTTTTTCTTTCTAAAATAACATCATGTGCCTTATCTCTCAAATAATTTTGCCTCCATTACTTCTTATTTTCTAACAGAGTATTGTTAGTTTCAAGAAAAGCCTGTTTAAAAGGTCCTATTCTTCCTCAATTAGAGTAGTATGCAAACCATGACTGTCATAATGATTAAGTAATCTATCATGGTAAGCTTTAGCTATAACTGGATCTTTCAGAGCTTCAGAATTAAAAGTTAATTTTTTAACCCTAGCACAACACTTCTTAAGTTTAAGTTGGAAGACACTTTTAACAATGTAATCGTCAGATCCAATTTCAGCTTCCATGTATGACGTGGTATTTCAACAGAACTAGTCCATTTGCTGTTAATTAATATATAATCAATCATATTCTTATGCAGCCCATCTGGTAAAATACATGTATACTTATTTATGTAACGGTGATTGTAATAAGTATTAGTTATTCTGAAACCATTGAGTTTACTTATCTGTAGGAAACGTTTTCCATTGCCATTGCAGGTACCAATACCAAAAGAGCCTATCACTCCTTCCCAAAGGTCAGAGTCAATACCAACTTTGGCATAATGTCTAGAGATGCTTATTATCATCCCTAACTGAAAACAGAAATTCAAGTATTTTTAAGAATCTGACATTTATCTGTCCATTTGGTCTCTTGCAAGCCAAGGATATCTAAATTATAATGGTGGAATTCTTGTGTGAGGACATAAAGAGAATAATCTCTGTGCAGAGTCCTCACATTCCAACTACCTATGGAGAGAAAATGGTTATGGGATGTTTAAAGAAACTATGTTGTTGAGAGAGGGAATGCCGACAATATCAAACAGCCTCCTAATTGCAGTCATGGGGCAAAGACCCATTCCCCCACCACTAAAGGCTGAAACCATCTACAGGAAGACTTCCTCCAATGTCAAATTTGACGGTGCCCGTAGAAGCAAGAGTTCAGCTGCCTGCAATGACCTATGCGCAGGATTATCAGCAGCTGATAAACATATCCTGTGAATCCATTCACTTGCGACTGTCAACCCAGAAACAAACAGAAAACACAGCGAAAGATTTTCCCTCCACAGAAGCCCACCGGCACAGCAAATTCAGGATTCATAATCAAGCTCAGAGCCATATATCAGTCCAGCCCAGTAGGTTTATGTGGTCGGCACCAGGACCCTGTGTGGTTGACCACTCCTCAGCAGAGTATAAAAAAATGAAAAGTAGTCAGATTTGTTTAGATCAGTAGGCCACACTAATCTGGCAGCCCTCCACTTCTGTTCTATTCCACAAGAGAGTATCTCTTTTGAAAGGTACTAACGTCCTTCACCACGAGAAGGCGGGGTCAGATACTAGGTGCTAGCCTGGCCGGTTCTATGCATCATCACATGGGATTGATGCACAGCTCTCCTTCCAGTGACTACGTAGCTACCATTTACACTATTACATATCTATGGAGGAAAATGTAACTTGAAATATACTTTCTGAAGGGCAAGTAATGTAAGAGCGATAATTAGGGGAGTAAAAATGACAATAATTAATTAAATGTCAGTATTACCAAAAATTGTTATAAAACAGAGTACTGTTTGGTAGTTTGTGGTTTAGAGGTTAATTATAAAACAAAGGGAGAAAATTTGTCGCAAGATAATTCATATATAGTATATCTATTAATTCGTGTTAAACATAAGGAATTATTGTTTTCCAGCCTGAAATATCAGTGACAATATAAAAGATTAATCCAGAAATAATTTATACTTGCAAAGCTATTGATTACTTGAGGTACTTTTGGTTTCATTTACTTTTATCTGCATCCAATTTCACAAAATCGCATCCTTTAATTAAGCCATAATTCTGCATCCAGTTTCACAAATTCGTTGTATAATTATTGATTTGTTTTAGTGAGAGTTAACATAAAGGATACACGTAGCTGCGAATCAATAATCATTATTTTTACACATTCATATTATGTAACATTCGTTCTGCGGACTTCAGAAATGTGAACATTGTAATTCGGTTCATGCTATTTATTGCTACTTATAACAATACTACTTAGAATTTGCATCTTTTTTTCGATTCCCTGATCACTCTGCAGCCCACAGTACTTGCCCGATCTTTTACTCTTCCAGGCATTCCATTTCTGACTCCATCGTTATGGTCTTGAAGCTTAATAATACATAATCACAACCCCATTCTTCCATTATTCCTTTTGTATTATAAACTGGAAGTATCTTTCACTTTCATGCCGATACAGCTCTCGGATCTAATGTTCACTTATGCTTCGGAAACTACCCAACCTAAACCCTTTAATCACCAAAACGCACAGAGCGGAAACCCAGTAGTTGTCGCTAATGCCACAGTTATGTCGTTTAGCATGCAAGATAGGCCGTCCATCGCCAGCAGACTTTCTGGTGCCGATTATGCAAATCTAATGGTATAGCGTGTGGAAAAAGAAAATGAAAACACCAGTAACCTTGCCTACTGATTATGTTGGGTTATTTTACAGCTTCCATAATTCTCGAGTTCTTATGGCTAGATGCCAGCTCATTTGAGCTAATGTTAAAGCAAATGCAAGAGAGAAAGGCTATTTAGTAAGCGCCTACGTACCTGTATAATGCAGAAAAACATGAAACAAGAAGTAGATTTAAAAAAACATAAAATTTCAGTTTGCTAGTGACAATGTTTAATTATATTTCGTTATCTCATCGATAATACCATACTCTGAGCATGAAACAAATCGTATTTATTCGTTGAATGCTGAGAAACAACCGGATTGTACATAACTGAAATAAAGTAGAATGTAAAGATTCTCTACAATAGAAACGTTTCTCCAATGAAACTCAAAGTATGGCCAACAATTATGCTTCTTTCAAATTCTGACAATTCCAGATTTTTTCATTATTTGTGTCAATTTTTAATTCACACATCTCGAAATTTCACTGAAAACTAAATTCTGCGGGGCGGGGGTGGCTCAGTCGGTAGCGCGTCAGGCTCGTAATCTGTAGTTCCCAGGTTCGAGTCCCAGCTGGGTAAGCATTGAGATTTATCTCCGCAAAATTCCCCGCCCTGCCCACGGTCAGTAGGGGACACCGATGGGCTTGGAAAGGCCACCGTCCATCGGATGGAACGTTAAGCCGTGGCCCCGTGTGCGGGAGAGCCATACCCTGTGCACGTTAAAGAACACGCTGGATGGCCTTGACGGGAGGCTACCATCTGTCTCCCAACAGCTGTTGCAGTGGGTCCCCTCCCCCAACCTTCTCTGAGCCTTCGGGGTCCATGTGACCTGGCCATTTAGCCCATGGTGTGCAAAAAAGTGCCGCTCACAGGTAAAACAACCCAACCCAACTAACTTCTGCCGCTTCTTTCAGGACGATGACGAATAATTATGGGATTACGGCAGCCTTTATTTCGCTCGCACATGCTCAGTCTTTAGTATAGGGTGGTTAGTCATAATTTAATGTCCACTGAGTGTTCATGTAAATATATAAAACAGACCTTTTATCAGGCACCTACTTGTTGCAGAGTCGACAGGAGACTGCCAATAAAGTACCATAGATAAAACATGTGACATAATCGGTACATCATCAAAAAAGAAGCACAAAATTTCAAAAAAATTTCGAGGATTGCAACCCGAGGAATTCTCCTCAGAAAAGATACGGAGATGTTTGTTCCAATTTCAACTTTCTTCGATTCAATGGATCTTTGCTTGCCATATGATATAGGTCGGAACGGCTTTTCATAGTCGCTGCAAAGATCCTTGCTGTATATAAATAATACCTCTATAGGGGGGCGTTCAAAAAGTTCTTGACACGTGTCTGTAGATTTTCACTCGTTCCTTCGAAGTTAACGAGCTATGACTTGTTTAAAATCTTGCCTATTGATTCATTACATATTTACATTCAAAGGCCATATTATCATTTCTCTCTTTTCTGGCGCCGCGTTAATTTCGGTCTGCGAAATAAATGCATTGTTGCTATGGAACCTACTATAGACGGCAAAAGATTTTACTTTTTCACAAGGATGCAGCTTGGCGACGACCCGAAACAAATTTGCCCATTTATCACAAGTATTTGGGGATCGTGGCTGTTCATATAATATTGTTACGAGATGGATACGCAAATTCAGACGACGACAGAGTTTCGAAGACGAGTATGGCAACAATTATTCATTAACATTTAAAGTTCTGAAAAATCTGTCGCAAATGGGTACCCCACAAACTGAACAGCACAGCAAAAAAGGGCTAGAGTCGATTCGTACAAGGAAATGGTGGAAATGTTTGAACCTAGTCACCCCAAATAGTTAACAGACATTACCACAGGTGATGAGACGTGGTTTCAGTGCTGCAGAACTCCCAGAAAGATCGACACTATGTTTGGGCTGCGAGAAATGAACCGCATTCCCAAATCTTTCGACAAGACTTTAGCTCAAGAAAGAGGATGTTCACAATTTTTTTCAGTTTCCAAGGAGTGGTAGCCATGGACACCTTACCTAAAAAAATGACTATAGATGACCAATACAACATCAACATTGTTTTGACCAAAATGGTTTACAAAATGGAGGAGCAACGTTCAACAACAAGCTTGTCAAGGAATCCCCTTCATCATGATAATGCTAGGTGCACACAAATCCCGTCAAGTTACGGCCAATCTGGAGCAGGAAAAAATCAAACAGCTACTCCTTCCTGCATATTCACCCAATCTTGCACCATGTGATTTTTGTTTCTAAAAATTAAAAAGGAACTTGCGGTAAGTCTTTTTAAACGATGCAAGACCTTGCAAAATGCTTTCACTCAGAGTTGTGGAGTATTCCCCATCAAGGGTACCCCAAGCGTTCCAGAATTGACGTAGACGTCTGAAACATTGCATAGATACTGGAGGGGAATACTTTGAAGGACCGTAAACGTTTTGTTGAGGTAACTGAAATGGGTTTTGTTCTGCAGATGCATGCCAAGGACTTTTTTAACGCCCCTCGTATAACAACAATTCGTGAAGTGTGAATGTAGTGCAAGTTTTTATGAGAAGCGTTGCTTTTATAAACAAAAGCAATGTTTCATGCTCAAATCTGCATTGCTAGTGTGACGTAAATCCTGAAGTATGCAAAAATCTCTCCGTGTTATATTTGGAACTGGATGACGATTTTGAAAACCCACATAAAATTCACAATATGGAATTTTTTTTATTTTTAAATTGCATTGAACTGCACCAGTTGATCTATTATAATTTCATTATAATAAATCAGAAACCCATGTGTGCAGAGATTATTCTAAAACCTGTCTACGCTACTTTACACTTAGTAAAATAATAACAAATAATGCATAATTTATCTATATTTTTATTCATTTATTTGAAATATAATATAATATATAGCTTGAGTGGCAACAAATAATTCTGGACGAGATTATGGAACGGAGCAATTGACGTTTTAATAATGCTCATAAATCATTGGTTGACGCTTAGACCGTTCTCATCGATCATTGTCTGACTGATAGATCAGTGACCTATAATCTGTGAGAACCATCGAAGAGCCCACTGCACAATTTCATAGTCTCGTCCAAAGTCCCCATTGGCAATCACAATACGCCACTGGTGTAGCAAAATGCGTGTTCATTTTCGTGTAATCTTCATGCGTAATTCAAAACTTACTATTCTCATATAGAAGTAGTTCTTAACCTGGGGTATGAAAGGAGATCCAGGGGGTACAAAAAGGATATTTCAAAATCGGATTTTTTCATCTTAATTTCAAAATTTAACCAAGCAAAGAGACGTGTAAATGGTAGTTGGAGAAGAATTTATGGGGCTGCGAGGGGGGGGGGGACGACGCTTCCACAAATTGTTGAAAGTAGTGCGGGATCTGAAAAGGTTTAAAAAAACCTCCCATAAAGTAATGCGCTTGAAGTCCAAATAATAATGAAATTTTCCATCGAGTTTTTAGTGGTAATATGGCAGCCAAGTTCAAGATGGTAGTGTAAAAAAATATTGGATATTTTTGTCAATTATAGTGTTTAATGAATGTAATTAGTATTAATAAAAATTAGCGTGAAATGACATACTTTGTATACTGTACTAATAGCCCTACCTGATAGAGTGGTTAGCGACCTGATTACACTGTACAACCTGAAAATGTTTCGGAAAAACAGCCATTTTTTACTAATTTCAAGATGCTAAATGCAATTATCACATTAAATATTGGTGATTGGCTCTTATTTTGAAAATACAAAATACAGGAGGCTGCATCCACATAGAGTGTGTACTATACTGATGAGTCTTTCTTGCACTACACGAAGCACCGAGGTGACACAATATCAGGGAGCTATTTCATCAATCGAGGCAACGCAATACATGGGAGCTATTGCATCCTTCGATGCAACCAAATACCCCGGAGCTATTGCATTATTCGGGAGTTACCCTCCCTCAGTTATCGTCCGTTCATGATTGTATGCGAGTGCAGTATGAGAGCGATATTCCTCGCTCTTGTTTGAACAATTGCAGACCCTTTTCTGTTACATTTCAGGGGAAGTTACTTTTATGTTGCCGAAGCGTGAAATAATGCGTCATCAAATAGGCCTACCACCTTTACTTCGGGTTTCGGGTATAAGATTAGAGATAAACAGAAGAGCTGGGCCCTGCATATAAAGTGTAATAGTTGTACAGCACGTCTTCGCAGCTGGCTAAATATGAAGAGGCTGTCGATGTCATTTTCCATTCCTATGATATGGCGTGAACCGTTCAACCACGTGAGTAACTGTTTCTTTTGTATGACACCTCTGATGGGAAGTAGTATTACTAAAAAGAAAAAGCAGACAATAAAATACTTCAACTATATGGATATGATACAATCTGAACCACGTGGAACTGGACTGTCTGCCATCCATCCAATGCCACGTGGAGAAATCCTGCCTGTCCCGGAGCCACCAGAATATTATGATGTGGACTCAGAGGAGGAAGAGAAAGAGAAAGAAGAAACAGGAACATATGAAATAGCATCTGTAGATCCCGATACCACACCCACAACATCGGATTCATCACACAAGATCACGCAGAACGAATTTAATGTTCTTGTCAGAAATCTGGAATTGTGAAAGAGCAAGGTGGAACTCCTAGGATCCAGACTGCAGCCGTAAAATCTCCTTGACAAAAATGTGAAAGTTAGTGAAGATCTGGTATTATTCTTTACCATGGTAGATAACCTGGTTGCTTGCAAAAATATTGATGGTTTATTCACATCCCTCCACATGATACATCTTCTGAAGAATGGAGGTTATTTATAGATTCCTAGAAATTAAGTGTAAAAGACGCTCTTCTACACAATGGGAACGTGCTGCCTTCTGTTCCAGTAGGCTTATGCTGTTAATATGCAGGAAACTTATGACAATATGAAACAACTACTTCAATGCAGTCATTGCTCTTTTGCTAGGACTACATCTCGGATATGCAAAGTTCTGTTGCTTCTTTGTGAATGGAATAGCATAGACAAAGCATCTCATTACGTGAAGAGAATTTGGCCTTCTCGGCAATCACCGGAGCCAAAGAAGAAGAATGTACAGCATCATCTGCTGGTACAATCCACGAAGATTTTGTTTCCACCTATGCACATAAAATGGGCCTAAAGAAAAATTTCGTCAAGTCATGGATCAGACGCAAACTGCATTCTGTACCATCGACTGAAATTTCCAAGATTTAGTGATGCAAAGATAAAAGAGCGTGTTTTTATCGGTTCAGATATTCGCTCACGGTATTTGATCGTATTATCACTAATGATGAACGGAGAGCATGGCATACTTTCCGATAGGTGGCGACAGGCTTTTTAGGGAATAAAAAGGCATAAAATTACAAGGACATTGTGGAAGAACTTCTGTCCTCATATAACAAACTGGATTGCAATATGTCTTTGAAGGCACATTTCTTATGTTCTCATTTGGATTTCTTTCCAGAAAACTGTGGCACTGTGAGTGTTGAACACGGGGAACGTTTTCATTAGGAAATTTCTACAGTGGAAAAGAGATACCGAGAAAGATGGAGCCCATCAATGTTAGCAGATTACTGTTGGAATGTGATGCGAGATTCTCAAGATTTCGTTTATAAGCGTAGGCGAAGAGGCGGCAGTTGCTATAGACCGATATTTACTCTTCAGCGAATGACGTAATATAGACCATATACATGACTATATCTCGAAAATCGATGCCAACAAGCATTTTTGTTGCCATTTTCGTGTTCAGTATCTCCATTTGTATAAGAAACAATTGTTTGCATTTCCGAAATACACCAAAGGTCAAAATTTGTAGGCATTGTTAACTGATTGCTAAGCCAGAGCGTGTCTTCCTGTATGTGTTGGCATGAGAAAATAGGACAAGTTCAATAAAGCCTAGTTTATCTCCATCCTTTATGTAGAGGAGTAACTTCTTCCCTGCTAAAAAATTAAATTCAATAAAAAAAACCATCAAGTAGCTGTTTGCCACAGAGGTCTGACAGAAGCCTGTCAGTTCATATGCCGTAGTACATTGAATGGGCAAATTATTATACACACTACAATAACAATATACAAAGCAGAAGTATCACTCCAGTCATATGAGACACTGAAACTGGCAATGCCTATAAATAGAAAAAGCCTTTACGCATTGGAAACTAGTCACGGAAAAGTAATCATGAGTAAAGGCAGCGACGTAAGTTAGGTAATTTGACTGTTACTAGACAGTAGGAAGGCTGGTTGTTCAATCACCACAACTGCTGAACTGTCGGGATTTTCACATCAGACTGTGGCACGTGTATACCAAGACTACGCGAAATATGGTAAACTTCCAATCAGAGAGAAAAATGTGGACGTAAACATGCAATTGACTCTTTAGGTGAGCACAGACTGTCCTACATCGTTATAACTAACCACACGGTTACCGTGGAGCAGATAACATTGGAATTGAATGAGGGCACATCCACAAGCTTATGCACAAAGACTACTTGTCATGTCATGGAAAAAATAGGCTATGGCCGTCGACGTCCACATCATGTCTCGTTGTTGCCTGCAAGGCACCGAAAGATTAGGCTGCAGTTTGCAAAGACCTATCGCAACAGGAGTGCGGAGGACTGGAAGCACGTTATCTGGTCTGATGAATCATGGTTTCAACTTTATTACGCCGAAGGGAGGGTGCATGTGTGGCGTAAACCACACGAAGACATGGACCTACCTTGCCAAGTTATGGTCATACAGGCAGTTGGAAGTGGTGTAACAGTTTGGGGTGCGTTTACATGGACTTCCTTGGAGTCCCTCGTACCCACCGAGACCTCCGTCACCGGCACAAGGTATGTGAGCATCCATTCTCACCGACCATCTACACCCGTTCGTAACGATTCTCTTTCCACACAATGTTGCCATCTTTCAAAAGTACAACGCCACATTGCATACTTCCCGAATGGCTTACTTACCAATTGGCTCCACGAGCATTCAAGTGAGTTTACCACATTCAAATCGCCTCCTCGATAGCCGGACTTCAACCTCATTGAGAATTTGTGGGGCGAATTGAAAAGATCTGTTCGAGTCCACCAACCCCACCGGCAACTGTGGATGCTCTACAACAGGCGATCCTCGCTTCACGTGCGACAATACCACCTCCGTGTTTTCAAACCTCATTGAGTCCTTACCAAGACGTGTGGCTGCTGTTGTGAGGGCAAAAGGTGGAGCAACAGGTTATTAGGTAGGTGTATATAATATTTTGTGCATTTAGTGTAGAAAGTCTTTGAGACTGGCGAGATCTTCGCAGAAAAAACAACACAAACCTCCATGCCTTTGAAAACCAAGACAGTCTAAAATTTGTTTAAATTTCTTGAGCTATGTTGCGAAATGTTGGTGAAACTTTTAAAGTGGTTTTTCAAAAAGGATTAAGAAATCGACGTTTTACTTTAAAATCTAAATAATCAATTTTAGTGTAACATAAAAAAGTACATTTTCGAAATCTACTTTTCCACATAACAACAACAAATTATCGCTGCAATTTTTTTCGTTTGTTTGCCCGTAATAGGAAAAAGAAATGAAATTACTCATCTGCATTATTATTCTAAGTCATTAATCATTATCATTTTCACCATTGAAGAAGCATAAAGCGTATTACAGTATGCAAGCGTCGGTTCACATCCTGTGCTTATTTTCATGTTTTACTACAGAATGATTCGTGTAACTGCAAGTGTGTGCGAATGGTCACTGAAAGAACTATGTCTGAATATCACCAAAATATAAAGAATGACGAAAAAGTTCTCAATAGGAAAGGAAAAATTAAACTATCGAATTCTTTTCGTTTAAGAAATATTTTCTCTCATCTCTTCACGTACACTCCTAACCCAAATGTATGCTTTTTGAATAGGTAGAGTTATGCAATATGCCCTTACTTCACCCTTCCTAACTCGATTCCAAAAGCAAACAAGGAAAAAAGGCTATAGTTAACAATGTCTTATCTCGTTGGCTTTAATAAAATGTCTTTGCGTCTCTACCAGTTCGTAATTACACCTTTTTCTTGTCTCATCAGCGACACGTGAATTTGATAAGCCCACGACCTGAGCTACGAATAGCGTAATGAATTCGATTAAATTGTAACGGCAGCAAAGGGTGAAAGAACAGCGGTGTCAGGAGTAGGAAGAGGTGCAGATGTGATTAGTGGAATATGCGACAGCTCAGCCTGTTAGGGAAACACTTGAGGGCCGCTGCGCGCAGCCAAAGAACCTGATAGGAAAGGAAAACGTCTGCCACTTCTAAAGTTCTACGAGCGTCTAGTGAACGACAACTTAAGTGGACAACGTGTCATTATGTCGGTAGACACTGACAGCTCTGGAAGAGTCGGAAATTCAAATCGAGCTGCTAATAGAAGTCACTGAAATCCTGGTAACCTGTGGAATCATGTCAGTGTTTTGTAGCTAAATGAATTATACATAAAAGAAAAAGTGCAAAGAAATGTTAAACAGTAACAGAATTTCGAGTTGATCCTAATATAAGGAATTTATCTTCCCTTCGGAACAAAAATTGTTTTTTTTACAGATTCGTGAAGGATGAGATCTAAGTATAAGTTTTCCATACAACTTGATTACGAATGCGTTCCTGAAAACGGGATCATTTAAGTACATACTAGTAAAATATTAGTGGTTACAGGTATAGTTCATTGAAAAACTCCAACTCTATTGCATTATGACTTTGGGTGAAACTCAACTCCCTCATTTAATTTTATCTGTAAATTGTGATTTTGTTAACCGAAAGCGGGAGTGTAATAACCAAAAAATGCATTGTATGCGATGGTTATGTTTTGCGTTCCTTAACAGGCTTTAACTACAGTTGGGTGCGGTTGGAGATAAGCAAAGAGAAACGTATATTTTCTTCTACCACAATACATTTTTGTATTGCATTTTATACGATTTGCTACGAGATAGAACGCTCTTATTTCGGATAAAGGTAGATTCACTATCCTATTCAGTACGATTTATTCTGTCTCCAACGGGGAAAACCTGTCGTTCGGCTCTACTCATTTATGACGACAGAATATATTGCAATTTCCAATATTCGAGATCCAATTAAGTGCATCTTATGAATTTTATTTAAGGTGTATGGATTTTCAGAACATCAAACCCAAATATAAATTTAAATGATTTAAATTAATATCCTGATCCTTGCTCTCAGCTTGAATTAATCTTAGTCTTGAACCTTTATTTAAACACCTACCTCTTGCCATTGTATTGAAAAATGAGCAAATAAATAAATAAATAAATCAGTAGTCATCTGTATCTAGAACGTATTTTGTAACTAGTACATCCTGCTTTTATATATAACTATCATTTCAACATTATCTTATATTTTTCTTTATATATGTGACTCAAATTTATTCTCATTCATATTTAATGTGCATTAAACTAGCCTCAGTTTTGTGTGGTAGATAGCGGGATTGGATTATTTATTGTTTTTATCATATACATTAGAACAGACTTCTCCACCAATCTCGAAACATATATAGAAGTACGGAAATATTTTTACCTTTCTGTGTCAGACTCAGCGGATATGAGAAAACGAGTAAAAGATAGAGAGAAAGAGGACCAAATAGGAAGTGGTAGCGCCTTGACTCCAGACTCCTGCATTATTAACTCGGCCAAATCGTCGGATATAAATCTCCAAAATGAACTCCATATATCAGGCAAATGGCCCGAAGCTTACCGGTTGCAGTGAGTAGAAGACAGGAGAAGATGCCGCACATGTAAACATAGACTCTCTTAATATCTGCATCAACGGACAGTTTGTCACCGAAAGGGGGATAGGGGGCAAAGAAGAGTTGGTATCACGACGGAGTAGACAGACGCTTAACAGGGCATCCTCTGATCCTCGTAATGAAGTAACGTTACCTTCTTGTATGTTGGACCCTTCTATATTTGGGTAAACAAGGTATGCACACTATATTTTCCTTCCCAAACGGAATTTAAAATAAGTGCTGACACATGGATATGATATGAAGAAGGACATTTAAGAATAGTTTGTGTTCTTCCGTTGCAGGGCTCTATGCTTCAGAATGCTAAAGTCTTTGCCATCCTTTTCTAAATGATTTACTGATGTTCGCTCTTTTCAATGAACGGGAGCAGAAAAGGTCCTGCAAATGTATAAACTATGTCAAGCAAAACTATAAACTATGCAAATTTCAGACAACAAATTAAAAACGAACAATAGTCGTTTTCTCACCAGAAGGGTGCTTAGCGGCTAATGAACAGGGTGTGCAGTGTAATAGTCATGGATAAAATCAAAGAAATCTTTCCGATTTAAAATAAATGTTATTCTTCATTATATCATTACTGGAAATATAGTACTGAAGAAATGTCCTAAACTATTAACTCTATAATGAATACACGTTGATTGGAGTTTGATAGGTTTTTTTCTTTTTCTTTCCGTTCAACGGCTTTTCTCAAAGATCTTCTCCGGTTCATTTGACTGACAGATTCTTGTAAGATCTCTGGAAACAGATGCCTGAGTAATATTTTTATGTTTGCTTTTTAAGGTTAAAATTAATTACCTTATAGAACTGAGCTCTAAAAATTTTCATCAACTGAAACCAAAGCTACAAAGTAATGGAAAATTATTTACGTTTATGCCTGCTCCCTAAAACTTTCTCCTTTAAAAGATAGTCTGCCAGAATGAAACTTTTGCTGAGAAACGTTAGAATTAATTTCGTGCTATTCCGAAAACTGACATCAATAAATTTTTAGTGTTTCGTTCTACACTGATAATTTGAAGTTCACAAGACCATTTGAGACTCTCAGGTTATTTATTTTAACCGAAAGACCAGATTACCCATTGACTATTGTTTTCTATTCTGAAGGTCCAAGATTTCGAAAAAGGATTTCTTAAACTAACATAAGTAAACTTTAATAAAGATATTATTAATTCAATAATTGTTTAATTATGTGGAGTAATGAGAATGATCAATAATTCGAATTTACTACTAACCACGAAGGCAAAAATATTTACCAAAAAGCTTTCCTGAACTCTTTCGGCTTGCATATCTTAGAAACAATTTCAGTGTCGAAAATACTTTTACATTGCAGAATAACATTAACGTATTTCATTTTATAGCAGGGCATGAGCGTTGTCGGTTTGCTTATTTGGCTGTTGGCGGACATATTTGGTATTTGCGATGATATCACCCGTTGCGGGTGAACCAAGACATCGCTAAAGGAAGTAGTTCAGATGTATTCAGGCCCGCATAACAAGCTGTTTCTGTGAGAGTATTTTTGTGGGGGTCTGTAAATGGTAGCCAGGTAGTCACTGGAAGGAGAGCTATGCACCAATCCCCTGTGATGATGCATAGAACCGGCCAGGCCTAGCACCTAATGTCCGACCCCGCCTTCTCGTGGTGCAGACTGTTAGTACCTTTCAAAAGAGATACTCTCTTGTGGAAGTGAACGGAAGGGGAGGGCTGCCAGATTAGTGTGGCCTACTGATCTGGACAACTATGACTACTTTTCTTTTTTTTTCTACCCTGCTAAGGAGTGGTCAACCACACAGGGTCCTGGTGCTGACCATATAAACCCACTGGACTGGACAGATATATGGCTCTGAGCTTGATTATGGATCCTGATTTTGCTGCACTAGTGGGCTTCTGTGGAGGGAAAATCTTCCGCTGTGTTTTCTCTTTGTTCGTGGGTTGACAGCTCCAAGTGAATAGATTCACAGGATATGTCTATAAGCTGGTGGATAATCCTGAGCAGAAGTCATCGCAGGCACTTGAACACTTTGCTTCTATTGGCATCGTCTAATTCTACATTGGAGGAAGTCTTCCAGTGTAGATGGCTTCAGCCTTTAGTGGTGAGGGAACGGGTCTTTGCCCCATGTCTGCAATTAGGGGGCTGATTGATATTGTCGGCATTCCCTCTCTCAATAAACATATTTTCTTTAAACATTCCACTAACCATTTTCTCTCCATAGGTAGTTGGAATGTGAAGACTCTGCACAGAGCTTATTCTCTTGATGTCCTCACACAAGAATTCCGCCATTATAATTTAGATATTCTCGGCTTGCAAGAGACCAGATGAACAGGTAAAGGTCAGATTCTTAAAAATAATTTTAAATTTATCTTTTCAGGGAGGGACGACAATAAGCATCACCAAGGCGTTGGTCTGCTTCTCAGCAGACATGATAGTGATGCTCCTCTAGGATATGAGTGAATTAATGAAAGGTTTCTTACAGCAAAATTTCAGACAAGCGTTAAAGACTTGAATATTATATGCTGTTATGCCCCCACTGACGATGCCGATGAGTATGAGAAAGATAGGTTTTATGGACAACTTCAGGATACTTTGAACTCTGTCAAGAAAGGAGATATTACCCTTGTTCTTGGTGACTTCAAGCCAAAGTTGGTACTGACTCTGACCTTCTGGGAGGAGTAATAGCCCCTTTTGGTATTGGTAGCTGCAATGGCAATGGGCAACATCTCCTACAGGTAAGTAAACTCAATGTATTCAGAATAACTAACACTTATTACAAACACCGCGACATACATAAGTACACATGGGTTTCACCTGATGGGCTGCATTAGAATATGATTGATAATATATTAATTAGCATCAAATGGGCTAGTTCTGTTAGGAATACCAGGGCATATAGGGGAGCTGAAATTGGATCTGACCATTACCTTGTTAAAAGTGTCTTGCAACTTAAAAAGTGTTGTGCTAGGGTTAAAAAATTTGCTTTTAATACCGAAGCTCTGAAAACCCCAGTTGTAGCCAAAGCTTACCATGATAGGTTACTTAGTCATTATGACAGTCATGGTATGCTAACTACTGAAGTTGAGGAAGAATGGGATCATTTTAAACAAGCTTTTTTGGAAACTAACACTACTCTTTTATGAAAAAAGGAGCAGAACAGACAGAATTATCTGACTGAAAAGACACTTGAGCTTATTTCGGAAAGAAAGAACTGCAGGAATGTCCTTAATCAATACCCTACTAGTCCGAATAGAAAGCATTACATAGAACCTAATAAAGGTGTAAAAGATCAGTTAGCTGCTGATAAGAATCTTTGGCTTGATGGTTTGGCTGACAAAGCCGAGGAAGCAGTTAGACAGCACAACAGCAGAGAGCTGTACCAGATAGTTAATGTTTTGTGTGGTAGAAAACGGACAGGCATACAAGGATTGAAGGATAAACAAGGTAAGATTATAGAAGGTGAGAATTCTGTCATAGCTAGGTGGGCTGAACATTTCAGTGATATTCTAAACAATGTGAGTAGTTCTAATCCCATTGTTTGCAATGATGATAGATGCATTGATGGCTTTAATGTTGGCCCTATAACACAATCTGAAATTATTTTGGCTGTTTTTAAACTTGAAGTTCACAAATCCTCAGGGGTAGATGAAATTACAACGGAAATGCTTAGAGCTGGGAATGTTTCGGTTACCACTTGGATGACTGAAATTCTGAATATCTTTTATGATAAAGGCATGGTTCCTAAGGATTTTACCAGAGATATTGTTATCCCTATTTTCAAAAATAGTGATCGCAGTTCTTGTGATAGCTATAGGGTTATCAACCTACTCTCTGTTCCAGGTTGAAGTTCTTTCCATGATTGTGCTTAATAGAATTAAGAATCTGATTGACAGTCAATTGCGTGATGAGCAATGTGGATTCAGAAGTGGTAGGGGATGTGTCGATCACATATTTTCATTTCGGTAGATACTTGAGAAATGTTTAGAGTTTCAGAAACCTTTGGTTGCTAGCTTTGTTGATTTCAAAAAGGCTTTCGACTCTGTTGATCGTCATAATTTGTGGTTGATTGTGAGATCATATGGTATACCTGACAAGTTAGTTAACATAATGAAAGCTCTCTATAATAACACTGAGTCATGTGAGAGAGTTGGTAAGGCTTGTAACAATTGGTTTAGCATTACTTCTGGTGTTCGACAAGGGTGCATTTTGTCTCCTTTTCTCTTTAGTTTGGTTATTGATTATGTTATGCGAAATTCACTTCAAGGGAAAGATTTTGGCCTTAAATGGACTGGAGATACGAAAATGTCTGATTTAGATTATGCTGATGATTTAGCCCTTTTGGCAAATGATGATGATGAGATGAACTCTTTGATTCGAGCTGTTGATGAAACTGGTAGTAGAGTAGGTTTGGTTATAAACAGAGAGAAAACTAAAGTGACGAAAATTGGTGAGGCGGGCTGTGGGTTCACTTAATTTGAATGGTTGCAGTCTTGAGCAGGTGTCATATTTTAATTATCTTGGGAGCTATGTAACAGATACTGGTGATGTGCGGCATGAGATTAACAGACGAATAGGGATTGCTGCCGGGACTTTTAAGAATCTATGGAGATTGTGGAGAAATAGGCGTATACACCTAAAGACTAAAATTAGACTGTATAATAATTTGGTTCTTTCTAGGGTTAGTTATTGTAGTGAAACTTGGACGCTGTGTAAACAATTTAATATGAAACTAGATGCTTTTGATTCTAGTTGCTTACGCAATATCTTGGGTATTAGGTGGTTTAACTTTGTAACTAATGATGAGGTTAGGCAAAGGAGTCTGCAACCTCTTTTAAGCAGTATATTGTGCAGAGAGGGACTCCGCTGGTTTGGCCATGTTGCCCGTATGGGTAATTATAGATTGGCGAATAGGGTTATGAACAGTGTGCCTAAAGGCCTCAGAAAGAAGGGGAGACCTAGGATGCGGTGGACAGATAATGTCAAACAGGACCTTGTTAAAATTGGTGTGCAGTGGCCAGATGCAGTAGATGTAGCTCAGGACAGACTTGCTTGGAGAACTAAATTGTACGGTCTGGTTGGACCTCCGTAGCCCATGGCTGCTTGAGGATGATGATGATGATTTTTGTGGGAAGTGCAATAATTTACGATTTTGATGTAAAATCTATCGGCCACGAATTTTTTGAAGTTTTAAATGTAATTAAAATTTTCCAAACACTCATATTTAAAAAGTGAATTGTGCACCATGTACCACAGAACACTTTTCACTGAACGCAGCAGTCTTCAAATTTCGAAGATTAATATCCATATATGTTATCATTAGGCAATAAAACAGATAATGTTTTAAATAAATTCCGCGGTACTTTTTTTACACAATGGGCTAAATGGGCAGGTCACAACGCAAGACGAGGTATCAGAGCTAGGGGAGAGAAAAAGACCGAAGTGTCTCGTCAAATCACCCACAGTGTGTTCTTTAACGTGTCCAAGGTATGTACTACGTCACCGATGATCTTGGAGAGGTTGTTATCATCCGGTGGAAGGGACATTGGACGTTACGTCGTATCATACACACGGTTTAACGGATGACAGCCTTTTTAAATCCATCGGTTCCTCTTTCTCCCTTAAGACAGGTGGTGGTGGTGGTGGTGTGTGTGTGGGGGGATTAATCTCAACCCCAGCACAGAGACGTGAATCTGGGAATATCAGATAACGAAACAAGCGCGCTACCGAATAAGTAAACACCCGCCCCCTTGTTATTTACGCAACGCAACTTATGTCCCCAAGCTCCGTTTCTACGTTGATGTTGCATAAATGTGGCATTTATATTTACATTTAGACACCTTTGTGAGTTCATATTTTTGCTAGCAAATTTGCAGTAATAGGATATTTCAAATAGGTAAATATAGATAGCAAAACAAATAATATAATTTTTTCTACCACAAAATAAAGAGCTTTCCGCATAATAGCATTTTTATACTAGCCATTTTGAATGCTTATTTAAGGCCTAGCTAAGTCCCAGACCAATAACGGCCATGCTCATATAACAAAATTGAAATATCGCAAACTTTATTAGATTAAATGTAGATTTTAGCCAGTGTTCACATTTTACTTTGCATCTCTAGCCTATAGTAATTTTATACCGGGATGATTAATTATGGGAAAGCGAGTAGATACACATACTGACACATGTAAGGTTAAAAATCCCCGAAATGTTCAAAAATTAATCAAACTAATTACTATAAAAGCAAACACAATTAGCAATAGTGGCAGTATTTTGTTTCTTCATGAGAAATATACATTTAAAGAAAAGTACATCAGAATGAGGCAATTACAAAATGTGTAAAAAATCCTCACTAGGACAAATGCTTTGCGGAGGAAATTATTAAAACTGAATGATAAATATAAAAACATAACGATAACTTTAGTTACAATTTCACAACACCGGTGATAACTACATCAAACTTTCACCTAATACCAATAGCCATTTAAAAATTTAACTCTAAAATAAGAGTATTTCGATGATGATCATGACACCTAAGTTTTAATGGGAGACTAATAATATAATGATCATGAAAATTGATTAATTTGGGAGAATAATGTTATAAAGATCAGATGATTGGCAGACCAATAATCTTTTGGAAATTAATAAGAAGCGAGTTGCAAATGAACACTCAGCTACGTAAATGGAAACATATCTTTGTAAGTTGATTTAAGAAAAGACATGATAAAACTAACTTTCCCATTTTGAACCCATACCTGGTCTAGTGGTTAAGTTACCTGACTACTATTTATTTATTTTTTATTACTGTTTACTGACTACCCAGTGGTCATGTCCTTGTATATGCGTTTGTGGTCTGTATGGTAAACCAGGACAACTCCAATAGAGCTTCTAGATTATTTCCGCACTTTTGGTAGAGGAGTACTTTCTTCCCTTTTTTGAGAAAAATAATTAAAAAACTTTTCATTAGAGTTTTTCAAATACGATTTTTTTTTTTAAATTGCGATAATCTTTTTCGGGTTTTAGTTGTTTTGTTGTTCGCACCGATCTTCAATAATGGCGAACATCAAGACACTGTTGTTTGAGTAAATTGCCGAACCTAATGTTACAGCTTGTATGGTGGAAGTTATTTTTCATCATATCGTTTCTCACTCAATGTAGGAAAATAAGTTTCAACTTTCAGAACTGTTTCACTATTTCCACTCAGTGAAATTGCTACAGTTATTGGTGATATCGGATGCCAGTGTTATAAAAAGAAACCAGAAAGGCTATAATGGAGGACAGAGGAGGACAAGCTTTCAATTTGTGAAATAAAATACGTTTTTTCCTACTAAGTTTTCTTTCAAGTACCGACTAGCAGTTGAGTCAAAAAGAGGGATAATATTTATTAATATACTTTAAAATATATGATGCGTCGATTTTAATTCCTACTTGATAAGCAATCAAGAATTATTTTGCCTTAAGTGGCATAGTGGTTAGTAACTCTCTGTTGTTGCAGAACGCAAACTTTGTGGTTTTCCATTAACGCTGATAAAGGTAGTGGTCAGCAGTGATTTCGGCCTTGATAAGCTATGCTCTTATATGACAAGGTTCCTATAAACTAGTAGTCCTTAATTCCTTCAATGTCTTTTGTCCCCCCCCCCAAGGATCCAACGGATATATGGAGATATGAGAGCTGATTGCAGTCAAAAAACTGCTCTCAGATTTCATATTTCCATCTACCGTGGATAAAATTTTTTGCAGTTTTCTAAAGTGAATATTTTTTTTAAATCTGGCATATAAATTGTTAATATCGAGAATACAGAAAATAGTAACTTTTACAACATTAATAGAGTGAATTTAGCATTCAAGATTTGCATTTACAGTAAATTATTTCACGGTTAACTGCAAATTGTATTATAGTCATCATCATCATCATCATCATCAATTGCCAAAAGGGCTAAATCATCAGCATAATCTAAATCAGAAATTTTCGTATCTCCAGTCCATTTAAGGCTAAAATCTTTCCCTTGAAGTGAATTTCGCATAACATAATCAATAACCAAGCTAAAGAGAAAAGGAGACAAAATGCACCCTTGTCGAACACCAGAAGTAATGCTAAACCAATTGCTACAAGACTTACCAACTATCACACATGACTCAGTGTTATTATAGAGAACTTTTATTATGTTAACTAACTTGTCAGGTATACCATATGATCTCACAATCAACCACAAATTATGACGATCAACAGAGTCGAAAGCCTCTTTGAAATCAACAAAGCTAGCAACCAAAGGTTTCTGAAACTCTCAACATTTCTCAAGAATCTGCCTAAATGAAAATATCTGATCCACACATCCCCTACCACTTCTGAATCCACATTGCTCATCACGCAATTGACTGTCAACCAGATCCTTATTTCTATTAAGCATAATCATGGAAAGAAATTTACCTGGAACAGAGAGCAGGCTGATACCCCTATAGTTATCACAAGAACTGCGATCACCATTTTTTGAAAATAGGGATAACAATAGGTCTGGTAAAATCCTTAGGAACCATGTCTTTATCATAAAAGATATTCAAAATTTCAGTCATCCAAGTGGTAAGCGAAACATTCCCAGCTCTAAGCATTTCAGTGGTAATTTCATCTACCCCTGAGGATTTATGAAGTTTAAGTTTAGAAATAGCCAAAATTACTTCAGATTGTGCTATAGGGCCAACATTAAAGCCATCAATGCATCTATCATCATTACAAACAATGGGAGTAGAACTAACTACATTGCTTAGAACATCACTGAAATTCTCAGCCCACCTAGCCATGACAGAATCCTCCCCTTCTATAACCTTACCTTGTTTATCCTTCAATCCTTGTATGCCTGTCCGTTTTCTACCATACAAAACATTAACTATCTGGAACAGCTCTCTGCTGTTGTGCTGTCTAACTGCTTCCTCGGCTTTGTCAGCCAAACCATCAAGCCAAAGATTCTTATCAGCAGCTAACTGATCATTTACACTTTATTATGTTCTCTGTAATGCTTTCTATTAGGACTAGTATGATATAGATTAAGGACATTCCTGTAGTTCTTTCTTTCCGAAATAAGCTCAAGTGTCTTATCAGTCAGATAATTCTGTCTCTTCTGCTCCTTTTTTCCTAAAAGAGTACTGTTAGTGTCCAAAAAAGCCTGTTTAAAATGATCCCATTCTTCCTCAACTTCAGTAGTAAACATACCATGACTGTCATAATGACTAAGTAACCTATCATGGTAAGCTTTGGCTATAACTGGGTCTTTCAGAGCTTCAGTATTCAAAGTAAATTTTTTAACACTACCACAACACTTTTTAAGTTGCAAGACACTTTTAACAAGGTAATGGTCAGATCCAATTTCAGCTCCCCTATATGACCTGGTATTCCTAACAGAACTAGCCCATTTGCTGTTAATTAATATGTAATCAATCATATTCTTATGCAGTCCATCAGGTGAAACCCATGTGTATTTATGTATGTCGTGGTTTTGTAATAAGTGTTAGTTATTGTGAAACCATTGAGTTTACTTACCTGTAGGAGACGTTCCCCATTGCCATTGCAGCTACCAATACCAAAATGGCCTATCACCCCTCCCCAAAGGTCAGAGTCAGTACCAACTTTGGTATTGAAGTCACCTAGGACAAGGGTAATATCTCCTTTCTTGACAGAATTCAAAATATTCTGAAGTTGTGCGTAAAACCTATCCTTCTCATCCTAATCAGCATCCTCAGTGATGGCATAACAGCAGATAACATTCAAGTCTTTAATGCTTGTCTGAAATTTTGCTGTAAGAAACCTTTCATTAATGCACTCACTCTAGAAGAGCATCACTAGCATGTCTGCTGAGGAGCAGACCCACGCCTTGGTAATGCTTTCCATCCTCCCTCCCTGTAAAGAGAAATTTAAAGTTATTTTTAAGTATCTCACCTTTACCTGTCCATCTGGTCTCTTTGCAAGCCTAGAATATCTAGGTTATATCCCGGGAATTCCTGCGTGAGGACATCAAGAGATTAATCTCTATGTAATGTCCTCACGTTCCACGTTCCTGCAGAGAGAAAATGATTAGTAGGATTTTTAAAAAAATTAGGTTTATTGAGATTGGTAGGGCCAACAATATCAAACAGTTCCCTGATCGCAGGCATGGGGCAAAGACCTGTTCCTCCTCCGCTAAAGGTTGAAGTCACGGATGCTGGTAGGAACTTCAGGCACCACCATTTCAAGTGGACTTTTTCAAAAGCCATATGACCTGCCTGAGACACATTACTCCGGTTTAGGATTGACGATGTCCAACTAGCTTAAGTGAGGTTCAGGTACCTGTGATAGCCTCTGATCAGGATTTTCAAACTGCTGATATAAGGTATCCCATGCCTGTGTTCACTTAAGGCTGGCAACCCAGAAACAAACAGAAAACACAGCGGCAGATTCTCCCTCAACAACAGCCCACCAGTGCAGCAAGTCCAGGATCGATAATCAAGCTCAAATCCATAAACAAGTCCAGTCTAGTAGGTATAAATGGTCGGCACCAGGACCCTGTGAAGTTGACCACTCCTCAGCAGGGTTGAAAAAAAAAGAAAAAAGTGACCATAGATGACCAGATCAGTAGGCCATACTGAACTGGCAGCCCTCTTCTTCCGTTCCCTTCTAAAAGAGAATATCTCTTTTGAAAGGTACTAACGGCCTGCACCACGAGAAGGCGGGGTCGGACATTAGGTGCTAGACCTGGCCGATTCTGTGCATCATCACTAAAGGAATTTGATAGAGGAAAGTACAAAAAAAGGGCTTTAATTTTAGTTTGAAACAAATTTATACAAAAAAGGAGAGACATTTTAATGTTTTTTCAAAATTCTGGGAGGACATAAGGTAAAAAAAGAGGACGAATGGGAACCCTATGCAGTATTAGCATTTGATCTGATGTTAGAAGCCAATCTTAATATCCTCGAAACATTTCTTCGTACTTCGTTCAGAGCTACAAGCTTTCGTCAAAAATATATCTCGTGCATAGCAAACTTCTTATTTATAATTGTAAATGCTAAATGTATTCAAAATTATTTATCATATATGAATATCTATTCAGACTTTCATATCGTAACGTTTCGTTTCACATAATTGCAATTATTTCATGAAATTGAATCGGCGAAAAAGGTTTGCGCTTTCTTCTCAGGTTATGTCAAAGACACATTTGCCTTTTATCTATAAGGTTTTACGCACAATTCAATAAGAATCTTACTTCCATCTACTAGTAGAATTGCCCAAATTTTAGTGTTTGATACCATCACTGGTTTATTTTATTTTAAACTGTCAGTGTAATCCATTTGTTCATTTAAAATTGACACAAATTAATTAATACTGTCTACATGTTATTTTTTTTTTATTTTTACTTTGAATATTTAGAATTTCTTTTACTTTTCATATAATTCATTCTCATTTTGAAAATTTTAACATGTCTCATTTTTAACTTGCTTAATATGACCTCCATTTTTTCCTGTGGTATCTTTTACTACTTATTATTTGTTGTATATATTACTCTTACTACTATTCCATCTACATATTTAACATACTTTCCATTCTTTGCAATTCCCTTACTAATTCAAGATAGATATTTAATTGGTATGGGAAAATTTGCCAAACATGCATGACTCTCTTCTTAGTAGCTTTTGATTCTACTTCAGTGTTTCCAAATTAAATTATTGCACTGGTAAAAAACTTTTAATAGAGCTATAACGATGTATTAATATATTAGAGTAGTTCTTTTTGTTCCTTTGTTAATAATTACTTTGAGTAGGAGGTGTCTGTCCACTCACTCGAAGGCTCATTTGAAATTTATAAAACAGAACTAAAGATAATCAAATAACAGAATAAAGAAATAAAGATCATAAAGCTTTTCCGTTCTGTAGAATTGTTAGGACTTATTTATACGGGTAATTGAAAACATCTTTGAGTCTGTATAAAGGCATAGTTATTTGTCTGCTTTTTATCATAAATAATTTCTTTTTTTTAGTCCTCTGTATTTCCATTTGTCAGTAAGATTAAATTAAAAAATTGTATAATTTTTCCCATGTTTCATGAGATATATCTTACTGTATAACCACACCTGATGAATATTTTTCGACTTTATCTGTAGTTTAAAATTGGTAGGCGCGTCGGTTACACCGGACGAGGTAATGTTGTGTTTCTTTATCTTCCATGTTCATAGAAGTTCGCGGCAAGTTTGTTCAGCCTGTCTGTGAATCTTCTGTCGCACTGCTCACAATTAGGGTAGAGCAAATACCTCGAGAGATAAGACAATCGCCCACAGCAGCAAAGAAAAAAAAAAGAGAAAGTGAGAGATAAGATAGAAGGATCCCTAGTCTTAGAGGGACCTAATAGCGTTAGGTCTACGGTAAAGATAAGGATGAAAAAAAAAGAAATAAAAACAAAGTACAAGAGAAGAGCGAAATCTGACCATTACTTAAGTAGACGAAGTATGATCAAGATTAGGTCAGGTATGATCAAGATAAGGGGACCCTGATTTTCCAGTCATGTTAAACGTATGGAAACAAATTACGCGATTACAAATCAAACCTTTGCATTATTTTCCTAAAAATAAAAATAACAATTCAACTTCAGCTCGGTCGATGCTTAAAGAATCGATTGTCTTATCTGTCGATGCTTAAAAATTTGCATGACGATGGTGGTGAAAGTCTCATAGTTATAATACTCCTCGACAAAATTTGTTACTGATAGATGAATTAGGAAATAAGCTGAAACGAAAATTGCATAAAAATGAGAAAATGTTAAAAATTTTTATCCTTATCTACAAAAACAACCATAGTCAAAAGAGAGACAATTTTCAGAAAACACTTTTATCAATTAGCTTCATGTATCTTAAAACACTATTCTAGTTATTTCAAAGATGGCTGTGATATGCATTGACTATGGTAGGGTTTATAGTAAAAGCTCTTGGATATTTAACAAAATCATCCGTTTAAGAGCAGACTTTCCTACAGAAAATTATTTCTGCGAAGAAAAATAAAGAGGCTTCTGTTGTAAGGCGCTGATTCCTTACAAAAACGAAAATAAGTGTGTAGACTCCGTTACTAATTGATACCAGTATGAACAGACAGACAGGTATATAGGGACATCTATGTATGTATTAATTATTGATTATTATGATGCACTTTTTATTAAATTTCAAATACCATAGAAATTAAGAATTATTTTCAAAAATATACTCCATAGAGATATGATACTTTGTTGCTTCGTTTTATATTCCATTATACGGCTATTCCTAATTTCCTGGGTTCCTTAGATATTTTACTACTTTTCCGAAAGGGACTTTATTTTACAATTAGTGACAGTTAAGCAAATTTCTTACCTAGAATTTCTATTTAGAACCCGTTTCATTTTTCATAAAGATGAATCGATTTTTTTCTTAATTATTATGTAATCTGTATTTTTTATCGAGCGATCCTAAATTACCCGGTGAAAACTGCAAAAGAAAAATAAATACACCAATTTCCAACGGAAACTGTAAAATTATTAATAGCACTTTCCGAGTGACGGTTTCTTCTTAAAGCTCATTTTCTTTTTGTAAACCACGAAATGAAAGAAAAGGAAACTCTGCAATAGAATCTCGCATTCCTCTCTTCACAGGAGTAGCGGCTCTGATGACTTCAGTTCACTGGATAGCAAATTTTTTTAATGTCTTAACAGGTATTCGTGGGGCGCTGAATAATAAAACGCAGGGCTGAATTATAGATCGTTAGTCAAAGGTCAGATCGAGTAGTGGTTGTTTCAAGATGGCAGCACGGAAACAAATAAAATGATACTAAGATGGAGGTAGCATTGCACCTCAGAAAGGACGAGAAACGCATTCCTCTGCTTCTTCGATCTGCTGTGCGTCAACTTCGTTACGGTTCTCGGTTTGTTTTGATGCTTTCTTCCTTTTATATATCGATTTCTTTTTCAGTCGTCAAAATTCGATTGTTTTCAAGCACCAGAATAAGAACTAAGCCCAAGGAGGGAAATCGAGAAAAGTTAATTTTAAGAATAGAGGAATTGAATGGAGAGAAAAATCAATATATACATCGCATCGAAATGGAATAAAATATTTAAAGCGTTAAAGTTCCGGAGAGATGAAAACATTATATTGAAAAAAGCTTAAGGCTTGCGATATTTTGTGGAATGAAATGAAAACACAAGGTCATAGTAAATTCTCTGTAAAGGTGATCACTTCTAACTATATTATAGCAATAAAAACATGCATACATATTTTAAATGGAATGCCAGCAAAATTTGTAACACAGCACTAAGATCAGTTGGTCGGTTTGTAATAAAACACTAAAATTCTAAGAATGCAATATGATCAAAGGATTAAAAACAACTAAATTAACTACTTTCTTTTTAAAGAAATTTTGATTTTTAGGATTTATCATAACCAGATTTCATTTTATGATATGTAAAACAACGATGACTTAAAATCTAACGAGTTATCTTTCCCATATTTGCAAAGTTAGATCGAATTCAACTGCTTTATGCTGCTTTAATCTTTAATCTCTGGTCTTCTAAAAAAATTGATCCTCGCTGCTATTTTGCTCTATCGTATACTGAAAGAAAGGTGGAAAAAGTAGATTTTTTATTGGAGTTAACTTAGAGACATTAATTCTAATTTTATCTATTTTTCAGTTCAAAGTCATTGAGAAAATATTCAGTTAATTGTATTTAACTCCTTTACATAAACCTATCTACGTATACTGCACGAAGTTTTATTTTTCATCAAGAATATTATAATGTTTTTATAATGCTTTTTATCCTAATTACCTTTATTATATTATGAAATACAGAGTAAATAATTTTTAAAGTTTGGGTTTAAGTTAAACATAATTCAAATATCAAATTAATTCTTTCGAAATGTGATATCACATTTAAAATTGAATTTTCCGAAAGTATAGAATCTAATCTCTTGTGTCGGCTGGAAATTTTTTGGAGAAAAAAAGTCAAAATACGAGAGAATGATATTTCTGCGAAAAAGTTGTGCCTCTTTGGGCGAGTACTCGAAATGCGCTTCTTCAGAAATGCAAAGGAAAAGTTTGTCTTTCGAAAGGGCCAGTTACATTTGGACCTGCTGGAGAAAGAAAATGAGCCGTGTGCACGTGAAGATCTGGACAGGTGGCTAGTTTCGCAAAAGTAGCTTTCACTGGCTCCGCATAATACAGTCGGAAACTTCCTTCACAATGAAATATGTGAGCACCTAGCAGCGACAGGAAAATGCATTTCCTGGTCCTGTCTCGCTTTCTGCTCAGTAAGCAGATTCCGGTCGACAGCTGCTCTACACGCGCCATCCTTTCCTCGAGAAGAAATGAAGTGGAGGCCAAATTTTCACGTACCTCTGGACGCTGATGTCTTCTCACGGCAGAAAGAGAAATGGGATGGGAAAGAAACACTCCGGAGCTTTAGAATTCGGAGAATTTAGTGTAAGGATAATGGATATTAAACACTAAAATAGCACTCACACTAATAAGATCAGTGGAACCATATTTTCGCTATTTAATGAAAACCGTAATTGCTTTAACTTTAAAACAAATATTGTAACAGCAGAAAATTGGTTGTTTAAATACGTGAAATCTTTAAGATGTTTAATAAAACTTTTTATTCGATTCCTCAGTCTATTCAGTTAGAAATGTGGTTTCTACCGTTATCGTTGAGGAAAATTGTTTCCGGGGTATCAGATTATCAAAGAGCCAAGCTATTTAAAGTATAAATATTATAATTTTTCATTAAAAAAAGAAAGATTTAAATATTTACACTTTAAATATATGCATTCATTTAAATGGATATATAAGGCATTATATTTGAGTTATCATTTTTATATAAGCTGCGTGAAAAAAAATATTCCAGGAAGCTGTTTTTATATGTAACATTATGTCACGTTACAAACAGTGTAAAAATCGGTATTTTTTTAAGATGGACATAACTGGAAGGAAATCTGTGCATTAATCCCCTGTGAAGTTGCCGAGAACTGGCCACAAATAGCATTAAACATGTCCAACCTCGCTCTCTTATGTTGCAGCTTTGGTATCTTTCAGGAGATATTTTCTTCCCTAACGGGGAAAAAGAAGCGGAAGGCCCTAAGATGATTTTAGCTACAGATTTCGAATCCCGTGGTCACTTTTGCTTTTATTTTTCACCCCTGTGAAGAAGTTTTCAATTTCACAGAGTTTCGATGCTGACTACTTAAACCAACTGGACTATCTTTTCGCTACGATTTCGTAGTTGGATCCTAGATTTATTGTCCTGATGACCTTCTGTTAAAGAAAAATCTACCGCTGAGTTTTATGTTTGTTTGTGTGTTATCTGCACCAACTTAACAGATACATGTAATATTGTATAAATGATCCTGATCAGAAGCTATCGCAAGTACCTGAACCGTTGAATTTAATTTTAGCATCGCCTATCCTAAACTTGAGTAATATGTCACAGAAACCAGTTTGCTGTTGCTCGAATGGGCCTGAGTTATTCTAATGCCAATATAACCCGTTGAATTTAATCACAGATTAAACCGAGACTCGAACTCGGGCCTCCTGGGAACACGCCAATTACTCTACCAGTTTCGCTAAAGTGACAACACTTTAACACTTGCTTAACTAAGGTTAAGAAGGATATGGTGGTCCAGGTACTCATTCCATTTCTCGACAGGCCTTCGATAAGCTGACCGAGTGTTGCAATAAGTATCTCAACAAGTCTGGTGACTACGGGAAAAAATAATACATGTATGTGGGAAAATTTCCTATATATTGTCTTCGGTGCAAGTAGCTGCCCTCCACATAAATAATTAGCCATACTTTCTGACTTGCCATCTTATATCTAAATTCGGACAAAATGGCTTATAATGCTTTTATTCCTGCGACAAACTCTTACTAATCATCGCAGGAGTAATAAAATCGTCGGAAAATTTATATATTATGTTATTTATCTCTGTTCATACAAACACAAAAATATAAAATCCAAAACCTATGAATACTATAGAGAATATATTGGTAAATCGATAAACGATTTCACGGCATAATTGAGAACTCATGAGAATGGATAACGCTAAGAACGCACTCATGAGAATGGATAACGCTGTTTTTCCAGTTAGATTTATTTCCACAAGTACTGCAAAGTGCTATTTACATGCTTGTAGGAGCCGAGCTCGGCTCAAGCTCGGCTCAAGCAATTTACAAGCTACAAGCATGTAAATTTATGTCACTCATGACAGCTGATTGGAGTGTACATCTTCCCGCAACATTTGACAGGTGACATTTACGCTGAATGTGTGAAACATGAAAGGCCAGCCCTCTTAGAGAATTTTCCTCTGCGAACACAACTTCAAATGTACTACCAGCATGACGGGGCACCTCCCACATTTCAGTAGGAACATCATACAATATCTGAATCAGCAGTTCCCTAACCGATGGATCGGCAGTGACAGTAGGCAGATTTCCATACAGAGGTTGCCTATCTGAACCCATAGATTACAATGTATGGGGTGACAGGAAGACCATCAGACCATCATCAACGCAAGGTGAACACGAGAGAAGAACTACTTCAGCGAATTTTAAATGCTGAAGTTCTTCGTAGGGTTACACGTTCCCTAGTCACACGAGTCAGAAAATGTACCCAAGCTGACAAGGTCATTTTATTGCACTAGTATTAAATAATGTAACTGCACATTAACTATTATTCTAAATAAATATGAACAAACAATGCATTTTTTTCCAGTTTGTTCAATGTACTATAAATACCCTTAACTTCATAACCGTTGCGAATCGGACCAATACTCATGTGACATTTTAGACTCGGAATGACCTCATGAATAAAATCCGAAGTACTGATCTCAAATCTTTGACAGAGATAATCTTGAAGGGCTAAGAAAGTGTTAGAAATGAAATCAATTTAATCTTTCTAGTTTCATAGGATCAATGCTTTTTTTTTTTCAATTACCATGCCAACTGGAGTATTTTTTTTTAATTTTGAGCAACTGTTTCTTGGAATATATAGTTCGTAAAAAACATCTCGTTAATTTTCTGCAGAAGAGCTTTCTATAATCAATTTATCCAGAAACGAAGCAATGGAGTCATCACCGTTGTAAAACGTAGCCAACAAATTGTTAGTTACCATTACTGGCTAACTCCGCAACAAAATAGTTCGTAAAATAAAATTTTCTCAGGGACGATCTTATACATAAGTTTAAGCGATAATGTGTAAATATGTTAAGAATCTCCATTATATTGAACGCAAACTGGAACTTTGAAAAGTAATCATTTTAAATGAAAAACATTACTCTGTGCATTCGTCTCAAAATGAAGGTCGAGAGAAAATGAAATTTAAATCTCTATCGTGATCAGGTTTTTTCAAAATTTTGTGATCAATGTTGCATTTATATCCGCTAAACTTCAGGAAGACTTGTAGCGACTTTTAAATTATTCTACTTCCTACCGTATAATTGAAGTTTAGCTTCCAGTTTATTGTATGCTTTTCTCAAGGCAAAATAATATATTATAATTACTTATAATTTTAAGGAAAACTTTAATTTCATTAAGCATAGGACGAAATCTCATTTCATAAGGTTATTATTTTAAATGTTGTTTACAGCAACCTTGGAAAAACACAAAGATTTTAGCTTTCCATAGTTTTAAGAAGATAAGCCACCAGTTATATCTGTAAATTAAAAATATTAACTTTCTTTTTTCACAAAAATCGGTAAAGTCAGCTTAAATTAGTTGTTCTTTTTGCAACAGTTCTTAGAGTGTTCTTTTGTATGGTAAGCATCACAGTTTAGCCTTATTCAGTTTGATAGCTGTGAAAAGAACTGTTATAAAAAGATCATGTATTTACAATCTTATAGTATTAAGTTGTTGTTTGAGTGGCACTGTTTTGCACACAATGGGCTAAATGGCCAGGTTACAAGGACCCCAAGGGTTGAGAAGAGGAGAACCACTGGATAGCTGTTGGGAAACAGATCGTAACTTTCGATCAAGGCCAATCAGCGAGTTCTTCAGTGTGCACAGGGTATGGCTCTCCCGCACACGAACCGACGGCTTAACGTCCTATCCAACGGACGGTGGCGTTTCGAAGCTCATCGGTGTCCCCCTACAAACCGAAGGCAAGGCCGAGAATTTTTCGGAGGGAAATCGATTGGGAATCGAACCTGGGAACTGAAGATTACGATACTGGCGCGCTATCGACTGAGCATCCCTGCCCCGTTTTATAGTATACAGTAAGTGGATAGCAAAGAGGCATGGTGTGTAAAGAGTGTTCAAAATTAAAAAGAGCTAAAGAGTGTTCAAAGTTAAAAATAGCCTAAACCAAGTTCAAGGTTAAAAATAACCTAAAGCATGTTCAAAGTTAAAAATAGTTAAAGAGTGTCAAAGTTAAAAATAGCCTAAAGGGTGTTCAAAGTTAAAAATAATCAAATAAAATTTTTAAAACCTCGAAAAGATGCTGTTGCTATTGGGCTAAGCTAGTATAATGAAATAGTTCTAGTTTTGTTTCTTGTATTCCGAATGTGACTAGAGTTAATTTCGATAAATCATAATTAAATTAAGATAAATCAATTGTGTTAAAATTTGATTTTTCCGACTTGCAAATTGCATTTCTATTACCCAGTGATATTGTCGTAGTTGCATTCACAAGGGATGTATTCCAACATTAAACTTTTTTTTTACATACATACAATACATACAAACTCTTTACGCAGCCATGGGCTACGGAGTTCCAACCGGACCGTGCAATTTAGTTCTCCAAGCATTATATTTCTTGAGCTACATATTATGCATCTGACCACTGCACAACAATTCTAACAAGATCCTGTTTGACATGGATCAACAGGAGCCCACCGCATCAGGGTCTCCCTCTCTTTCTGAGGCCTTTAAGCACACTGTTTATAATCCTTTTAAACCAATCTAAAATTATCCATACTGGCAACATGGCCAAATCAACGGAGTATCTCTCTGCACAATATGCTGCTTAAAGGAGGTTGCCGACTCCTTTTGCCTAACCTCATCATTAGTTACAAAGTTGAACCACATAATGTCCAAGATACTGCGTAAGTATCTAGAATCAAAAGCATCTAGTTTCATGTTATCTTGTTTACAAAACGTCCACGATTCATTACCATAACTAACCCTAGAAAAAACCAAACTATTATACAGTGTAATTTTAGTCTTTAGGTGTATACGCCTATTTCTCCACACTCTCCATAGATTCTTAAAGGTTCCCGCAGTAATTCCTATTCGTCTCTTAATCTCATGCCACACATCACCAGTATCTGTTGCATAGCTCCCAACATAATTAAACTGAGACACATGCTCAAGAGTGCAACCATTTAAAGCAACTGAAGCACCATCTGCGTGACCAATTTCATCACCTTAGTTTTTTCTCTGTTCATCACCAAACCTACTCTATTATCAGTCTCATCAACAGTCCTAATGAAAGAATTCATCTCATCAACATCATTAATCAACAGGGCTAAATCATCTGCATAATCTAAATAAGAAATTTTGAAATCTCTACACCATTTAAGGCCAAAATGTTTCCCTCGAAAAATTTTGCATAGCATAATCAATAACCAAACAAAAGAGAAAAGGAGACAAAATGCACCCTTCTCTAACTCAACTAGCAATGCTAAACCAATCGCTGAAAGACGTAACAACTATCACACACGACTCAGTGTCATTATAGAGAGCTTTCATTACACTAACTTATCAGGTATTCCATATGATCTAACAATCAACCATAAATTATGTCGATCAGAAGACTCAAAAGCATTTTTGAAATCTATAAACATGGCAACCACAGGTTTCTGAAACTCTAAATATTTCTCAAGAATCTGCCTAAGTGAAAATATTTGATCAATACATCCCCTACCACTTCTGAATCCACACTGTTCATCAGTTGTCCATCAACCAAATTCTTAATTCTATTAAGTATTATCATGCAAAGAACGTTACCTGCAACAGAAAGTAAATTAATTCCCTTATAATTATCACAAGAACTGCGATCACCTATATTATACAAAATATTCAAAATTTCAGTCAGCCATGTGACAACACAAATGTTCTCAGCTCTAAGTATTTCAGTGGTGAATTCGTCCACCCCTGGGAATTTATGCAGTTTTAATTTAGAGATAGCCAATGCGATTTCGGAATGTGATATAGGGCCATCATTAAAGCCAGTAATGCATCTATCCTTATTACAAACAATGGAAGTAGAAATAATCAGATTATTTAGAACTTCTCTGAAATACTCAGCCCTCCTAGCCATCACAGAATCCTCACCTTCAACCACCTTGCCATGTTTACACCTTAATCTCTGTGTACCTGTCTGTTTCTCCCCACATAAAACATTAATAATCTGGTAAATTCCCTACTGTTGTGATGTCTAAACTGCTTCCTCAGCTTTGTCAGCCAAACTATCAAGCCAAAGATTCTTATCAGCTGCTAACTGATCCTTTACCCGTTTATTAAGCTCGTTGTAATGCCTTCTGTTAGAACTAGTAGGGTGTTGATTCATATTAATCCTACACTTCCTTCCTTCAGAAATATGTTCTATAGCCTTATCACTCAAAAATTTTGTTTCCTCTGTTCCCTTTTACCCAAACGTGCACTGTTGGTTTCAAGAAGAGCCTGTTTCAACTGATCCCATTCTTTCTCAACTCCAACAGTAACGAAACCACGATTATCGTAATGACTAAGTAGCCTATCATGGTGTGTTTTGGCTATATCTGGATCTTTCAGGCATTCAGTGTCATAGCTATTTTTTTAACCTTAACAAAACATTTCTTAAGCTTGAGTTGCAAAAACACTTTTGAGCAGGTAATGGTCAGACCCAATTTCGACTCCCCTGTAAGATCTGGTATCCCTAACTGAACTAGCCCATTTGCTGTTAATTAAAATATAATCTATCGTATTTCTGTGCAACACATCAGGTGAAACCCATGTATATTTATAAATGTCCCGGTACTTGTAGTATGTATTAGTTATTCGCAAACCATTAAGTTCACTTATCCTGTAGGAGATGCTACCCATTGCCATTGAAACTACCAATGCTAAAGGGAGCTAAAACTCCTCCCCAAATTTTAGAGTTAGTACCAACTTTAGCATTGAAGTCACCTAGTACAAGAGAAATATCTCATTTCTTTACAGAATTTAAAATATCCTGTAGCTATCTGTAAAACGTATCTTTTTTTATCCTCATCAGAGTCCTCTGTGGTGGCATAACAACAGATAACATTCAAGTCTTTAATTTTTGTTTAAAATTTTCTCTAAGAAATCTTTCATTAATGCAGTCATATCCTAGAAGAGCATCACTGGCGTGTCTGATGAGAAGCAAACCTACACCTTGGAGATGCTTTACATCCTCTCTGCCTGAAAAGAGAAATTTAAAGTTATTTTAAGTATCTTACCTTTACCTGTCCATCTGGTCTCTTGCAAGCCTAGAATATCTAGGTTATAGCGCTGGAATTCCTGCATGAGGACATCAAGAGACTAATCTCTATGTAATGTCCTCACGTTTCACGTTCCTGCAGAGAGAAAATGATTAGTAGGATTTTTAAAGAAATTAGGTTTATTGAGATTGGTAGGGCCAACAATATCAAACAGCCCCCTGATCGCAGGCATGGGGCAAAGACCTGTTCCTCTTCCGCTAAAGGCTGAAGTCACGGATGCTGGTAGGAACTTCAGGCACCACCTTTTCAAGTGGACTTTTTCAAAAGCCATATGGCCTGCCTGAGACACATTACTCCAGTTTAGGATTGACGATGCCCAACTAGCTTAAGTGAGGTTCAGGTACCTGTGATAGCCTCTGATCAGGATTTTCAAACTGCTGATATAAGGTATCCCATGCCTCTGTTCACTTAAGGCTGGCAACCCAGAAACAAACAGAAAACACAGCGGCAGATTCTCCCTCAACAGCGGCGCACCAGTGCAGCAAGTCCAGGATCGATAATCAAGCTCAAATCCATAAACAAGTCCAGTCTAGTAGGTATAAATGGTCGGCACCAGGACCCTGTGAAGTTGGCCACTCCTCAGCAGGGTTGAAAAAAAAAAAAAAGAAAAAGTGGCCCTAGATGACCAGATTAGTAGGCCATACTGAACTGGCTGCCCACCCCTTCCGTTCCCTTCCGAAAGAGAATATCTCTTTCGAAAGGTACTAACGGCCTGCACCACGAGAAGTCGGGGTCGGACCTTAGGTGCTAGACCTGGCCAGTTCTGTGCATCATCACTTGGGATTGGTACACAGCTCCTGTGGTTAAAAATGAATTTAATTATGGAAATCGTTAGGCTTACCAACTTCAAACGATCTAATTCAGATGATTTATCGTCGTATTATGTTGCAAATCGACATGGAATAGCGCCCAGAATACTGAAGTGTTAATAGTGGATGTAGCGCCCAGAATACTGAAGGTTAAATATATTTTCAAAACATTTTCATAACTCTATGGCTCGTTTTAAGAAGTAACTAATATTTTAACCAAGTTGTGGAATAGAGAATTTTACTGTGGCCACTTTATAAACATTGCTGCAGACTAATATTTATGAAAGTTATCATTAACACATAGTTTAATGAAGTCTATCAAAATATATCACATAGTTAATGAAGTCTCAAAAAATGAAATAATTATTTCACTGTGATAATTAAAATATAATATATATTAGACCAGAAGATTTGTAATAATCTACGATATATGTAAATACGTGGAAACGATGTCAGGTTGCTATTATGTCAAAACTACTTATGCAATATTCAAAAAGCAAGTAGAAGAGCCAATCAGAGCAAAGGAACCGTCTCCATGGAACAGTGGGTTGAAGCGGTTTGCTATCATCTCTCGATAATCGGAGTATAGTAAGTATAACAAACTCCCCGATTTCACTGAAATCAGGAATGGTCAGTTTGGAAGAATACATTTTGTTTTGTGTGTAGGTTCATTTGACATGGAATAACCCATACGATTTTCTTGTAAATCTCTAAATAACCACCTTTTTTTGTACTTTAGTTTTGCTGAAAAAGAAAATTTAAAATATTGTAGTGCACAAGTTTCAAGTGAAACTCGCTTCTGTTAAACTTCTGTTTCTTTTATTTTACTCAGGACTTTACTCTTGATTTCTACTTTCGACAAGCATGGACTGATGATCGCCTGTCGTTCACACCGAGGCCAGGGTTCGAGAGTCTGACCGTAGGCGCAGAAGTCGCCGACCGAATATGGGTTCCAGATACATTCTTCGTGAACGAGAAGAGCGCTTACTTTCACAAAGCCACAACACAAAACACTTTTCTTCGGATTTCAGCCGGTGGAGAAGTCTTCCGAAGTATTAGGTAACACAACTTATATCTTGTTTATAACATGTTTATAACATGAAAATTTAATTATATTTATATGTTTAAATTTTGTTTATATTAATTATGTTTATAACATAATTGTTTATAACATGAAAATATCTGGAAGAGTGTATTCTAAATATTTCATGTTATTACAATTATCATATCTTTAAGGTATTAAAAAATAAGGGTCTATCCTAATATAAATATATGTTTTCGAATAAGTTTATTGCACATAATCTGCCTACATACTCTCTGTTGATAAATTATTAGCACAATATTTTATTGTACTTAACCGGTTTAGATTTTTTTTTCATTAAAAGCTTCCTATTAGTTATCAACCTAAACTTAGTGTAGGTTTATAAGACATTTAATAATGGCTGTTTATTTACAAAGTTTGGTTCATTATTATGTTGTAAGTCGACGTGGATATAGAAGAAACATTATCTTAAGCTGGGTTGGCATGAAATGATGGCATGTCAGGTGCTCTCCCCACTGAACTATTGGCCGTCAATCAATTATCCGCTATTGGGGAGGTTAAATGGCTGTCGTATAACTAAAAGTGAAAGATCGTTTATTGCAGCTTTTCCCAGGATAGGCCTATGACCAGCCACACCCCATGGGCCCATCTGACTGGCATTTTTTATATAAATAATCCTCAATTTTCATGCACAGTCATGGGTATCTCTAGTACTTATGAAAGTAGTACATTATATATTAAATATTTATTACGTTACTTTTTTATTATTATATTACCTATCTATGCGTTATTAGTTACCATTAGTAACATTTTTATCATGGCATTTTTAGTTCTTCCTGAAAGAACAATATTTTAGAGAACTCTGTATCTTTGAACATACTTTTAATTTATATTAACTGCAAATGAATGTGAAACTATACACACATAAGGAGAAGTACGTAATTCAGTGCTTTATCTTACGGACCTTACATTAAATACTGTTCATTGAGTTTTTCATAAATTCTATCAACAACAAGACTGATAAGAAGACTATTTTGCGGATTATAAAACTTTCGTTTTTTTCCTTTGTTGCGATATGATTCCATGACAGTTGAACATTTATTTTGGTATCGGTTAGAGAGATCGGCGATGCGTAAAAACACCGATTTCCCTTAAATTCGACAGTTTTTCTGCGTTTCTTTCAACTCAGCTCAAATGGCAGGAATCAACTCCCAGGTAAGTCATGAGTTTATTTTCATTTTTATCTCCAGTTCAGACGTTCAATCTAGTAACGTTTGTGTATTCATACTTATTGCAATTTTAACGATTATATCAGTCTTGTGAAATTGAAGATAATGCTAATTCTAAATTTATCAGTTAACGGCAAAAACTGACCAAATTCCGATTAGCCCTTATTTACTACTGCTACCATACAACAAATCCTGATGCAACGCGCCTTTTCTGAAGCAATATTTTCACACCTTCATAAATATACAATTAATGTAATTTAGAATTAATGATTGCTAAATCCATTGTTTTGTGGACATTTGAATTTTTGTTTCGCATTTCGTCCTTGGCGTCTCATAATGCATTAATTTTCTATTATTTTTTAACTTTGTATTATATACACGATAGGTTGAAATTGGTTTTGGATATTTGAAATAATATTTTCAGATTTAAAGAATTTAAACAAATAAGATTATTATGGGTAAACTGGATATATCAGATTGCTGTTAAGTTTTTCTTCCCTCTTACATCATATGCACTAATTACAATGACAGCTCATCTTGGCAAAGCTCAAACCGAAGGTATTAGAAGGATTAGAAATTAAAGCTGAAGAAGTGACTTTCAAAATATAATTCTTGAAGAAAGAATCATCCCTGAACCGTTGATTAGAAAGTCAGGGATAAATTTAAGACACAATGCTTATTTAATAGCAGATTGAAAAATAATGACTAAATTGAAAAAGTATCGAAACAGTTTCTTAATGTTTTGAATATTGCTAAATATCAAAACTGGTATTCGATACAGAAATGTTTGCTTACGGCCACCAAAGAAACTGCCGTCGAACGGACAAAGTAGGAGTTGAAAATCTCAAACTTACAATGGCTAAGTTACATCAGAGGAGAAAAATACCATATTTTCATTCGTAAAACTATAGCCAGGGCACATTTCTGAATTTTTTCGGAGGGGAGGAGGTAGTATTTGAAGCCACACGAAATTCTGATATAACTCCGTACTTATCCCGAAAATATGCCTTATTTCTAGAAGCATATAAATAAACAAAGAAATACGCAGCTCAGTAATATTCACAATTAATCAAAAATAAAAATAGAATATTGCGTTCCAGATTCTGTCGTGGACCTTAAATCTGTTTAAGTATTACAAATTGCATTGTATATTTTTAATATCGAAGACCACCTATTATAGTGGATATTTTTTAACATAATATTACCCGAGAAGAAGATCAAAAGTAAATAAAGGTTGTTGCAACAATGATTAATCCAGGTGCATCTTAGCTGACTAGTTGCAAATATTTGAAGTTTAATTGCAAATTATTTACTAATCGAATCAAAGGATATATGACTTCGTTAGCATGTTAGGTGGTAGAATTCTTTTTAATTTTAAAATTCGGTAGAAAATAATACTGAGAATCTTCCGATGTGCAACGGAACTGAGAACCGATAACAATCGCAGAAGCGCAGCTACGAATTCTGTGATTTTCTAATTCCTTTAAGCATTTTTCACTATATTTGTAAATGAAAGAGGCTAACGGTGGATAAACAAAGAGGGAGCGGATTTTTCTTCTCCTCTCCGCAAATTAAGCAGTTCCCTAAGCTAGGTCTTACAAGCTCCGTGAAGCGTGTGCTTTCTGATAATAAGGAAGTCGCACAGAAACGGAGAAGTGCACAGCTCATGCATTATTCATTAGGTTGTCTTCCTAAGTTTCGGCTGTAAACCCTCTGACGTCTCTTCTAGTCCCCGCACTCCTTTTTCTCCATTTTGTTTTTCTGCTCCTCCCAGTACCAATTTCCAATCTATCCACTGCCTCGTATTTTCCTCTTAACATGCAGACGGAAATTTTATTTTTCGCCTTCGACGTGCTGAGCAAGAAAAAAATAGGAAAGAAATAAGACAGGATGAAAAAAAATGGTTTCTCAATTCTGAAGAAAAGTCTGATATTGCATTTTTCCCCCTTCTTCGATGAGCCATTGTGCGAAGACAACCTGTGAAAAACGCAGACCTGATATTTTCAACTCAATAGGTTCTTTTGAAACGTTCGTCGTGTGCTGAATGCAGAAGGATTCAAATCCACAATAGTCGAAGGATAAAGATACAACTTGCAAATAAGGGGAATAATATTACTCTGTAGAAAAATGAAGAAGCATTCTTATGGTGTCTTGTGTATCTGTATATTCCTTAAATTCATATAAAGGGGACAAATATATGAAAACTTTATACATCTATTCTTTACAGGAATTAATTTCATCCTAGTTTCAATACATAATTAAGATATTCTAATAATCTTTTTCTTAAAATATTAACCGTAAAAATGCTTTAGTTTTGTCTCTCTGAGTGATTATGGTATTTTACGGTCTACGAAACACACTTTGTTTTCCAAAATAGGCTCAAAGCATCACCCTGCATCTAATATGTGAAGTTGTGAGTCTCCTGTAGGCTAATGAATCACTTTAAATAATGCCGACAACCATAAACATAATTACATAAACATAACAACCATTAGGATGGGTTTGCGTTTGCACAAATGAACAGTCAATAACATCTGTTGATTTTCCCATTAATATATTTTTTCTATTGTAAAATTTGGGATAATCTGTAATTTTTGATAGAAAATCTCTAAATATTAAAATATTAACATTTTTAAAAGCTGTGATCTTTTTACTGAATAGGGGGATTAGCATTCCTTCAAAAAGAAGGCCCTCTTTCAGTGAGAGTGAAGAATCAAGGGGACGTCAGAAGTTTATGCACTGTATTTGGAAAGCTCTTATTTTTTCTACTGTTACAAAAACTTGACGTTTTCTGCTACATGCTATAAGTTTACCTACCACGAATTATCACAGAATATTTATTCCATTTATTCAGATTCACTGTATTATGCTCCATATTAGTTGGAGTAAGCGTTAAATGCTTAAATACGTTAAAAAACATTTTTCTGAAATATTCCCTGCTGAAATAGAGGTGCCGTAAAATGCCGCAAAATAAGGTATACAAGATTTTTATCCTATTCTCTCTTATAGAAGTACATACAAATATTATACAACAATAATACCCTAAAAAGCAAAAGAAGTTATTGAGAAGAGCTAGAAATGGACATATCATAAAGTACATTTTTATGGTTTGCGATGCAAGGAACAATAGTTTTATCAGCGATTGAACCTCAATATTTAAGAGTACAAGCCAGTGGGCACGTTAGTCAGAAAATATTATTTTCGTGAAGAAGGGGGCCAGTTTATATATTACCCGGAGCAGAAATAAATACGTATTATAGAAGAGTAATGAATTTTATTTACATTCGATGGATATTATATTTATTTATGATCTTATACATAGTTTAGAAAGTTATTTGAATATACACATAGATTCCTGGGTGGGGATGGCTCAGTCGGTAGCGCGCCAGGCTCGTAATCTGTAGTTCCCAGATTCGAGTCTTAGCTGCGTCAGCGTTGAGATTCATCTCCGCAAAATTACCCGCTTTGCCCATGGTCAGTAGGGGACATCGATGGGCTTAGAAAGGCCGCCGTCGGTCGGATGGGATGTTAAGCCGTGGCTCCGTGTGCGGGAGAGCCATACCTTGTGCACGTTAAAGAACAAGCAGGATGGCCTTGACGGGAGGCTACCATCTGTCTCCCAACAGCTGTTTCAGTGGGTCCCCTCCTCCAACCTTCTCTGAGCCTTCGGGGTCCATGTGACCTGGACATTTAGCCCATAGTGTGCAAAAAAGTGCCACTCAGAGGTAAAACAATCCAATCCTACACAGAGATTCCAGTCCATTAGGTACACCTACCTAGTAGTGTATTGCAATTCCTTTGGCCTTCAGAACAGTCCGAATTCTTCAGGGCATGGAACTTAGAAGATGTTTGATGCGTTGTGCACGAATTTTGTCCAATGAGGAAATGACTGTATCGTGCAACTGCTACAAATTTGACGGCGGCACAGTCTCGCTGCAAACAACCCTTACCACCTCATCGCAAATATGCTCGATGGGGTTTAAATCTGGGGATTTTGCAAACCAATTAAACAAGGAAAACTCGTAGGCGTGTTCCTGGAACCATTCGATGACAAAACGTGCCTTGTGCGCAGGTGAAGTACCATGATGAATGTCTCCATCCAAGTGAGGATAACTTTAACCATGAAGGGATGAACTTGGTCAGATGTCCCTCATTGAGTATTGGAGGGCCTAATATGTGCCAGGAAAACATTGCCCACCCATCACACCACCACCGCATGTACTGTTGACAACAGACAAGATGGCTCCATGGAATCGCGTTGCTTGCGCCAAATTCTGATATGCGTTTGGTGATTCATAAAGATATTATATCCAAATTTTTCATAATAGTATCTGAGATTACGAAGAATGTGTTTGTCTATGATTGATTACCCTTTGTGATTTTCCTCTTCTCCTAAAGTAGTGGAAAATTCTTTCTAAAGAGTAAAGCTAATAATTAGCTGAAATAAAATTGGATCTGCCCTGAGATGGATCCACGTTTCCCAGACACATACCGGGTATGATAACCACTGCACCATCAGCGGCTAACCTTGTTTTTTCAACTATGTGACGTATAGACATCGCCGCATATTTTGCTGATTCGCCATTTTACTGGCGCCATCTACGTTGGGAATCGGGCAACCAAGCTGCCTCATATGATGGAAGTAATATTTGTCACTCACGCTCAGAGCGTCATATAAATGGTTCAGTAATAAAGTATGATAGGAAAATGCCCTGTAGACAAGAAACACTTGAAAATATTATCTAAAAAAAATCCTACTCAGAGCAACACCATTTTTTTCAGCTAAGTATTTCAAGTGATTCTTGCCTAAAGGATATTTTACTGTGATACTTTATTACTGAATAAAAGCTCGGATCACTAAATTCGATATACAGCTTCCTCTTATAACCTAGAACAACGTAAGGGTAGTGTTCCTAAACTTTCGTCACCTCCCCCTCCAAAACAACGGATAAATTTTCCTTCTAAACTGTAGCACCACCAAATTTTGTATACAGCTTTCTCTAACCGTAGCTTAAAGTAACATCTTTCTCCTCTGCTACCTTTCTCCATAAAAAGGCCCCCGAAAAAGAGGGATAACTCTTACCGAACTGTAATAGCTAGGACCATAAATTTCAGTATATAGCTTAATATGATTAACTTAAAGCAACGTAAGTTTTGCCTGCCAGACTTTAGCACCCTCATCGAAAAGAGCTTACGTCGCAAAAAATAGGGGTTATATAAACGGCTGCATAACTTAAAGAGTTATATCTCAAACGAAAGTACAAAACAAATGTCAAAAAAGTCAAATAAATGATCAAATATGTAATCAGTAACCTCAATCACCTTTCTAACCCTTCCAAAAACAGGAGGGAGCGAAACTGCACCTGGTTTATCATAACTGTTGTTGTATACGAAATGAAAGTTTACTACGTGGGGATCGTCGTTAACTACATGTCATAGGACGCTTAAGTTTGAACTTCAGAATGAATCAGATAATAAATAATAAAACAAATGAAAAATAAAGCAAAACAAAAGCATTGAATTTTTAAATCTTCAGCACCTTAATCTTCTATTTTTCCTTGTAATCGTAGCTTCAAAATTCCATTATAACTTCTCGCCCTTGTAGAGCTGTGCCTCCTAGGGAATAATTGTCACATAATACACTGCTGGCCATTAAAAGTGCAACATCAGGAAGAACTGATCAGATTGTCCCGAAATATGTAAGATGGGTAGCCCATTGGAGAACATGAAATGATTCAAAGCGCAGCACATACGCACATCATGTGTGACAGTAACACCCCCTGGAAGTGGTATAAGAGGAGATTACAAAGAGCCAGTGTAAAGCACTGGGATTGTGTCTGCTCGCAGTTCTTGCGCACTAAAGTATACGTCGAAGAATACGTCATCCATACGACCAGGTTTCTGACTTTGATCGAGGGAGAATTGTGGGATTACGGGAAGGCGGATTATAGTACCGAGACATCGGTGCTCGTGCTGGACGGAATGCTGCCACAGTGATAGGAATATGGCGTCAGTGGCTAGAGGAATAACGAACTCACCAATGTGAGGGATCTCAACGACCCTGTCACACAAACGAACGAGAGGGCAGACATCTCGTGCGCATGGCTTTAAATGATCGTAGAGCCACACCAAACACCTTAGCTCAACAGTTAGGGTGTATTGCACATCAACTAGTGTCCGCACCTACGGTTCGATGTCGTGCTGCAGCATTGGGCATCTTTGCTAGGTGACCATTGTTTTGGCTACTATTGATTCTACAACACAGGCGTATGTGATGCAATGGTACCAAGAACGTCACGTATGGAGATGTGAATGGTATCGCATCGCCTTTTCAGACGAATCCTGCTTCAGTATGCAGCACCATGATGGACGAATCCGTATCTATCGGTACTGCGGCGACAAGCTCAGTGATGCAGTCCCATACAGGTCAGGCCCCTGGTGTTATGGTATGGGGCGCCATTAGACTCCACTCACACATGTGGCTCGTACACATTATCGGTACTTTGAACAGCCAGTGTTGCATCATTGAGGAGTTGGAGCCTGTGGTCATACTTATCTTCAGGGTCTCTCTGGTGTCATTTACCAATAGAACGATACCCAACCACATGTGACATACATCGTCCAACAATTCCTGGATAGTCACCATGTGACACTTCTGCCTTGGGCTGAGTGTTCACTGGATCTGTCCCCAATTGAACATATCTGGTTCATGATCTCACGACGACTAGCACACAAGACACCAGCAGCTGCTACAGCAGATGAACTTTGGCTACGTATCGAAACTGCATGGACTGACATTCCCAACACACATCCGACGTCTCATCCTCTCAATCCCGGATCGTGTAGCAGCGGTTATTGCCGCGCATGGTGGTTACAGAAGATATTGATTTCTTTGTATTCCCCAAATCTAACCGATTTGTATTTGTAATCATTTGATCCTTGTTACATAAGCTATGTATTCACTAAATATGGCTTTGATATCTCTTGTCTTTCCTCGTGTTGCACTTTTAATGGCCAGCAGTGTATATACAAAGATTATATATCATTGGTAGTAGCCGTCCCGTCGCCGAGTGGTTAGCGCGCTTGGCTATTGATCCAAGGGACCTGGGTTCGAGCCCCGTATAAGGCATGGATGTATGTATCGTTTTTCTGCTGGGTCCTGCCATCCTCTCAGATCTTCTACTATGGCATATAAACTGACAGGCTCCTGTCAGACCTCTGTGGCAAGCAGCTCCTTGAGGGGGTATTTATTTTATTTTTATTTAGTACGAAAAAGCGAAATACCCTGAAGTACAGGGGTTGATAATTGAGATTTGCAAGTGTAAGTAATTCCTAAATTATTGCCTCCCCCTCCCCCTAAAAAAGATATATTTCACGTATCCGACACCTTCTTATTCACTAAACCAGGCCAATGCAACCACACAAGCACCATATTAGAGTTATTATCGAAAAGTGAAAAATCACAATTTGTTTTTTCAGATTAACACTATAGATTGCTTACAATTCGTAATAATTGCTATTATTTATCGGACAAAAATTGGGTATCTCAAGATATAAAAGTAGGAGGAGGGTTTGAAAATCTCGTTTGCTTCGAATGGACTTATTTTGTGCATTCTTGGATGGAGATGACTGCTGTTCTTAAATCAAGAAAAAAAGAAAAAAAAGGAAATAAGTTTCCTTTAATTGAAAGGTAGCATAATCGAAACTCGTCGGGAAGAATGCCGCCAGGGTGAAACATCGTAGGGACGATTGCAATTAACGTTGTGATCCCCGTGTTAATACTCTTAATATGATTTTAAATAAGAAATTAAAAGACGAATAGATAAATGATCTGCAAAACCCGTGTATAAGTTTGTCGCTCATCCGAATAAGCAAAGTTTGTTTAAAAATATTATGACCAATGGGAACAAATCGAGTAAATTTTTCCTCTTCTGCTTCTTGCAAAATTTAAAGAGGGGATTAGTTCCCAAACTAATACCTTCTTTACTCCGTTTCAGAAAAAGAACGGAGTGCAAATCGCAAGATTAAAGAAGGCAACAACCAATGAAAATATGCCACACTCATATGAGTTCTAGCTAGAACAACTCGCAGATGTATTCCGCTATAGCAAATAGTTCCATAAATATGCGAGAAATATCTTTTTTAATGTACATTATTATTTTACATAATTTATGGTAGGAACCAATTAAAAAATTCTGCTTTTTATTTTGAAATATTGTAAAGTGCACGATGAAGCACAGTTTCTTTTATACCGATATATTAGAGATTAGAAAAATTGCCTGGTATTGCTCAGGTCGTTGTTGACGTCAGCATATGCTCTCATAGTGAGTTGTTTCGACGTATATTATTGTAAGCTTTATTCCTGTTTCAACAGATTTTGGTTCCCTGCAATCCCTAAGACACTTGACCGAATGGTCATAAATTTCGTACGCCGGTTCCCTCTATATGACCCTATACAGCAGCGGACTTAGAGGTCCAAGAGTCCTAAGCGGATATACAAAAAAAAATTGAAGTTTATATAAAAAATTAAATTAAATCTTAAAATGTAAATTCATAGAATGATTTGAGGCCCCGTCAGTAACCTGGGTCCTAAACGACGGCTTCGTCCGCTTATCAGTAAATCCGCCTCTGACCCCATACTGGGTGAAAACATCAGGTTCGCATCTGCAATGGTACACTTAATGTAATAATGTCTTTGGGAAGGTGACGGATCTGGCAAAAGTCGTTGACTTTCGCGATTAGAAATTGCGAACGAAGAAGTTACAAATGGAGAACGGAAGAGAAATGTGTTTCATTCAAAATACAATTTTTTTAAATATTAAACCTATCGAGTTAATATTTCGGCTGCACAATCTCGTATTATTCTTAATCTTCTGCAAAATTTCCTGATTCCTAGCCCTTTATTTGAAAAGTTATTGCAACCACACACAGAAACATTTGAGGACTGATAGATTTTCAGGCGTCCGCATCTTTCTTTTCATTAACTTTGGTGGTTAAGTGTAATAACCACGACTGGACAAGAAACTCTTTGGTGAGTCTTGCCGCTCCATTGCTTATGTGAAACAAATGGAGTTTAGTCAGTCATGTTGTTTTTCTTTATTAGCAACATTCGGTTTTTATTCGATTAAAAAAATATTAGAAAGGTAAAAGAAAAGTAGTTTTCCTATATAACTCCATTTGATATATGTCTTACAGGCACTGAATAGTCTTTTAGCTTATAATTTCTAGATAAGCCAAATTCCCATTTTGATATTCTAACTGTAAAACTAAAAATTTGCGAAATACCGACTGAGTCGTTAATATGACAAATCACTGTTACAAAAATTTTCTCTAACCCATATGAAAACACTTTTTTCATTTCCTTCTACTAATGAAGAACTAAATGTTGTTAATATTCTAATGCCATTCACTAAAAACTGACAGATACAACCAGATTACATAGTATCAATCCATATGCTCAACATACATTTTTAAAACTAATTTATCAGCGCAGGCAATTTTCTTACATTTCCAGATATGCTGCAGCCAAAAGCAAATATGTTCCTTGTTACTACGGAGTGCCAATAAGCTCTGTTTCATTGTCTGTACGCTGCACCCGAAAGAGCTGAACTTTTCTTTAATTTTCATTACAAAATCATATAATTTCATGCAGTAGAAGATAAATTTGGACATCATTCTTTATGTGAAATCAGTGGTGCAAAAATCAATGAAACTTAAATATATATATATTCAATTATTATTTATCAAGCTCCAAGAGCTAAATTCTTTATAATTATTGCTTTTCAATAAGTCATCTCTCTTGTCCAACAAATTCCGTCTGGCTCTTTCATGCTGTATACTTTTCTTTATGAAACAGAAAGAGCTAATAAAAGTATTCTACATGTCTAATTTTTAAAGCCATATTTTTCACGCAAAATCTAGATATTACATTCCATAAATATATGTAATAAAAGCAGCGGAATCCTCATTTTCAGTAATGAAGTCAGAACTATATACCCTCTTTATCAGTGATAACAATTCAATTAGTGGCAGTAGTGTATGTCGACCCTTTGCTGGCAAATGATTTCATGTGCCTTTATAGCAGTCGTTGTTTATTCAGGTAACTTCAATAATTCTCCTAGAGTCCAAGTTCCTTTGGACCATGCATTACGTGACTAGGGGCAGTGTATGCCCTCTCACACAATTATTATAAATCAGCCGTGCATAAAGGGAAGCCTCTGCGTGCTGTCCGTCGCAAGTTTGACAGGAAACGGGTCGACTTATCGGTCTAACGTTTCCGTAGATTTCGACGTCGATGAGGGCGTAGCCGAGCATACTCACCCTTCCTTCCCTCCACCTTCCGTCGACCGAATAGGCCTGAGCAGTGAACACCATAACTCTCGACGGACTTCTGCAAACTCCACGGAAAACTCGTAGCTGTTCCAATCACATTAGTAATATTATGATCCTTATCCTTTGAGCGGGGGATGTAAGTCAAAATTAGAGGATTTAATGAGCTTGCGAATATCAGACAAGATTAGACTTTTCCGCAAATCTATTTTGTTTTTGATTACCCACAGCCGTATTAATTTGAAATATTATCTGAATGTAAAAAGAAAATATGGTCTAATAACACAATGGAAAATATTGGGGGAAAACAAACAAGACCACCATCTGACTAATAAACATTGTATCTCAGTAAACAAATAAACATTTTGTCTTCAGTTTCTCAACCTCTATACTTCGCGAACTTGGCTAATATTCCTGAAATTCATATGAGGAATTTTGCCATAACTTTCACAATTTCTGACTGAAAAATCTAAAAGCTTTATAAGATATACGGAAAATAATACACGACTTTATACTACTGTTTTTTTTTAATTACTGTTTTTTTTAGGGTTAGTTATGGTAGTGAAACTTGAACGTTTTGTAGACAAGATAAAAGGAAACTGCATGCTTTTGATTCTAGATGCTTACGCAGTATTTTGGGTATTAGGTGGTTAAACTTTTTAAATAATGATGAGGTTAGGCAAAAAAGTCAGCAACCTTCTTTAAGCAGCATAGTGTGCAGAGAACGACTCCGTTAGTTTGGCATGTTGCCCATATGGATAACTATAGATTAGAAAATAAGATTATTGACAGTGTGCCTAAAGGCCTCAGAAAGGGGCGGAGACCTAGGATGCGGTGGGCAGAAAATGTCAAACAGGACCTTGTTAGAATTATTATGCAGTGGTCAGATGCAGCATATATAGCTCAGGACAGATATGCTTGAAGAACTAAATTGCACGGCTGGTTGAACCTCCGTAACCCATGGCTGCTGGAGGATGATGATGATGATGATGATTTATAAATTATAACATTCCTGCTAGATCCTAATTGATATGGAGAAACTGACTAGAAAAATCTTCATTTAAAACAGTAACAACCTTCGCTTAGAATTGCAGGATGCCAAATCTGAGTGTTAATAATAGAGATTTTTGATATTTGAGAGTTAATAATATATTATAAATCAAATAACTTAGCAAGGTAATTCGATTGCAAATCTTTCCAAGGTAAGTTCCAAGGTTGTAGACAAGCCCCTAGCCACAGAAATATTAAGGAGGGAGGAGGGACAAGATCAATTCGGAATGAACAGGAAAGTCGTTTCGTTATAAAAATTTCCCTCTGTTTAAGTGATCAACAAATTTATTGAAAAAAAAAATAAAGATTACATATATTTTTTTCGGCTTCCGTTCCTGTTACTAGCATTCTCAAGGGGAAATGTTTTCCGCCCCCTTCGCCCTCTAGATCCGGTTCTGGTTGTAGGGAATTTTTACCGTCTGTGGTCTTGTCAAAGAAAGCATTCAAATGATGGTTTGGTTTTAAAATATGCGAAGAATTATTGCATGATATTGCAGCTGTGTGAACTATTGATTCAATGCGTATTATTCCTGTTACTGGTTGCATCGAAATACATAAATCATAATTGCTCTTAAAGAAAGGGTTCCCAGAGGTTTTAACTTTCGCGGCTTTGAATTTCGCCCCATATTAACATTCGCCAAATTTAAATAAATTTTATCGAATTCATACGTTATGAATTCCCACTAATATAGTGCTGATTTTCTAAAAGACATACATTACACTCTGTATAAAAGCAGAAAAGGTTTTTGGGAGTTTCAGGAAACGTTCGAACCCTTCAGCCACAGATTCAGTTCTCGATTGGGTCCTTTCAGTAATGTACTAGGCTCTGAATCCGACATAGAATTGAGATTACTCAGATAACAGCAGCTTGCCCTTATTCAGAAATGGGACAACGAATTCTTGGCAGAAACAATTTGTTAAATGAGAATTCGCAGAAACAAACTCTGTAGAGAGTATAGATCTTGTACTCGGAGTTGTATTCCCTAATTCTTGTTTTAGTTTAGATGCATTTTCACCTATGCTTATAGGTGAAGTTATAAGTTCACGCGCTTTACGCAAGATTGTGGGAATGCGCCTTGCTAATGCCCACAACAGATATTTTGAAAATATCTAGTGGGAGAAAATTTCAATGATGAAAAAAAATAAACATTGCTTTTTACTACCTTTGGAGTAGTATTTAATACAATAAATAAGGATTCTAATAACTATTCAGTGCTATCAACTCATTCATAATAGAACTGGGAAAGAAATTATGATTTATCATGAAACAATGGACTCATCCGATACATTCAGAGAATTAACAGATCATGACGGCATTTAGTAGCTATAGATTTGAAACGTTAAAGCGTTAATTCCTAAGTTTCATTATACTATTTCGTTTCTCCCCATTATTAATCCTTATCATGGAAGATATAAGAGAGATTCCGTTTCGAATCAATTAACGGAAGCTTCCATCTGCGAAACATTCAGTTATTTTTTACATATTTCATCTGAGAGTGGGGAAGTCTGAAATCTATTACGCATTAACTAAAACTGAAGAGTTTGTCACCGAATGCTGCTCTTCGTTGTCTGCCATTTCTATCCAAGGAGCAGAGAGAAGTGTGAGCGAGAGACACGAGCAGAAAGCGGGAGAAAAATAAGGCCGAGTTAGAGTAAGCATCGATTCCCAGACCTGCAAACGCAGAGGAGTTTGTCCAAACGAAAATCAATTTTACGGAGGTTGAACAACATACGTGCTAGGAAGTATTGACGTTAAAGAAGCTATTCGAAACTCACCCTGAAACACTAGTCCTTTCTTCACAGGATGGTAGAAACAAATTTAGGAAAACCTCCTTCTCATCTCCCAAGGAATTCAAGCTTCCTACTCACAAAATATTCCTGCCCGCAATATTAGCCAACCATCTTCAGTTGGAACAATTCGACCCATAATTTTCCTGATGGGGGAACAGAATTTCGATAAGCCAATCAGACCCCGTGTATGAATAAAGCAAGTGATGCTGATGAAGCTACGTCAAATAAATTAAGTAGCAGAAATATTGAAGCTAGGGAATTCTTCAATTGGATACAATCAATGTATCGCATCTGATATAACGCTGTTAACATATTTATTAAATTCAGGTAATCATAGCATTAAAATAACTTGCACTGTCATTAAAAGGCGTCTTATAAAATTAAGTTTAGAACATTTAAATATTTTAGAATATTATTCACTATGAAAAAATTAGTCAATCGTTCACAATTTATTGGATTTTGTTTTACAGATTCCTATTATCTGTTTAACATTTAATTATGATCTTTTATCGAATAATATGATTTTCCTGGCCAGCAACATTTCAAATATTAGATTGCATGTGAATATTTAAAAGACTACTATATAACACTGCACTAAACGGGTAGTGACAGAGGGAAAGTGGAAAACAAAGGATTTTGCCTATTTAAAATGACAATAATCTATTGCTTTACCTTTGTTAAAACTAAAGCTCATCGCAGATAGCAAATGATTTATAGCATCCACAAAACTTGATCAGCATCGCATATATTAGCTATTTATTAACAGTCGAGGTTTTGGAAGTGTTTGAGGTCTGATGGTATGTTTGCGAGTGAAAGAAATCATTGTAATGGCTCATTAATGACTCATAATGAACTGAAAAATATACTCTGATAAAAAAACCTGTATTTCAGGAAACTATGCCTTACTAAATATTAAATACAAAATTACATTACAAACAATGCAATTTTGCAAATTCTCCTGAGCAAATTTTGCTTTATATTTGCGAATTGGATGACATTCCTTTTTATTAATCAGTACCTCCTCTTTAAATTTCATTTTGCATATTTCGCGATCTACATGACCGAAACTTTCGCAGATTAAATTATAGTTATCTGCGCAATTTTCGAGTAATTTTTTAAGCTTTACTTGTTTTGCCAGCAAAAAATTCCTTCTTTCACCTAAAATAAGTGTTGTTTTGTTGTGTGTGTGTGTGTGCTATGTCATTTAATCACACTGTATTTTTTCTGCTTAAAGTGAATATCACCAGTTAATACCCTAGGTTAGGAACCCTCTGATCTTATTTAATTTTAAAATCAGAATTGTTTTTTTTTTCATTATTTGAATTAGTTTCTTTATTTCACTTAATGCCATGTACTTAAGATTTTATCCGCTATCCACGTTAACATCAATTTTTATACCCACGTTTTTATCCGCTTTAACGTTAATCTTTTATCCGGGCAAGGCTCTACTAATAAAAAATTAAATAATACATTGGAAAAGAAATTACACCTTTTATTAATTATTAGCTGCAAATATCGTTAATAATATAAAGCATTTATCGAGAATAAGCGAAACGTTTCTAATGGATTTGCAAATAATAATAAAACAAGGCACAATAAATGAATGTGTCAAATCTTCGTTGACAATAAATTATATCTTCAATATGAGGCTATTATCCATTTATGCGTTTTTTTTAACGTATTAAAATGGAATTTTCTCTTTAATTCATTAGGAATGCTATGGCACTTTCTTGGGTAACTAGTATTAGGTAAAAATGATGCCTTTCATTTTGTGCGTTTCCAAAGTCCCCATGTCTTTTACTTCAAACAAATCAAAATTAGGGTGAATATTCTCTATTAACTTTAATATATAAAGTTTCGTTATTTGTAATATTCGGAAACTGGTGAGGTACATTAAGCTGTTTAATATTCTCAAAAGAATTGCTATTGACTTTAAAGTATTTTAGGAGAACCTCTCAATGTTCTGCTTTCGTATAAGAGAGGTGAATTCATGCAAGAATACGAGTAATAAAAATATTTTATACTTGTACCATACAAAATGGATTTCAGAGCATATGGTTTGGATATCATTTCATTTATTTTACTACATACTGAATATTTAAGGCATTTTACATTTGTTTTGCATTTCTTCACATCTGCATCTACTGAAATCATCACAGTTCCTAAGATGAGAGATTGTTAATTATTTTCATTGGATATGACTTTGGTGCTTATTAAGTATTCAAGATCAGAGGATTCCTAACCTAGGGTACAATGATCCCCAAAGGATACGTGAAGTCTAATCATGGAGTATGCGAGATACTCAATAAAATATTAAAAACGTCACGAGTTTTTTATTTCAGCCCCTTTTTCAATCAAAACCAAATGTGAAAGAAACTGAAAGCCGATCACGATATGGTTTGGCTCTCTCGAAAAAGGTCACGAAAAATAAAATTATTCTATGGCAGTAAACAAGATCAGGGTTCGTATTAATAAGTTTGGTGTTGTATCATACTCAGTACTTTTATTTTTAATTTTATGTATGTACTAAATAATGTTATTCCTGTTTTGTGTGTACAAATGATATGGTCCGTGCCGAATCTAGGAGGGGAAGTCTGTTCTCCCCTTTAACGATTTCTGGCTCAATTGCGTCGCTTTATAATACCCTCCCCACTTTGTTTCTAGATCAGGGCAACGGTATGGTATGAAATTAACTTTACCTCCTGTTAAAAATCATTTAGAAGAGGTGCGTGAAGCCTTTTTATGAAGCCAAGGTAATAGGTGGCTTAAAAGGATTAAGAACCACTGTTTTAAGAAGTTAGTGTGTTTTACTGTTTTTATATGTATATAACACATTTTTATATAGTCTATATGAAACCTTGTATTATCACAGTCAGCTATGTTATTTAATTCTTCAACATTATTTGACTCGTAGGACAAAACAGTTTGTCATCAAATGAAATTACACTACAGGAAACTACTACAAGCAATAAAAGGATTACAGGAAATAAAAAATGCAACACTTCCAAGAGGTTATGCAAATGTGACGAAATTTAGGGAGGCGGTAGTATATGGAAATGCATGCTTGAGGGGGTATTATTTTTTTTATCAGTCAGCAATGCAAATGCAGTTAAAGTTCTTTCTCTACAAATTACTTCATCAAAGATGAAGTATATCCCTCATTACCGCAGTCGATCAATGAACTGAAGGAGAGGATTACTGTCGTTGTTGCCAAAGGATATCATACTTCGTAGAGCGGGGAAAAACAGAATTTCTTTATGATACCAGGCGCATAACACCCAGCTCTCACACTGAACGTTTAAAAATTTGATGCATTTTTTCTCATTGTCATTCGTGAGACATATAAAAGTAGTTATAAATGTTTGAAGTAGTAAAGCTACATTAATAATTTCCTCTACATATATACATCGATCTTTAACTGTTGCTCTTGTTTTTCGATTCAAAGGAGAGTTTTATAAAGTTCTAAAAATAAGAATATAGCTGCAATAAAGTTGAAACGATTATTTGGGCCACAAATCTTTATTAGACACTTTTACGAAACACTGTAACGAAAACAAGTTCGAAATTGTATACATCACTGGTAGATGGAGCGAAACATTTCCCATTTCATTTATTTATTTACTTATTTATTTGCATACATAATATCTTCTGGAGAGTTTAGTGATCACCTTTTTGCGCTATTTGCATTTCGCTTCAATAGAGATTCAGAAGGTGGGAAGTGGGGGGGGGGGGTCCCATCAGAACGAATAGTGATGCAACCCGCACTTTTTTCTTAATTTTCTCTTTAATTGATTATTCCAATTAATCAATCTTCCCCCGTGATTTTGGGTGAAATCACAGATCCGCGAATTTTTACACCCGCACTCAGATGTGCATCAGAGTTAACATGCGCCAGATGTGATGTTGCTCGATGAAAGAAGTCTGTCGATGCACTGCGTAGAGGACAGCACGCCATTTATTTACACCGTATACATTCCCACACACACACACATATATGTATAATATACAATACAGGAAACGAAACATGCAATCCTAGCAAGACATTATACAAATGTGACCAAATTTAGGGAGGCTGTAGTATATGGAAATGATTAGAGTTGCAGGACGATCGAAACGATTGGACAGGCGCGAGCTGATGTCACAGGTGCGGAGCAGTCAAACACTTATAAAGGCAACCAAAGCCCTCTGGTTGACAAAACAGTGTGAAAATTGTTCTAAACCGCTAAAGATGCCCTTACGCAGACGTCGACGGCCGTTCCAACAGTTAACAGACTTTGAGCGTGGAAGAATCATAGACCTTAGAGGAGCTGGCTTGTCGTACAGAGATGGGGCCAACCTTGTTGGCCGCAATCCCAGCACTATTGTACACATATGGCGCCAGTGGGTTCAAGAAGGATCCAGCACAGGCCAATACGGATCAGGAAGACGATGTATGACCACGCAGCGACAGGACCGCCATTTGCGATGTATGGCATTGCGTGGCATATTGACGACTAGAATGCAACTGCAAAGTGGCTGGTAATAGGTAATACATCGAATACCTACCAGGCGGACGGTAAACAACAGTCTTTTACAGCTTTCATTGAGAGCCTATCGTCCGGCACTGTGTTTGCCTCTTGCATCTGCCCACATGCAAGCACGTCTTCAGTGGTGTCGCTTCAGACTGAATTGGAATGAACAAGAGTACCGTGGTGTTTAGTGACGAGTTTCGTTTTTGTCTTGGTCTGCACGACAGTAGACAACATGTTCGCCGTCATCCAGGGAAAACGAACGCCACACAGCTCCAGCACCTGGTGTCTTGGTATGGGGTGCCATTAGTCGGACATCTTGATCGGAACTGGCCATCATAAGGAGATCTATAATTGCCTAACTATATGTTGCCAACATTTTGCAGCCAGTGGCTGTTCCATTTGTGCAACAGCAAGAAACCTTTTACCAGCAAGATAACACTGTCCCCACACAGCTCGCATTAGTCTGCAGTATCTACACGAGTAAAACGGTCAGGTACTACCATGGCCAGCACACTCGCCGGACCTTTCACCTATTGAATACGTCTAGGACATGATGGGCCCACTGCTCCAACAACACCCAAGAGCTGCGCCAACCATTGTGGCTGAAATGGAACAGCGACTTCGGGCTATTTGACATTCTATCACGCAGGAGGACATTATAGAGCTGTACGACAGCCTTCCCCGCCGTGTTCGTGAATGCATTGCTGCACGGGGAGGTTCAATATTGTACTAATTACACTACTTTACAGGGCAGGCAAAGTGGTAATTTTCCACATTTTTTTGATAGCGTAATCAATCGCACGTCAGTATAAGCTAACGGTTGCCTGCGTTTCAATAAAATGATATTTATCCTTCCAGGTGTTGCAATTTTTTTTCTTGTAGTGTAAATCGCTTTTTAAATTTTGTTGGAAGATGTTTTTTTAACTTACAAGAGAAATCGCATACATCTATTTATAGCAGACGTTTCATTCCAGTTCACGTGTTGTTTTGGAGATTCATCCTTTCTCTCGCGATTGAATAACTTCTTAGATGTATTAATTTAGATGTATGACTTGAACGCTTAGATGTATTAATTTAGATGTATGACTTGAACTTAGATGTATGACTTGAACGCTAGACTGTAGAAAAGTTCAATGACTTCATTAAATGTTCGAGACAAAATCAATGCGGATCATACAATTCCAACGAAGAATTATTGTCATTTATTACATATATCATAAATTTAATAAAAATTTAATAATTACATAAAGGAACCTTAATTTATTTGATTCTTTAGTAGGAAAATTATTATATCAGCGCATTCGCAATTTGGGAGGTTTTCTATCTGAAAATGATTGGTTGTCTTACAAAAAGAAACTATATTGAACATTTCCTCATTCTAAAGCAACATTTAGAAGATTACCTCGGAGTAGAAGCTGTGTCAAGAGCTTTACACGTATCCTTTGGAAATGGAAATGTGTGAACTATCCTCTGATTTATGTAATAAAGGACAATAATTCTTCATTGGAATTGTAAGACCCGTAATTGAGTTTCGGAATAAACTGGTCACAGAACTTTTAGACATAGAAGTATCTTCCTTGATTTGTTTCCTACTATGTTCCTATGTGGACCAACTTATATCATTTGTCGCCCTCAACATGAAATTCACATAGAAGGAACATGAATGTTCAATCGGATCGCGTTTAAGCTGACAAACATTGCATTTGTCATTTCTGATTAAAGCAACGATAATTTTAATTCGCATGAAAATATAGAACTTGCTACATTCCTTTTTTCGTTTCAATAATATTATATATAAGGACTGTGTGTAATTATTTTCCATGTTTTAGTTGCGGGGGCTGTGTTTCACAGCGTTGAGGCTTTCGTTAATTAGACAACATGTAGAAGAATCATTAAATTGCCCACTGAGACCTACAATAACTCTCAATAGATCAAATATATAAATAAAATACCCGACTATGTTATTTAAATAATGTACAGTTACTTTTATATGGTTTCAATATGAACATCAGTTCGGAAAAAGCTTTAAAATTCATCTTCATTCATTAAATGACGTATGAACCTTTCAATTGTCAGCATCTGAAAGCGAGTTAATAACTCAGAAACAACGCAAGTGTTCATAAACGAAATATTTATAATTTCTTGATTATAAGAATATTTGTTTGCAAAACAGAACCTGAAAAAAAATTAAAATTTCGATAGAGAGTGAAATAAGACAAATTACAAAATGAAAAATGCACAGAAAAAACTTTCATCGTCCAGATATTTTTGCAAAAATATCCCCATGTAGTTTCATTTCGGGGTTTGTGCCACAGATTAAAATTACACGGATATCATTACTATATACTGAATCGTCAGTCGAACTCGTCGGTCGAACAATTCCTTCGCTTGTATTTATTTCGCTTTTCTCTTAAGCGAAATTTCCATTATACTACAATGGAAAGTGTATTTATCTATGTTTTCCTCTTGTCACTCTTTCTCTGTGTGTGTTCATCGCATCCCTTTCCCTTTAACAGGAGTTTTATGCAGAAAAAACGAAACCAAACCAGGCAGCCAGTTCGTTACTGCTAGTCGACATCACGCCGAGAGAGAGACGATGCTAATTCTGCTAATGGTAGAGACGGATGGTTTACAAGATTGAACTAATTTGTGCTCTCGAAGCTGGTTCGCGAACAGAGCTCTCGGTGGTCGATCTTGCCTTCCCTCCGCTACAGAGAAAGAGTTCAGCTGTGTGCAGAATTGACGAGCAGGTTAGCTGCCTGAGCCGCCATGCCGACCGAGATTCATCACTCTGCACGGAAGAGTAGATGCAGTTGATAGTTTCCTTTCTGTGTCGGCCGAGAGCCCCGTTGTAATTACTGCACGAGAGCGTTCAATATTTCATAACAGGGCTCTGCTGGATGCAATATGGTACCTGAATCACTAATGGGGCTGTGTAGCGGCATCGCTCCTACGTACACGAGGTGAAACATCGAAGCAGAGCAACTTCTTGGTCAGCTGATTCAATACAGGAGCTTCAGAGAAAGCAGCGAAGTGGTCAGCAAGAGAAGCAAAATGCTGCAATGCTATTTATACTGATGCGGCAAAGAGCTATGTATCGATGTCGTGTCAGATTTAAACCTAGAGACGCTTTGTGGCAACAAAGTACCAGTTACGTTATTTATATTAATGTTGCATTAGTTGAAACACTCAAATTTAATGGGTGAAGTCTCAACAGATTGGTTTTATTAATTGTGGATAAATTTATCAGAAATTAAACCAACATTAATGTGGTACTAATTTAAATAAATCGAAATACATAGGAGCTTACAGTTTTATGTAAGATACAAATGTTTTTTCAATCTCAATTACTATGTAAATAGACTCAATTTCTGTAACTTCAAACACGTGATGTGAACTGACATATTAAAAAAAAATACTATTTCTGATTTAGCAACTGTGAAATGGTAATCCCTGAAACAAAAATCGTAACATTTTGAGGAAATCAGCAATTTAAACTTTAATTTTCAAAATAAAATAACTTTTATTCATTTTTATTCTACTAATATATAAGATTGAAACAGTAGGCAAGAAAGCATTTACTGTGACAACAAACTGTATGTTTTCATAATAAAAAGATTTGAATATTTTATTACTTAACTCAGCATTTTTAAAATAAAAAAAATATTGCAAGATACGAATGAAGACAGTATTTATAGTTACATTGAATGAACAAAATTGCTTCTTCAGTATTTACACTTACTTTATTATTTTTTAATGTTTCTACCTCTATTTTATTCAACACTTTAACACCCAGTGGTCTGTAAAACTAGTTCCTCTGAGAACCCAGACCTGCCGAGTTGACGAAATCTCTTCCTGCCCCTCGTGATATGCTTCAGGCATTTGTTGCCAGAGACCTTCCCACCCATTCTCCTCTTGTAGCCATAGAAGAGGTGTCATTCTCTGATAATCCGTCGATCTAATTCACAGTGATAAAGAAAAGTTTGAACAACCGATCCCAATAGATTTTATTGTAACCAAATATTTTACCTCAAAAAAGCTCAATTTCATCACATTTGCATAGCATGTGTTCAGTACTAAACGCTATAAGGAATTGAAACTAAGGCTAAAAGTGAAATGTTGTGCCTTTACTTATGAAGCACAGGAACGACCCTGATTTATTAAAAAGGGCACATGCATTGGAAAAAAGACATAATGCAGAAATAGTAAATATATCTAGGACAACAAATTATTATTCTTAGTTAATTATACGCAATATTGAAGAAGAAACTGGACGTTCAAGATTGTTACTATGGTTACATTTGACATTATCTTCCCCAGAAAAATCATAGAAAGCTAATAATGCCATCTCTAAAATGTTTTACCTGATGCGATACCAATAGAGTTATCGCACCCCTTTGAGTTCGGCAGTCTATGTATACTCCTCTTCACTTTTCCACTATTCACGCAACCCAAATCCACTGAAATTTGCAGTAAACACACATCCCTCACCTTGCGAGGATTTAATTATTAAGGCACCTCCCACCATTGAGGTTTCCACCATTCTCGCAATTACCACCTTTCTAAGATTTTCATTATTACCTCAACTCACACCCCTCCGAAATTTTCATCATTCACGTAATTCCAATCCCTTGAGTTTTCAGTTTTCACTTAAAAAATACTAAAGTTTCCAGTATTCACTTAAACTCTACTAAGGCTAACTGGGATTTACGTAGAAATAAATACTTTTTACAACTTAGGCAACTTTTGGAATTAGTAACAGTGAAATTATTTTACGAAACCTGTATATAATGATGAATCTGACCTATAAAATATAATAATTATTAGCTTTCAGTTCGCTATTAAGAACATTGTGGCATACAAGTGACTTAAAAAACTGTGGTACACGTAAAAAGCAAAGTTCACTAAGGTAAATCAGTATTATTAATATATTTATCAATTTCTTTATGATTGATTTCTGGTAGGAGGGGGCCTCAAAATCTTGAGGTGGCCTGGTCCCAGAAATTTTTGAATCAGCCCTTCTTAAACCCCTCCCCCAATCCTTCAATTTTCCAGTATTCACGTAAAATCTACCTATGAGATTTCCAGCATTCATGCAAACGACACCCTTTGAGATTTTCAGTATTCAGAAAACCCCAATCCCGTCACTATTATCTAGTATTCACACAATCTTCACGTCCTAGATATTTCCAGTATTCACGCAACCCACACCTCGAATTATCTAGAATTCACACAACTCGCACTCTCAGACATATATGTATTCACATAACCTTAATTGAAAGAGTTTTTCGGAATTCGGCCAACCCCGTAACACCCATTCCCTGATATTTCCTGTATTCACACGACATAAATCCCCTGAATTTTTAAGTATTCATGCGAACCATCAATCTCCGAAGAGTGGCTTCTAAAAATCAAATAAGGAATTTATCGTCTGAAGTTAATCTGTGTTTATGCATTTGTAAATAATAAAACTGAAATATCATTATTTAGAAATGCATGAAAACAACTGACTAAACATGTTAGATACTGTGTTTCAGGCATTTGTAAAGCAAGAACTATTTTACTTACTTTCGTACTTAAAGAGTTTTGGTACTTTAAAGTACGAAAAGAGTAAATAGTCAGAAAAGTAGTTTAAAAGCAAAACTTAAGAACTTTGTAAGAGTATTTAATAACTGGTTAATTAATGCAGTTCCTATACCTGTGGTTGTGGTTACTAGCTGTGTAGATTTCAAAAAGACTTTTGACCCTGTTGAGCGTCATAAATTGTGGTTGATCGTGAGATCGAATTGCATACGTGATTAGTTAGTTACCACAATGAAAGCTCTCTATAATAATACTGAGTCATGTGTGACAGTTGGTAAAACTTGTAGCAATTGGTATTTTGTACAACCATTAGTGCATTTTGTCTCCTTTTCTCTTCAGTTTGGTTATTGATTACGTTATGCGAAATTCATTGCAAGGGAAAGATTTTGGCCTTAAATGGTCTGGAGATACTAAAATCTCTAATTTAGACTATGCTGATGATTTGGCCCTATTGGCAAATGATGTTGATGAGATGAACTCTTTCATTCGAGTTGTTAATGAGACTGGTAGTAGAGTAGGTTTGGTTATAAACAGAGAGAAAACTGAAGTGATGAAAATTGGTCAGACAGGCTGTGGTTCACTTAATTTGAATGGTTGCACTCTTGAGGAGGTGATTCAGTTTAATTATTTTGCGAGCTATGTAACAGAAACTGGTGAAGTGTGTCATGAGATTAACAGACGAATAACGATTGCTGCTGGGACTTTTAAGAATCTATGGAGATTGTGGAGAAATAGGCGTATACACCTAAAGATTAAAATTAGACTGTATAATAGTTTGGTTCTTTCTAGGGTTAGTTATGGTAGTGAAACGTGAATCCTTTGTAAATAAGATAGCAGGGAACGTGAATCCTTTGTAAACATGATAGCAGGAAACGTGAATCCTTTGTAAACAAGACAGTAGGAAACATGATGCCTTTGATTCTAGATGTTTATGCCTTATCTTGGGCATTAGGTGGTTCAACTTTGTAAGTAATGATGAGGTTAGGAAAAGGAGTCGGCAAACTCCTTTGAGTACGATATTTTACAGAGAGAGACTACGTTGGTTTGGCCATGTTGCCTATATGGATAATTATAGATTAGCGAATAGGGTTATGACAAGTGTGCCTAAAGGCCTCAGAAGGAGGGGGAGACCTAGGATGCGGTGGGCAGACAATGTCAAACAGGACTTTATTAGAATTGGTGTGCAGTGACCGGATGCAGCAGATGTAGCTCAGGACCGATGTGTTTGGACAACTAAATTGCATAATCTGGTTGAACCTCCATAGCCCATGACTGCTTGAGGATGATGATGATGAAACTTTATAAATTGCGTTAGCAACAGAACTGGGTTCATCTTCACTGTACTGTATTAGCACTAACATGGGTTCAGATTGAAAGGTTATAATATAGCCCATTTTGCAAAATTAAATTTAATATTACAAAATATAGTGTTTATTAGATAAGGTGTAGCGTTCCCCATAGTCGTTAATTAAGCCATCCCAGTTAGGTGAAATCTACATTTTAGACTTACTTACTTACTCTCGTGCAGCGAATGTAGTTTAGTAGTACGGCAAATGCAGACTCTGTTCAATATACCTCTTCTTAAATGGCCTAGTTAATATGATCTGGCCCTACTTTGATACAATGGTCAGAGCATCTCACCACTGATCAGTTTTACGAAACTCACAGGTCCAACCAGACCGTGCAATCTAGTTCTCTAAGCAAGTCTATCCTGAGCTACATCTACTGCATCTGGCCACTGCACACCAATTCTAACAAGGTCCTGTTTTACATTGTGTGCCCACCGCATCCTAGGTCTCCCTCTCTTTCTGAGGCCTTTAGGCACACTGTTCATAACCCTTTTAAACCAATCTAAAATTATCCATACTGGCAACATGGCCAAACCAACGAAGTATCTCTCTGCACAATATGCTGCTTAAAGGAGGTTGCCGACTCCTTTGCCTAACCTCATCATTAGTTACAAAGTTGAACCACCTAATATCCAAGATACTGCGTAAGCATCTGGAATCAGCAGCATCTAGTTTCCTGTTACCTTGTTTACAAAGTGTCCAGGTCTCACTACCATAACTAACCCTAGAAAGAACCAAACTGTTATACAGTCTACTTTTAGTCTTTAGGTGTATACGCCTCTTTCTCCACACTCTCCATAGATTCTTAAACGTCCCGGCAGCAATCCCTATTCGTCTGTTAATCTCATGCCGCACATCACCAGTATCTGTTACGTAGCTCCCAAGATAATTAGACTGGACACCTGCTCAAGTCTGCAACCATTCAGATGAACTAAATCACAGCCTGCGTGACCAATTTTCATCAATTTAGTTTTCTCTCTGTTTATAACCAAACCTACTCTACTACCAGTTTCATCAACAGCTCGAATGAAAGAGTTCATCTCATCATCATCATTTTCCAACAGGGCTAAATCATCAGCGTAATCTAAATCAGAAATTTTCGTATCTCCAGTACATAAAAGGCCAAAATCTTTCCCTTGAAGTGAATTCCGCATAACATAATCAATAACCAAGCTAAAGAGAAAAGGAGACAAAATGCACCCTTGTCGAACACCAGAAGTGATGCTAAACCAATTGCTACAAGCCTTACCAACTCTCACACACGACTCAGTGTTATTATAGAGAGCTTTCATTATATTAACTAACTTGTCTGATATACCATATGATCTCACAATCAACCACAAATTACGACGATCAACAGAGTCGAAAGCCTTTTTGAAATCAACAAAGCTAGCAACCAAACGTTTCTGAAACTCTAAACATTTCTCAAGAATCTACCGAAGTGAAAATATGTGATCAACACATCCCCTAACACTTCTGAATCCACATTGCTCATCACGCAATTGCCTGTCAACCACATTCTTAATTCTATTAAGCACAATCATGCAAAGAACTTTACCTGGAACAGAGAGTAGGTTGATACCCCTATAATTATCACAAGAACTGCGATCACCTTTTTTGAAAATAGGGATAATAATAGCTCTGGTAAAATCTTTAGGAACCATGACTCTATCATAAAAGATATTCAGAATTTTAGTCATCCAAGTGGTAACCGAAACATTCCCAGCTCTAAGCATTTCGGTAGTAATTTCATCAACTCTTGGGTATTTCTGTAGTTTAAGTTTAGAAACAGCCAAAATAACTTCAGATTGTGTTATAGGGCCAACATTAAAGCTACCAATGCATCTATCATCATTACAAACAATGGGAATAGAACTAACCACATTGTTTAGCATATCACTGAAATGCTCAGCCCACCTAGCCATGACAGAATCCTCACCTTCTATAACCTTACCTTGTTTATCCTTCAATCCCTGTATAGCTGTCCGTTTTCTACCACACAAAACATTAACTATCTGGTACAGCTCTCTGCTGTTCTGCTGTCTAACTGCTTCCTCGGCTTTGTCAGCCAAACCGTCAAGCCAAAGATTCTTATCAGCAGCTAACTGATCTTTTACACGTTTATTAAGTTCTCTGTAATGCTTTCTATTAGGACTATTAAGGTATTGATTAAGGACATTCCTGCAGTTCTTTCTTTCCGTAATAAGCTCAAGTGCCTTATCACTCGGATAATTCTGTCTCTTCTGCTCCTTTTTTCCTAAAAGAGTACTGTTAGTGTCCAAAAAAGCCTGCTTAAAATGATCCCATTCTTTCTCAACTTCAGTAGTAAGCATACCATGACTGTCATAATGACTAAGTAACTTATCCTGGTATGCTTTGTCTATAACTGAGTCTTTGAGAGCTTAAGTATCAAAAGTAAATTTTTTAACCCTAGCACAACACTTTTTAAGTTTAAATTGCAAGACACGTTTAACAAGGTAATGGTCAGATCCAATTTCAGCTCCCCTATATGCCCTGGTATTCCTAACAGAACTAGCCCATTTGCTGTTAATTAGTATATAATCAATCAGATTCTTATGCAGCCCATCGGGTGAAACCCATGTGTACTTATGTATGTCGCGGTGTTTGTAATAAGTGTTAGTTATTCTGAATCCATTGAGTTTACTTACCTGTAGGAGATGTTGCCCATTGCCATTGCAGCTACCAATACCAAAAGGACCTATTACTCCTCCCCAAAGGTCAGAGTCAGTACCAACTTTGGCATTGAAGTCACCAAGAACAAGGAAAATATCTCCTTTCTTGACAGAATTCAAAATATCCTGAAGTTGTCCGTAAAACCTATCCTTCTCATCCTCATCGGCATCCTCAGTGGGAGCATAACAGCAGATAACATTCAAGTCTTTAATGCTTGTCTGAAATTTTTCTGTAAGAAACCTTTCATTAATGCACTCGTATCCTAGAAGAGCATCACTAGCCTGTCTGCTGAGAAGCAGACCCATGCCTTGGTGGATGCTTATTGTTGTTCCTCCCTGAAAAGAGAAATTTAAGATTATTTTTAAGAATCTGACCTTTATCTGTCCATCTGGTCTCTTGCAAGCCGAGAATATCTAACTTATAATGGTTAAATTCCTTTGTGAGGACATCAAGAGAAAAAGCTCTGTGCAGAGTCCTCACATTTCAACTACCTATGGAGAGAAAATGGTTAGTGGGATGTTTAAAGAAACTATGATTATTGAGAGAGGGAATGCGGACAATATCAAACAGCCCCCTAATTGCAGACATGGTACAACGACCCGTTCCCCCACCACTAAAGGCTGAAGATACTAGTTAAAAACCCTCATCTACACTGGAAAGGAAAAACCCTCATCCATCTGGAATCTAAAATCCCTCATCTACACTGGAAGACTTCCTCCAATGTAGAATTTGACGATGCCAGTAGAAACAATCTGTCCAGGTGCCTGCTATGACCTCTGCTCCGGATTATCCACCAGCTAATCAACATAACCTGTGAATCTTGGGGCTGTCAACCCACAAACAAACAGAAAACACAGCGGAAGATTTTTCCTCCACAGAAGCCCACCAGTGCAGCAAAATCAGGATCCATAATCGAGCTCAGAGCTGATTATCTGATCTGTTCAATCCAGTGGGTTTATATGGTCAGGACCCTGTGTGGTTGATCACTCCTCAGCAGGGTAGAAAAAAAAAGAAAAGTAGCCATAGTTGTCCAGATCAGTAGGCCACACTAATCTGGCAGCCCTCCCCTTCCGTTCACTTCCACAAGAGGAAGTGAACCTCTTTTGAAAGGTACTAACAGTCTGCACCACGAGAAGGCGGGGTCGGACATTAGGTGCTAGGCCTGGCCGGTTCTATGCATCATCACAAGGGATTGGTGCATAGCTCTCCTTCCAGTGACTACCTAGCTACCATTTACAGACCCTCATCTTGCACTATACGTGAATAATTAAAGTTCGGGTTATTTTAGCTATACCACCTTCACTGACCTCTTAGAATGCGTGGAAGCAGATCGTTTCTCATTTGCAGTTTTATTAAACTACGCAAGCAATTCTTATTACCTTCTACACTATTCTTACAAGAAAAAGGAGAAAAACGATTTGGTCTCATTTTGCCTTATAGCACTGTCAACAGGAGCAATACGGAAAACGTTACTTACATCTCTGATCGATTTTGACGCATCTAATGGATAATGCAACTGCTTAAAACTAGGTTTTACAAAGAACGACGGAGGATCTATTCAACGCAGTTTTCGCTCAACTTAACCTAGGGTATTTGAAGTTCAGTTAATGCCAGAAAATGAAAATTCATGAAGTTGGTAGTGATAAGCTTAAAAAACTGGAAATGCTATCTTAGACATTTTAGAACTTCTTCCTTAGAACACTTAGCTGCATTGGAATTTTACGTATCATAAATCTTACTCCTCTCTTCAGAGGGGGCATCTCAATATTCTCAGATTAGTTTCACTATCTGCAGTCGAGGCTATGAAAGGAACAGAGAAAAAGTCCAATACTTTATTGTTCCTTATTAGTCGTAAGCAGGGGATATGCCAAAAGCCTCAACTCAGTTAATACTAATACTATGTATTATTTGAACTAGTATTGCTTAAATTTGCGCCTTGAACATAAAACTACATCCATAAGTTTCCTCTTACTGAATTAACACGAAATTCGTCTTTAAAGGGTCTTAATTCGCTGAGCCCTGGATGCAAGCAAAAGTAGCGAAGAATGAAAAATAAAACGTTCTAAAAATTTATGCACTCCAATTCAAATTGAATGGCGCAAATTTGCTCATTTTAGTTATCAATAAATATTGAAAATTACAAACTATATACGCTTACTTTGTTAGAGAAATATTTTTCTGCATTTCGTATTATCTGAAACAAACTTATATTTTAAGCATTCGAGCGAGTGCACTAAAGTAAGATTTGATGTTTCACCCCCGATCCCTTCACCTCATCTCTAGTCTATAAAAAAACAATAAATTACCCCTCAAGTAGCTGCTTGCCACAGAGGGCTGTCAGGAATATCATTGAAAACTGAAATTAAACCAATAAACCACTTTCTAACTTTTTATGAATTAATATGAAGTTTATAAGATAAATAATCGATAGACAAATAAGTTTATGAAATTACCCTAATAGTATATATAAATTAAACAATTTGCACATAATACTGCGGAAACTTTGAAACGATACCCCTTTGTATAAAACTAGCATTACAGGCAGAAAAATCGCTAACTGAAAAGAAAAATACCGAAACCTCTATATCTGTATAAATAGATTAGCAGATAATTTAGAAAAAGCATGTTTACAGGATTTAATCGAATAAAAAGCTTCGTAAGACTTGAAGAAGGAAAACTGAATAATCAAATACCAACAAACGGGATCTTTGAAATTTTTTTCGTATTTTTTTCTTTACTGGAGATAGTCTCAAAAATGACAAAGTGCAGAGCCTAACGATCTCCGTTTAGCTAAAATGAGGTAGCAACTGAGCCTCTCGTATGTTACAGAGAGAACAACATCGATGGATATTGAATTGCAAACCTATGTAAGCAATTCAATATTGTGCGAAGGATATAGTTTGGAGGCTAATGGCCATATATTATATTGGGTGCCATATGCATTTCCCAAGAGTAGGGATTCAGTCAGAATCGAATCTCTACTCAAACGGAGGAACGATGAAGTAACTGAATGAAAGAAACCATCCACATTATCCTTCATAACTATCAAACGAAAAAATGTCTTAAAGAAGATGCAGTTCAGTGGTCTTCGAATGCTTTAATTCCGAATGCCATTCATCATTTTAAGTTTATGATGCGAAGCATTAAATGACCAGATGTAGAGAGAACGTATTTGCTCAACTTCTTACACCTTTTGAAGCTTGTCATATCTAATATGAATTCTTTTTGCTCAAAAAAAGATCCATCCACATAATTGTATCATTCCATCGGTCGGATGATGCATTCAGATCAAAAGTACCATTTTATTATGCCTTTGACAATGAAACGTTATTTTCAGATTTGTATTAGACAACAGGCAAACAAACGTTTTATTAGACACAGTTGTCATAGAGATATTGATTTCCGCGTTTTACGCACATGTTAAGCGATATCTGCTTGATTCCACTGTTATATAAACAAGGTCCTTACAATTGTTGTTCCATTAAAAACGCAATGGTGAAAAAACATTTTAGTTCAGTTTTGTTAGACTACTCACCTTTATAATCTTCCGTGACTGTAATGTAGCGATAAAAAAGCTATGAAGAAATATATCTCCTTTTACGAATCATTGCTCTGTGGGAGTAATTTATCGAGTGCTCCATAACTTAAGATGTTGGTCTAGCTTTAGTGATATTCGCGTTTACTGCTGCAGGCGATTAAAATCATGGCTCTGTCAGGTAAAGATCCATTTTAATACATCACTCGATTACCTATACGTTTCATGTTTCCATAGAATGGGGCCAACAACAAAATGTCTTTGTTCCGGTGATAAACGACCCGAAAAGTTGGCAGCATAACATTTCGTTCTTCTCTTTGTAGGCTCGCGATAATTAAGTTAGTTGCTTGCCTGCTTTTGTTGTTGTTTTTCTTTCGCTGTAGTTGGGAGTCTCTATCATGAGGGATTCTCACCGATTGCTCAGTATCCAACTAACAGTTTCCTTTTACTGCTCTCTGTCTCTTGTGCTTCTTTTTCGTCGTCCAAACAGCATTCGAGCTAACTCTCAACTGCATCTTGTATCTGTCTTGGACCTTAGATTGTTTGGTAAGTTCCGTCGTTGTTTTTTCGACTATCTTTCGTAAGGATCAAAGGATGAAAGACAGAATTAATCATTGTTGTTTGCAATGGGCTGTTATAAATAATGGCTATATAATAAATATACAACATAAAAGAACAATAATAAAATCTCTCTATATATATGAAGATGTTTGAAAACCAAAGATAACCGCAGGTAATAATTAAACAACCTGTTTCTGCTGAATAAATCATTTTACGCTAAAGTCATATCACGAACTAATTAAATATCGATGTTACAACAGAAAAAATGAAGGCAATCGAAACAGTACGAGACTATATGCACTGTAGTTCATAACTTAAGGAATTTGAATAAAAATGCAAATATTTCAAAATGCAATATTTCAAGAACCCTTTTTAGAATTTAGCGAAAGTTTCAGAGGATATATTATATCACATATATTAATCTTTACATTTGAAATAAAGATTATATCGGACTAATTGTCGAATTATAAAATTAAATTTCCAATTAAATAATATATTGGAATTTTTTTCCAATTCAAAAAAATCAAAAGATCACTGCAGATATTGTGTTATTAGTAAGGACCATAATTACTCCTAACAGAAATACAGTTTGCACAACGAGCTCTCATCTTATTAATAAAATATCCAAAAAATGAAGATGGCAGCGAAGATCCCTCCTCTATAAAAGCCTTTCTCAAAATCATGAATCAGTGACTTGTAACTCGTCTTCCTAAAACATCCCATGCATGTTCTATGGAATTGAGGTCTGGTACCTAACTAGCCAATCCATTCTCTTTATATCTTCACTCTCAAAGTATTCCTCTACTATTTGAGCTCTATGTGGACTAGCTTTATCACCCTTAAAAGCGAATTCAGATCCAATGGCAGCTCTAAGAAAGTCTCACATAAGGCCCTAGGATCTCGTGTCTGTATCTTAGGGCAGTTAAATCCCTCCTTTAGAACATATAATAATAATTAGAACCTCCTTAGATCACTAATTAATAATGATACCTCCTAAAACCAAAAAACAACCAAAGCGGTCACTTTCCAAAAAAAATATTAAAGGGGTCATAACGTGTTTCACACTCTCTCCAGATGCATTGGAGCAGAGAATTAATACTTACGCTATATCGTGAATCATTCGAAAAGAAAACCTGTCCCCATTGATCATTGGTCCAATTGAGAAACAGCCTGTTCCATTACAGTCGTGCCCTCCTATGAGCGAAGGTTAGTAGACATGCACACTACATGTCTCCTAGCTACCCTCTTTCATGGAGTCGTCGGTTTCTCTGGATACTGTCCTTCCTGTGGCATCTAACAGATCCAATGCAAGTTCTCGCGCTGACATCGTTTTATTGTGCCTTGCAGTTAGAAACAATAGAATAGTTAGGGCATAGCGAATGCAGTTTAGGATGAGCATCTTGAACTGTTGTTGTTCTGGCCTACCCTGGCTCGTTCTTCTAGAACATGTTCCAGTGTCTAAAAACATTTCTAGAGTCTGAAAATTACACTTTAACAGATTCATGAAACTGGCAGACTCTTTAGGTGACTGTCCTGCTACCGTTCATCCGATGGCTCTCCACTTCTGACCGTTATCCAAATGGTTCTTCCTGTGCATTTTAACAAAATTGTAATTCAAAATTTTTGATAAAGTCGCCCTTAATCCAAAATGAGAATCCTGTTCCTGAAATTACTTTTATCGACAGTTATTTATTTCCATATCGCAGTCTTTCGCATTGAGAAATGTAAATTTAATAGCCGATAAATGTGAGTTATGTCACTCTAAAGGTTTTCTGAAAATTTCGTCAAATTGTTTAAATTGAACAGCATTTTTTTTATCTTGTCGGGCAGTTTTATCTCTGAGCGGCACTTTTCTTTCGTACACAATTATGCTAAATGATGGCAGGTCACAAAGGGGCGGGGTTGCTCAGTCGGTGGCGCGCCAGGCTCGTAATCTGTAGTTCCCAGGTTCGAGTCCCAGCTGGGTCAGCTTTGAGATTTATCTCCGCAAAATTCCCCGCCCTGCCCACGGTCAGTAGGGGACACCGATGGGCTTGGAAAGGCCGCCGTCCGTCAGATGAGACGTTAAGTCGTGGCCCCGTGTGCGGGAGAGCCATACCCTGTACGCGTTAAAGAACACGCTGGATTACCTTGACGGGAGGCTAACATCTGTCTCCCAACAGCTGTTCCAGTGGGTCCCCTCCCGCAACCTTCTCTGAGCCTTCGGGGTCCATGGGACCTGGCCATTTAGCCCATGGTGTGCAAAAAAGTGCCGCTCAGAGGTAAAACAACCCAACCAGGTCACAAAGACTCCGAGGGCTCAGAGAAAATTAGGGGAAGAGGACCCACTGGAAAACTTTTAGGAGACTGATGGTAGCCTTCCGTCTAGTCCATCTAGCGTGTCCTTTAATGTGCACAGAGATGGCTGTCCCACACACGGATCCACAGCTCAACGCCCCATCAGGAGGACGGCAACCTTTCAATGCCCATAGGTGTCTCCTACAGATCGAGGGCAAAATGGAGAGTTTTGCGGGGATAAATCTCAATGTTGTGACCCAGGTGGCACTCGGTATCTTGGTAGCTGGAGGTGACATTGCAACTGTCAGAGTCTGCGTTTGAGTTTCGGAATGCATAGTTGTGTATTCGTGTATATGTTCGTATATTTTATGAGAAACTTGGACAAGTCTGCTTGAGCTTCTAAGTTATGTCCGGCATTTGCGCAGTTTTCCCCTTTTTCTTTAGGAATTTTTTTTCTCATATCTATAAATTCAATTTAGAAATGAGAAATAAACTATTTACTAAAATATATTCATTTTTAAAAGCTCGTATATTAATTATTTTAATCTTCATCAGTTTTAAAGAATTCTTTAGGACAGACACGTTGCTGTTAAAAACTACAGTGATTTTTTTCTTTAAAAAAATACTCAAAATAAAGATTTAGATACATTTGATTTAGCTCTTTCAGTCTCATTTTCCCATATAAAAAGCTTATTTCTGAAGTTACAGAGTTTTGAATTTGGCTTCCCACTACCACAGCAGAGAAATCTGCATTTTTGCAGGGCATGCAGACTATGCAGTGTATACATGAGCTAAAAACATCTTTAAATCCTTTAATACGTTCAGTGAGAACCATCAACCCACTTTTCTTCGGTCGCCGGTTTCAGCGGGTTCCTTACTGCTACTGCTATCCTGTCATTACCGGTGCTGCCTACGCTTCACGCCGCTACTGACACACGGCGGCCAGCGGCGGTGTCCTCTTTGTTCCCGATGATGAACGACTCCACAATGGCGACGCCGTATAGGATCTCATTCCGCTTCTCGTGCACTCGTCATAACCAAGTTAGTTGGTCCTCTCTTTTGCTTGTTTTCCGTGGCATCGAGATGAGTGGCTTCTACCAGGGGAGATTGTCACTGATTACTTAGTATCCCAAGAAAGGCTTCGAGCTTTTTCTTATTGCCCCGTAGCCTGTGGTTATCATTCCCTCCCCTTTATCCTTTTTTCCATTCTTTTAGCGCTTTTGCATTTCATTTCTAGCTCTGCACCAAGAACCTTTTTTAGCACACTACTTTCAAGAGAGCCGAAGGCAAAGCTCCAAAAATTTACGAAATAAAATTCAAGATGATAACTAGGACAGCTTTATACTTTTTCAAAACAATATCTAGGATAGTTTTCTTCTTTCATAGAGCAAATAACACAGTCATCACCCAAAAAGTGCAGTTTTCAGAAAAACAGATATTAGTATAAAAAATATTGAAAACCTTCAAATTATTTATTAGGAAATTTCGACATATTAATCATGATTTACGCCATTGTAAGAAATCGATTTTTCTCAAACTTTTGTTAAACACTATTCCTGAATCTTATTCAGTAATCCTCAATTCTATCGGTTGGCAACAACTACTAATGAAATCTCTCAGATCATAAGATGCTGCTTAAATGATTAATGGCTCCTTCGTCTAATCTCACAATAAAAAAAAAATACTAACTTTGAAACTGCAGTGCACAGAAAATTACAGGCATCAGACTTCCTGTTAGAGTTTTCACTTTATTTTCTCTGTATTGGCAACAATAACAGGTGATAACCTGTCTCATATGCACCTCTAAAGAAAAGGTTAATCTCCTGAACAACATTTGCCAACACGGTCAAAATTAAGCAAAACATTTCCAAATAGCTAAGCCAGGCCCGCCCAACCCAAATTTAGTGTACAGTTACTAGGAAAAAATACGGAGAAAACATTTCTGAAGAGTAATGAACTAAAAACAAAAAACTACATAATCAAGATATTTTCTTGATTATCTTAAAATAGGACTTGATCTAGTCCATCATCATCATCATCATCAAGCAGCCATGGGCTACGGAGGTCCAACACCAGACCGTGCAATTTAGTTTTCCAAGCATATCTATCCTGAGCTACATCTGCTGCATCTGACCACTGCACACCAGTTGTAACAAGATCTTGTTTGACATTGTCTACCCACCACATCCTAGGTCTCCCCCTCTTTCTGAGGGCTTTAGGCAAACTGTTCATAACCTTATTCGATAATCTACAATTATCCATATGGGCAATATGGCCAAACCAACGGAGTCTATCTCTGCATAATATGCTGCTTAAAGGAGGTTGCCGACTCCTTTGTCTAACCTCATCATTACTTACAAAGTTGAACCACCTAATGTATAAAAGCATCTACACCGGTTTCCATAAATTAAGGAAAATCTCTCGGTTAAGTCAATGGAAAGCTAAGGTCAAAACTCTATAACTTCTAAAAATATTTTTTTTTGTTTTGAAAAATCTGATTGCAGATAAAGATCTTACTTATTACAATAATAAGACAATACTTATTACTCATTAAATATAAAGACAATACTTATTACTCATTAAATACTGAACGGATATTACTGAAAATCGAGATATTCATTTATTTGAGTGGGATCTTCATCTGCAATTACATTTTTCAAAACAAAAAAACTTATTATAGAAGTTATAGAGCTTTGATGTTAGCTTCCTATTGACTTAACATAGGGATTTTCCTTAATTTATGGAAACCAGTGTAGTATCAAAAGCATCAAGTTTCCTGTTAACAAAATCATCCTAAACATAAAAAGAAACGGTAACAAAATACAACCATTCAAATTCTTTAGTTCTATTTTTTAACCAATCACTGAAGGCTTCAGTAACTTTCAAGCATCATTTCGTTGGTATTGGAAGCCACCATTATGCTGACTAACTTCCAAGGCATTTCATAAAGTCAACCGCAAGTTATATAAATAACAGGAATCGAACATAAAATAAGAAATATAAAGTGGATGGATCATTTTTTGGTAATGTCGAAAATAAAAACAGACGTAGTAGAAATAGATACCGAGGATGATCAAAAACATGTTACTGATTTTAAAGAACTTGAATTAAAATTGAATAATATAAAGTTGGATACAGATATTATTAGCGATGATCAAAGTTATTGCGAGTCTGTTGGTGATCAAATTAATATGTGTGTTAGAGAATGTACAAAGTTGAAGTATTTGCCAAGCACCAAAAAGGAAATATTAAAATCATGGGTCACAGATGAAACACTTCAATTAATTACCGAAAAGAACAAATTTTATGGAAACACTTAAAAGGTGTCTAGGTAATAATGAGGAATACAAGGAAATTAAGGATAGATTCACTCTTCTCCGTAACTGCTTAACTAATAAATTAAGAATTGCTAAAAATAATTATTACAAATGTAAGGTTCTTTCGGCAGGTAATGACTCTAAACAGCATTGGAAAATTATTAACGAATTAACAGGCAAATATAATTATGAAAATCTGTTAAAAGATATCCAAATTGGTGAAAGAATACATGATACCTTTAATGATAAAAAAAATCTCCGATGCCTTTAATGATTATTACATCAGTGTGGTAGGTGATCTAATAAAAAAGATTACAAAGGAAGACACCTGTGCAAACACATCAGATGATGTGAAATATTACAGAGTAAATTCAATGGCTTTGTTACCAATTAGTGAGAGTGAATTAATTCAGATAACCTTTAGACTTAACAAATCTTCAGATGATGATAACTTCTCAGTCTGCATGTTACAGAGAGTGATCAGTGTAATATCTGGAATTTTACTGAAGTGTTACAATTTGTCACTTGCAAGTGGATTTTTCCCATCTTTGCTTAAGAATTCATTGGTTACCCCAATTTATAAAAATGGTTATAAAATGCTTCTAGAGATTTATAGGTCTATTTCAATACAAATTGTCTTCTCAAATTTATTTGTAAAGTTAACGCATTTAAGGTTAACTAATTACCTTACTAAATATACTATACTATCGGAACACCAGTATGGGTTTAGAAAAATAAAGGTACAGCTGATGGTACAGCTGAGGTAGCAAAATTAATTTATAATGATCTCAACAAAAATGAAAGAGTGGTGGTTTTGCTTCTGGATATGTCTAAAGCTTTTGATTCCCTGTATATTAATATTTTACTAAATAAATTAGTGGTTATTGGTATAAGGGTGCTGTCACTGAGATGGTTTGATTCGTATTTGAAGGGTGGAATACAACAAGTCAAAATAGGACACGTTTCGAATTAAAAAAAATCAATTCTTAATGGTGTTCCACAGGATTCTGTTGTGGAATCATAGTTATTCTCAATATATGTGAACGATTTATTACGCACTAATTTCAAAGGTAAGATTATTTCGTTTGCAGATTTTTTCAGACATTATTCGTTGCCTTGGTTTGCTGTGATAAAACTGATGAACTATTAAGCAATGTTGCTGCAGATTTAAGAACACTTCAAATTTGGTTCCAAAAAATAAATTATTAATAAATGTAAATTAAACGAAATATATGTATTTTAATACTGTTAAGGGAAAGTATAGGGAGGGATCTTGGATATTTATTCTATCATATGAGTTATTATAAGATTTTCGAACAAAATAACATTGGGTCTTTAAACTGTGCTTGCCTAAGGATTAAAAGTACTAAAACAATAAAATATTTAGGAGTTAATTTCGACTGTTATATAACCTGGCATGATCATGCTCAAAAGGTAGTATTAAAAATCAAACAAATAATTCCCAAGATGTATCTTTTAAGAGATATGATGAATATAAAAATTTTAAAGAACATATATTATGCATGAATCTATTACAGAATACAGTATGCAATTCTAATTTGAGGAGGAACATCTTCATGTTGTTTAAATCAATTGCAGCAATTGCAAAAATGTATAGTAAAGATTAGACATTTAAAAGAAAGTACGACTCGTCTGAGCAAAGTTTCAAAAGACTTGAGATACTCAAGTTAAAACAAATACACTAAATGGCTTTAGCAAAGCATGTATTTCATAATAAGAACAAATTTGATGTAGTGGTTAATAAATATTTTACAAGAGCGGCTGAGTCTCAGGATTTTTGCATTCCAAAACCAAACAAAGAGTTATTAAAAAAAATGGATATAGTGGCTTAAAACTATTAAACTCACTGCCAGATAACATGAAAATTATAAATAATAAAATATATTTCTCTAAAGAACTGAAAAAATGGTTGTTGAACGGTGGAGATTGCGACTAATGTTTTATTTACTCTATTAATTGATTACATTCAAAAAACATATGCGTTGTAGGAGATAAATTAATATATTACAGAGGCTGAAATTGCTATTTTTCTGTTTATATATTGATATATATATTGATGTACTCAGGACTGCAGGATATATATGTTTTGTAATTATCTACTTGCGAGTTAAATACTAACTCTTGTGCAACCTGACTATGTATTAGCTATGTTTTTAAATACTATTGAAATAAATTGAATTGAATTTTCAAAGTACAAGGAATAGAAAGTACAATTAGATTTGATATCAGAACTACTGATATCACCTTTCATGAGAGAGGAACTGTAACGCCCCTAGTAATATTCACAGGAAAACAACCCTCCCATAGAATATATTCTACCGTCAGTGAGCTTTGTGACAATAGAGAATTTCCAGGCACTAATAAAATTACACACTGTGATGCAAAGCCACTGTTAAAGTCATTGGAAATTAATATAATGCATTAATCTTTAATACAAATAATGGGAACAGAAATAATGGCATTGTTCAGAATATCCTTGAAATATTCTCTCATCATATAGCATACTCCGATAACATTATCATAAGTATATTTCCCCTTTTTTTTATTCTGTCTGTATTAAGCAAGTTACTGTATGATACAACTCGCCATTGTTGTGCTCTATAACTGCATTCTCTGATTGGCAGCCAGACATTTAAGTCAAAAAATTCCTATGCGCTTTGAATTGATGATTTAAGATCTATTAAGCTCTCTACAATGTTGTCTGTTAAGACTAGTAAGTAGCTTATGCAATATAGCTCTACACTTCATGTAGTGAATATTCAAATTACTGTTTCCACTGTCTTTTTCTATTCAGCACAGCACTGTTAATATCGCTTGCTGAATATGGCATTATTATCCCTGAACTTCGATTGTAAGCAAACTAAGTTTGTCATAATGATTCGAACATTTATCCTAAATACTCTGGCTATTTGTGCAAATTTCGAAGTAGCAGTTTTAAAAGTAATTAATTTAGCCTTTGAACAACGTTTCCTTAACTTTCATCTTTCAGACATCGTTAAAACAACGTGTACAGGGTATGGCTCTGGGGCACACGGGGTCGCAGTTAAACGTCCCATCAGTTGCAAACGCCGATGGCCTTTCCAAGCCCATCGGCGTTCACCACTGACCGACGGCAGGGCGGGGAGTTTTGCAGAGATAAATCTCAACGCTGCCCCAGGTAAGACTCGAACCTGCGAATTACAGATTACGAGCTTCGCACACTACCAATTGAGTCACCTCCTTTCCCATCCCCACCAAAATGTTAGTAGTTTCAAGATGAAATTACTCTTTAACTAGAATGGAAGAGGAGAGTTTCATCAGTTTGACTTGTTGATACACTGAGCCACGTTATATATCCACTACAGGAAATAAAAAATGCAACACTTGCAAGACGTCATGCAAAGTGACGAAATTTAGGAAGGCATGGCAATCATTAGATTTTGAGGACGATCGAACCGACTGGACAGGCGCGAGTTGACGTCACAGATGCGGAGCAGTCAAACACAGATAAGGGCAAACAAAGCTCTTTGGTTGACAAAACGTTGTGGAAATTGTTCTAAACCGCTACAAATGCCCTTACGCAGACGTCGACGGCCGTTCCAACAGTTAACAGACTTTGAGCGTGGAAGAATCATAGGCCTAAGAGAAGCTGGTTTGTCGTACAGAGATGGGGCCAACCTTGTTGGCCGCAATCCCAGCACTATTGTACACATATGGAGCCAGTGGGTTCAAGGAGGATCCAGCACAGGTCAATAAGGATCAGGTAGACGATGTATCACCACGTAGCGACAGGATCGCCATTTGCGATGTATGGCATTGCGTGGCAGATTCGCGACTACAATGCAACTGCAAAGTGGCTGGTAATAGGTAATACATCGAATACCTACCAGGCGGACGGTAAACAACAGTCTTTTACAGCTTTCATTGAGAGCCTATCGTCCGGCACTGTGTTTGCCTCTTGCATCTGCCCACATGCAAGCACGTCTTCAGTGGTGTCCCTTCAGACTGAATTGGAATGAACAAGAGTACCGTGGTGTTTAATGACGAGTCTCGTTTTTGTCTTGGTCTGCACGACAGTAGACAACGGGTTCGCCGTCATCCAGGGAAAACGAACGCCACCCACTGCTTACGACATCGTCACACAGCTCCAGAACCTGGTGTCGTGATGTGGGGTGCCATTAGTCAGAAATCTCGGTTGGAACTGGTCATCATAAGTTATAAACATTCACGATATGTTATCAACATTCTGCAGCCTGTGGCTGTTTCAGCTCTTCAGCAGTAACAGTAAGATAATGCCCATCGCCACACAGCCCGCATTAGTCTGCAGTATCTACACAATCAAAATGTTCAGGTACTACCATGGCCAGAACGCTCGCCGGACCTTTCACCTATTGAACACGTCTGGGACCTGATGTACCGACATCTCCAACAACATTCAAGAAGTACGCCAACTACTGTCGCTGAAATGGAACTAGACTTCGCGTAATTTGGCGTTCTATCTCTCAGGAGGATATTATAAAGCTGTACGATAGCCTTCCCCGCCGTGCTAATGAATCCATTGCTGTGAGGGGTGATCAACATCGTACTAATTATAACGCTTTACCGGTTAGGCAAAGTGGTGATTTTTCATTATTTTTTTGATAATGTAATCAATCGCACATCTCAGTGTATGCTAACAGCTACCTGCGTTTCAATAAAATGCCATTAATCCTTCCAGATGTTGCAATTTTTTTCCCTGTAGTTTATATAGACACACAAGAGCGCATAAATATATATATTTAGAACCTGCTGAGAAGTCCGGCGATGAACTATTATAGCTATCTGGCTGTGTTTCACCTACTGTTTAAAAGCATTTTGATTTTCCTGCTTTGACAGCTTATGTTGCAGTAGAAATACTTCTATGCCAATCCATATTATTTAAGTTGTCAACGAGAAAATGCCTTACATTTTCTGGAGCAGTGGTTCTCAATCTATGGATCGCGACCCAATTCTATCTTCGCGGATATTAGCATAACGGAATTTAAACAGAATTTCGATTTTATTATGGTTATTCTAGGTCACGAGGTATATATTAACAGTGAAAAGTGGGTCGCTGTAGTAGGAAGGTTGAGAACCATTGATCTAGAGCAGTGTCTCGCAAACTTTTTTAATCTGCGGCACACTGAATCTAATTTTTTTTCCCGCGGCACACCTAAAAAAGAATTTTTGATGGTTACGTAAAAAGAGGAAAATTGAAGTTTCATTAAATGCATTTTATTTAAAATAAATCTAATAATAAATATAATTAATCATAATTCGGTGTTTGTTTTAAATATTTGTCCATTCTATGGCTTGAAATAATCAAAAATTAATACTAAAATGTGGAAAAATCTTGATAAATACTTACAAGATCCCAGTTGATAAAATCTGAAAGATTTTTATTAAAGCACATCGATAACACAAGTCAAGTCAAAAAAAAAATCTTTGGAATATCTAGTGTCAATTTGAAAATCTCTCGCGGCACACAGTTTGCGAGACACTGATCTAGAGGTTGACCTTAATCAGAAATCATTTCAAATACTCGAAATTTCCTGTTCTTTGAGAAATCTTTCTTTTCAATATGGAAGGTTTGAGAGTCTCGAACTGGTTCAGTTTGATGGTTCTTAAAATGATTCACCAGCCAAATGTTTCATCATCAGAGTAGTTAAAGCACTTGGGATTTGGAGGACTGTTATTCAATATCTGCAATCAAAAGCATCTCGAAGACGAAAGCATTCTAACTGAAGATGGCACATCATACTATTAATTGCATGACCCTCTCTCTTAATCTCAGCTCAATATAATAATTTCATAAACATCCCATTTTAACTTTTAAATTGATTTTGATTAATGAAAGATATTTACTAATTCTGAAATCCCATTAATTGATTACGTTTTAGAGAATTAAAATTTTTTACCTGACTTTTATTCACAAAAGTTAAAAATACAATACATTTAAAACATTACTAGCAAAAATAAATAGCTTACCTGCAGGAAAGTGAATAAATTCAATGTAGCATAATTTCATCAGTCATTAATGGTTTTGCATCATAAGTAGTTCACAAAACAATTTGGTGAAGTAAAAGACTATTCGCTTGCAGCTGCAAAACATTTTCAGCTAGAACCAGGTCGAATGAAATTCATTATTAAAACTTCACTGAAAACATTTTATAACGTCTCTTATTAAACCTAAGTTTATGAGCTAAGAAATTATCATCTACTCTTTATAAATACATACCCAATTAAGTCTTATGAAAAATATTTGGTGTAACTCTAGAATATCCATAAATATATTGTTTCCAATAGGTATTTAGGGACATTTACTTATACACTTATACACAAAACTCTTCAACTCGAAGTTTTCCATCAACCAAAAGGTTTTATTATTTTTAGTTTTATTCTGCAAAGAAAATTTCCAGAGAATGAAAGTAGAAAGGAGAGGAATTATTCAACTGTGATTCAGCAAAATGGCAATAGATGTATCCTCAGGGTAAGCATTTCAGCATTGCCCTTGATCATGCAGCTTAATTCGTTATCTCTTAACTTCTTAAATATTATTTTTTCATTGCTTTTTCAGTCACCAATATGATAATGACAATCTCTCCAGCCCAAGGATTATTACGAACGTCCAGATGTAACCTCACCCAGAATATTAGTAGTATCTCCTTTCTCAGGAAAACATAAAATATTTAGATTTTCCAAATATAGCTCTCCCTAGATCTCCAATTAGAATAGAAGTCTCACTGTATTCAAATATTTCAACTACTCCCTCTTTGTAAAGGAAATAGCAAAACAAAACTGATGCTTTCCATTCTAGGCGCTTGCACAGTGTTTTGTGTTGCTTTGATAATGTAAGCAATGATGATGATGAAGATAGAAGGAGTCGTGAACCACTATATATATAGGTGTGGGAAATGCAACTTTTTAGATTTAAGATCTTGTTCAGAGAGAGGCTGTATTGGTTTGTCTTTGCCGATTATAGGCAGCCCTGAAGATTAGTGAATAATAGTGTTAAGAAATCGTGCCTTGAAGGTCTTAGAAAAAAGAGGAAGACCTAGAATGCGGTAGGTGAACAATGTTAAACAGAATCTTTTTAGAAATAGTCTGCGGTATCCAAAAGCACCAGTACTAGTTTACGATAGATGTGGGTGAAGAACTAATTTGCACAGTCTGTTGGACCTCCGTAGCCCATGGAGACTTCAGGATCATGTAAATAGGTAAGTAGGCAGGACAAGTAGACAGATATAAAACTTTTTCCAATGTTGCTTTTTAAGTCATTTGTTTTCCGTTCAATATGATAGCAAAATCGTGATGACGTGTCATAGATTGGCGGACTAGTGATCCATACTACTGACCAATATAAATGGTTCTGAAACTTCTAAAAGTTATAACCTGAATAAAGACTATACCTTTGTAAGAATCAATGAAACGTTTATGTAGTTTTCAAAGAAAACGAGATAATAGTTTCACTTTGTCGTCTCTCTGTGGTCTGTTAGACATCGAACATTTGTTTACAGAGATAAATTAAAAATTATTTTTGTGTTTGATAGTTATTTATGAAATATTGCGATAAGCCCTTTCCGAATCTCTCTAAAGCTAGAATTACACCTCCACCGCTAGAGAGTGGAAAAAGTTGAAAATTCCAACACTTCAAACGAATATTGCAAACGATGTATTTATGCTAGAAATTTGAAAATTTGGTGAGGGAATGTGAAGGTCACAAAGTTTCCATTGACAAAAATGAGTTTAGACCCAGAGGGAGTGGGAAAATATAGCTTTTTTGTTTTAGCAGATAACTATTTGTTTTTTGAAATAAATGAAAAAATTCTTTTTGGGTTAGATAAGAATTGATAAAATATTATGATTCATCCTTTTTAAAACTTCAGAATACTATAATTGCGCCCTCTAACGGTGAAAAAGTTTGTAAATTCTAAAATTTCAAACGAATATTGCAACGATATATTAAATGATAGAAATATGAAATTTTGGTGGTGGAATGTGAACTTTATGAAGTTTCCATTGGAAACAATGAAAGTGACAATTAGAAAATTCTATTTTAGTTGGATTGGTATTAATGAAATATTAAAATTCGCGTTTTTCATATACTGAATGGTTTCAATAAACATATATATCTTTTCAGATCACTGAAATGAAGAAACGACAGAGCTGTTATGGAGTTTTACAAAAATCATTTATAGATTAGAAAATTGAAATATTACTGTTAGTTTTTAAGAGACATTCCACTGGCAGAAAAAATCTACCCATATTTCTGAGAGAGGTGTGGGAAATGCAACGTTTTAGATTTAAGAATTAAAAAACGAATATTTTTATGTTGTATAATTACTAATAAAATACTGTTTGCCTTTTTTCCTATCATCCGCTAGTTCAAATTAAAACTTTTAAGGAATGAAACAGTAGGTAAAGAAAAAACTTCATTCTCTTTGAAAACGAGATTCTCATATGCGCCAGAGGCACTATGCGTTCTTCTAGTTCACACACACAAAAAACACTTATCTTTAACTGAACTTTCGAAATAATAATTGGAAGAAGCAGCACAATTCAATAACTCGCAAACATAGTCCCTCGGACCTTACTTTCTGAACATTTACATCGTTTTTAAGTTGTTATAATCAAGTTTGATAGTATAGTTTCACAGTCTCATAGAAATAACAATTCTTAATAATATGATATAATTCAGAAATAAATCACAGGTGATAATACTCTTATTAAGCTTCATGAGTATTCTTTGAATATAAGAAAAATCTGGTTTTTATTGTTTTTGACTCGAAAATGAAACAAGAATTCGAGAAAAGCGCTTTAAAATGCTCTTTTATAAATATGAAAAATGTTCGATATATAGGTGTCTTCATAAAGTATCATATATTTGCAAAATGAAATACACCCCTGTCAGGCAATTGAGACATATTTAAAGGTAATAAGTGTTTTCTGCCCTATAAAGATTATAGGGGAGCTCGGTAATCTGAAATGAACGAGTCACGCAATTTTACTTCTGTACCAAAGAGGTGCAGGACGCCGCTAAATTCCCTGTTCAATGGACCTAAAACTAATACTGGGTGTTGACGTGCGATGTCTAAGATCGTTATCATTGAATGCTGATTCCAGAGGATAATTCTTTCTCCTGGAGAAGTGCTGAAATGATGTATTTTGGCATGCACAACAGATATAACGCTCTGTCACGGAATCGTCTTCCCTACTTTCAGTTCGTAGCGTGCTGAAATGGAATATTCATTTGGTTCATAAATTAAAGTTAAAAATGTTTCACTGCAGTCAGATGTTTGACGCCTAATCCTGTGTTATTGCGACAAATTGCCATGGCAACGAGATGGGAAGTCGTTACTATGGAGTCCGACGTACGAAACCAGGGTAATAAATCCATCTGGGAAATGAAAGAAAACTGCACTATGTAAATTTTCAACGACCCACAGTATTTTTTTTTCGAAACTGATGCTACGGTCTGTTTATTTCCATGCCCATCAGGTACCACGACAGGGGAAACTGGCTCAACGAAAGGAAATACACATATTTGCTTTTTATAAGCATATGTCAAGTCTTCAGTTTTTATTTAGCATGCTATTTTATACCACGTTTACATTTCGTAAACATCGCATCATAAATCAGATAAAGGTGTTTATGTTTACTCAACAGATTAAAAAATTTAGGTTTTCCACTTTTATTCGCTTTTCATCTGAGGTAATTTTTATAATAAGTGATTATTTCGACTGATCATTCCTCAACTTTCCAACGGAATGGAAAAGATTTTCATCAATTCTACTGCTAGGCAAGATTCAATTGTCGTGTCTGATTTCGTATTGCAGATGAAAAGGCAAGGGACATCTTCTCCATCGCATCTAAAAGATTAACAGTCCCACTCGGAGAGTACGGTGATGGAAAGAGCAAGCCTACAGACGGCATGCTTTCAGTTACATCCATCGATTCGAATACATTTCTTCAGAAGTTACATTAAAAAAAGTAAAACTTATTTGATTACGGCTATTGCGCCTTTATTTTCATTTTTATCTCGGACGGAAAATGTTTCACATTATATCCATCTACACTAGGCATAAGCAAGGTACCGGGTGCTAGTGTAGCTCCTGAAAATGCTCTCCGCTGCATCTTTTATTAACGATTACGAGCTATATCATAACTCAAAACTTTGTCTACTGCTACCGAAGTAAAACCATTTCTTTCAATGAACTTACATGGTATGTTTCTAGATATTTTTAGAGACAGATTTAAACCTGCCTTCTCATTCACAGATATACTCAATCTCTTAAAGTTACTGGATTTAAAATTGCATGGCAAAATCAATTCTTTTATGCAATTGATGTGCTTTGCCCAATAAACCCATCGTTATTCTTTATCGATCGGTTAGGTGAAAATTCGCTTTATAACTTCACAAAACTTTAAAATATTGCACAAATTTAAAACATCAAGACATCTAGAGTTCATAAAATCACCTTTCGAAGCCTTTACAGAAAACTGTCAAGAGCGATTTGCATCACTGAAATAGAATTTTCATCAATTCCTTATCACATTTCTATCTTTTCATATCTGACAAGAAATTTTGAGTTTTTGTTCTTTCGATAAGATTTCGCATGTACTGGTTTATTGGTGTATTGGCAGTAAGTTTTGCACGCAATGGGCTAAATGGTCAGGTCACAAAGACCCCATTGTCTCAGAAAAGACTGGGGAAGGGGATCCATTGGATAACAGTTAGGAAACAGATGAAACCTCGCGTTAAGACCCTTCAGCGTGTTCTTTAACATGGTATGTAAAGGATATCCTTTCCGAGCGGTGTCCCCTTTCTCACTAACAGCAAGGTGGCAGTTAACGCAGATAAATCTCAAATCAGGCACACTTCGGTCTCGAACCTGAGTCTGCAGATTACGATCCTGGCTCGCTATCAACTTAGACAACCCGCCCTTCGCAAATGCTAAAATTTAGCTTTAGAAAAGCAGACATTCACGGTTTTAAAATCTAAGCATGCTATCACTACCTGTAATGGGTGTTGGGGAGCTTCTAGATTTCAAATTCATATCCTACGTCCAATTGCTTTAAAAAAGTGTCTGTGTTTCGAAACACATCCACTTGCAAAAACACTTTTTAGATTAAAATAACATCAAAATTAAACCAAGATCACGACTGAATTATGCTCATTTAAAAGGCCTAAGAAAATAGCTGCAACTCAGGATAAATCCCTAAATATTTCAAAACTAAGTAAACGTAGCATTGGTATTGCCACTCTTTAACTGTACTGTACAGAGATGTGGTCTGTGGGACCGCTAGAAATTTAAGCATTATTTTATAAACAATATTGCATAAATTTTATGCTTATTTGTTTAAATTGTGTAAATATCGAACTAGAAGAGAAACATTTTAAGTCACTTTAATGAAACATGCAAAAATTGAAATTCTCGAACTCCTTTCATTTTTCTATTCTCCGCTACCTTCTTTAATCAAACAATTACCATTCCCTTATGCAGACGCTCACCGGTCTAATTATCCATAACCCAGAATAATTCGAAATATCAAATTCCGAAATATCAAAACTAGAATGATTCATAAGTCTGTGCGTTTTTCGCCATGCAAAATGTGTATGGTCATATATCACCATGTTACATTTCAAACTCTGAACATAATTCTAAGGGGAAGTGTTAAGTCCACTGCATCAGTTCATAACTATTACAAGTACCAGAATCTTTGTTTCCATCGTTAGAAACGATTGTACAAGTTAAGTATTGAAATTCGTGCTATTTTACATTATTGGAAAAAATTAAAAGCTACCAAAGAGCCCGACAAATATATGAAGTAGGAGATGAGGGAGAAGTCTCCATTCCTGCTGCTCAAGCTTGGTTCAAGAAGTTCAAAGATGGTGATGACACGAACCTCGAAAGTAAGCCGCGATGATGATGGCCAATATCAGCAGATTACAATATTCTATGTCACAGTGTTGAAGCTGATCCATCGACAAGCACTGGCAGACTCTGGTAAACACCTTGTTGCTCACAAGCAGCTATACTCGTAGTGAGTCATCTGCAATGCATCAGTAAAGTAGACAGGGGTTGCCTAAGTGTTAGGCAGGAACTGATTACTGAACAAGCAAACCATCGTATGGAAGTCTGCGGGAAACTCTTCGCTAATCCAAACGACCGCCGTTTCATGAAGCGAATTGCTACGTCCGATGAAAAATGGATCGTTTTAAACAATTCGAACACACTAAAGCAGTCGTTTGCCCGCAGGCCAGCTTGCACTTCCTGTCAAAAGAATCGACAATTGGCAACGAAGGCAATGTGAATTTGGTGGAATTTTGAGGGTGTAGTGTACTTCGAACTGGTTTGCGATGGACGAGTCATCAATGCCGACCTCTGCGCAGTTCAACTGGAGCGCATGAACTCTGTAATGCTTCAGTCCTACCCACAACTGATAAAAAGACATCAGCTACTCTTCCAAGAAGACAAGGCAAACAGCACTTCGAACCAAAGAAAAACTTTGAGTTGGCATTGGAGCTTCTTCTACCCCGTCGTAAAGCCAAGGCATGGCTATTTCACACTAGCACCTCTTTAGCTCAATGTCTTATTTACTTCGAGGAAGAAGGTTTCAAACCTTTCAAGAAGTCGGAAACGTATGTGGGGAGCTTTTCACCTTCCAAGGACGAAGTATGGTATCGAAGAGAAATCTAACAACTTTCCAACAGATAGCTATGAACTATTGAAAATGATGGTATATATTTCCCTGAGCAAATTTCGTTAGTTATACTGTAATAATCATTTCATAAATAGAAGTTAAAACTCACACTTATGAATCGCCATAGTATTTATGCATCACACGAAACTGAGATTGCGTAAACTATTAATAAGCACCTATATAAATTGTAAAATGGATGTGGATTAAATAACTAGACTCCAAATACCAAAAATTGAAATTCGCACTGCTGTTATAATAACCATTACTGCAGTTACCTTTACGTTTGCAAATTATCTTTATCAAAATTCATAATAATTTGTTAAACATTTCGATATTCGTTTCTGTGCTGATAGGTATATATTTCTCAAATAAATAATACGTTCTCTTTTAATATCTATACTATCCGAACAAATTTATTCAGAACATTTTGTAACACAAAAGAAACAAGAATCATTTCCAAGTTCAGTCCTACTTTATGCATGACCAGATTTATTATTTCTACATTTTACTGCACTATTTGCAAGATATAATGAAAAAACTTTATCTCAAATATTCTTCAAAGCATCAGTCTCTCTCAACATATCAAAAACACATTGGGATTTTCGAAGGTACCTAAGATTTACTCAGCAACAAAGCTAGGATAAGAGGAAAAGAAACAAAACTGTTATTTTTCGTTGTAAGTAATGCGCTTCCCTCACTTCTCCCCAAACATGCATCTTCTATTTTGATAGCAGACAGAGAGAAGCGCCACAATAGAAGGATTTCTCAGGAAAGTGTATTGTTGAGAGCGGTGGTTGTTGCACGGCTGGAATGGTTCAACTAGCGAAAGGCTGTCACGTGGGAACGTGGCATCTGACATTCCTGCCGTAGGGGCGTTTCTTGATCGCCTGCATACATCCCACCACACTTAACTTAGCAGCATCCTTAGAGATAACTCTAACACGAGAGTGGTCGCAGCAATTTCTTCTAGATAAAAGCTTTTACCTTAAGGCAGGCATGCCAAAAAATGCTACTTCTCTACACCGAATATTTCAACAGCTCCCAGAATTCAATTTTAAGCATGTCCCAAAAATAGCGGAATTTAAACATCCTTTAATCTTCGAACGATAACAGTGCATTCCTGCTTTTCCGTTTGTTGTTAGGGTTCTGCTGAATAATTCGGCGCACGACATCATTGACCAAGAATAAAATTTAAAACAAAAGGAACTATGAAAGGAGAATTGAAGCTCACCCTTTTGGAAACAATTTCGACGTTACAGACGTTTTGCCGCAAGAAGTTCCTCCCTTCCGAGATTACCAAGAGAGGCGGAAAATGATATTATTGTAAACGCGATGTTGTAATTAGCAGAACGACATACGCGTGAACGAAATAATGAAAAAACAAATTTTTTATTGCTGAAGTTCTTAAAAAGTAAGAAAGTACAGATTTCTCCCCCAGTGCTTACGTTTGATTTTTAAAAGCATGCAATGTGCTTCTCTGGCGGAAAAGAAATAACATTTCCTGCGCATGCGCGCAATAATAAAATGGGTGACCGCGTTCGTTATTAATCATCGCTCGTCATTGCTCTTAGTCCAAGTGATTCTGCGGAAATTAAATATTTCCGCAGCGTGAGCAGGGTTAGAAATCTGTTAGGGGGTAAATACGGGGGTTGACAGCGTAAAAGAAAAGGAAAAAAAATCCTTTTCAAGCAAAGCTAATTGCTCACATGTGTTCGATTGAAGCAAAAAAGCTCTCGAAGAAATGTATTTCTTTATTCTAAACGTTTAATTTAGTCGTTTCTTGGCTAATACTTTTGCTATTGAGCGTTCTGACTTAATATACCAATATCTGGCTTCATTGAGATATCGTATAAGCGCCGCAAATGAACAATGAAAATGCAACAATTCATTGAATATTGACTCCTAATATCGAATATGTCCAGCAAAAGTTCTAACAGAATTTAGCTACAGTTCCATCTAGCATACACTTACATGTTATCATTAATTGATTCAGGGTCCATAAAAATGACTTGTCTGAGTAGACACTTTTTTATATGAAAAGCAAAAACCAGAAAGAATCTGAACAACTATTATGTTTTACTGCCTTACGTGCAGTATACCAAAATCCGAAATTGATAGTTGCATGCATGTATACTTTCTTGCCAACGTAAAAATGGTCAGCTTCTGCTTCATTTCCTTCCATAAAACCAATAAGCAGGAAAGCATATTTTTTCCAAGTAGTTTTGTTTACAAATTTCTAAATTAATGCTGAAAAATAAAAAAAAAAATCTTAAAACAGTCGTAAACATTTTTCCAGAATTATCTTTTTTTCTAGGATAAGGCAGGATAACGAATGTTTTCAGTGTCAAAAGCCAAAGACAAGTGAGTCTGAAATGATCACCCCTCAAGGATTAAGAGACTGTGCAAAATTATTTTCGAACATCTTTGATAGATTTTTCAAAAAAGTTTTTTTGATAAATTTTCACATTAACGATAATTAAAAATATTTATTCATCCATAAAATAATTGAATAAAGAGAATGGTAAATTTGTTCGAAACGAATAAATCAATTTATCTCTCTACTGTGGTTGAGCTTTTGAATTTTACGTTTCGTCACTTCTTTGGAAGTAAAGCAAATATTCGCGTGCATTATTCGGTAGAGGATGAAAGAGTCAGCAAAATCAGAAGGTCTCAGTTTATATTTTTTCCCGCAAGCAACTTGTTTCACCGTTAGCACAGAGACAAGCTATAATACGCATCGTGACAGCCACTTTTAAAGTGAAGCAAAGCTTAACCCACTTAAAAGCAATCGGAGTGTCGAGCATTTACCTTTTCCTGATTTATAGATCCGATTCTGAAGCGGAAGCCCCAAACCAAAACGGCGAGACTCTCGAGTCTATTACTGCATTGCTGGCCATTTACCATTGAAGTTTTCCGTACGCATGGCACTGGCGATCATTTCACAGCGGCAAAGTGGAGAGTAGCTCCAACGGAGTGGGAGGGAGAGCAAGTGGGGAGGATCTAAAGTAAAGTCATCAAGATATAGGGTAGTAGAAGGAGCAATCGCAGACAGAGGTCTCGGAACCGGGATATTGGGCCTAGTCGTCCATGAAACAAATGGCTGCCAGTGGCCGTTTGTTGGGATTCTATCCTCCGTCGTTTTCTTCCTTCCCTCGAGGAACATTAACCTTGGCTGTCTTCTCTCGAAATTTCTGACTCTAACTCTGCTCTTAGAGTTGGTCATCTAGTCATTTCATCGGTACAATTCAGTTTCGACTCGGAGAGGGAGAGTAACACGTTTGATGATCATGCCTTTCCATGAAATCAGTTTCTAAGTCATTTCTACAAAAGAAGTGATTTTTTTTTTAGTACTGAGGAAAACAATACATAAAACTCTGTAACATTCAACAAGCATCTGAAATGAAATCTGTTATGTCTGAAGCTTCGTGATCATAATAATTCTCAACCAAAAAGCACTGTTAAAGATATAAAACGGAATGAAGCCATACTTGAAACCAATACTAGCATAAAGGACAAGTGTAGAGAAAGCAAAACATAAAATCCAATTTATTTCATAAAAATAGATCAAAATCTGTGTTGGACACCAATTTGCATCGTCAGTAATTCATAAAGCATGAAGTCACATATGAAGCAAACACTGCAAGTAATTTTACACATCGGCATCATTTACCATTTTCGTCTTTTTCTGAGACATTTCTCTTTCAACAAATTCAAGATAATGGTGCATTTTGATATATATATATTCTTTGGTTAAAGATAAATAATTTAAGACTATAAAACGTTTAATTATGCTTTTCACATCAATTATCTTCCGTTGTGAACCTAACTAAGTTTAAGCATTCACGAATATATCAATCACTGATTCTCGTTTTTATTCATTAGTTTAAAAAAGCTCTACAAAAGATATGAATGCTGACTAAAAATATATATATTTATTATTAATTATACTCCGGCTGCCGGTAGCTCAGCGGTCAGAGCACCTGACAGGTTGTCAGCAGGTCGTGGGTTCACATCCCACCCGGCTAATGACAATTTTCCCTCTATATTTATTCAACATATCATCCACATCTTATTCTTTCATTGCAATGGTTATTTGCAACAATAGCAGAGGCTATCTCATGGCCGAGTGGTTAACGTGCTTGGCTACTGATAAGGGACCTGGGCTCGAGCCCCGAGTGGTTAACGTGCTTGGCTACTGATCTAAGGGACCTGGGCTCGAGACCCGGATAAGGCATGGATATAGGTGTCGCTTTTATGCTGAGGTCTCTGCCATCCTCACAGACCTTGTATTATGGCATATAAACTGACAGGCTCCTGTCAGACCTTTGTGGCAAGCAGCTGCTTGAGGGGATTTTTTTTACTTTTATGCACTCTTTATTCACTGTGAATAAAATATTAAACCTTGAAAGGAGACGAGAATTAAAACTTTAAGCAAAATGCATTCAAATAAGTTTATAACTCAATTTGAAACTATCAACAATAGCATAAATTCTTAAGTATTTATTAATACATCCATATACCCTCGGAAGCAGAATTTTCCGTAGCATTAAGGCTTCAAAATGTTTGTTACTCCTATTTAAATTTATGACATGATTTTAAATATTTCCATTAATTCTATTAGATAACATTTTTATATAAATTTAGCCGATGATTCCAGCGGGCTTTGATAGAAAATTCGTTTAATGACACTGAGAAATTTCGAATTCCTAAAGAATGTTATATAGAACACTAAAATGAATTCCGAAAATAATCCTAATAATGGAACGAGCGAAATGTTAAGTGAAGACGTGTCATGTTTTGCTAACCAGCTCAATTGCGTTGTTGTGACTTTTCCTCCTCTTCATTTTCGACTATGCTCATTCATATTCCAATGATGTATTTCTTTGACCAGATGGTATACACTATCTACACGAGACTATTTCCATGTATAAAAATAAAAATGGTTCCAGTGATTTGCATTCTTGAATAATTATGCATATTCCTATTTACACATGATTTTAATAATCCTGGTTAAATAACAAATATAGCTCTTTCCGTATGTGTGTATAAAGGAATAAAACAGTTTTGAAATTATGACGATTTGTACATTAAAATTTCTGAACATAAACAAAGAAGAAAGTAAAAGCCGAATCAAAAAGGTATTAAAGATGTCGGTTAATGCTCTTTAACGCATTGTTTTATCGTATGGATAATGCATTAGGAAATTTGTGTTCGAAAAGAGTTTCGTCTAAAATATGACTAGTGTAATTCATCGACAAGTTAAAACCAACTAAATTTTTAACGACGTCGTTTAGAGAGGTACAGAGGGACATTTAATACTTGTCCTGATTACATGAATGATTTGTCACTTTTTGCAGCGATAAGTATTCGCATCCTGGAGAGAAGTGCGAAAATCGAGAGCGAGAAAACGGGATAAAAATGGAAAGCATGAATGAAAGTAGTAAAAGAAAGAAGAGGAGGAAAAAAGTACAGTTAATTTATTTTCCTATATTATCCAGGAGAGTTGCCGGAAATAATCAGAAAATGAACTATGCAGGAGAAAGAGTTTTCTTTGCAGCAGGAAAAGAGTGATTTAGAATAAAGGCTCAAGCGAAAGGCTAGCAGTTAGTGAGGCCACCTGCAGCAGCGATGATCATTTTCGCTAATAATGCACTGGCTAAAGAGCTCCTCTGTCGAAGAGCCACAGAAAGAGGACAGAGAAAATGAGGATCCCATTAATGAGCCACAAAGCCACCAGACTGCTATGACGCAAGCGTCTGCCGGCCACGCTCTTCTCTCCTTTCAGCGCTCGTCCGGCACGCTATTCAACATTCCCTCGCGTGCACGCGCCTTCAAGGAAGAACGTTGTGTGACATACAGACTTTCCTCTGCCAATCCCTTTGTCATTCATCCTCCTGAACACGTGCTCAGACGGGAGAAGGAAAGGAAGGAAAAGAGACAGTCGAAAAGGCCACAATAGAAACAAAAGCAGGACTAGACCTGTGCGGCTTCAGAATTTATTAATGAATTTATTGTTGTAGAATATGGCTCATTTAGAGGAACAGGTTATTACACAGTTACAGGTCATTTGACGGTAATCTCTAAATAACAATTAACGTAAAATAAATTACATAGGTTGATGTATTGTCAATTTTAATCACTAGACTAACTTGCTAGGAGAATCGGTAAATGCCAAAGATTTGGAACTTCAGGAGACTGAGTTACATATTTGAAAGTTTAAAATTCACATTTTTTATCAAGGCATCAATAATCGTCAAATTTAACTTAAATAGCACTTTCAAAACAAGCTATTTGATGAATTTACAGTTGATTTCTTTTCAGAATTCAGTGTATATTTTGTAAAATTTCGAAGACAAGAAAATTTAAATTTTCAACTATTTCAATTAAAAATATTCTTATTTGGATTCACTGTTCAAATTTCAATAATTATTTTAAATTTATGTTGCATGTATTCAATTCAAAACTTATTTCATTTTATAAGAAAAATTTAAATATACAAAATTTCTTTTATAATTAAAAAAAATTCATTTTAGTTTTCAATTATCAAAATTAAGAAGGAAAAAAAAAGAGTTATTTAACGGTACACAGAAAAACCTCACTCGAATGAAACCTCGCCGGTGGAATGGAGTTCTGGATGAAATCCGTTACCCGTATTAATCATAATAAGGTCTGTTGCAAAGAAATATTTCCAGTAGTACGAGGTTTGTGCTTCTTCGTTGAAACCCGCTGGAGAACAGGCGAAGGAGAGTACACAATAAAAATAGCAGAACAGTGCTCTCAATTGGAACTGACATCAATAATAGCGAATTCTCTAAAGAGCGAATTAATCGTCCCGAGACAAAGTGATAAAGCACGACATGAAGACTAGTTTGCTTTTTTGAACTAAAACTGCGGCAAGTCAGATTCGAAATAACGTTTTGCCCTAAGTCAAACTAAAAATTCGATTTTTCAATTTCCAGCCACGCGATTACAGTGAATCATTACACCTAGAGTCAGGGTACAGAACTATTCGTATCAAGCATAAGCCTATCTACGACGGTAGACATGAGTTAAACATGCTGCCAGCACTGTCACTAGAAAATGTTACTAGAGTCATACGACAGTGTATAACACTTACTGCAGCAACTTACTATTTGAACTAATGTCCAATATTGAGGTATTTATTTGCTCACGTATGATCAAATACGTATTGGCGCTAACATGTTTCTGTCAACAGAATAATGTTTGCGCTATTACCAAAAATTACGTGCGTGTCAATAAATAGGGGGTGGGGGGAAATAGTAATATCCGGATCGACCAAATGATTTACATTCACTTTTAGCAGCATAAGTAAGTGCAAATATATAGATAGTCACGCTCTCTCTCTATTTACAAATACACACTTACTTATGCAGTTAATTAGTATCTTTTCAACCGTGAAGTATGTTTTATTTCTATTTGGTGTCATTGCATCCTAATTCTATTCCTTAGCAATCAATATCGTCATCTCATAAAATGGAAACAAGCAGTATAAAACTATTAAAATATCTCCATGAAACTTTTAAAAAATATCCAAATTTTAATGAAAAACTCAAGCATTATTATAATAACAGATGTTAAGAATGAATATTAATAAATGATATGAATGAAAAAAAAAACATTCACAGCGTGGAGTCTCACTATCATCTACTCGAACTTGACCTAGCCAGAGTACAAAACATTTTAGAGCTCCTCTTTCTGCAGAGGGAGGAGAGTGATGATGCACAGAACCGGCCAGGTCTAGCACCTAATGTCCGACCCCGCCTTCTCGTGGTGCAGGCCGTTAGTACCTTTCAAAAGACATATTCTATTTTGGAAGGGAAAGGAAGGGGAGGGCTGCCAGTTCAGTATGGCCTACTGATCTGGTCATCAATGGCCACTTTTTTCTTTTTTTTCAAACCTGCTGAGGAGTGGTCAGATTCACAGGGTCCTGGTGCTGACCATTTATACCTACTAGACTGGACTTGTTTATGGATTTGAGTTTGATTATGGATCCTGGACTTGCTGCACTGGTGGGCCTCTGTTGAGGGAGAATCTGCCGCTGTGTTTTCTGTTTGCTTCTGGGTTGCCAGCCCTAAGTGAACAGAGGCATCGGATACCTTATATCAACTGGTGTAGTTCTGATCACACGCCACCGCAGGTACCTGAACCTCACTTAACTAGTTAGGCATCGTCAATCCTAAACTGGAGTAATATGTCTCAGGCAGGCCATATGGCTCTTGAAAAAGTCCACTTGAAAAGGTGATGCCTGAAGTTCCTACCAGCATCGGTGACTTCAGCCTTTAGCGGAGGAGGAACAGGTCTTTGCCCCATGCCTGCGATCAGGGGGCTGTTCGATATTGTTGGCCCTACCAATCTCAATAAACCTAATTTCTTTAAAAATCTTACTAATCATTTTCCCTCTGCAGGAACGTGGAACGTGAGGACATTACATAGAGATTATTCTCTTGATGTCCTCACGCAGGAATTCCCGCGCTATAATCTAGATATTCTAGGCTTGCAACAGACCAGATGGACAGGTAAAAATGAGATACTTAAAAATAACTTTAAATTTCTCTTTTCAGGGAGGGAGGATGGAAAGCAGCACCAAGGCGTGGGTCTGCTGCTTAGCAGACATACTAATGATACTCTTCTAGGATATGAGTGCATTAATGAAAGGTTTCTTATAGCAAACTTTCAGACAAGCATTAAAGACTTGAATGTTATCTGCTGTTATGCCCCCACTGAGGATGCTGATGAGGATGAGAAGGATAGGTTTTATGAACAACTTCAGGATATTTTGAATTCTGTCAAGAAAGGAGATATTACCCTTGTTCTAAGTGACTTCAATGCCAAAATTGGTACTGACTCTGACCTTTGGCGAGGAGTAATATGCCCTTTTGGTATTGGTAGCTTCAATGGCAATGGGCAACGTCTCCTACAGGTAAGCAAACTCAATGGATTCAGAATAACTAACACTTATTACAAACACCGCAACATACATAAGTACACATGGGTTTCACCCGATGGGCTGCGTAAGAATATGATTGATTATATATTAATTAACAGCAAATGGGCTAGTTCTGTTAGGAATATCAGGTCGTACAGGGGAGCTGAAACTGGATCTGATCATTACTTTGTTAAAAGTGTCGTGCAACTTAAACTTAAAAAGTGTTGTGCTAGGGTTAAAAAATTTACTTTTAATACTGAAGTTCTGAAAGATCCTGTTATAGCCAAAGCTTACCATGATAGGTTACTTAGTCATTATGACAGTCATGGTATGCTTACTACTGAAGTTGAGGAAAAATGGGATCATTTTAAGCAGGCTTTTTTGGACACTAACAGTACTCTTTTAGGAAAAAAGGAACAGAAGAGACAGAATTATCTGAGTGATAAGGCACTTGAGCTTATTTTGGAAAGAAAGAACTGCAGGAATGTCCTTAATCAATACCCTACTAGTCCTAATAGAAGGCATTACAGAGAAATTAATAAACGTGTAAAAGATCAGTTAGCTGCTGATAAGAATCTTTGGCTTGATGGCTTGGCTGATAAAGCCCAGGAAGCAGTTAGACAGCACAACAGCAGAGAGTTGTACCAGATAGTTAATGTTTTGTGTGGTAGAAAACGAACAGGTATACAGGGATTGTAGGATAAACAAGGTAAGGTTATAGAAGGGGAGCATTCTGTCATGACTAGGTGGGCTGAGCATTTCAGTGAAATGCTAAACAATGTAGTTAGTTCTATTCCCATTGTTTGCAATGATGATAGATGCATTGGTGGCTTTAACGTTGGCCCTATAACACAATCTGAAGTTATTTTGGCTGTTTCTAAACTTAAACTACATAAAATACCAAGGGTTGATGAAATTACTGCCGAAATGCTCATAGCTGGGAATGTTTCGGTTACCACCTGGATGACTGAAATTCTGAATATCTTTTATGATAAAGGCATGGTTCTTAAGGATTTTACCAGAGCTATTGTTATCCCTATTTTCAAAAAAGGTGATCGCAGTTCTTGTGATAACTATTGGGGCATCACCCTACTCTCTGTTCCAGGTAAAGTTCTTTCCATGAATGTGCTTAATAGAATTAAGAATCTGGTTGACAGGTAATTGCGTGATGAGCAATGTGGATTCAGAAGTAGTAGGGGATGTGTAGATCAGATATTTTCACTTAGGCAGATTCTTGAGAAATGTTTAGAGTTTCAGAAACCTTTGGTTGCTAGCTTTGTTGATTTCAAAAAGGCTTTCGACTCTGTTGATCGTCATAATTTGTGGTTGATTGTGCGATCATATGGTATACCAGACAAGTTAGTTAACATAATGAAAGCGCTCTATAATAACACTGAGTCGTGTGTGAGAGTTGGTCAGTCTTGTAGCAATTGGTTTGGCATTACTTCTGGTGTTCGACAAGGGTGCATTTTGTCTCCTTTTCTCTTTAGTTTGTTTGTTGATTATGTTATGCGAAATTCACTTCGAGGGAAAGATTTTGGCCTTAAATGGTCTGGAAATACTAAAATTTCTGATTTAGATTATTCTGATGATTTAGCCCTTTTGGCAAATGATGTTGATGAGATGAACTCTTTCATTCGAGCTGTTGATGAGACTGGTAGTAGAGTTGGTTTGGTTATAAACAGAGAGAAAACTAAAGTGATGAAAATTGGTCAGGCACGTTGTGATTCAGTTCATCTGAATGGTTGCAGTCTTGAGCAGGTATCACAGTTTAATTACCTTGGGAGTTATGTAACAGATACTGGTGATGTGCATCATGAGATTAACAGACGAATAGGGATTGCTGCCGGGACTTTTAAGAATCTATGGAGATTGTGGAGAAATAGGCATATACACCTAAAGACTAAAATTAGACTGTATAATAATTTGGTTCTTTCTAGGGTTAGTTATTGTAGTGAAACTTGGACGCTGTGTAAACAATTTAATATGAAACTAGATGCTTTTGATTCTAGATTCTTACGCAATATCTTGGGTATTAGGTGGTTTAACGTTGTAACTAATGATGAGGTTAGGCAAAGGTGTCTGCAACCTCCTTTAAGCAGCATATTGTGTAGAGAGAGACTCCGCTGGTTTGGCCATGTTGCCCATATGGATAATTATAGATTGGCGAATAGTGTTATGAACAGTGTGCCTAAAGGCCTCAGAAAGAAGGGGAGACCTAGGATGCGGTGGGCAGACAATGTCAAACAGGACCTTGTTAGAATTGGTGTGCAGTGGCCAGATGCAGTAGATGTAGCTCAGGATAGACTTGCCTGGAGAACTAAATTGCACGGTATGATTGGATCTCCGTAGCCCATGGCTTCTTGAGGATGATGATGATGATGAATACTTTCATCGAACTATTACTCATAATGTTGAAACACAAATTTCATTTAGTGGAATCACTGGGAAACAGAGGGTTATGTTTCCCCCTTGATTATGTCATTGCATTATAAACAACTGATGTCCTTACTATTGCAAATTGATACACGGAGAATATTCACAGTGAGTATAGCGTTGCATTTTTATATTGTAATATCTCAGAGAAAAGTTTTTTGTTTTCTGTTTTCATCCCAGATCAATGTTTCTGTTTTCCGTTTTTATCTCAGATTAAGTTTTTGCTTGCCATTTAATGTGAAATCATCTAAAGTGAGCGTAAATCTTTTTTCTCTAGAAGCATTGATGCGTATCATCTACAGGCATTGGGGCAGGGTGGCTCAGTCGGTAACTCGCCAGACTCGTAATCTGCAGTTCCCAGGTTCGAGTCCCAGCTGGATCAGCGTTGAGACTTAACTTCGAAAAACTCCCCACCCTGCTCACGGTCTGTAGGGGACACCGATGTGCTTTGAAAGATCGCCGTCCGTTGGATGGGACGTAGAGCCATATCCCCGTGTGCGGCAGAATCCTGCCCTGTTCACATTAAAGAACACACTGGATGGCCTTGACCGGAGGCTACCATCTGTCTCCAAACAGCTGTTCCAGTGGGTCCCCTCCCCTAACCTTCACTGAGCCTTCGAAGTCCTTTGACCTGCCCATTTAGCCCAAGGTATGCAAAAAAATGCCTCTCAGAGGTAAAGCAACCCAACTCTTCACGCATTAATGCCTCTAGCGGAAAAAGAAATGAGACTGTAAAGAAGCTAGATAGCAATAATTCCTACTGGTTCTCTAGAACATTTCTAAACTCTTTGAGAAGTTGTGGATATGTTTGAGAGGCAGAAAAACGTATCCGCAGAGCATCTCGCACATGCTGTATGATATTGAGATCAGGGGATCTAACGCCACCATCAATTAGTATGTAACGGTAGAAAATGCCTAGAATTTAAACGCATATTAAAGATGATCTATTTGTACTAAAAATTTAAAATTTTGTTTGTAAAATGTGAAGGTCAAAAGGTTATAGTGGTAGCAATGATTTGCCCTCTTCCAACCAGAGGTGGGTAAAAGTACCTTTTTTTATTTTTTAAGAGATGAATGAAACTTTCTTGTTCTGTTATATTGGTACAAATAAATTATTACTATTTGGATTTCCAATCATCGGTTAGTTCCAATTTTCACTGTTATACATTTATAAAGACGGAAAACAAAAAACACGATCTTTGAAAACATTTCATATCCACTAGAGGCGATATTATTCTTCTAGTTACATATCATCATAACATCTGAGAAAAAATACCGTATTATTGTCTCATGAGCTCAGAAAAGTAAGCGTGTTTTTCTCCCATAGTAAAGCGCTCACAGAAGGTGATGTTATTTTTATGCATTAATTCCTCAGAGAAGGCATGCTATTTTCCCATTGTATCTGCAGCACGGAAATATGATTCCGCTTAACCTTTGTGCATGTGAATAACGAAAAATTGTTGTTTTCTTTCTCCTTGTGAAGGGGAAGCCAAAGAAGCTTTCAATCATTTGTTGAGAACTAAAATTTTTGCGAATCGATCAATATGAATCCGTTAAAAGGTTATCAAGGTATGTTGGATGTTCAAACCATTTTTCTTTAATATATACCCTGATCTGTTTATTGCGTTTTTGAATGTAACGAAACATAAATGTACGCTGCATTTAGATCCGATAAGAATTAAAGAATTCAGTTTTGCTAAGTTGCGTTGAATTTTCCTTTTGGAGTCTTTTTAACTCGGGTGCTTTGTGCAATATTCATGAAGACTTGGATTCGATGCAAGTTTTTCGCATCGAATGCAAACACTCCGTTTAATGACAGCTTTCGCAGTAGAAGAAGTCACTCTTGTGTCAAGTCTCATTGGTTTGGCTAACAGATGAGAGATTATTTGGTTGAATATCAATTGTGCCGTTAGGAGAGAAAGAAAGCAAAACATCAAGCAGTCGATTTTAAATGTCATGTGATTCTACTAAAGGAAAAAATGATATTTTTTTGTCATGGTTGATACATATAGTATTTGCACACCCATAAATAATATTACCAAAAGTATTCGACAACTTTCATTCTATATTAAAAGATAACAGAATTCACATCACAGAATCTAAAATACACTTATGAAAAGTGAAATCATAAAGATTTAAAGTTTAAATGACAAAAAATGTAAATCCCTATTTTTCAACAAGATTTTTTCACTGATTAATAGTTTTGTGCTTTTTGAATTTCAATTATCCTCTTCCTAAATATGTTTCCAAAAATGCATAAAAACTAAATAAATCATTATAAAACTCAAAACTGCACCGTTTCAAGAAACAGTATTATTTTCAGAACAGAAAAATCGGACTTTCAATTTACAAGGGTTCCCGAATTTTAAGTATTAAAAGCCTTTTATTCGAAAATCCAGAATAATAACAGTTTGCTCCAAATCCTTATTTTCAAACATGCTCTTTCATAGCATTTTTTGCTTAGAAATTTCAGTTACTAATTTACTATCAATTACACTAATTCCAATTGCATTTGATTCCACTAATGCTTCTTGAAAGTGGTCTTAAAGTTTTTGTAATTCCGTGGTGTATGGATCCCTTTAAACTAAAACCTCTGAAGGAAATTAAAATGTGTGAATAAATATGGAATACTGAATAGGTTTAATTTATATATGAAGTTAAAAATTTGATGAGATGATTTATCTCCCTGCTTTTCGCATTTTCAGTTCATATTGTCGTTTAATGCGTTCAGAATATGTTGTGGTTACGCTCAACTGTTGTATTTTTCAACACAGTCATTTTTACGGCATATTGTTTCACAAACTTTTCTCAAGCAGTATGAGTGAGTTTGCCTCTGAGCTTACCGGTTATATCTTGAAAGAATCAAAAGTATGCGAGGGAATATAGCGATTAGGTAAGCATTACAACAGCATTTTTACATGGTTGCATTTTCCCATTTCTTCTGTTTTATTTGGTAACTAATCACGTTCTGAGAAGAAAAGCAGTGACTGATGTCTGAGATATTATAGAAATAAAAATGTATCAAAATTGGATTATGCTGATGAGCCTGTCCTCCTGTTAAATCATGTGAAAAGCATGAATTCTTTATTCAGATTTCAATGTGACTGCTAACAGATTAGGCTTGACGATAAATACTGATAACAAAACTAAAAGGAAACTGATCAGGTTGATGATGATACTTTAGTCCTTTCGTATAGCTGTGCTTTGGAGCATATCTCTCAAATTGATAGTTGTGTGGAAGACGGTATACAATTAATTTTACCAATTTTACGTTACAGTAGAACCGGGTATTTTATTTGTAGGCGACCCCAGTGCTTTTTTCCCTCTTTACAGTGAGATTTCAGGAGAGATGTATAAATCAAAACTCAAAAATTGTTTTAAACTTTTATGATACAACACCTCCCCGCCCATCCGAAAGTCGTTTCTGAATCATCCATTCTCATTAAGCTTGGGGTTCCCATAACCTTTCTAGCATACAATTAATTAACAAGGACATCTAAAAAACTATGTTGATATTTCACTATCATGCTCAATAATCACTTCAAGTAGAGAGGAGCGACCCTCTTTTTCCCTTTGGGGTTGATTCATACGACTGAGAGTTAAAATATATATTGTTAGTAGTTAATCAAATATTTAAAATAAAAAAGTGCTTAAAAATTGTTTCAAACAGGTTTCTTGAACTTATTTTTTCTTTTACTTGCGTTTAGATCTTTTCAGTTAGTTCACATAATAGTCTTCTGTGTTATTTAACCATTTCGTGAACTCTGGTAACTTTTTCGAATTACAATGATACTTGCAATCTCTCTTTTTCTTAATTGCATTACTTGATTAAGTTTCAGATAAGGTACAAATTTTGACAGGTTTAAAAGAATACATTACATAAATATGTTCATATAATTTGAGCGGTAGCTGCTAAATTAAACTTCGACAGATATTTCTCGTGGCTGCAATTTTTTGTAGGCTCTCTTCCTTAAAAATCATATCTATATTCTATCTTTTGCGCCTTTGTGCGATATAGTGTACCTCCTTTCCCTGAACCCAATTGAGGCAAAAATGTGCTTCAATTTCAAGCGAAAGGCATAAACTCGAATATAGTGCGCCCAGTCGAATGCATAACCGTACACCATCATGAGAATGTGATGAAGTGTAAACCGGATTATTCGGCGGAAATCCTGAGAGTTGGCCATACTATATGCAATGCTGGAAGTCAGTACTGGAAACGGGAATTCCTGATAGAATTTATGGACATAGTAGAAATATAGGTGAATAAACTTAAAGACTGAACTAAGGGATGCAAAGGTTTAATTATCTAAAACGTTTATTACATTGGGGCATCTTTAATACCACGTGAACAAGATAATAACAGATTTGATGTTTTTAACTCTAGATACTTACGTTGCATATTGAGTATCAAGCAGTATGAATTAACGTAGTTGATAGTAAGTAAATAAAGTAAATATTTATAATACATTAAAAATGTACATATTGAAAATTAGCTGGAAAAAAAAACTGAAAATAATTTTGAAATGAAATTAGTCGATATCCTACGGATAAACCTTAGCCGTCCCATGGCCGAGTGGTTAGCGCGCTAGGCTACTGATCAAAGGGACCTGGGTTCGAGCCCCGGGTAAGGCATTGATGTATGTGTCGTTTTTCTGTTGAGGTCCTGCCATCCTCTCAGATCTTCTACTTTGGCATATAAACTGACAGGCTCCTGTAAGACCTCTGTAGCAAACAGCTGCTTGAGGGAGTATTTAAAAAAATAACCTTATGCTTTGTGGGTCATCAGCAACAATTTAACGATTACTTGTAAGTATGCAGAAAGACTAATAAATTGTATTTAAAAAAAATCCTGACTGATCATGAGATTTGACAAAGAAAAAACCTTTTAGTAGTATCCTGAGTATGACGAGGTTGCAATGTTCTCAACATTGGACCTACTTTCATGATACCAGAATGGAAAAAGAAACAGAAATATGAACAGTGCTCTAAAAAGGGTTTAATCTAAACTGAAGTGGGAAGACGAGTCAAACAAGATATTGATCTGAGTTTCTCCAGAGGCACAATGCCAAAGCTGTTGTTCAATGCAATGTTTGGTGAACAAAACTCAGTTAAATCTCCGAAACATTTGTTTCACAGAACTGGGGTTTTATATCGTTACGCGTGTAACTGATAATTTTTTTCCCAGACGTTGGATAACCTATACACATAGATCTTCACTTTTACCCGTTGGGTTATATCCTTAAAACTGTTCATGCACATCGTAGATAAAAAAAATATAGAGAATCTACATCTTCTGTAATAGGAAAGCCATATTCAACGCTCATATTATTCTAAGAAGGTGCACAGGTGATTCAAAAAGAACTCAACGGTTTCAAAAATTTATTATTCAGTAACTAGGCAACTCACAAAATGTGACTTCTTCTTGTGGGAATGCGTGAAGACCTCGGGTCTGTACCATCTCTTCCTAGCAGCATTAAGAAAATGAAGGATTACATCTTGGCTGCCATTTCAACCATCAACGGTGATATGCTACAAAGGGTCTGGGATGAATTAGACTACAGGATTGAAGTGTGATATGACACGAGAGGACATATTGAGCATTTGTATGATTATAGAAATAATTGTTATAGCTCCTATACAAAATGGTTTTGACTACATGTTCATATATAACCCAGTTACTGAATAATAAATTTTTGAAAGCGTTCATTTTATTTTTGAATCACCCTGTATTTTTGGTAAAATGCAATAATACTAAACAAGTGCATTTTTTAGAAATTCGTCTAATATTTAATCATGTTTTCAGTAATTTTAAAGATAATTTTAAGGAACAGATGTGCTTTTAAATATATCCAGTAGAATTGTTGAAATTTAAGATTAAAAAAGGTAAGATTTAAATCTGTAAATTTACATTCAGTACTACTTTTAAACGAAAAGCTGTTTTTTACCCTTACATAACATGGAAATTCTTTAACATGTTATTTATAACGAGACCCTACTAATATTATATATCGTGTATGAATTGAAATATTGCAGTTCTTAACAAGCATTAAATATTTGATATTATCCAGTACATAGAAACTGAATGAAGTGTTTCAGGCATCTGAACGAGAATGTCGACTTTAGTTACATTACAGTCACAAGGTTAAGTGACGACTTCACTTACTTTAACCTGTTCGTGACGATAATAAACTAGTAAATGATCGACTCTGTTAAGGAATGAAGTTGCTGATCAGGTATGACAGTAATTCGTTTCCATCCTTTTTATTCTCAACTACAAAATTTGTTTCATTAAGCACTTAACTTTCAACAGTTTGATACGTTTCTGACGAGATTTCTATTCCTTTTAAATTTTTATCCGAAAAACCATTATTCTGTCAATAAATACGATCACTTAAAATCCAGTGAAATACAAAATTCAATATCAAAATGTTATTTAATTAATAGATTTATGTTTTACTCATTGTATGGCTTTTTCTTCCCCTTTAAAAAGCGATGATACTTTTTAAATCAATTATATTTCATTTTGATTTTCCTAAATTTGTTCAGTGCATTTACTCTGAGCAGAAAATTAACAATACTAAATGGAGTGCGATAGAATGCTGTGTTAAATATATATTTAAAAAATAAAATCTTTCATTTACACAATTTGTAACCATTTTTCTGATAAAGTATTTTAGGTTTTTGAAATACAATATTTGAAATAAAAAGGGCCATTCTCATGGACAGAATTAAACCTGAAGAGACAATAGGCATTTTTCCAGGACAATTTTAATACACAGATGAAGGAGAGAAAAAAATCCAAAAGAAGACCTTTAGAACCTTGGAAAAAGCCCATATTGTACCATTTAACGAAAATAGTTTTAAAAGTAACACTGAGCTCTTCTGATCCTACCCGATTCAATGGAGTTAATTTCTTTCCCTCCATTTTTCTCCTTTTTTATAAATGCCTCTTCTTCCTTCTGGATTTATTATTTGAACTTCGTATTAGGCATTCTTCTTTATCGCTCTTAGAATGAAGGCCCTATTTTATTTCCAATCAGCATATTTTTTAAATACGTATGCGGAAAAAACTATTGACGACGGTGAAAAAAGTTCAGTGTTTAATAATATATAGAAGTTGAAGTATTTAACAAATTGTTCATCCGAAACAATTTCTTAAAATTGATCTATACTGAAACATCTCTTACTTAGACTCTAAAAATATATTAATTTTAATAAACGATTAGATATTAAATTTATTATTTATGTTTTAATTCTCATAGTTATGACTGGCAATACTACTATTAAATATACTACCTCCCAAATTATAAGTGTTTAACAAATATCATCGAAAAATTGAAATTTAGATAAATTTCATTGGAATCATTTATTTGTCTTTCTCCTGTCTCAGGGTTTGGAACTCTTTTTAAACGCTAGCTGAACTGGAAATATCTCAATACGTTTGCTCTTATAAGGTGTGACTAAAAATGTTTTCTCGTTTTGCGTTATAGCATTTTGCTATTTCGTACAAAATAGCCTGATATGGTAGCCAATATCATTGCGGTGGGCGAGAGGTTAGCGTGCTTGGCATATGACCAAAAGGACATGGGCACAAGTCCCAGGTAAGACACGTTTCTTTTCATGTGTTGTTTTTCTGCTGAGGTCTCGCCCTCCCCATATATCTTCTGTAAGGCATATTACACTGACAACTCCTATAAGATCTCTGCAGCATGCAGTTGCTTGAAGAATATTTTTTTTTATTTTTATAAGAAATTAGAATTGTACGTGCATTGATAAAACACAATCAGAAATTTCCTAACCAGTCTGCGTTTTTCTAATGCTGCAACAGATATTATCAAAATATATGTGGAGATTGCATGTTCATATTTTGTTTGCTACTCTATAAGTGCATTTAGAGATAAATAATGCAGGATTTATCGAAATAAACAGTATAAATTTCAAAAGAATGCTGAGCACTTAGGTTGTTTACCTACAACTGTATAGTACTATAAAGTAGATGAAATATTGAAAGTGCTACTTTTTAGGGTTAGCGTCTGAACAGTCAAATGCTAACATGTAGTAGATTTTTTTCCAAAGTGCGATGTTTTCGAAGCTTTAACAGATACATCTTTTTTTTTGCGCTAAGAATGTTCTCCCATCGTTTCGTCATCTCGATCTCTTTCCTGTTTCGAAGAGAGCTTTCAAGAATCGTCTTCTTCTTCCTGATCATCCTTCTCCCCTCCACTGCAACGTGCATTTCCTGCATGCCCGAAGGGAAAGCGTGCGATAGTCAGATTCGCTCCTTCTACGCTGGATTTGTAGCATCCTCTCTCGACACGTGCTGTATCGATAGGGGACAGAGAAATCGGAGTTTTGTCGCCGCGCGACTTGTTTCTAAGGCTGTTACCACTTTTTCCCTTCCCATGTATTGCCTTTAATCTCTCCCTTTGGCAGTGTCACTTTCGTCGCGAAAGCAGAGTTGATTTTTTGCGATCAATATGTTTCAATTCGAGCCACGCTTCAGGTTCAACTGCAGTAGAAATGGGGAAGAGCAGAAAGAGTGACGACGGAAGCTCCACGATGAGAAGATGCTAAATATGCAGAACTAAGAACTTACTACAGGTCATAACTCAGAAGAAGAAATAAAAAAAAGTTAAGACATCATTTAAAATCGTTATTATAAATATCAGTCAAGCAGAAATATAATATTGAGTGAAGCAATTTTTTGGCACTGGTTTTATTCAACATCCATTTAAATATTTAATGCCAATGAAATGCTTTACCTCGAATCCTGATAAACTTGATGTTTTAGCATTCTCTTTCCGCTCTTTGTTTTATTTGGTTTTCTGCGAAATGGACTAAACGGAGAGGTCACAGCGGCAGCAATGGGCTAAAGGCAGCAATGGCAATGGGAAATGTATCCTACACCCAAGCAATCTTAATGGTTTCAGAAGAATAAACGACTACTTAAAACATGAGAATAATTGTACACATACTTTTGTTTTACGGGTGGTTCACAGAAAACGATTAATTAGGCACAGATTAAGAGTAAATTTGCTATTTCTCTTCAAAACACCAGCCACACAGAACAACCGCTAAATATTTGCTTGAAGTTGAAGCCTAAGAAAATGATGTGTAAATATCAATTTCTTAGTGAATGAATTACATTTAACGTCAGATCTTTAAAGGACTAGCAATGAAACATTTTATCATGATAAGCTACTTAGTCGTTAATACAAAGGCGCATACAGCCTCAGCTATTTTTGTGTCGCAAAACTGCGAATAACCAACCTACTAACGTAATGGTCAACGTGGTTCGCATATTGCCAAGATTAAAAATTAACAGCAAAACTTTAAAACAATGGTTGTATTCTGAGCACAAAGGGAAGGTTTAGTTTATATCTCTGAACAGCAATTCTTTGCACACAATGGGCTAAATAGCCAGGTAACAAGGACCCCGAGGGCTCAGAGAATGTTGGAGGAAAGGAACCCACTGAACAACTGTTAGCAGATAGACGGTAGCCAGTCGTCAAGGCTATCCAACGTATTCCTTAACGTGTACAGGGATGGCTTTCCAACACATTTTACTTCATCTCCTTGGATAGGCCGCCGTCCCATCCACCGACGGTGGCCTTTCCAAGTCCATCGGTGTCTGCTTGGCTGTTGATAAATGGGACCTGGATTCGAGCCCCGGGTAAGGCACGGATGTTAGTGTTGTTTTTCTGCTGAATTCCCGCCATCCTCGATTACAATTATTTGAAAAAACTTAAATCCATTTGCTAAATATATACATTGATTCTATTTTTCGTAATATTTTGCTTCTTAAATTTAACGATGACTCCTTTCACCTAACAATTTATTAAAATTACTTAAACCAAGTTTCTCTCTTTCTTGTGTGCTCCACATACAGTCAACATCGAGAATTTGGCCAACCTGCTGAATGCTATCAAGCTAAGTTTGAGATACTTGAAGCCCGCAAAAATAATTACATATGCTGCCATCATTATTAAAGCTAATACATTCAGAAGGTTCTTCTTATTTCTCTGGAATTGAAAGGAAACAATTCCTAACACTAGTATATACATTATGTTGAAAAGGTGTCCTGACACTTCCATGTTATGGTAATGGAAAGCAACTTTCAAAGCTTCCTAACATTGAAAACAAACCTTTTACGCAAAAACCGTTATTGGCGATAAAATGAAGATATCACTCAAATCTCTCTAAATATATTTCACGCAATATTCGTTTAAAATTTAAAGAATGAATGGAAGCTGAAGCAATTATCTTCAACTTTTCACACTTGTGAAAAAATACTTCAATAGATAAAACACAACTCTTGTAACAATTTGTTCACTAACATAAATTAAACATCTGAAGTTTGTATGACGATTTTTTAAGATTTCATCAATTTGGAGGGAATGTAACAGTGTCGTCTGATGTTAAATGGTCCCACTTCAATGACTCTTTAAATATTGATCGAAGATTGTTGAAAATTGACACTGTCACATTGCCTGCAAATTGATGAAATCTTAAAAAATCATCGTACAAACTTCAGATATTTAATTTATGTTAGTGAACAAATTGTTACAAGAGTTGTGTTTTAGCTATAGAACTGTTTTTTCACAAGTGTCAAAGTTTAACATAAATACTTCAGCTTACGTTCATTCTTTAAATATTAAACGAATATTGAGGGAAATACATTTAGAGAGATTTGAGTGACATGTACAATTTATCGCCAATAACCGTTTTTGCGTCAAAGTATATTTTCAATGCTAGGGAGCTTTGAAAGTGGCTTTCCATTCACATAATATGGAAGTGTCCGGACACTTTTTCCTCATAGTGTAATGCAAACATCAGCGAATTGTAAGATTCCTTCAAGTGTAAAGTGGACAAGTTTGAAATAGAGCATACAGGATTGACGATCCCGACGATACCGGTTCAATGTGGTTAGTGTTAATTGGCATTATGGAGGCGAGCGTTGTCATGAAACTAAACAAACTTCCTACTTAAAAAATTATGGGCGCTTCGACTTTATTGATTGCCTTAAACAGATCAAAGTTATGGAATATATTTGCTCAATTTCTAAAACCTCAATCAACAGCGAACAATAACAGTGAAACTAAAACGTCAGCATTTACGCACATTGTTCAACTTTGGATCTTCCATGAGGGTTTTGTCCGGAATCCGCAAAACATTTATCACATTCAAACCATTACTAAACCATCGATCGATTACGATCGATTTTTTTGTGTGAGGGAGCAAAGCTCACTCAATCTATTGCCCAGATACAGGAGTGGTCCGCCTTCTTATATAATCAACTATGGATGGCACATTTTGAAGATGATTTTAGTTTAACGTGCCATTATGTTATTAAAGAGTTAAATTTAATTCATCCATTTAAAAATAAGTTTTGAGATGTCATGATTGAAATTGCTTATTTAGTGCAAGTTTCGAAAAATTTATCGAAATTAAATTCCTTTTCATAAAATATTTGTTACATTAATAGTTTCCTGTGAAAAAGCTCTAACATCAATTAGCAAAAATACGAGGTATATAGGGGTGTGATAAGATTACACAGAGGAAACCTTTGTTTTGACCAAGCTTAGTTTATACTTGAAACATTGTATCTCTGTCGGAAATTCGCTGAACGTTTGTAACATGATAAGAAAATTGTCTACTGATAAGGGAAAACACCAAACATTTAACTTTCTCGCTTAATGCGAAATCATTAGTGAAAGGAACAACTACAACGAATGCGAAGTTGAATTTTTCACCTCTAACAAGTCTTTGCCCGAGTTCCATTCGAGATGGAGAAAACCGGCGACTAATTCAGCAGCTGACAACTTGTAGCTGAAAAGTACAACAAAGCAGCCACAAGGTCAAGCACGATTCTCAGGTTCTCTCATCCATCAGGATCGCCGTCGTCTCATCCCTCGACCCAAGTTTCGCCAGGTCTTTACACGTAACAGCCGTGGCTTTATGGATCTGCTCAAGAAACAGCAGCGTGAAAATATTGGCATTTCTACTCCCCACCAGCGTCTCGCCATAAGCGTCTGCAGTATTGATCTCCGTCATATTTCTGCGGCTCCTGCTTTCCTCGATGGGCAGAGTGGAGATTGCTCAGTCAACGACTAAAGGACAAGGAGAAAGAATCAGAATCCATGGCCGATGTGTACGACGCAGTTGCAAACATCGACTCTACAGACGCTGACTCGCTTCGTCGTACAAACTACGGCATACAAATCGTAAAGGCGGAATTTCGCTAAAAAGGGAACTATATCATCTCCCTGCAAAGGCACGCTGTAGTTTCATTATCTGATTAAAAAGAAAATCAGATCAGAATGAGTTCAAATATAATTTGTTAATCTATGATTTGCTTACTGCATTATCGACCTTATCAACAAAATCAACAATAATGAGAAAATTGTTTACGTGAACTTAAAATGCTGCATTTACAAACAAAGTTCTTAGATAATAAACGTCATTATTTACTAGTAGAAAGTTTATTGAAATCAATGAAAGAATCAAATGTAGCATTCTTCAAATATTACGTATGTACATCGGCTACCTTAAGAAAATCAATCTATGCGAAATCAGTTTTTGAAGATTTTTTGAAGCATCGGAAATTGGTTCGCGCAGAGCCCGCAAAATATATAGTCTGCCCTTAGTATACGATGTGTACCATCGTAAACCTGCACTACAGTCCTGCTAATTTTATACTTGCAATGCTTACATGAACCAACGTGCCTTGTGACATATAACACATATTTATACTTCCAGATGGCGGCACTTGCCACATGTCTAACATATAACTTAATCTGTGCAGTACAGAAAAACTAAAGGCCGATAGAGTGATCCAAGTACACTAAATGAAAATCTATTTATGTAACATGTAAAAAATACAATCCCCCGTCATATGACAAGTCTGATAAGCTTCCAGTTAAGCAAACCTTTTATCAAATGCAGGAAGACAATGCTTATTTAAATACAAAACGGTGTATAGCATTAGCATTCCCAGATGGCGCTATCATCGTGCGTTCCGTACAGATGGAAATTTGGTTTTAATGAAATAGAAACTTCAGTTAGTTTAGTAACAAAATCATAAAGTATATCAGTGCTGCTATTAAATGTTCAGTATACACAATTCTGTAAATGCCGAAAGAACATTATTAGGAAAAGTTCTGATATAAATAAGTTGTGATATAAATCTCTCTGATGCGACATTTTTCATATCTTTTGGAAGCTACTGAATTTCCTCTTACATTTTCATACCAAGAAAGTTCTAAATACCTTTTGAAATAAAATATAAATTCATTAATATCCTAAACATCCTACATTGAAAAGTTTAGGTCTAAAATGCTACATGTAACTTACAAATCGCGAGCTATGCACATGTACTATTAAATATTAAAGGGTATAATGGAAGTTTTACTATTATTATGAGGTACTGCTCATATTGAAATAAAATTAATTTTAACTAAAAATTGAAAGTTATTTGGAAAATAATCTTTTATCGCTACATTACAATGCTTTCTGTACATATATATATATATCACTATAGAAATTAGCAGAAAACATTTCCATATGCCCTCTGTATGTGCAAATGTATCGGCATGATGTTACATATATTCTTAAGTATGATTTTTGTAATCTGAATTCTTTGTCCTCCTAAATCATGCATTCTTTATATCTTATGACAATATACATCCAAATTCAGTGCTCAGTAACTTCTGGAATACATTATACCATATATGTCATATTAAACGCTGGGGCCGAAATGATATCCTGTGCTTCAATTGTAATCTGGTAATAGTTCAGAGTTTATAAATAATGACCGGTTCTCAGACAGGGATGCAATCTCCCGGAATCTGCAAGAGTATCCGGCAGAGCATTCTTTTGTCTATCGTCCCCTGCCAACCTTCAAATGTCCCGCGAAATTAATTCCTATTCATTCGATATTATCTTTTATAGGATGAATTAAAACATCTGTTTGCGCTGTGTCTTCGAGACAAAATTTTTTATTGTTAAATCTAACTCCATAGAACTTGTGTATCCTGATATAAAAAGGGTCCGGCCTTTCCAGGAAGGATTTAAAATTAAGAACGGATGACGAAAGCATTTAAAACAAAATTATTTAAAGTAAGTTAACCAGGCAAGCGCAATGAATGACTTGTGCCAAATTTCGTCATTACTTACAAGTGAAACCGTCTAATACCTAAGATAAAACATAAGAATTTAGAATCAAATGCACGATGTTTTCTATTATCTTCCGCAAAAAAGGGTCCAAATTTCACTACCATAATAAATTTCAGAATAAACCAAAATATTATATAGCGTAATTTCAATCCTTAGGTCTAAACGCCTATTTTTTTCCACAATTTTCACAGACCCAGTTGCAATCACTATTCTTCTCTTTATCTCGTGTTGTATACCGCCAGTATCAGTTATACAACTTCCAAGATAATTAAAAGAAACTTCAAAAGAAATGGGACACCACTTACTTCACCGATTTTCATTACTTAGTTTTCCCTATGTTTATTCCCTATGTTACCAGATGCACTCTATTAGCAGTCTGATCAATAGCCCTAATCAAAGAGTTCATTTCATCAATACCATTTGCCAAAATGGCTAAACAGTCAACAAATTCTACATCAGATATTTTCATATTCCTAGATCATTTAAGACTCCCCATTCTTTCCCTTGCAATGGATTCCTCATATAATAATCAATAAAACAATAAGTAACATTGTTTTGGCTATATTTTCTAAACCAATCAATACACGCTTACCAATTCTCACACGTGAATCAGCGGTATTACAAAGAACAGTCGTTATGCTAACTCCTTCACAGATATGTCATAAGATCTCACAATCCACCACAAATTATGACGATCAATAGAGCCAAACGCAATTTTTTCGAAAACTGCCTCATAGTTTAAAAAAAGATAAAAGCCATAAGAGTCATAACATAGGTTATTGAAGGTAAAGTGGTCTGATTCCCCAATAATTATCACAAGAACTGTGATGACCCGCTTTAAAAAACAGAGATAATAGCAGCTCTACTAAAATCTTATGAAAACAAAAACATTCCCAGCTTTATATATTTCAGTAATAATTTCATCTACCTCTAGGAATGTGCAGTTTTAATTTTGAGATAACCATAGTAACTTCAGAATGTGATACTAGGTCAACATTAAAGCCAGTAATTTATCTATCCTCATTAAAAACAGTGGGAGTAGAACTATTCACATTGTTTAGAAATAGGAGTTCTCAACGTGGGGTAGGCGGTAAAAATTTTTGGGGTATGACGTGAGAGCTCAAAACTCGCTAGATCTAGTAACAAAGTCGCTAAGTTGGCAACACTGCTACTGAGTAATTTCTGAGAACTGAGTGACGCGAGCGCAGCGCTGTAGGTCATGTCTGTACACGTTTGTTAATCCTCTTTTGAGGATTTGAGAGCCGAACCTACCCGAACAGCGGATCGCCCAGTCAAAACATCCATTCTAAGTGAGTGAATGTGCCTTCTTACTGCTCTATGTATTTGCTGTGATTTATCTCACTTGCTCAGCTTAAAGTTATTTTTAGTCTTCAGTTTACTGTGAAGTTAAATGAATGTGTTTCTAAAGTGCCTTGAAACACGGGATAAATCAATAATTAAAGAAGAAAGGTAACGTGGAGCCGGAGCCGATTGCTTCTACATCTACGACTACGTCATCATCCCATGTGAGTAAAGAGGTGGATTCAGCAGTAACTAAAGGAACGTTAAATATTAAACAATCAAGTGATAAAAAAATTAAAAAAACGTAAATATCATGAATCATATTTACAATTTAGCATTACATGGACAGGAAATTTAGTAGAACCAAATCCACAGTGCGTTGTCTGCTCTCTGAAGTCCTGTCACAAAATTCTATGAAACCGTCTCTTTTACGGCGACACTTTGAAGCAAAACATGAGCATTTATAAAATAAGTCCTTAAGCTATTTTGAACGTCTTTTGGAATACGTGAGTAGTAGAAAAACCGTAATTAATCATTTTTCTGGTGTAGAAGAAAATGAAAGTGCACTTAAAGCGCCTTACAAAGTATGCCTTCAAATTGCCAAAGCCGGAAAGGCTCACACAATAAGCGAGTCACTCATTCTTCCAGCAGCGGAAGAAATAGCTTCTTGTATGTTTGGTCAAAAAGAGGCAATCCTTGTTAGAACCATTCCTTTGTCAAACGACACAGTTTCCAGGAGAATGAAACATATGGCCTGTAATATTAAAGACCAACTCATACAAGCTATTCAATGTAGCCCTTGGTTTGCCATACAAGTGGATGAGTCGACAGACGTAGCTGGGCTATCTCAATTACTTGTTTTTGTGCGTGGAAAATTCCAGGAGGCAATATTTCAAGATATTTTATTTTGTAAGCCTCTCAAAACTTCTACTACGGGTGAGGATATTTTTAATGTTATTGATTCATTTTTTTGCCGAAAACAACCTTGAATGGAAAAATTGTATTTCTGTATGTACTGACGGAGCAAAAGCAATGAATGGTTATATCACAGGACTAGCAGGTCGTATAAAACAAGTTGCACCAGAATGAAAGTTCACTCATTGTTGTCTTCACGTGAAAGCGCTGATAGCTAAATTTCTCCCTGATGATTTGAAAAGAGTTCTGGATGAAGTGTATAAATGGTTAATTTCATGAAAACCCGACCACTGAAGTCTTGACTTTTTTCAATTATGTGTGAAGAATGGGTAGTCTGCCTAAGAGATTGCTGCTTCACACAGAAGTACGTTGATTGTCACGAGGAAATGTTCTTTGCCGTTTATTTTAACTCCACAATGAAGTACGCCTTTTTTCATGGACCACAAGTTTCGATTTTCTTTGAGACTAGAAGACTTAGAATGGCTTCTACGGTTAGCATATTTAGCTGATATTTTTGAAAAAAGTAATATTTTGAACTTATCATTGCAAGGAGACAACGTTGATGTGTTCTATGTTGAGAAGAAAACAGAGGCCATGATAAAAAAAATTTTCTCGGGGAAAATGGAATTAAAAAGAACAGCTGTGATCAATTTCAGCGACTACATTCATTTCTTAAAGAGAATGAACAAACGATGCAGACTTTGAAGACTTCAGACAACAAATAATTGTTTACTTAAGCACTCCTAAGACTCTTATAAGGCAGTATTTTCCACCCCCTGATGAAACGCAAGAATGGATTCGAGACCCCTTCACATTTGATTTGGAAAAATGTAAGCTTCCATTGTCCAATAAAGAAGAGTTGACTGAGATATCTCTTGACAATAGTTTAAAAAGCATCCATTCCAAAAAGCCGTTGATTAATTTTTGGATTGGAGTGGAAAAGGAATATTCGACTTTGACATGAATTGCAGGGAAATATTTGTTACCTTTAATAACAACTTATTTATGTGAAACTGGTTTTTCATCTTTAACTGCTTTAAAAATAAATATAGGAACAAGCTGGATGTTAAAGAAGACTTGCGACTCTACCTTAGCAAAATAACCCCAACCATTGATGAACTATGCAAGCGTAAACAAGCGCAACCATTTCACCAATTACCCAGTAAAATGTTTATAATTTTATAAGATTTGTTAAATTGTTCATGTCATTTTTTTGTATTTATCGATATATGTAATTTATGAATACAAATTTAATGTATATATATATATTTTTTTTTTATTATTTTATTCCCATTGTTATACTATAACTATAGCTTTTTTCTATCTATACAATGGGTACACCAGTTGCATACATATTTCCAGGGGGTACGTAAAACATAAAAGATTGAGAACCCCTGGTTTAGAACATTGCTGAAATCTTCAGCCCACCTATTCATGACAGAATCCTCACCTTCAATGATTTTTACCATGTTTATTCCTTAATCCTTTTATGACAGCCTGTCTTCCCATAAAAAAGGTTAACTATCTGGAATAACTCTGTGTTCTTCTGCTTCTAGTTGCTTCCTCTACTTTCAGCCAAGCTATGAAGCCAAAGATTCATATCAGTTTTCAAGTAATCATTCACACGTTTATTAAGTGTGTTTATAAAACTGTATTTATTTGTTACCATATGATAATTATAATGCTCTTTGTTAAAGACAAGTAGGATGTTGATCCAGTTTATTCCTGCAATTCTTTCTTTCAGAAATAATATCCGTTGTTTCCTCTCTCAAAAGACTTTGTCTACTTCGCTCTTTTTTACCCAAAAGAGAAAGGTTCGTTTTAAAAATATCAAGTTTAAAATGCTTCCTCAGGTTAAAACTCCGCACCTTCAGTTGTCAAACCACGATTGTCATAATGACTAAGTATCCTATCATGGTAAGCGTTGGTTATATCTGGTTCTTTCAGAGTTGCAGTGTTAAAGCTAGCCCAACATTTCCTAAGCTCAGTTGCAAGCAATTTAACTAGGTAATGGTCAGACTCAATTTCGGCTCCCTTGTACGACCTACTGTTCCTAATGCTGCTAGCCCATTTGCTGTTAGTATATAATCTGTCATATTCTTATGCAAATATGAAATTATGAAATTATAAATTATAAATTATAAATTATGAAACCCACATACATTTATAAATATCCTTGTGTTTGTATTAAGTGTTAGTAATTGTCAAACTATTAAGTTTATTTCACTACAGGATATTTCCCCGTTGCTACTGCAATTACCAATACCAAAGAACCTACCACCCACGTTTAAAGGTCAGAGTCAGCTCAAACTTTGGTATTGAAGTCACTAAACAAAATATTGATAGAATTCAAATGTTCTGTAGTTTTCCATAAATTTGTATTTATCGTTCTTATCAGAGTCCTCAATTGGTACATAATAGATAATGTTCAAACCTTTAATCCTTGTTTCAAATTTAGCTGAAAGAAATCTTTCATTAATGCAATAATGTCTTAGGATAGCATCATTGACTTGTCTGCTTAGAAGCAAGCTTACATCTTGTTGATGCTTTCGGTTCTCTCGCCCTGAAAAGAGAAATTTAAATTATTTTAAGCGTCTGATATTAACCAGTCGACTTGGTTTCTTACAAACCCAAAATGACTGGGTTATGATGATGGTATTCGACATGAGAATATCAACAGAATAATCTCTATGTCTTCACATTCCAGATACATGTGGGATGAAATCATTAGTAATATTTTTAAGGAAAATAGTTTTGTTGACAGTAAGGCCAACAATATCAAACAGATCCTTAATCGTTGGCATGGGACAAAGGCCCGTTCCCCTACAGCCCGTTCCCCGAGGCTTAGGCCTCGATTTCTGATAAGGACTTGAAGAATAACCTTTATAAGTGGAATTTTCAATGACCAGAATCCCAAAAGATACTTACTTTCCGGAGACACCTTTCACCAGTGTACGATTGACGATGCTCCTAAGCAAAGGTTCAGATGCTTTCAGGTTTCTGATTAGGATTCTCCACCAGCTGACATAAGATATCTTGTGCAACTGTTCACTTGGAGCTGGCAACCCACAAACAAGCAAAAATCAGAGCAGTCGATTTTCTCTCAGCTGAAGATTACCAGTGCAGCAAGCTCAGGATCGGCTTAATTGGAAATAGCAGCCCATTTTGGGCAAACATTCAGTTATATTTGTGTTCTTCTTAAAAACTGCAATAAATCCCATGATGCATTCAGAATATGCATTTCTAAGTTGACAATAAACAGACTTTGACGCAGGTAAAAATGCTTTATGAATATCTAGATGGACATTAGCATTTAAATCAAAAACGTTCTTCTCTGAATGATCCAAATTCTGATAGCGTTTTGTTTTTGAGAGCAATCCTAAATGCTGTATTCGAGATCAATTCTATCAGTTTGTATTGAAAGCTAACACTGTCGATGAGCTGGGGCTAAAATAAGAGTGTTCAATTAGCATATTATTTATATTACATCTGCATTCCTACAACCAAAGCTCGACCCAAAGTCTTCAATAAAACTAATTATTAAAAGAAAAATTCCTGCTTGGATTTGCGAGGAAAAGAGCACCGTGGAGATTAGAAAAATCGATAGTTCTCGGATGCGACATTAAGTCGAAGCCTCCTATGCTCAAGGGCCATATCATGTGCACGTTAGTTTTGTTGATAGATGAATATGATAGGAAGGCTATAATCTGTTCGCAGCAGTTGTCATTGGTATGACCTTACATAGCCTTGCAAAATTTTCACATTTTGTGACCTAGCATGTTAGCCCAATCTGCAACAAAAAATAGCATATCAGTAGTAAAACAGACCAACGAATAAAATTATTTTCACTTTAAGTTCTTGTAAAATGCAAAAGTGTTTTTATTCCTGAGATTATCATCGCTCTTTCAACTTCTTGTCTTGTTTCGAAACTTCACACTGGTGAGATGTAGCAACGTCCAACACCTTATCGGTGAGTCGATCAGTGAGAAGTGGATAAATGAGGAGCTGATATCCTACATCGCTCCTTCGGCGGGGTCTAGCAATGCGACATAGAAGCCGCAGTTGGTCATATCGACTAACGCTGAGCTGTCCGCAGGGCGAAAGGTTGTGTAGGGGTAACTGCTGCACAACAATGCTCAGCATCCAAAGAGAACTCTTCACGAGAAGCTGGAATCTGAAACTGAAGCTTGTCTCGCTGTAGTTATGTGTACGCGAGAGTTTCTCTCTGAGTGTGCACGGATATTCTGCGCGATTAATAAGCATTAACGTTAATTACCTCTACAAATCCCTTTGTTCTGCCAATTGGCGAGGCAATTAGCCACGAAGCAGCATCTATAGTGCGCGAGTAAGGAGGAGTGCCAAACAAATTAAGAGTGCCGTGAAAAGATGGCAGAGTTTGCTGAGCCTCTTTAGAAATTTTGGCGCTGCAAAATCACGTCCTTCTAGATTTTCCTCGTTAAAACATTAAGCGAGAAAATGTGAGAAGAGAAAACTTTCCTCTAATCCAATATGCGTTTTAATTGATCAACCATATTACCATAAACACAGAAGACTAAGCCATTAATTCATTATTGGTTATTATTTTATATAAGTTAATTTTCAGATTAAATATATTAACTAGTACCTAAAGTTGTTTAGTGCCGAGATTGTTCCACGTAGACATTCATTAAACATCGTGATTAAGGTCAAGTTTGTTGTTAACTAAACCTTATTTGAAATTGCCTGCTAACGTGAGAGAAAAACATTGATAAATGGGATATTTTCCTAAAGTTAAAAAGACTATTTATTACTGTTCCTTATTTAAACAATAATTATATTCTTTGAGCAAACAGCGCCTATATTTTTACATTTTTCTTTAGGATTAAGAATATTTTAACCATTTCTTTTGCGTCCCTAAAATTAAATATATAGATGAAAAGTGTGAAATCTTCTATAATCAGGTTGCAAAATAAACAGTTTTACAAAGCGCTCAATTTTTCTCTTATTATAAATTTTGAAATTCCTTCATAATCATCAATACAAACTGGTTCGAACTAAAGGATTTCAGAAGATCACTTCGTTCCAACTGCCGTATCGTTTTTTTTCTGTATTTTCTACATTCCGCGACCCTATTTTGATTGAGTATTCTCCTTATTTTTGCAAAGGTTGAGAGGGTAGTAATGCAAAAATAAAAATTAAATTAAGCAAACATGCACATAGAAATATTAAATGGTTCTGATTTGAAAACGCAAAGAGAAGCGATACTGAAACTATAAGAAACCATTTTTCCTCTTTCGAAACAGTGATCGCAATCAAAGCAAAATAAAAAAAAAATATTATAATTATTGAAAAATAAAAACAAAGTACGAATTTTTGTTAAATTTTACGCTGAAGATTTAAAACCTGAACCATGAGTTAATACTTAATAATATCATTGATAAAAATTTTGTTTTATATAATGAGTAATTTAAACAGATGTCTTACTACACAATAAAACAAAACCACTAACAAATTTCGTCGTTTATTCCCCTGTAATATAAATCCCCCCTATCATGACCAATGGATTTAAAAATTTAATCTTTATACGTGCATGTTTGCTTAATTTAAATTTTAGTTTTGCATTACTGCCTTCTCAAGCTTTGCACCCCTAATCTAGAAGATCAAACATCCAATGGTTTTTAACACAGTAAAACGATTAGGTTCACGATAATGCCATAAGATAATAATGCCATAAGATAATGCCATAAGATACAGTAAAACGATTAGGTTCACGATAATGCCATAAGATTAGGTTCACGATAATGCCATGTATCTTATGGCATTATCGTGAACTCGACTGAAAAAGCACCAAATGCAGGCAACTCGGAAAACATTTTTTAAATGTATTTTGGAATACAAAGGGTCTATAAATAATATATGAATGAATAAATGCGATAGGAAAACTGTTAGGAACGAAAACGTAGAAAGAAGATAAAAGACCTACCATAGTCAAATAAAAAAACATCTGAAAAATATTATCTGTAAGAGAAATATAGGGATAAAACAAAGCTTATCTTCTACATTTACAAACCTACCATGTCCCGGTCTCTTTTTTAAAATTATTTATTTGTAAATCATTATATATTTTCAGTCTAACTGTATTTATGTTTTGAGCATAAAATAGAAAAATAAATATGTTTACAACTGTTGAACTTAGCTCCATGATTTTATATGATAATATAATGTTAATGATATATATGAATACAATATAAATTAAAATTTGAATTTTAGTTTCACTTAAAAGGATAATTATTACATTATCAAAAACTCGCTTTCTCCTTCCTTTTGAATCGATGCATGTATGAGGCTGTTTAACCAGCAAGTATAAAGGTGGTAAGGGTAGTTGCAAGCTACGTTTTTATTATATCTCTGTCAGTAACAAGGATAGGCATATATTACGGGAGGGGGATAACATCCCAAAAGAGTTTCTTTGGTTACTACAGCAAAGGTTTGTATAAGAGCTCCTGCGATGTGGATCAGGTCATTGTCATTTATATTTCAGGCAAGTAGCTTTTGTTGTTGACCCAGCAAATCTTGATCATTCATTAATTTATAGAAAGAAGCATGAAACTATTAACCTTTTTAAACACTGAGATAGTTTTGGGTTACACAAAACACGCAGCATTTCACTTCCGATAAGTGATTCCACGACACAATACTCCAGCTGTAAAGATCGTTGAAACATTTATTTCGCCACCATTAATTGCTCGTTCTGCATCACTTTAGGGGTGATGATCCCGAACTGGAGAGGGATGAATAATAATATTATTTTATCAGAATGAAGGTGACGATGAAATCAAGCCATGGTAAAGAGGCAGAGAAATGTAGAATTCCACTTGTGTTTTTAAATGCAGTACACAAATGGACTGTTTTAATCTAGAGCAGTGGTTCTCAACCTTTTACGCTTCACGTACCCCCTGGAAATGTGTATGTAACTGGCGTACCCCTTGTATAGATAGATAAAACTATAGTTATGATATAACAATGGTTATTTTTACTTTGTTACTAGATCTAGCTACCTTTGAGCTCTCACGGCGTACCCCCAAAAATTGTACCGCGTACCCCACTTTGAGAACCCCTAATCTAGAGGATCAAACATCTAAACTTATCGTTGTAGATAATTGTTCCCAGTGTCATAAAAACTGTTCGAAAGGTTTCTCAATGTTAACACTGTAAAAGGAACTTGTTATTTAAAATTTAAAATTATTGAAAATAAACAGGCGATCACATGGTCTTTGTATCCCAGATGATCTGCGATAAAATCGGACAATAAAATCTATCAATTAAACAAGAGAAAAAAAAGGAAAAAATATATATAAATATAAATAATAATAAAAAAATCTACTGGTGATCTGAATGAAAAAATCATTTCATATTATTCCACTGTAATGGATTCAAATTTCAGTGTAATATTTTGTAGTGACATATTTTCATCAATTTTCTGTGTTCCGTTCGATTTTCTTTGAATAAAGACATTTAGCTCCCTATTCCGTGACGTACTAAAGAAGGATCATTTCTAATCACAAATGTTCTTTGGACCCTTTGATGCTCACTGAAGCTCCCTCTGCATTAAAATGGATCATGCTTTATCTCTCATTTGTTCGAGTTTGGAAGGACAAGGCATTAGAGAATCAATTCGTTTATCAAAATATGAATTTTCAAAACTCCCTGAATATTGTATTAACGAATCACTAAGTTAGTCTTCTTTAGTATTCCTTCGATTTATTTCGTACTTGTCTATTGCAAAATATTTCTGAGAGTTCTAATAAGTTTAAATCCAAATTAGAAGCTTACAAATTATAAATTCCTGGACATCCTAGAGCCCCATCAAACAGCATCCAAGGCATTAATAGCAAAAGTATTCCCCAGTGCAATAAGTGTGCATATACTTTTGAATAAATTGCTGTTGTCAAGTAATTCATATCAATATTCGGTGAACAGGGTGTTAATATACAGATCTACAGAGGGACGAAATCACATTTAATAACAGTTTTTGGAATATTTGCTCATTGCTCTGGAAATAAAATAGCCATTCTTTCGCGTTATTTTATTTTCGAGGCATCAGAATAAAAAAGGCTACTCGTTGCTGAGTAGTGTTGGCCAACAATTTTAATTAAAAACGTATCAACCGCATTTTATCTAACCCACTTTATTATTATCTAAAACGCTATTTAACTTATCCCTATATCAATTCTAGAATTTATTTTTCGATTTGAAGCTTTTAGTATCTTATACACCTTTTTATACACTGAAAGGACAATTTATTATACATACCCACCTAATAACGTGTAGGTCTACCTTTCGCCCTTACAACAGCAGCAGCACGCTAGGCATGGATACTACCAGGTGTTAGAAAAGTTCCGGTAGCATTACGGCTCATGATTCCAAGACAGCCACCCGTAAAGCGCCGAGATTGCTGGTGGTGAATTTCGAACTCAAAAGCATCTCACCACTTCTTCCCACAGATACTCAACAGGATTCAAATCCGAAGAGTGATAGGGCCATTGGAGGGTTGTGAAGTCACTGTAATTCTCCTTCAGCCAGTCCTTTGCCAAACGTGAGCAATGCAACGGGATATTGTGTTTTTGAAAAAAAGGCATTCGATGTGGGAAATGGATAGCCATGAATGGGTGTAGTTGGTCGGCGAGTGTTTTCAACCCAGCCTTGGGCAGTGATTGTGGTCTCGATACAAGGGACCCTAAGATGGCCTAGGTAAACACAACCCAGAACATTACACTGCTTCCACCGACTTGATAGTTGGGGTCCATGGCCTCGTGTGGTCTATTCCACACATGCAACCTCCCGTCGCTGTCGTACTTGGAAACTCGATTCGTCGGACCAAGCTACCCGTTTCCAATTCTCCAAGGTTCATTGGTGTTGTTTCTTCGTCCATACGTATGGTCCACTAACATGTTATTAACAAGGCATTTAATGTGGGATTTGTTTGCCATAAACCAGTCATGTGATCATACGTCGAATGGCATTTGCACAAATCTTCGTAGCTACCCTGCTATTGAATATCGATGCTATCATTTGCACTGTCGCCCTCTATTCCGATAAGGTGGTGCTCACCTCGAACACAAACGGCCTGATTATAGCCACATTTTTCGCAGTGGGTGATGGTTTTGCTAGTTTTGACGTAGTCCTGCTGTGAGACAGTAGTACCCAGAAATTCCAGATGTTTTGCAGTTACATATGTGGAGACTCCATCTTTGTCACACCAACTATCTGTCCACAATACAACTAGCTCATATCGCCATGCAATATATATCAGGTAGGTATGTAACCTATTTATAATTAAGGGGTTTCGACTGGCCACATTATTATGGCTGAGTAGGACAGGTTTCTGGATGGGTGTGGTGTGCATAATAAATCGTGCTTTAAGTGTATACATGTTATCGTAAAATCCTGAATTTTTGTAAAACCTAGGATTTAAGCATCAATCCTAGATTTTGCCAAACAGTGTTGTAAATGCCTGAAAATTCAACTATTCACGTCTTATTTCGGGATTTTGCCAATGGTTCTTGGTAAATGTTAGGCTTTACCATAAGCAGATAGTAAAAGTCAGAGACTTTGATTTGCCCTGGATGTGCATGTTGCAACATGTTCCACGGGCCTCTAACCTTAGAAGCTGCCTTCAGTCAGAATGGGAAAATACATAAATTCATATTATGTTGCCCGCACTTTAAAGGCGCGTTTTGCAATGCTACGTAGGGCCTATTAAATTCGCTTAGTCCGTCTGTCTGCTCGCATGAAACAACTCGAGAACGAGTTAATCAAATTTTATGAAATTCGATAATGGAAATATGCCTTAAATTATTCAGCCAAATCCAAATTTAATTAAAATCTTATTAAAATTAAGGCCCCTAAAACTAGTTTTGTAATATCAACTTTTTCCGTGCTCTACATTATCGTCAAATGGTCGATTTTCTAGAATTTTTTATATTTGTAAAATTTATTAAAATGCAATGTGTATAACGGACGAACTTCTCAGATAAATAAATATTAATAAAATTTTACTTTTTTTAATTTTTATTCCGCATTATGTTGTATTTAAATTCATTGTTTTTCATTACCTTAAGCATTGTTGAGAAATAATTCTTTCAAGAATGAGCGGCACAATGCATTCACGAGAGAAAAGAAATTTAAATTGCTTTATTGTAGGCTGCCCTGAAAAAGCATTTTCTTTCTCTTAAAAAAAAAGGTATTTACCGTCTTCTCAGTGGAGTTTGAGGAGTATGAGTCTTCGTCAGTAAAGTATGAGGTTTTACCATTAGTGAATAGGTGAAACTCCGAAATAAGAGGTGAATAGGTGATTTTTCGTTCTTTTACCAACACTGTTCAGTAAAACCTAGGTTCAGTAGGTAAATTTTAGATTTTACCAAAATTTGGGCTTTTACGGTAACATATACATATGTAAAAAAGTCTTAGTAGATAGAGATTAGAAAAATGCATTAAGCTGACCAAATAAATGCTAAAAGAAATGGGGACAAGGATGACTCAGTATGTAGCTCGCCAGACTCGTAATCTGCTGTTCCCAGCTTCGAGTCGCAGCTGGGCCAGCATTGAGATTTTTCTCTGCAAAACTCCCCGTGTTGCCCTCGGTCAGGAGGGGGACACCGATATGCGTGAAAAGGCTACCGTCCGTCGGATGGGACGTTAATCCATGGTCCCGTGTAAGAGAGAGTCATACCCTGTGCACGTTAAAAAAATACTGGATGGTCTTGACGGGAGGCTGCCATCTGTCTCCCAACAGCTGTCCAGTGGGTCCCCTTCCCCCCACCTTCTCTGGGCCCTTGTGACATTGTGTGTAAAAAAGTGCCGCTCAGAAGTGAAACAACCCAACCGAAAGAAACTTAATATTTCAACTTTCAAAGTCCTCGGGTTACTTCAGGAATTTTAGGAAAATTAATAGAAGTAAGAGGAGATCCGAGAATTAATTATCGAGATTCTTTGAATTCCCTAAAATCGGAGATGGAATCCTGAATTAATCTTAAAAAGGTGTAGAATAGGCTGCAGAAATCATGAACAGATAATCACTCAACATATATGCAGATATCTTCTTATTTTCGAACCAATATTTCGAGTTTATGAAAAATATGGCATCTCATAATTTTCATTACTTAATGCACTGCAGCGCAGTCTCGATTATCAAAAGATAGGAGATTTCTTAATATAGAGCACTCATTTCAAATTTGAATGATAATTTAATTTGAATAAAATTAATCTGAAGTTCTTCAACTTACTGAATTCTCATTCAGATATTCAATTAAAACCAAGTATATTTCTAGTATATGGTCAAAATATACCACAATGCGTAAAACTGATAGTGTTAAATAGACTGTCCCTTACTAATTTTCAAATTCGTGATATTCTTTGCATTCTTTCCCTGGTCCCACTAATAATAATAAATAAATACCCCCTCAAGCAGCTGCTTGCCACAGTGGTCTGACAGGAGCCTGTCAGTTTATATGCCATAGTAGAAGATCTGAGAGGATGGCAGGCCCTCAGCAGAAAAACGATACATACATCCATACCTTATCCGGGGCTCGAACCCAGGTCCCTTAGATCAATAGCCAAACGCGCTAACCACTACGATGAACGAAAGCAACAACGCACGCAAGTCACTCTATCAGAAAAGAGAACTTTCCTAAAACTTGCTCGAAGCAGTGTGAAAATAGAAGAATATTCATCACATTGAGGTCAACAATTTTGCTGATATAGAATTCAGAATCATTACCAGAATTCAGTCTGTAACTGAAATATCTCTACTATCTGAATGCTTCCCACGGAAGGCAAATTTCTTCTTAACAACTTAAAATAATTTTGTCTTATTTTACTTCCCTTTTTAATAAGGTAAATATTATATTGCATAGCAAAACACATAAATAGAGTCTTAAAAAATAACAATTTTATTTTAAAATTAATAGCTTGTAATTATTTTATAAATAACAGGAAGCTTGATGTCTTTGATTCTAGCTGCTTCGTACTATCTTGGGCATCAGGTGGATTATGTGGATATATATTATTTTGTGGATTATGTGATTAGGTGGATTATCTTGGGCATTATGGATAGTGTGCTTAAAGTGATCAGGAATAGAGGGAGACCTAGGATGCGATTGGCAAACGCTGTCAAACAGGAGTCAGTTTGCACTGGCCTCCGATGGCCCAATGCAAACAATTTTAGAACAGGACAGACATCTCTGAAGAACAAAATTACCTAGTCTGATAGGAATTCCGTAGCCCATGGCTGCATGAGGACTATTTATGGATATACGTTCTTCTGATAACTAATTTTTGATTGTTCACAGAAAGAAAGACAAGACTGAAGTGTTGTTCTATACTACCAGGGTTCTTTTATAACAGGATGAAGCTCCGTCGCATTGGAATGTAATCTTCAGACAAATTTTGGATGAAACATTTCTGACTGATGGATGTGAGGTGGGGGGGGGGGGGACTTCACCACAACAGATTTAGAAATTCGGGCGTCTTCTGTAAGTTTCGGAAAGTGCAATATGAACTCCTTACCTGTTCAGTCGCCAATAGAGTTGAAAAATCCGTCGCGCTGTGAAACTATCTTTCCACAAATGTTTTCCAGCTCAGTTATTGTCTTGACATCGTGCGAGCAATAAAAAACAGTCAATATCAGAACATTTTTGCTTCTTCCAAGTGCAATTCGTCTTCTGGGTACATTTTTTGCTACAGCAGAAATCGTCATTATTTTTATGCGACAGCAGAAATCGTTAAAATTTTAACTGCTCTCCCTTCAAATATTTTGGACCACTTAGTCAAAGATATAGATAAGAGTGGAAGCTTATTTTACTTATACCATTTATTTTTAACTGAATATTCCAATCAGCAAAACTACCTTAGGCTGCGATAGCAATAGGTTTTCGAAAAAGCAGGTTAATACTACCGTTTTACATCAATGTATCTGTCAAAAATTTATTCAAATATAATTTTACGCACATAAAGTTGATAGAATTATTAATGTGCGCAGAAATGCAATGGTCTCACGCACAGTGCAACTAAGAGTTACCATCGTAACGAACGTTGTTAGTTTCTCACACACCGTAGCCAACAACACAAACTACACCTTTGCCAACAACAGTGATCGTAGTTGTATGTCAAGAGAAACTTTCTGTCAGCATTAGCGGTTCCGAACGATTCGCTCTCGCTACCCTGGAATCTCTCTTTACTGCGCGCCACCTTCCATGGCATTGGCGCCTCGATCATAAGACACAACGCGGGCAGCCTCGCGTGTTAACACCGGAATTCCACACAACAACACGACTGCATGCTGTTAGGCACAGGCTATTACGTGCTATTTGGGAAAGCGGGGCAAATGTTAAGAGGATTAGTGTATGTAATCTGGTGAAGTTCCGGAAATAAACTATTGTTCACAGATAACGAGTCTATGTATTGAATCATTATTTGTTAAACAATGCAAAATGGGCAACAAATGAATTTCCGTTCTTTGTTAACTCGTAGATAGAAATGTACTTTCTTGGATTTTACTTGATTTGACGAAGAAAAAATTCACGACGAAGAAAAGATTTAATATTCGGGTTAAACCATAAGAAACTCAGATACAAAATACATTTCCTAATAATTTATTACTTTTTCTTATAAGAAGAAAATTTTAAATTAATATACTGTCGATTTGTTTGCCAACAATATATAGGCCTATACAAAGATGAGATAACGAATTAGTTTTAATTATTCCACGCTATACGGCAGTGCACGCATATTACGGATGCAAGATACGGGACGATACATTAATTAGAACAATATACACAGGCAATTAATTCGTTATAACGGATTAATTCCTTCCAGAAGAGCATTCGTTAAACGAAAATGAGTTTCGTATTAATATAAGAGAAATTAATTTATTCTTTCCTGAGATAGTGTATAAACCTAGAGTCCCACCGTACATACAAAATATACATTATGAATACAAAATATCGAAAAACATCACAATAAGAACATATTTATTATTATTAAAAAATTGTAAGTACGTTAAAAATCATTTATAAATGAATATCTGTTGTGAAATTAAAATTATTAGACGAAAAGTTTCAACAGAAGTAATCTCGTTGAAGAAACATTGGATATTTTATGCTATTTTATGTAAATAAAAAAAAATATTACTTAATGCCTGAAAGTTTTGATTCTCTTTTATTTCACCCGAATTACAGAACTAGTATTGGATTTTTTTCGATCCAATTTCATCCCGAATTTGAAAAAAGAAAATGTGTGCTCGATCATTTCCCCCCAAACGGAATTTTTTACTTAACCCGAAAAAATCATATTCTACTCTTGGGATGTAAAAGAAAAACGTTATGACATAATGTGGTACTCTTTTAGGGATATTTTCAAAATCAAAGAGCTCAACGTATATAAAACCTTAATCAAATAAGATAAAATGTAAACAAACATACAGAGTATTAAGCATGAATGATTCTTTTTTTCCTTTTATAAACATTGCATTTACCATAATCCTAAAATGGGAGCATTACACACATCTGTCATTTCTCCTCAGACAACTATATTTGACAGATGTCTGGAAAGATTCACGAATAATCTGATCAGTTAACTAGCTGCGAGTGAACAGATATTCGGAACGATTCTCATCACGAAGACATCACTAATATCGCTTAAATGGACACAATTCTCGCGGCCCTATTAAAAGGTAAATAGACCCTCAAGCAGCTGCTTGCTACAGAGGTCTGAAAAGAGCCTGTAGTTTTGCAGCACTAAAATGAAAAAAAAAGAAATCAAAGTTACGAGACATACCATTAGTATTCAGGTCTTCCACTCTCTTCACCTTAACCGATGATATTTCACACGATACATAGATTGTGATATTCAGTTGCAAAATATTCATTTTCCTCTTTTCTCAAAATTATAGTTAAAACCTAATGAACTGCTCAAGACAAGTATTTAGGTATTTATAGGGCTTACTCAAATGGTTTTTGAAATTTCGCAACCAGTTTCGTAGAAAAATGTTCAAAAATATCAAAATGTCATATGCAATTTTAAAATGTAAATTATTGAATTTATTATTCGAAGAAGTTTACGACACTTTCCGAGCATTTATGATCACATTTCGGATGTCACGAAAAAGTTCTTGCGATTTTTATATCAGTTTAATCACTTTTTTTTTCAAATAATTGAGCTTAATATTATTTTCTGTCCGTAGACAAATGATATTAAATATAACCACTATGAATGTACATCATCGATTTATATAGGTAAACGAGCCTTATAAGATAAAATAGCTCTTTCTGCCACAATTGTAAGACTTTTTGTTATTATATTTCACGTTGATTAATTATTTGAGAACAATAATTACACGTTCCTCTTCATAGCAGCAATCCGTAATAAAGTATACAAAGCATCGAATAATAATATATGATTGCCGGGATTTCTCTATTGACTACTCTTTAGTAATAATAAATTTTAGGAAATACTGATCTAAATTCGTTCATTTCATTGGCTTATTTTCAAAAACGAACTATTGTTTCACTTTGCCTTTCGTCTGTAGACATTAAACATTTTTTGTTTTTAAAGACAAATTAAAATTCTTTTTGGATTGGATATTTGTTAACGCAACATTAGGATTCGCATTTTCCAAATCTCGTGACAGTTTTAATTTCTACCGTTAGAGGTCGCTATATTGGAAAATGGAAAAACTTTTTCACGACTATCGTAAACGATTTTTGAAATTCGAGTGGTATAGTGTGGGAATCAAGAGGTGTACATTTCAAGCAACGATTCCCCCCACCCACCCACTTATATACAGGGTATCGTAAAAGGTAGCTTTTCTTGTTTTAAAAAACAGACGAAAAATCATTTTGTGTTGAGTATGTTCTAATAGAATATTACTATTTGCATATTCTGTATCATCCATTGGTGTGGAGGAGATCGTAGAATAAGCCCACTTCTCCTAATCCACCCATCCTTGAAGTCATCTATGTTACCTTTTAAAAATGAGCACACATTAATACATATGTATAGCGTTTAAGCAATGATCAAAGCACCAAAGCTTCAATTCGCTCTAACTTCGAAAATTAAAAAAAAAAGATTTCATGAAAAATTGCCATTTGTGATAAATTGAGGATTTTATGAAATATTTTTACATCTCAATTTTCAACTATATTCGTTTCTTATTTTAAGAGTTGTTGAAAGTGAAATTCTCCACAATAGCCGCTTCTCTTCAGCTGTCTCTGAATACTGAATACTTTTAATCAATATTGACAATTGAAAGAATCATCACACAAACTTCCAATATACACTCATTTCAGTAAACGAATTATAATAGTAATTATTTGTGTTTAACTTTTGAATTCTTAAAGGTTTCTGTTTTCATAAATAACATTAAATGAATATTGTTAAAAACGATATTTAGAGAAATTTAAGTGATATCTGTAATTTTCTCTTGTTATATTCGTCGTTCAATAGCTCATTTTAAAATTTAGAGAGCTCTGAATGTGATTTGAATTCAAATATCATGGATGTATCCCAAAACATGCATGTTGGAGATATATCTTGGAGGATAATGTACGTCTCGGCCAATAGCGTAATTCTTATTTATAGGGTTACTTTCAACTACGACACTCTATTTTAATAATCATAACGGTTATTTGACAGGAATTGTTTAATTATTATAATGAATTATAAAGCAGTTCTAATAATGTAAAATTACTATTTTATTATATATTAAAACCAAGTATTATTTGTTCAAAACAATTCAATCAAATTCAATGTCTAATATTCGATGCAATCAGTTTTTAGACATATATCTGTTTCCTAAAACAAGCTTAGTTGAGTCATAAGAGGATTTTAATAAAAATAAGAAAACTCTCCTCTGCTGGAACTTTTCCGCAAAGGGTAAAAACGACTCTACAAATGAGCATCAAGATAACAAGCCCATGAGAGCGATCTGCTTGACAGCCTCACCAAGGCAAATTCGCCAATTTGCAAAAGAGGGCGTCTCTATCTGGACGCGCGGCCTCCACTAGGCAGGGTGGAGTCTCATAAATTGACGTGCTAACTGTCCGTCCTGCCCTGTCTACGGGAGCAAAACGTAATTTCCGCCAGCACCATTCCTGTTAAAAGCCGATCCCAGCGGGCAAGAGATTAGGCCACTGCAAGGGAACGTGCCCGGCAAAGTTATGCGCCGGTGCTGCCCCCCGTGGCATTTCCGTGCGGAGGCGGAAGATGCTGCAGCGGAACGACGTATAATTAGCCAACGGCTCCCGGGCATCACCGCCAATCTTCAGAGCCAATCCTGAGAGTCCGAATGAAACTTTCGTTATGGATGCAATTTGCTCTTGGCACATTGTAAGGCACGTCAATGTGCTATTTAACACATCAGACGAGCGCTGACTGTCAATCCGCGCCGAAATAAACTTCATTCGACAACTGGAGTGCACGTGAGACAGCCTAGGAAACTAGTTTCGTGACACTGAGGATTATTCAGATTTTAACAACAGTATTCTTTCTCAGTCAGTTTAAATGCCAGCATCTCTCCAACACATTTGTTTATTGCAGTCTCCCCTTTTCACTTCGTTACACGATACAATTTGGCTGTTGCGCTGCATAGAGATGTCATCTGGTACGTGATCTTGGAAATAAGTTGCAGGTTTTGCGGTCTCCCTTTACTGGATTTTAATTTCACAATGAAAATGTAATCGCTATCTTATATTTTTAATATCAGACATGAATATGCAACTTAATAAAATTAAATTTCCATTACAATAAAAAAAATAGGATAACAATTCTTGAGTAGTACAAAAATATTGCAATTGAATTATTTGTTTACATTCTGAATTTAAAGAATGACATTAAATGAACTCTTTCATTTGAGGAAATAAATTTGCTCACTTATTCAAAAAAAAATATTTGAACAATTTTGTTTGGTGTAGGAAAAAATAGCAAAAAAACGCTGCTAATCGTTAATGGAATCTAAGAAAAGTCTTTTTAAATTGCATAAATATTTTTAAAATCAATTTTAGTCATTTTCGAATGAACATGAAAAGAAATTGAAAATAAGCAGGAAATGTAATTGAATTAATTGTTAGAGTGGGGCTAACGCAATTGATTAGTTATTTTTAGCAATATTTTACGAATAAAAACGGCTACCAACAACCATATATCTGTGCCTGTTCTTAAAAGTTTAAGATAAATATTCATTTGCGTATGAAACTGAAATTTGCTTTACTTCATTAATTTATTAAAATACTCCCCAAAACTGTAGTAGTTTGGATAATGATGTTTCATACAATTCTGAAATAATCTATAAGAGATAACAACTTTTACACCATATGATAATACCCAATAACCGAATCATACCTACTGCCAGTCTTCTATAAGCATATGAATAACGCTTATTTTGGTTTCGATTAAATTCCTAATGACACCAAAAGTCAATAAATCGATTTCCGAATCGGTCCTCTTCCTATTACACTGCACTTGTACTGTATGTCAATCTCTGTAGAGAAAGGCTCTGAAAGAAATTAGGACTCAGCAGAAAGGCAACACAAACACCCAGAATATGGATTGTGTCATCTTTTCCCTGCTACTAAGTACAACAAACACTCATAGGTTATGGCGTCTATATAAGATTAATGGGGTAGCTAAACGGGTAGCTCTGTAACATTCTAAATAATATCTCGACTTATTCTCAAAATTATGAGATAGGACTCAAATTCATCGAACGATGTATATAATTTGGAGACTTATAGGTGTGATCGTTTTCTACCGCCAGATCAATGCCGGTGTCATGATAACTATTTGACAATCATAGCAATATAGGCAATGAATAATCAATCATACTACTCTGCAACCTGTGGTTAGGTCTGCTCTAACTATTTATAATGACGATAGATGTATTACTAAGTTTAATGTCGATCCTATATCACGATCTGAAGTTACTTTGTTTGTAAATTAAAGCTCCGCAACGGGTAGATAAATTATTGTGTAAATGCTTAGAGCTGGGAATGATTCGTCTGCCACATGGCTGACTCTAACGTTGAATATTTTCTATGAAAAAGGGATTGTTCCTAAGAATTTTACTTAAGAAATGATGATCGAATTTTCAAGAACGATGGTCGCATTTCTTGTGATGCTTATTGGGACAGCAGTCTACCCTGTGTTGCAGATAATGTTCTGTGCATTAGTGTGCATAACTTCTGGATGAACCCTTTGCGTTCAGTGGTAATAAGGACTGCATAGATCAAATGGATTTACTTAGATTCTTGAGAAATGTTTAGAATTTCAAAAGCCTATGATCACTTGTTCTGTGCATTTCAAAAATATTTCCGATTCTACTGACAGCGATAATTTGTGGTTGATTGGATTTCCTATATCATGCCCAAAAAGTTAGATAATAATAATAATAATTATGGTCTTTATAATTATTGAATAACATTATTTATTAACATTGAATTGTCTGTGAGAGTCGATCAAGTTAGCAGTGATTGATTTAGCATATTTACTGGTGTACGACACGGCTGCATTTTGTTGTCTCTTCTTTTCTGTTTGATGTAATCATGTTATGAGGAATTCATTACAAGGGAAAGACTTCGGCCTTAAATGGTCCAGAGATATGAACGTATCTCATTTGGATGACGCTGACTATTTAGCCCTTGTATTAAATTGTAATAAATGATAAATCATGTTGTCGAGACAAATTATTTCATGAAAATTATTGGAGTCTGATAATAATATAGGTTTGGCGATAAATAGAGATAAAACTAAAGAGATGAAATTTGGTCCGGTGAGTGGTGCCCCGATTATTTTTTTAATTTATTTTTCAAGTTGTGTTGAGGAAGTTTTTAGACTTAATTATCTCGCGAATTGTAACAGATACTGGTGATGCACAACATTAGATACTGGTAGGTTTAAACAATCTCTAGCCATTTCTTAAAGATTTCAAGGTGCTGAACACGAATATGACAAGGAAAATGCAAAATTAGCTACGATTTCTGAGAAATCCGCAATAGTTTCTTATATAATAGAGTAATACGTACATACGACATGCATCGGTAAAATTCCGATACATGTCATATGTATCGGAGTTTTACCGATGCATGTCCGCTTCTACTTCCGAAGTCGCTTTGCCTTTCGCTTGTACAGCTGCTCAGGATCATATCTGGCGAGTGTCCAACAGTAGTCAGCCAACATTGAAGTGAATCAGTTTCCCTGGTATCGTTTCTCCATCGTTGCAATGTCCAGGTGAAAATGTTCACTGTGCTCATCACTAACCATGCCGCAGTTGTCGGAGAAGAAATCTAAGTGGGAATGGAGAAAGTGGATCTTTAAGGGCATATTGCAGCCGAGTTTGTGATACAGTGACAACATGTCCTAAACCAGTTTATTGTAGTTGTCTTCCCTGACAATCGCGAGGAATTTAGTTGACATCAGACGAAACGTGTCGCAAGCCTTTTTCTCGTCACCCTGAAGCAGGTTGTCGAACATCTGGTCTCTGAACAGCTCACGAATCTGAGGACCCACAAAAATTCCCTCTTTACTTTTCGCTTCGCTGAGTCGAGGGAAATATTTTTGTCAGCCAAGTACTTGAAAGCTGATACAGTCTGGTCCATGGCTTTCACGAAGTTTTTCATCACACCGAGTTTCATGTGTAGGGATGGTAGCAGGATTTTGTGCATTTCTGCCAGTGCTGGATGCTCCACATTCTTCTTTCCGACCTTCAGAGATTTCCTCTCTGGCCAGGTTCTCTTCACGTAGTGCAAAGTCTTTGCTCGGCTGTCCCATTCACATAAGAAACAGCAGTACTTCGTATATCCCAGCTGCACACCAACAACAGAGCCACTACAAGTCACAACAGAGATGCCAGCCATACTTGCTGTATTGAAGACAGTTCAACAGCTATTTTAGATTGTAGTAGGATTCTTTCATATAGACGGCCTGTTCGACCAGAATGGATGGAAGTCGATTTCTATTATGCAGCAACACTACCTTAAGACTCAGTTTCGAGGGGTCTATGAATAGTCGCCATTCTTGAGAGTCATGTTTGATTCCGAGGGCATTCATCAGGCCATCTACATCGGAGCAGAACACAAGGTCATCTTCCTTTCTGAAGTAGGGTGCAAACTGTTCATGATGAGTTCGAAACGAAGTCACTCGGATATTTTCCTTGAGAAGATTCCATTAAGTCTTGATCCAAGTAACTCTGCTTTGGCCTTGGATAGCTCCAGATCGTGAACAAGATCGTTCATTTCTTCTTCGGTGAGAATGTGTGGTGCAGATGACGCACCATGGTAGATGTATGGATCATCATTAGACACCGAAGACTGTGGAGAACCCGACGCCGGTTCGCCTCCCTCCTCATCGTCTGAATCTATGGAAAAAGGCCTTTGCGAGGAAGGCCTTTCCTGTGTGGAACTGGTCAGAGAGTAGATTGTATATTCAGGCATGCTATTGTCCACTTCTTTTTCCTTGTGATGCCTCCAGAAACAGGTGGAACCATGCAGAAGTAGCAGTCATTTGCCTGATTGCTTGTCTCTCTCCACACCATAGGAACAGCAAACGGCATCGCCACTTTTTCAACTTTCAGCCACTTCGGAACATTTCTTGCACATGTACTGTAGCATATGTGTGGGGGCCCAGGTGATATCCTGGTCCCCGATCTTACATACAAAATAAAACTCATACGCTTCTTTCACTATTGGAGTGATGGCCCTTTTCTGACTTGCAAACGTCATTTCCCCACAAATGTAACAAAATATATCTGAACTATTAACACAGTTAGGAGGCATCACTACTGCTGGATTAAAACTGTAAGGATCACTTGAGTTGTACTTATGACTCAGGGTAAATGGGAGTCGCTGAAAAGACTTGCTCACCCTATGAGACTTCACTTACAACTAACGATTGCATCATCTTTTGTCCGCGATCGTAAAGCTGGGATGTCATGGCTCAACTATATTGCATAAGACAATGATGCAATACCACTGGGGGTTGTGTGTATGGAAGGCTGATGCAATACAACACAATATGTTGCAATCTGGAGCTTAAAATACAGCGTTGCAAAATGGTTATCTATGTACTCAATGAGGACTGAGTTGTTTATACATGACCATTTCTGTCTCTCCTAAAGAAGAGCCAATCGACAAATTTATTGTCTTTTTTCTGTTGAGCACCTCGAAATTAGTAAAGATTGGCTCTTTTCATTTCAAAGCCTTTTTGTGTATTGCTCAGTGTATTAGATTTTAAAGCAATATAAACGAAGTAATCATCAACCATCTTTAAACATTATCTTATATACGAAAATACAGTTGGTTTAGCCATGTTGCCCGCATGCAGAACTAGAGTTTTGAAAGGAAAGAAATAGTGTGCCTAAAAGGAAAAAAAAAAGAATAATTTGCATCAGGATATGAGGTAAACCTAGAATTCAATGGGTGGGCAATTTCAAACAGGAACATTTTAAATTTAGCTGGAGTGTCCAGCACAACTCAGTTGTTGGGGGACTAAATTACATAGTTTGGTTGAACCTCGGTAGCCCATAGCTGCTTGAGGATTATATATATGCTTCATCAGTGGCAATCTGGATATATGAGTTACGCATTCAATCAAGACTGAATCTGAGACCAAAATACCTGGAACAACATTACGTTCCGTTTTCTAATCAAGAATGAAAATCAATCCCAAGCCAAAATAACTTTAGCAATGTCGGTGCAAAATTAAATTTATTAATCTTGAACGTAAGAGGTGGACTAAAGAAGCTGTTCTGATTTTATTAAAACTCGAACCACTACGAATTAATAATAAACACAACTCCTCTCCAATATCAATATTTTTAAAGAAATTCTTCTTGGAAAATATGTGAAATATATATGTACTGTTTTTTTTTCTTTTTTTTTTCTTTCATTTCCGTTCCGATTTCCAAAGGAGGATATGGCCTTATTTCCAGTTCGCAGTCAGCTAGATTCGGCGCTGATGATAAATGTACAAGTGACAAAATAGACTGCATGCACATCGTGACTGGAGGGTTGCATCTCATTTTCCTTATAGACAGTCTATACATAAATTAGTTTTCTGACCTAATAAGATGAATAAATGGACTTCTGTTCTGTCGTGATTGGAGGAATATGGCCACAGAGAGAATGGTATTAGAAAAGCCATTCCCCGAAAGTTTCAAAAGACACACCAATATATTCTTAATAGAAAGTAACCAAATGGAGCCAAAGTATTACTTCAAGACAATTTATCAAGGCAAAAAAATTACCTTACTTTACTTTTTTGCATTTTACTTCAACGTTTAAAATCTCAAGAAATGTTTCCAGTTTCAAGAAAGAGCAGAATCAGCCACACCCAATAAGTAATATTTAACCATTTGAGTCGAAGATAAAATGTATGCATTATTTCCTTTAAGAAATTATAAGAGAAAAACAATATCAGATATTTACGTAGAGTAATATATGATTGGTTTATAACTAAATTCTATCAGTTTTAGAGGATTATGCAACACTTTGATACCTCAGGTATCATATTGCTAATTACGTACATCAGGGATAGCAAGCTGGTTTGAGTGAACATGCACCAAGTTGATGAAAATCTATAAAATGATTCCAGCAAGCTGTACTGTCACGACATAAAATTTTATTGGAAAAAAATAAACTAATTTTTAATACACATTTCATATTATTATATTTGTCAGTAAATGCAAAAATGAAAAATATAGGAAAATGTACAATAATAAAAAGGTTAAATTCCAAAAATAATTCAAATATATTACCTAATAAAAATAAACGTTATGACCATATTAATTTATTGAAAAAACAAAAGTATAATTATATTTGGTTCATATTTTGTAGATTTCAGAGATATGCATGAAGCTGAAACCTCTTCTGTCCATCGCTTGCTTAATCTGATTTCATTAACTTCATTTAGGAAAAAAGACACAAAAATAAACATAGGAAAAATGCAAAATCAAAAAAGAGAAATTGCAATTTTGTTTAAAAAATAAATGCACCAGCCATACTCTACTAAACGATTAAAATTTCATTTTCTATATTTTTATGGTCTGTAAATGTAGCTAGGCATAAACTGGAAGGAGAGCTGTGTACCAATCTCTAGTGATGATGCACAGAACCGGCCAGGTCTAACACCTAATGTCCGACCCCGCCTTCTCGTGGTGCAGGCCGTTAGTACCTTTCAAAGAGATAATCTCTTTTGGAAGGGAACGGAAGGACAGGGCTGCCAGTTCAGTATGGCCTACTGATCTGGTCTTCTATGGCCCCTTTTTTTCTTTTTTTTCCAACCCTGCTGAGGAGTGGTCAACTTCACAGGGTCCTGGTGCCGACCATTTATACCTACTAGACTGGACTTGTTTATGGATTTGAGCTTGTTTATGGATCCTGGACTTGCTGCACTGGTGGGCCTCTGTTGAGGGAGAATCTGCCGCTATGTTTTCTGTTTGCTTTTGGGTTGCTAGCCCTAAGTGAACAGAGGCATGGGATACCTTATATCAGCTGGTGGATAATCCTAATCAGAAGCCATTGTAGGTACCTGAACCTTACTTAGCTAGTTGGGCATCGTCAAGCCTAAACTAGAGTAATGTATCTCAGGCAGGTCATATGGCTCTTCAAAAAGTCCACTTGAAAAGATGGTGCCTGAAGTTCCTACCAGCATCGGTGACTTCAGCCTTTAGCGGAGGAGGAACAGGTCTTTGCCCCATGCCTGCGATCAGGGGGCTGTTTGATATTGTTGGCCATACCAATCTCAACAAACATAGTTTCTTTAAAAATCCTACTAATCATTTTCTCTCTGCAGGAACGTGGAATGTGAAGACATTACATAGAGATTATTCTCTTGATGCCCTCACCCAGGAATTCCAGCGCTATAACCTAGATATTCTAGGCTTGCAAGAGTTGGTTTTGGGTTGTTTTACCTCTGAGCGGCACTTTTTTGCACACCATGGACTAAATGGCCAGGTCACATGGACCCCGAAGGCTCAGAGAAGGTTGGGGGAGGGGACCCACTGGAACGGCTGTTGGGAGACAGATGGTTGCCTCCCGTCAAGGCCATCCAGCGTGTTCTTTAACGTGCACAGGGTGTTCTTAACGTGCTCAATGGTGTGTTCATCCAGCGTGTTCTTTAACGTACTCAATGGTTTCAGTGCTCTCCGGCATACGGAGCCACGGCTTAACGTCCCCTCCGACGGACGGCGGCCTTTCCAAGGCCATCGGTGTCCCCTACTGACCGTGGGCAGGGCGGGGAATTTTGCGGAGATAAATCTCACCGCTGACCCAGCTGGGACTCGAACCAGGGAACTACAGATTACGAGCCTGGCGCGCTACCGACTGAGCCACCCCCGCCCCAGGCTTGCAAGAGACCAGATGGACAGGTAAAGGTGAGATACTTAAAAATAGCTTTAAATTTCTCTTTACAGGGAGGGAGGATGAAAAGCATCACCAAAGCGTGGGTCTGCTGCTCAGCAGACATGCTAGTGATGCTCCTCTAGGATATGAGTGCATTAATGAAAGGTTTCTTACAGAAATATTTCAGACAAGTATTAAAGACTTGAATGTTATCTGCTGTTAATGCCCCCACTAAGGATGCCGATGAGGTTGAGAAGGTTAGGTTTTACCGACAACTTCAGGATATTTTGAATTCTGTCAAGAAAGGAGATATTACCCTTGTTCTAGGTGACTTCAATGCCAAAGTTGGTACTGACTCTGACCTTTGGGGAGGAGTAATAGGCCCTTTTGGTATTGGTAGCTGCAATGGCATTGGGCAACGTCTCCTACAGGGAAGTAAACTCAATGGTTTCAGAATAACTAACACATATTACAAACACCGCGACATACATAAATACACATGGGTTTCACCAGATGGGCTGCATAGGAATATGATTGATTATATATTAATTAACAGCAAATGGGCTAGTTCTGTTAGAAATACCAGGGCATATAGGGGAGCTGAAATTGGATCTGACCATTACCTTGTTAAAAGTGTCTTGCAACTTAAACTTAAAAAGTGTTGTGCTAGGGTTAAAAAATTTACCTTTAATACCGAAGCTCTGAAAGACCCAGTTATAGTAAAGCTTACCATGATAGGTTACTTAGTCATTATGACAGTCATGTTTTGCTTAATGCTGAAGTTGAGGAAGAATGGGGCATTTTAAACAGGCTTTTTTGGAAACTAACAGTACACTTTTAGGAAAAAAGGAGCAGAGGAGACAGAATTATTTAAGTGATAAGGCACTTGAACTTATTTCAGAAAGAAGGAACTGCAGGAATGTCCTTAATCAGAACCCTACTAGTCCTAATAGAAAGGATTACAGAGAGCTTAATAAACGTGTAAAAGATCAGTTAGCTACTGATAAGAATCTTTGGCTTTATGGCTTGGCTGACAATGCTGAAGAAACTGGTAGGCAGCACAACAGCACAGAGTTGTACCATATAGTTAATGTTTTATGTGGTATAAAACGGACAGGTATACAGGGATTGAAGGATAAACAAGGTAAGGTTATAGAAGGGAAGGATTCTGTCATGGCTAGGTGGGCTGAGCATTTCAGTGATGTTCTAAACAATGTGGTTAGTAGTACTCCCATTGTTTGTAATGATGATAGATGCATTGGTGGTTTTAATGTTCGCCCTATAACAAAATCTGAAGTTACTTTGGCTATTTCTAAACTTAAACTTCCTACATCCCCAGGGGTAGATGAAATTACTACAGAGATGCTTAGAGCTGGGAATACTTAGGTTACCACTTGGAGGACTGAAATTTTGAATATCGTTTATGATAAAGGCATGGTTCCTAAAGATTTTACCAGAGCTATTATTATCCCTATTTTCAAAAAAGGTGATCGCAGTTCTTGTGATAACTATAGGGGTATCAGCCTACTCTCTGTTCCAGGTAAAGTTCTTTCCATGATTGTGCTTAATAGAATTAAGAATCTTGTTGGCAGTCAATTGCGTGATGAGCAATGGGGATTCAGAAGTGGTAGGGGATGTGTCGATCAGATATTTTCACTTAGGCAGATTCTTGAGAAATGTTTAGAGTTTCAGAAACCTTTGGATACTAGCTTTGTTGATTTCAAAAAGGCTTTCGACTCTGTTGATCGACATAATTTGTGGTTGATTGTGAGATCATATGGTATACCAGACAAGTTAGTTAACCTAATGAAACTTCTCTATAATAACACTGAGTCGTGTGTGAGAGTTGGTAAGGCTTGTAGCAATTGTTTTAGCATTACATCTGGTGTTCGACAAGGGTGCATTTTGTCTCCTTTTCTCTTTAGCTTGGTTATTGATTATGTTATGCGAAATTCACTTAAAAGGAAAGATTTTGGCCTTAAATGTACTGGAGATATGAAAATTTTTAGACCTCTTGCCAAATGATGTTGATGAGATGAACTCTTTCATTCGAGCTGTTGATGAGACTGGTAGTAGAGTAGGTTTGGTTATAAACAGAGAGAAAACTAAAGTGATGGAAATTGGTCAGGCAGGTTGTGATTCAGTTCATCTGAATGGTTGCAGTCTTGAGCAGGTGTCAGAGTTTAATTATCTTGGTAGTTATGTAACAGATACTGGTGATATGCGGCATGAGATTAACAGACGAATAGGGATTGCTGCCGGGACTTTTAAGAATCTATGGAGATTGTGGAGAAATAGGCGTATACACCTAAAGACTAAAATTAGACTGTATAACAGTTTGGTTCTTTCTAGGGTTAGTTATGGTAGTGAAACCTGGACGCTGTCTAAACAAGATAACAGGAATATAGATGCTTTTGATTCTAGATGCTTACGTAGTATCTTGGGTATTAGGTGGTTCAACTTTGTAACTAATGATGAGGTTAAGCAAAAGAGTCTGCAACCTCCTTTAAGCAGCATATTGTGCAGAGAGAGACTCCGCTGGTTAGGCCATGTTGCCCGTATGGATAATTATAAATTAGCGAATAGGGTTATGAACAGTATGCCTAAAGATCTCAGAAAGAGGGGGAGATCTAGGATGCGGTGGGCAGACAATCTCAAATAGAACCTTATTAGATTTGGTGTGCAGTCGCTGGATGCAGCAGATGTACTCAGGACAGATATGCTTGAAGGATTAAACTGCACGGTCTGGTTGGACCTCCGTAGCCCATGGCTGATTAAGGATGATGACGATGATGATGATATTTTTATTTCTCACAACGACAAAACTTGTTTCTAAATCATGTTACATCAGAATTTTACAAGCTCTATTGGATTATTTTCTATGTTTAACCAATTGAAATATCTGATGATTTCAGTTTTGAAATTCATTTGAAATATTTAGCAATTTTATTGAATTCCAATATTTTTAATTTATTTTAGCAAACGTTTTCTCTAACTTTTGAGATAAATTATTTTTCTAATTTTAATGCCCTCTAACTGTGGAAATTCAACGTATTGGAAATTTCGAAAAAAACATTTTTTCTTTCTCTTTGAAATAAAAAAATTCGCCTTTTCCAGAAACATCCCAGGGTAGGAGTCAAATCGATTTAGTCAAGGTAATACTTTTACCACCCCAACCTAAAACCCAAATTTCATAATAGATTACTTATCACATGAAAGATTTTTCATTTTGAAATATAAACAATGAAAAAATAAATTATCGCGAAATTCGCAAACTGTGTATCCTAATATTTTATTTCTGCCTATTCAATTTAAAATAAATTTCCATTTATATCTATAAAGAAGAAAAATTAATCTTTATAGACGGACGAACAGAGATATTACAAAGGAGAAACAATAAATAAACAAATACTCCCTCAAGCAGCTGCTTGCCACAGAGGTCTGACAGGAGCCTCTCAGTTTATATGCCATTGTAGGTCTGTGAGGATGGCAGGACCTCAGCAGAAAAATAACACGGACATCCGTGCTTTATCCGGGGCTCGAACCCAGGTCCCTTAGATCAGTAGCAAGGCGCGCTAACCACTTGGCCACGGGGACGACGGAAAACAATAACTCGTTTTAAAAAATTATAAAACAAACTGAAGTAGTTAAAAATATTCTCTATTACGAAGCATCTAAACGTGAACTAATCATGTTTTGAACCTCAATTTTCTATTGAATTGAGTAAATGCATGAATATTAGACATTTCAGAGCACGAAGAAGACATGCTAATCCCATTTCCCATCCCTTGAGAATGCTAAGCTTTCCTATTGGAGACGAGAGTAACCAGATCGATTTTAGCTTCATCTGATTGCAATAGAAACGAGAGAGGCAGTAAGGGTTCTTCAGTTCCAGTGAACAGTGACTCAAAATATAATAATATCTATTGTTATCTAATTACCTGAGGCACGAATTCAGAGCTATTGAATCAACATAACAAGTAATAAAACACTGTATTCAACAACAAGTAATCTTAGCTAAAGCAAATACATGTACGATATGTTGGAAAAATCATAGTTCAGTGCCTTTTTCAAAGTATTAATATTTCGGGAAAATTTTACCATCGCGGTTTAAAAATTACTTTGTAGCAAACTTAAGAACTCGTTAAGTTAAAACTGTTTTTGATAGCTTCGAGTTATTTCACTCTTTTTTGGGGGGAGGGAAATTTTTAATTTTGATTTTACTGTGTTTTTATAATTTTATTTATTTATTGTATATTTCAGCTAAAAAGATTACATATAAAATGAATCAACTAATGGAATAGGTAATTTAGATATTTCTCTAATAAACTGATTTCCTGAGTGTAATATATTTCAAGATTAAAATGATCCACCTGTAATCCAAAGATAATAGACATTATGTACTTTTAATATAAGTGGAATCATCCGTATTTTTCACTATGAATTCAACACAGTAAATATCAGTGAAATAAAGAATGAAAAATGTAAAGAACCTAAAGTAGTTTTCCATCTAGGTCAAAAGTTGGACTACTTTCATTACCTATTCGTATCGAATAATAATAATCATCTTTATTCATATTCATTTAAGTTATACAAAACTTTAAACAAATTCTTTGAATTTTGAAAAGAGCAACCAAAGGTAAATCCAGTTATATTAGTCTATATCAGCGGCTCCCAATGGGGGAGTTTTAGAAATTTGTCGGGGAGTTTTGGTTTGTGAAACCGGTAACGAGACGCTACTGACATCTAGATTTCAACCAGTTTTACACAGAAAAATTAATTTGATTTCTATGAAGGGGATCTTTAGCACTTAGAAATATGCGCATTCAGCTTACGTAACCTAACCTTAGCTGACATTGATGAATGAAATAAATGTCAATAGCTTAATATTTTAGTTTTTTCTGGCTTTTTTCCCCCTTTAGATTTTTACATTTTAGAATGTAACAGTGAGGAAAGTAGTTACAATCGATTTCGGTATCGCAGTTTTTTATTTATTTTTTTGCATAGGAAAATGTCTCTAGTGTAAAATCTAATATTTCATAATATCAATATTTTAACATAATAATAAAATACTATAGGATACTATGAAGGGTTTCACGTGCACACCAATGCGTAAAATTGCAACTGTCAAATGTTCAAATTTGAAGAGTACTTTGACTCCAAGTAATACATGAAACTCCCAATGTGTCAAACTTCTATAAAAGTATAGTTACCTTCCTCCATCCCTCGGTACTACGAAGGCTAAAACTCTCATTGGCGCAAATTCAGTGGTGTTGAGAAAATATATGCAATGATTAGCTGCATATAAAAAAAACCTTTATAACGTTCAGCGCAAAGATTTTAGTAGCGGAAATTTATTCTAAGTCAACGATGAAAAATTAATCTCGCTTAAAAGAATGTATTACAGGTAAAAGCCTCGTAGCCACGTTTTATTGCATATTTTAAAATTCCTCAACGTTTTTCTTTTTCTATTATTCTTTCTGCTTTTCTTCCACCTCATTATTCTGAAATTGAAATTGCATGGGTTTTTTTGTATGTTGGATTTCCTTTTTTACGTACCATGTTGAAGAAAATAAATTATTACTTAAACAAGCGTTTCTTATTCTAGACACTTAATTCCACTACTCAGAACTGGATAAAAAAATTAATATAAATATGAACTAAGCCCATTAAGAACGAAACTAAATTCTTAGCGCTATGTTGCTGTTTTAACTTGGGTGTGGAAAATAATTTTATGTATAAAATATTATTTAGGAATTCTTTTCGTACTTCGTAATCTTACCAATCGAGATGAAACAGAAGAAAGCAGCAAAGTTGATCGTTGAAACTTTCTCAGAAGCTATATCAATAATAAAAAAATAAAAAAAATAACACCTCAAACAGCTGCTTGCCACATAGGTCTGACAGGAGCTTGTCAGTTTATACGCCATAGTAGAAGCTTTGCTGTGAGGATGGCAGGACCTCAGCAGAAAACCGACATGAACATCCATGCCTTATCCGGGGTTCGGAAAAATATATCCGTTATTCAGTAGACAAACGTGCTAACCACTCGGCCACGGGATGGCTGTATCAATAATATATTTAAAATTCGCTTATTCAGTTGATGGATTTAAAATATTTTATATATAGATAGGCCAGATCACAAGAACCTGAAGGTCTCGGAGAAAGTTGAGGAAAGGGATCCACTGGACAACTGTTAGGAAACAGATGGAAACTTTCTATTAAAGCATCCAGCATGTTCTTTAACGTTCACAGGGGGTAGCTCGCCTGCACATTGCAGCCACGATTTAAGGTCATCTCCAACAGATAGAAGTTTTTTTCATGTTCATCGGTTTTTTCCTTTCTGACAGAGATCTGATCATGAGTTAGATGAGTTAGGATTCTTTTGTTACGGACCATGCTAACAACGCCCATAAAATTTTGAATTAAAAGAGATATGTAATCTTTTGCAATCAGAAACATTCAGACAATTTTGCACAGGCACAATATCAGCATCCTTAAATATAAAAAAAATATATTTTTGTCTTTTTTTCTACGAAACAATAGTTTTTTAAGCCGCAAGTATAAAGTCATATACCTTAGTTAAAATGGTGTATAGAATATCGTGATGAACATTACTTTATTTAGCACTGGCCGAATCGAAAATTATTTAAATATTTAATACCGAAATAATGATACCTGTCTAGGCATGTGAAGGCTCAACACGGTATATGATAATTGGAAAAGATATGATATAATGAATCTCATGCCCTGATAACTGAAATAAAATTATTTTCAAAATGTAGGTACCCATACCTGAGATTTGATACAGATAAATATTGAAAATAATATTTAAAAGCAAAAACGGTTATAATGAGTCACAGGCGTCCCTATTGGGGAAGCAAGAATATCTTCCTCACAGCAGAAATTGGAAAATACTGTTTTAAATTATAGTAATGTTCAAATAATATATATTTTTCGAAATAATTAAATATTTCCTAACAGTTTAACCTTAATGCAAAATATAATTTATTTTATATATATATTCAAGTGTTTTACTATTTTGTATTTGCACGAACCTCACCAAAATCTTGCAGAATAAGTCACTGGTGTGTTTCAGAGTTAGTTTTCGTAGCAGCAATGCACCACAAAACTGCAATATTAGTTCTACCTTTCTGCATTGTGACGTGCATCTGCCACAGAATTCTAGAAAATTTCATGCAAAATACAGCAATACAAAATAATTTGGTTTGTGCTACTTTGTAAGATTGTAAAAATGTTTTTTTTTAAATTAATGAAAGGCATAATTATGATATATTATTAGGTAACTCAACAACTACTACAATGATTGCAATAAAAAAATATTTAAATGATACGATTAAAAAATATTCACAGTAATTAACATGCTCTTGAATGAAAGGATATGGACAACGTTTTTTCAAAATGTCCTGTCGTTCCATCATCGGAAATATTAAATAATGTTGTAGTTTTAATATTTTGGGAAATATATATATATTTAAACACACCAAATTTACTGTTCCCAAACTGTTATGCAAAATACTTTGAAAATAACTGTTTCCTATATAAGGATTTTCCTACATAAAAATCCTTCATTTCTCAATGCGTAAATGTATTTTTAATAAATGATTAGATTAAACAAAAACTCAGTATAAAAAAATTTCAGTTTAATATGCATTTCGCCCATCATTTAAAAACGATTACAACTTTCAAACGTTTGAACTTCGAAATTCATATTTATGCACAAAGAAAAAAAATGTAAAATATTTTTCCTTTATAATTCAGTAGAATTAATGTAAAATTAAGGGATTGTATTCGTTTTGCTCCCAGAGTACTTACGTTCATTTGTTTTCTTTTTTTTTTCTTCTGTGTAATGATTGCTTGCCCATTTGCTGTTGTTTTAGGCTTTCCCATCAAACGAAGCAGTAAAAAGGGATTTGGGACAGTTGAGGTAATGGAGGAAAACGTTGAATAATTGAACACTTATGTACATAACTTATTTGCTTGAGCATGCGCTTCTCAACAAATCGAAACTTCTAAAAATTCAAATTAGGCAAACCGTTGCGGAGAGATTGACTATGCGCGCCTGGACAGAATTTGTGATTACATTTTGTACGCGGACTTCCTGATAGAAACTGATAGTTGAAGTTTTCTGAATTTACAGATAGCTTTCTGGGCTAGATGACATACGCTTTTCAAATACATCTCATTTATTTCTAGCGACAGCAGCTGGAATGTATTTCCTTTTATTGTATCTTCAAATCGCGATACAAATATTTTTTCCTCCCATCTATTATTATATTATTTATTTTGTTCTGCTAGCTTCAACGTTCTTCACTGAAGCAGGTGCTGAAGACGGTTCGTCAATCTTTGCTGCCCAAACAAATCCCCGTCACACAAGAATTATTGGAATATTATACGTCTTTATAGAGTGGAATAGTGGGGGAGGAAATATATTTATTGAGCTCTTTGACTGGTTGTATGCCTAAGGTTTTGAGTTAACCTATTAGGTTAGAGTGTATCCACAAACACAGACACCTTTGATGAAGAAGGTGCGCAAGATCTCTCTCACATACGCAGACATCACAGGCGCTGAAAAGCTGCCAATGTTTGTCTCGCCAATTCAATATTTTTTTCCCTTCAACGGAGCTTTTGTGTTTGTCTTTTCTACTGGGGATGATGGAAAATTGGCAGCATCCTCTGGGAGAGTCGTGGCAGTTATGAAAGCAGGAGAGTCGGCCTCTTTCAGAGCCATCGCTTGTCACAGATGACCGGGGTGGTTGGAGAAGATCGTGCTTCGAATGTTGGCTGCTCGATACAACTCTTACAGAAACAGGGAAAGCAGATTTCCTTGTGGTTAAAGACCAATGAAAGTTTTATTTGTATCGCCAATGTTTTCTCTTGGTATCTGCGCTGACCAGCTTCCTTGAGCAAAGCTGCGGAATAGACAACGAAGAGGATGCGGCCGAATTTATTATTCCCCTTTTTAAAACGGTTGTCATTTTCATCTGAAATTCGATTACAGTGAATGACCTTTTAGCAATAAAATACACAATCAACGACACGTGAAATCAACTGAATGTATATCAAAAACAGCGAATGGGCAAATCAGAACTAGAAATTCGAAGGACAATATATAATGCGTTAAACCAGTAAAATTCCTTTTTTTAAAGCGACATTTCATATATTGATTAGAAATGGATCATTGTTTTAATAAAAGGTCAAAGTTATTTATACTGATATATTTGCAGCATTAAAAAAAGAGTAAAGTGTTGATTTAGAAGAAACAAACTTATACATGCCCTGCATTGAAATTGCCCCACCAGTAAAGAATAGCCGGAAACAAACTAAAAATTTGCATGCACGACGAAACGTATACCTATGTCATTTTTCAAATTCAAATTTATTTTCAATAAGCATTATCTATAATTATATTACATAAAAAATCCCACTAAGCCGAAGCTTATCAGCGGGAATGTACATATATGTTTTTACAGATATGATCTAGATTGCCTCAGTAGTACAAAAAATGAAGGAGAGAAAAAAAGGAATAAATGAGAAAGAAAAACCGACAAAATGATGAAAGTTTCCAAATAAAAACATCACTTTTTCATCAACCACTGAAATAATTTATCTTTAACATCACAAATTTTTTTAAGTTAACTATTTCTCTAGGAAGCAAGTTAAATAGGTAGGGAATACAGCATATTCTTTGGAATTTCGTCCGTAATTATTATAAAATTTTGGTTGTTTCAAACAACTCATAGCCTTTTTTCTAATAAACTTATTGTGGCAAATATTTTGTTTATAGGTATCATCAAAGAAGTTATTGATAACAGAAACAAACACATATAAACTTTCAATAGGTAAAAATGTGAACAAACTGAATATATCATCTTTCGTTGTAAGGGAATATTTAACTTCTGTATTACACAATCCTTTTAGCAGACTAAATTGTATTCTTTTAATTTTATTTAATTCTGTCTTATAGGCTGTCCATAAACTATTATCCCATACCTAATTATAGATTCAAAAAGTGCTTTATATACTAAAATAGTTATATGTGTGTATCAACAAACATGCTAAGTTTCCTAATTTTAAATGCTACAAATCGTAGTCTTGAACACATCCAATCAATATGTTTATTCCATTTCATTTTCGAATTCATTTTCAAGCCTAGGTAAATTATTTCATTTACTTCTTCTATTTTAGGACAATTGCATGTACCAGGTGATAAACCATCCAACCTAATACAACTTATTCGATGCTTAGTAATTCTTCTATATCCTGCAGTACCCTATTTTTAGCTTCTTTAGTAATTTTGAATATAGCCAGTGACAAAAATATGCAAATAGAGTATTCTAAATCAGAGTGGAAGTTGATTAGCACTGTATCATCAGCATACATATATAATTTACTATCGAAATTAATATTAGCCAAATCATTTATGTATATTTGAAATAGCATAGGGCCGAGAATAGATCCTTGTGGAACTCCAAAATTGATCTGAAATTTATCGCTAATATTATCATTTATTTTCATAACTATTTCTCTACGTAATAAGTAGCTTTTAAACCATTCAAAAATATTCCCTCTTATACCAAGTAAATATAATTTCTGTAGCAAGATATCAATGTCAACTGAATCAAATGCTTTATTTAAGTCCGTAAATACCGCAACGCATTTCTTTCCTATATTTAAATTAATATTTATATTATTTATAAGATCTTCCAAAAGACTTTGTGTTCCCATACCTTTACGGAACCCAAATTGCTGATTTGACAGAAAATTAATTTTATTCAAAAACTTTTGCAAGCGATCTCCAACGTATTTTTTCATTATCTTATCAAAAATTGTTAATAGAGTGATTGGTCTATAATTATTAAAATTCTTTTTTGATCCACTTTTATATACCGGAAGAATACTTCCAATATTCATAGCTATTGGAATTTGCGAATTTTCAAAAATTTTAGTTATAAGAATTGTTATTACATGAACAAAATTGCATTTACTTTCCTTTATGTATTTTGGTTGATTGATTTGCATATGACGTCGATAGGGACACAAACACGGCCAGTAGACGGGCAGTTGTCCTGTGATATAAGTATCGCCGGGTGCTATAAAAAGTTAAAAGTGGTGTGAACGTTTGCTAGCAAACAAAAATGTGCGGGTCGGACATATGGGAAGAAGCCTTTGCGATGCCAAAGACGACTATAAGTACATCTCACGTACTTTGAAAGCGGCTGGATTATTGAAATGGCAGAAGCTGAATTGTCTAATCGACAAATTGTTAACAGGTAAGGATCGTGATGCACGAACTTATGGACGCTGTTGGTAATAATGGATAACAGAAGATTCCACAACACGACGACAGGTTCAGGTGCCCGTAGCAGAACGTCAGAGCTGTATGTGACCAAACTGCGATGGTACGACAGATTACAAGTGCTATAACGCTATTCCTGCCTGTTCCTATGTCTGCAGTACAATACGACCTATAAGTAGAAGCCATGGACCTGTAAGCGTGCCGTCTCTTGGCTTGTTTTCCTCTGACTCCAGTCCATTGCCCATGCACCTCTGCAGGTAGGTAAGTTCCTAGGGACAGGAGTGGCATCATGTCTTCTTCAGTGACGAATCCCGTTTTTGTTTAGGTGCCAGTGACTACCATATGCGTGTGTGAATATAGCCAGTGACAAAATAATATAGCGTTTATCCGGGATCTCCGTACGAGGACGACACCCGGCCTCATGGTGTGGGGAGCTGTTAATTACATAAGCCTCTCACTTCTGGTGACTGGTTGTTTCTGTTGTTGTTGACGGCAATTTGTTTAGTGACACAGCAGGTTGAAACTGTACTACGTCCTGTGTTGCTCCCATATCTAGGTACTATGCTTAACACCATTTTCCAAAAGGATAATGCAGACCACATACTACACTGGTCTCCCTGCAGTACCTCTGTGACGTGGTTCTCCTTCCTTGGACTGTATGCGGCGATACCTTACATCCAGTGCTGAGCCGCCTATGACTGTCACCGAACATTTGACAACGAGGGTTCAAGAAGCGTAGTTCTATATCACACAGGATCACATTCGACACCTATTTAACTCACTGTCACGACGTCTTGCCTCGTGTCAGCCATACTGACTACTGATTACCTCTCGTTTTGTCATTAAATATTGGAAGAACTGTCGGCCTCTGTAATTCCATTTTTATGTGAATAGCTACCATAAAATTATTTTGTTCCCATGCAAGCATTTGTTTTAGGTGGAGCAATTTCAACAGAGAGCAGTGTATAATGAATACAGCAAAGTGCGATATTTCATGGGAACCTGTTTCTTGGAGAAAATTTACCGTATTGGTTTAAAAGCGTGTATAGTAGTATTAGATGATTATTTGAAACATCCTAGATTCCCTTTGAATTCTTGTGACCTGTCATTTAACCCAGTGTGAAAAAAAGTGCCGCTCATAAGTGAAACAACCCGACAGTATGAAACATTTTATTGTGCTTTCTATGAGGCACTGAATGCATGCTTCTCTTCCAAAGAGAATATTTTTTTATTTTCATTTGCCTATTTATTATGAAATGGAGACAAATAGAAAGTGATCCATCTGTTACTGAAGAACGATATCTGTATTTTCTATATTTCATTCGAATAAAGTAGAAATATAAATGATTATAAATTAAATATTATTTTTACTTTTAAGCCTTAGGAAGTATAATAGAACTAGAAAATCCAATTGCCTCTGGAATATATGGAACATCCGTTTTCAAAGAGAACATTTTGTTTCTTTGCGACATTAGCAACCTATAACGGAGAAAATTCATGTCTGAAGATTTTCGTAGTATGTATCGAATCCAGACCTTTACTAGCATATTCTACCTCCAAAATTTCATACTTCTGATATGAATAGATTATTTACAATATTTATTTGACATTTGGTATTTTTCCAACTCCAACACTGGAAGTGCAAACTATTGAAAAATTCGAAAAATGCCAATAGTAATATTTTATTTGTACATGAAATAGTTTTATTTACCCATTATACCAAAAGAGTTTAATGTCAGCACAAGAACAAACAGACGTCAAAATGAGATGAGAACAATATATATTTTTTGTTTCTTTAATCGAGTTAGAAAATAACTTTTGTAGGGTCAGTGGGCTCTATGTTGTTTGCATGCTTAGTTACTTTCCAATCCAAATATCATGTTGTTCAATCTATTTTAAGAGATTAATTTTTGGGAAGTTTCGTCTCGACTGTTTAAAATTAATTCTAAAGTTTAAAATTAATTCTCTGTGTTTTATAAACAAAATGTCAAATTTCCGTATGTACTAACACTCAGTTAGTACAATAATTGTGGACGGCTGCTTAAACACCTCAGGGCCGACAGGTGGACAGCCTTTATCTTACCCCCTCCCCCCAAAAAAATAATTCCTTATATTTATCTTCGTAGACAACATAGTTTATTATGGCTAATATTATCTCGTTAACTGAAAATTTTGAATCGAAATATTTCAGTCTTCTTTTTCTTGTTTTGAAAGTGAATGTGAATTTTCCAGCTTGCGGATCATCGCTTGTATTGAGAACCAGTTTTTCCTTAATCTCACCTCATTTTCCTCCCGTCCTTTTCATCTTTTCTCTTTTTCACCACCGTCGTTAAATCGTCATCCGTTATGGCTTCGGAGGTGATAGCGTCATCGTGCTCCTTGAATAGGAGTCTAGTATTTCGTCTCGTGCAGATCGGCGTTCATTGCAAGCGATCATTCAGGACAACGAAGAATATCTCTATCTTTGTCCGTTTCATAAATGGTTTCGGTTTTCCGATGTGCACCGTGTATCACAGAAACAGTTGCCTATTGCTTCCTCGGAGACTCCCCTGCAATATTTGTTTCCGTTTCATATTGCGCCACCAACTGATCGTAATGTCTTGCTTCTTTTCAAAGGTTTCTTCTCCTTTAGTAATAAGTTTGCGAAAATGGCATTTCCTAATCTCATTGCTCTTGAAAAGGCAAAAGTGGTGATGACACAATTGTACTGCTTACAAAAAGAAAGCGGAATTCAATTTCTCCAGGTTTTAATGTTAAAAATATTCACAATGAGCACGACACAGCATTCCCAAGTAAAGTTCGCTGTCTGCTTATTAACAAAAGACGCACAACTCAAGCTATCTTCAAAATAGACCAGAATCGGACGAGATACCTTTGTGGTAAATAAGCAAAAATTCTGCTTTTTAACTTATGAAATATTTTTTCCTTTTCTAGAATCATACTACAATCTAAAAATAATCCTTATTGTACAGCAGTGGTTCCCAAAATTTTGGGGCAAACAATTTCTATTTCATGCAACCCAAATAAATTATCCTGCATAAAACTAGTTAAAAATATTTACCGTGTATATATATATATATGTTCCTTTACTGAGTGGTTAGCGCGCTTGGCTACTTGATATAAAGGACCTGGGTTCGAGCCCCGGGTAAGGCAGGGATATTTGTGTTGTTTTTCTGCTGAGGTCTCGCCATCCTCACAGACCTTCTACTATGCGTATAAACTGACAGGCCCTGTCAGACCTCTGTGTGTTAGACCTCTGTGGCAAGCAGCTGCTTGAGGGGGGTATTATTTTTTATTTTATATATATATATATAAATTTACGAATATTTTAATCCACAAATTTCAAAGGATAATTCTGTTGAAATAAAACACGCGTAGCTATGTTACTCTAAGTATTCTATATGCTGTTTAATTTAGTTCCCCAGAAAATAACAAGAAAAGGCCCACGTTGGTAATCACTAATTGTGAAATATTTGACTCCATTGAGGTGTTTTAAGCTCCTTTATTATTTTCAAAAATCAAAACAGTAATTTTATTGTTTTATATTTTTCATGAAGCACGTGTTTTAATTTGAAGTTTTTGTTCAAAGTAATAAGAAAAAAAAAGATCACCATTCAAATTTTTCTGTCACAAATTTCAGGTTCTTACATTATCCATTCATTTATTATCTATTTGTTTACATCTTTAGCTTCATCATTCATGAAAAATATTTTAAAAATAAAACTCATTGTGCATTGCACAGGAATTTTATTTCAAAATATCATCCGCACAGAGTACATTGATCGAAATTTGTGAAATAATCTTCAAAAATGTAAGAGAGTAAAGAAATAAAAAATGCTTAGCTGTTATTTGTCCCTGAAAAATTAAGTAAAAAAATTACTAAGGATTAATCCTTTACTGAAATCATATTAATTTCTAGAGAAGGCAGCCAGCATTTTTTTTTTGTTCCAGTGGATAGATGAACTTTTTTTTGACTCTGCATTTTCCATTTCAATTAATGTGAATTGAGTAAATTTGTTTCACTTTCAGTTTTTAATTGTTTAAATATTTAGTCTTTATTTTTAATTTCGGGGGAAATCACTTGAAAAATACTTTCCAATCCAAATATCATGTTGTTCAATCTATTTTAGAAGAAGTACTTTTGGGAAGTTTCGTATTGACTGTTTAAAATTAACTCTATAGTTTCTCCTTTGTGTTTTATAATACAATGTGGCATACCAACATCATGTTTCATACCTGACCGAACTTTCCCATGTTTTGGAGATGGATTTTTCGAATATTCTATCTCGCTTAAAAGGTTACAAACATTATTTTGATACACTACTTATTTCTATCGGCCCCATGATTGGAAAGGTTATAGAACAACCATTAAAACATTACCTTTTTCTGAAAGAGAAGAGGCAAGGGTTTTATAAATTATGATCATTTCCTATTCATAAGTTTGGAGCAATGTAACTGTCATATTTGGTCCACAGTTTTGGGAGATAACATTGAAACAACAATTAATAATATTTTCTTTCTTTTCGGGGACAGGCAGGAGGATGAAGGGAGAGCGCAATTCTTAAAGCTTATAATTTCCACTTCATAAGCTTTACCAATGACTTATATACAACTTGTTACGCCTGAACTTAGTGATGAGGAGGTAGAATAGAAGAATAGCTGGCAAAAATTTCTTTTTAGGGAAAAGAAAGAAGAGAGGGATGTCTGTAGTCTATAACACTCCCCTCGAAAAAACAATAATTTGACACGTGACTCGTTACTACTGGTCTACGTGTTGTGAAAGAGTAACGGAACAAATATCTTTAAATACTCCATCAAAACATTTTATCTTTTGGTAGGAAATGGTGCACATTCATTTATAATCCATGACTCTTCTTAGGAATAAGCATTCGTTTCGTATATAACTCATTACAATGGGTCTACGGGTTGGGAAAAGAAAGTGGAGCAACTCCTTTGATAAAAATACAAAAAAAGGAAATGGACAAAGTGACAAACGAAAGAAACGGCAAACAAAAGGCAATACGAAGATACTAAATTGATAAAAAAGACCAATTTGTTAAACTTCAATATTTCTCTGATTATTTAAACATCTGAAAAGTCATACTCTCTTTATTTATCAGAAAACTGAAGGAAAAGTGGCAAGAATGGAACAGATATCATTATCAACTATTAAATAAGCAGAAATAATTAAAAATATTCTGCAAAGTATTTGCGTGCCATTTTCACTCTCGTAATTTCTCTCCAGAGCATTAGATAAAAGGACAAAAAGAGATCAACTCAAAAACACAATGCACTTTTATTTATTACATTTGGAAGAAGGAGTGTACATTAAGAGATAAGCTCTCAGGAGTGATTTATTTCTAGCGAAAGAAGAAAACAGAGAAATTAAATTAGAGTCATACCTGGCCCTCTCGTAGACTGCTGAGTCTCTTTCCCTTCTTCTGGTCTTCAAGGTGCGCTGACGCTGTGATGTCATCTGACGAAGCAATTACCAAAGAGTGGCTATCCTCAGTAACTGTGTAATCAAATTGAAGAATTGGCCACATGTCCGAGATGAAGGTATTTCATCAAAATTTCTTTTTATGATGTGCTCTTGGAAGTGCACAGACGTGATCACCTGACATGACGTCTTTGAAACGCAGAAATAAAATCTGAACCTTTTTATTTAATTACAAAAATTAATTACAAAAATTAATTTTATTTTATTACAAACCAGTGTTTATAACACTGGTTTGTTACATCAAAATTCTTTTCCAGTGAACGTAAAACTAACTGAAGTCAGAATAAAATAATGTAGTCAGTAAAGATACTGGCATGTTAATTGCTGTTAACCCGTCACTATAATACATCACATAAAAATCTGTAAATAAGGTGAGACATAAGCGTAAAGACAGTATTAAAAGGAAATAAATTTATTATCCTAGACTCGAAAACCAGGTAAGAGACCTCTGCAGGAGAAATAGTTTCTTCATACCACTCGGCAATCGAGAACCCCAAGCTAAAGCGTTTCGAAATTAGAACTTATCCACGAAGGGAAAATACATTAAGAATAAATATTTTCTTGTACTGGGCTCAAAATACTACAGAAAAGTCAAATGTGTTTTGTAGATTAAATAAATTAAAGCATAACCCCATATTTTTATCTGTTATCAGTGGGAATCACATAGCAGGATCATAATCATAATCACATAGGAATTTTTATCTGTGGGAATCACATAGGAGAATTTGGAACGGCGCAAAAACATATATTTTTGTTATAAAGGGTTTTACAATCGACTAACCGAGAATTATCTGGAGAAATGTAATTTCAATTGCTTCCAACAAGAGAACAGTTAATAATCAACATTAAATGATAATTATTATTTACTTTAATAACATGAATTTCCCTCGAAATATGTCAATAATACACATGCTCATTTAACATATTCCAGTTTTCTGTCCATCAAAGCCCGCAATGCCCAACTATTTCTGGAGTTATATTCCTCAGTAAATCAGCTTCTCAGAAGTCACAAAATTAACTACAAAAGAACATTCATTTTTCCCAGTTCATAAATTTGGAAACGAAATAAAATAATTTGTAAGTGTGGTGCTGTCTTTAAAAACCTCGTTATTTCTCTAAAATAAGTCTTCTTTTGATATCGAGGAAAATCCACAACTATGCAAGAGGAAAACTTGGAAGCAAGAACTGAAAGGGGCACATACATATGCAATATACACATATAAGTATCTATATCATATGCAGCCAAATACAAGCAAGCATATTCCTCAAGCTCATGGACTACCGAGGTCCAGCAAAATTATACAATTTTGTTCCCAAATATGTATCTCCTGACCTACTGTTGTTCATTTAGCCAAAAGACAATTCTTAAAAGGTCCTTTGACAATGTGTACCCATCTCATTCTAGTTCTCCCTCCCTCCCTCTTTTCTTCAGATCCTTAGGGTACATTATTTGTAACTCTATTACTCGCTAATCTGTAGGTTTGCATGCAAACATAGCCTTTCCCTACGAAAGATGCCGCTCAATTGTTGGTGATGACTCCTTCGACTAACCTCATCATTACTTACTAATCAAACCACCTAATACACAGTGTACTGCATAAGCATCTACAAAGATTCAAAAGCACTAAGTTATCTCTTACTTTCCTTACAGATATAAAAATGTTTCTCTATCTTAGAAATTTTAAAAAGGAATAAATTGTTATCAAAGCATAATTTTAGTCTTTAGATGCATATGCTTATTTTTTCGCAACCTCCAGATATTGTTTAACGTACACAACAACAGATATTGTTTAACAACAGCCATGCCTATTCTCCTGTTTATCTTACGTCGCATATCACCAATGTCTGTCACAATTCCTGAGATAGCGAAACTCAGAAACTTGCTCAATAACACGCCCATCCAATAGAATCAGAGAACCAACCCACCTGACCAAATTTCATCCCTTCAATTTTCTCTATATTTATCACCAAACCCATCATATTATTAGACTCATCAAAAGCTTTAATGAAAGTTCATCTCGTCAATATCATTTACGAAAATGGCCAGATCGTCAGCATAATCTAAGTCGAATATAGTAATGTATATTATATATATATATATCACATTGTGTACCAGTGGTTCGCAACCTAATTTTTTGCGAACCCCGAAAGATTCCCAACCTATTGTTAGGTTCGCAAAATCTTGAAGGCGTTCGCGGAAAAATATCAGTAATGGCTTCCATAGTGAAAAACAGAGCGAAATATTACTATATACACTGAAGTGCCATTGAATAAGGGATAGCAATCTAGTAACGTGTTGAACCCCCTCTGGCCCTGATAACGGCCGCCACACGACGAGGCAAGGACTCAACAAGCTTGCGTAAATATTTCACAGGTATGGCAACTCATGCATCCTCCAGAACTGTCAACAATTCTCTAAAGGTCGTCGATGATGGGACACGAGCTTGAACACTTTGCTCGACGGTATCCAAACTATTTTCGATGGGATTTAAATTTGGGCTTCTAGGTGGCCAATTCATTATTTTAAAGTCAGCAGAATGCTCCTGCAACCATGCAGTAGCCGACCTGGACCTGAGAGATGAACAGTTGTCTTGCTTGTAGACGCCATCTCCATTGGGATGCATGATGGCCATAAATGGGTGTAAATGGTCAGCCGTGAGTTCTACGTACTGGAATGCATTGAGAGTTGTCGGTACACGTTCCACAGATCCCACAGACGTCCAACTGAAGACACCCCAGGCCATCATTGAGATACCACCAGCTTGTACTATTCCGACCTGACATGCAGGATCCATAGCTTCAAGGGGTTGGCGCTATACCCTCAGTCTCCCATTGGCGTGATGAAGTTCAAATCGGGATTCATCACTCCAGGCTATCCCTTTCCAATTTTCGATGGTCCAGTTTCGATGTTCTTTAGCCCAAGCAAAGCGTTGAGCCCAGTGTCGTGCCATTAGAAGTGGGACTCTCATAGGTCGGCGGCTCCCGAAGTCTAGTCGATGAAGTGAGCGTTGCACGGCCTGTGCACTTTTCAGCTGGAACCCGCGTTTAGAAGGGAGGTAATTTCAGATAATGTCTGGCCCCTATCGGTTCGTACGATGTGGGTCAGACGGCGAAGCCATGATCATTCAAGGCTGGTTGTCCTTTACAGTTTGTCCGAGTACTTGTTTTTATGCCGGGATTTTCATATTCCTTGAATACCCTTGAAATTGTCGTACGAGAAAATCCAAGTTCGTTACAATTTCGGAGATCGAGTGTCCCATCCGTCGGGCGCCTATGATCTGCCCTCTGTCAAATGCATCTAAATTTCACGCCTTTCCCAATATGCTTCTCACGACGAATGCTTGGGGAAGCCAAAGTTGACAGCTATGTATGATCAGAGTTTCAGCCACGCATGCGCGCAAATGCGGGATTTACGGTACTGAATTTGGATAACGTATCCTATCCCTAATTCAATGGTACTTCAGTGTATAGACATATTTTATTATTATTGCCGTTCTCAACTGCCTATTTGCGCGAGAAAGCATTCTCTACTTATACTTTTCCGAAAACCAAATACGGAAATAGACTCAACGGGAAATAAGACTTTAAATATATCTTTAAAAATCAGGTAATACTGAAGATATATATATATATTAAATATATATAGATATAAATATATTTTTTCAGAGTTATTGATTTTAAAGAATTGTCTCGGTCACAACAAACACAGCCATCAGACTGAAATCCTCTAAATATGTGTCCTCATCACCAGTGAGAAGGGTTTATCTAACTTTAAAACAAAAAGTTCGTGGGGGGTTTGCAATTAATTCTTGACTGAAATATGCTCCACGGACATTACTTTCGCTATCAGTGTAAACTGAATAAACGTATTAAAGTTTTAACCTATTCGAGTGATAATTTAAACAAGTTCATTTTTTCCCCAATAAGTGAATAAAAACATCAATGTGATTTAAGAAGCCAAAGGAGTAAGTGACTGAAATCAAGCTGTAGCAAAGTCAAGCACGATACAATATTTGGTATGCCAGTGCGCCAGCTAACTACTGCTCTCATTAAAGATTGCGGCAAATTCTACAGTGTCTAGCCGAGAAGCACCCCGTCAAATGGGCTCATGAGACGACTAGGTCACAATTTGCTCTATTTTTTTCCCGTTTCAAATTAACCTAAATAACCTTAAGTCATACACTGATCGGGAACTAAAAATGGTTTCATTGGTGTTTTTATTACCTGAAACCATTCCCTAAATCGCCGCATGCGAAAATGCCACAATCACTCCAAAATATTTTTCTAACAAAGTTCGCGATATTACATATTACCATGAAGAGATTTCGCGAGATGTAAACGGTCGGAAAACGCTGCTCTAGACCATCTAAGGCTCTAATCTATCATTGGAATGATTTCCTAATAACACAATAAATAACGAAACCGAATGGAAAATGTGGCAAAATGCAGCTTTATCGAACTCTCGTAGTAATGCTAAACCAATCATTGCAAACTTTAATAATTCTCACACACAACTGAGTTCTATTATAGAGGCCCATAAGTACATTAACTACTTTATCCAGTACGATACGCGATTTCACGATCAACAACAAATTAGGGCAATCATAAGAATCAAAAGCCTTTTGAAATCTACAAAGCAAATTATTATAGATTTTGAAACTTTAAATAATTATCAAGATTCTATTAGTAAAAAAGATCAATGTAACCACTAAAGCCTTTGAATTCACACTATTCATTCCGAAATTGTCCATCAACCAAATATTTTATTCTGTTGAACACAATAATGCACAGAACGTTAGCTGAAACAGAGAGTAGACTGACGTTTTATATTGTAACTATGATAAGAACTGTGATCACCTTTCTCGAAAATAGTGATGATATCTTTAGCAAAATCCATAGCAATATAGCCTTTATTATTCAATACTTCAGTCAGCCATTGACAACAGAATCATTCCGAGCAATAATCATTTAAATAGTGATGTTTTTCTTCCCCTTATGACGTCAAATTGAGGAAAATAACCAACGCAATGCAAGTAATTATCTATTTCCATTACAATGGGAGTAGGACTAATCCCAGTTTAAAGAACATCTCTGAAAAGCTCAGCATATCTAGGCACGGGAGAAAAAAGCACCTCCGATAACATTTGCTACTCTTTGTTGTGCTCTTTATCAGCTTCCTCTGCTCTATCAGCCAGACTGTTAAGCCAAAGATTCGCAATAGCTGTAACTGATCACTTACACAATATTAAACCTTCTATAATGCCATCTGTCAATATCAGCAGAGTGTTGATCCACCAGGGATCTGCAGTCCCTTCTTTCAGAAATAAACTGCATAGCCTTATCATTCAAATACATCTGCCTCCAAGGCTCCATTTTATCCAAAACAGTACTACTACTACTACTACTGGTTTGAAGAATTCTTTTAAAATAATTCTATCTAAAATAATCTCTCCCATCCATAATTTCTATTCATCCTAATTTCTATTTAAAATAATATCTCCCATCCATAACCTCAGTAGTAAACGAAAGGTGATTATCATCATAATAATAAATCAATATCAGTAATGATGACTTATGATGGTAAGCTTTGAATGCTTAAACAATAAAAAAAAAACTTTTCAAAAACTTTTTCTTTTTAAACTTTGTTTAAAAACCAAGATTTCTTAAAATTACAACATACAAAAATAAATCTTAGAAATAGAGAACTTTATTATGTACCTTTTTCAAGAAAAGAAATTATCCATAAACATTACATGATTCTAGCTCCACAAAATTTTAATAAATTACCGAAAAATATAAGGGAAAAAAAATGAAAATATATTTAAAATAAAAATTAAGCAAAGATTATTACACATAAATAATATTGAGTCTTTATTTCATTATTAAGTGACTTTCCTTATTTCATGTCATTAATGACTAAATCTAAAATTATTAATTTTTCTACTTAAACTTTTAATTCTATATTATAAAAATGCATATCGTTAAAAACTAATAATTTAAATTGACAACCTGTAAGAGCATAAAGCTCATTGGTTGTTCTTATATGGCTTCTATTTTATTGCATTTCATTTCACAATAAATATTTTACATTACATTGGGTTGTTTTACCTCTGAGCGGCACTTTTTTGCACACAATGGGCTAAATGGCCAGGTCACATGGACCCCGAAGGCTCAGAGAAGGTTGGGGGAGGGGACCCACTGGAATAGCTGTTGGGAGACTGATGGTAGCCTCCCGTCAAGGCCATCCAGCGTGTTCTTAAGCGTGCACAGGGTATGGCTCTCCTGCACACGGGGCCACGGCTTAACGTCCCATCCGACGGACGGCGGCCTTTCCAAGCCCATCGGTGTCCCCTACTGACCGTGGGCAGGGCGGGGAATTTTGCGGAGATAAATCTCAACGCTGACCCAGCTGGGACTCGAACCTGGGAACTACAGATTACAAGCCTGACGCGCTACCGACTGAGCCACCCCCGCCCCACATTACATTGGTTTATTTATATCAGTTGTATATTTTGTTCAATTGTTTATACCGAATTGTGTATTTTATTTTAACTCATTATTTTGTATAAGCATTATTTACATATTATTAAGTGTATTATATGTTACATATATATAGTTAATAAACATTGTTATTATTTATTATTATTATGCATGAGGGTCTTTCAGCGCTTCATTGCAAAAGGTAATAATTTTAGCCTTCGCAAAACATTCCTTGAGTTTCAGTTGCAAATACATTTAACAAGGCAATGATCGGACTCAATTTCAGTCTCCCTACATAGCCTGATGTTCATAACAGAGATGCCCCATTTGCTGTTAATACAAAATCAATCATCTCTGCATGCAACCAGTGTTAGTTATTTTCAAATCATTAAGTTTACTTGCTTTTAAGAAACGTCCCCCTATCGATATTGCAACTACGAATGCCAGATCCCACCTGCCAAGTGTCAGGGTCAGTACCAACTTGAGAGCTAAAGTCAACAGGGATAAGAGTAAAATCTATTTTTTTGACAGAATTCGAAATATTCTATAGTTTTCGAAAAACTTACATTTTTCGTTCTCATCAGAGGCCTCGGGGAGCATAGTTTCAAATAACCTACAACTCTTTATTACCTGTTTTAAATTGAGCTATAAGAAATTTTCCTTAATGCATTCATATGCGAAATGAAAATCTCTGGAATCCCTTCTCAGAAACACAGCTACATCCTGTAGGTGCTTGCCATCATCTCTTCCTAAAGTGATAAATTTAAGAATTTTCTTCAATATATGACCTATACCAGTTCATTTGGTCTCGTGCAAACCCAAAATGTTTAGGATGTACAGCTGGAATTCCTGTGTGACGATATCCAGAGAATAGTCTCGAATAAGAGTCATAACATTCGAAGTAGATGCAGCAAGAAAATGGTACGTTTTTAAATAAAATGGGATTATTGAGAGAGGTATGCCCAGTATTATACAGCCCCTTATTTTCCGGCTTTGGATAATGATATGTTCTTCCACCTTCTTGAAGCTGAAATCTGTCTGCTAATAGGAACTCACACAACCTATGCTTTTTATTTTGTTGTTGTTGTTTTTACTTTTAAAATCCATTAATCTTCGAGTTTTGGCAAATCGACGTCTGAAACACGTTATACCAATTTTGGATAGGTAAGGCAAACTAGTTTCAAGAGTTAAGATTTCTGCGATGGCTTCTTATTAGGATAATCTGCCAGCTGATAGGGTCCTGTGTATATGTTCAGGTGGGACAGGTAACCCACTAACAAGAAGAAAACACAACGGCAGATTCTCCTTCAACGGAAGCTAACCAATTCAATATGTTCAAAATTCAAATCTTAGCCAGTATACGTAGGATTGGTGTAAGTGGTAGGCATTAGTTTGCGAAGTTGACGATTCTTCCGAAGGGGTGAAAACAGAAAAAAAAAGCGGCCACAGAAACCCAAGTGAGTAGACTTTAAGAAATAAAATTTGAATTTCAAGACTTTAAGAAATCTAAATAAGTAAACTTTAAAGTGAGAAAAAAATAAAAAAAAAATCATCGTTTTAAAGAGGATTTCCCGTAAAGTTTACTGCCTGCATCACGAGAAGGCTGGATCGAACTTCAGGTGCTACGTTTCACCAGTTCTCTGCATCATCACAGAGGAATAGGACACAACTATCTTTCTTGTTATATCTAGCTACCATTTACAGTCATGTAGAAGACGAAAGTGCAGCCAACAAAAATAAAGTATCAGCGCTTCCTGATCTTTATTCTCTACCTAATAAAAGTATACAGTTCTTTTTGACATCATTATTACATCGTGTATGCATTTTCTACTGCTTTCGAATTTTTCAAAATAATATGTTTCAAAATGAATAAAATACCCAGGTGTTCGGAACGAAACAACACGAGATTATTTAACTATATTTATACAACCAGATGGCAAAAAAATAACAACTGAGAATGAAATATTTTCGCATTTAAATGAAACTATTAACTATATTTATTGTCATTCATAAATATTTGTATCCCATTCACTAATGATGCTTGGTGAAAGGGCGCAATTGTCCATATCACTATTTAATAAACTACGTAACAAAGAGAGATAAATACTGGATTGGCAGTAAAACCTGAGTTGCTATACAAATACACTTAACAATAATTCTTTATGTTCATAATTAGGTAATTAATTCGGTGCAAACAATAAATAAAAGGCAATAAATACTCCCTCAAGCAGCTGCTTGCCACAGAAGTTTGACAGGAGCCTGTCAGTTTATACGCCATAGTAGAAGGTCTATGAGGAAGGTTAGACCTCAGCAGGAAGACAACTCAAACATCCATGCTCTTATCGGGAGCTCGAACCGAAGTCCCTTTGATCAGAAGACAAGTATGGCTCGGCCACGCTCGTTTCAAATAAAAGCGAGTTATTATGTTCACGTTGTCGTCTGTTCGTCTGTAAGATTTCAATCTTTTTGCCTTACGAGATAAATGAAAAATTCTTTTGCATTGGATAGGCATTAGTATAATTTTAAGATTTCCACTTTCAATAGTTTTAAATCTTTCAATAGTTTTATTTTCCATCCTAGAGGTTACTAAATTTGAAAAAAAAAATTAACGAATGTAGTAAACTATTTGTTCTTACCTACCTATAAATCAGGCAGCAGGCATACGCTACAGAGGTCCAACCAGACTTCAGTTCAGTAGCAAATAATCCAGATTTCTTGCAGGAATGAAATTTAGCAGTTTAGTGGTTTAATAGCGACTTGATAACAGCTACATTTACCCGCTGGGGAGATCAGAAAACACAACTTTTTGTTTTAAGAAATAAATAGAAAAATCCGTTCTCTGTTTTGATGATATATTAATGAAAAGTTACTATTCGAATTTTAAAATATTTCTTTATTTCCAATTTCCACTGTTAGAAGGCGCTAAATGAAAGATAACCAAACGTTTCTCCTTTGGAAAAGGAGCATATCATGCTCGCCAGAGATAGGATTTTTCTAGTTCATATTGATTTGAAATTCTTTAAGCTGATTAATATTAATAAGATGCAGAGATGTTTGAAGGGAAAGAAGAAGAAATTAATAGCAAATGGTAAATAGGAGTTTTGGGAAAGTTCAAATATTTTAATACGATCGACCTAAGAAGGAGAAAGCACTTACTGTTTTTTGTCTTAACTACATGTTCAGTATATATAGTTATAGCCAACTTAATTACAGTCATCACTAAAGTTATAACTAAACCACCCTTGTACTTTAATTTACATTATCCCAATTACAGAATATTTATCGTTAAACCCCATGATAATTTTGCTATACAGGCTTTAAAATTGATGAATCACATCAATATTAAACTTACCTTTATGTTTCGTGCGCAGTACCAATGTTTAAACTCTAATATAATAAAACTAGCTACTAGAAACAATGAGGCATGATCATTTTTAATTGCTGATTTTAGTTGAAAGAATTATTCTTGCAACTGTACTCTCACATGACTTCAGGAAAAAAAAAATCTTTACGTCAGATCGTTTTGACCCGCATTCAAATGCAGTTCTTTTGTATGCAATACAAAATGGGACACTGCTCACCTTGAGCGTGTTTACATTAAAAATTAAAATTAAATACATTAAAATAATTTATCTGTTGCTGCTTACAAACAAAACCAAAATTGGTTTCAATTTTATTAGTAACCACAGTTTATACGATTTGGCAACGCATTCTCGAGAAACTTCGTTGCCACTTGTATAACATTCAGTTTTGACATTTGCGTGCCGTCTTCCCTAAGAACATTGAACAGTCTAGTAACATAACACAATTTCTCTTAGTGTATCACCACTTCCAATCCAATCGTATAGTTTAATTTTCGTACGAGCAGTTAATTAAGCAGCACTTATTTCTTACATGGTTTGCAGTGTGAAAATGAAACTAATGCAATTTAGAAACAATTTATTGTGCAAAAATATAAAAGACTAGTTTGTTACTATTTCAAGAAAAGCAAAGAGCATACTATACACATATCTAATCAGAAAAAAAGTGCTTCTGAAAATGAATTCCAGTTACTACTTTGTTAGGCTCTTTTGCAACTTAGATTACCTTCATTGCAGAAGCAATCTTCCACGTATACTATAATTTGCGCACTTTCCACACTAATACTATCCACATAAATTACAGCTTCCTCTACATCTATAAAATTTAGTAAAATCTTCCGTATCTTATTTCTACTTGAGAAAATGTTATTAAATGCAAAACCAAAAATTTGGCAAATTACGCACAAATCGACACGTATTGCGAACTATTTAAAAATAAAGGATATTTATTAAGTTCTGACCTAGCATCAGACTGTCCTCCTCAATAAGTTGGGTTAACTCTTCAATGACGCTGTTTTGAAGACAATGGGTTAAAATGGTAATGACACAAGGACTCGGAGAAGACAAATCAAAGGGGATTGATTGGACAGTAGTTAGGAACAAAGAGCAGAGTAGAAATTAGAAAAATTCTTAGTTTGATCTCCTACTTGGTCTACTGATTAGAATACCTGATTACTATGAAAGTGGGTATGCTGTGGTTAGCGTTGAATCAGAAACAAGGATAAGGTAGATACTAATGTCATGCAATCCTGTTGTTGTGTTTTTTTTTAAATCACAGTTGGGACTCGAAACTAGGAACTAAGGTTTCGAGCCTGGAGAGCCATAAGTTGAGCCCAAACCCTTCTGTACGCGAAAGCTATATTCAAGGAATGTGCAAGGAGTTTAATTTTTAATCTATTAGAGAGATTACTATAGAATAATTCAAATCGAAATAAAATTCTGTACATGCATGCTCAATTTCATATGAATCCATCTACTCCTTTTGGATAGGACGATTACTCTTGATCAGACTAAAACACCAACGGAATGTAAAACACCAACGGAAAAGCCAAGAGACCTTCAGACTTCCCTTGCGTTTTTCACCATCATTATCAAGCATTCGACTTACCTATAAAATGCACGAATTTCTCATTCAGAGCGTGGATATATATAGGGTCAGAGAAAAGTCAGTCAATGTCATAGATAATACAAATCGAGTCATTCTTACTATTGGACAAGGTCAGATTTTATCTGGGTTAACTTCTTCGTAATGTTTTCTGTTTATTGATTAATTCATCCCTTTAGTATGAAAACAGATCATTAGGTTAAAGGCTTGCATTTTTTTTAATCGAAATGAAAAAACTGCTTTTATTCGCAAGTAAATTTCGTTTTATATGACTTGTTCACAAATAGACTAGTTTTAATAGGCAATGACAAAAGGTTTAGTTTTAGTTACAATATTACGAGCTCCTAAACAGCAGCAACCATTGTTTAAATAAGGGAGATAATTTCAGAGAATTCAGTTTTGTATTTCTTGTTTTCCGTAGCAAATCCATACAATGAAAAACAGAGAAAATATTTTCATATTAGTGCTCGATATAATTCCTGTAAATAATTTTGAAAACTGAATTCATACATATCATCAAACTGACATATTGTGTCTAGTTAACAATTAACATTTCATACTTCATTTCATGATTTCTAAATGATCAATTTTAAAATCATAATCATCAGAAAAGTGCACTGTAGCGTAAATAAAAAAAATGCAGTTTTAGATATTTCATTCGGAATAAAAAATCTTATTTATAACATTACACACTTTGTTCATTAATATCATCTTCAAAGTAAAACAAATCTGTTAAAAAACGAACAAATGAAGAGATAGGTAGTTTTTTTTTATCCGAGAATGAACCTCAGATCGAAGTTGACTTTTCTTCTATCTTCGATGAAGGCCTCTCATGGCATCACAGGGAGGATGGATCGACACCACTGAGGCTGATGGAGAGGGTTAACGACCCCTGTTTGTTCTTCCTCCATGCAAAGCTTCTTCGCGGATCGAGTGAAACAGAGCCAGCGTTCCTTGGCTGTATCGCGCCTGTTTGTTGGCCATGGATGTCTCCGTGTAGTCTGCCTTATCCGTTATTTGTGTGGCCTTTCTAGAGGGCTTTTCGTTTTGAAATTCATCAATGAGAAGCAGAAAGTATTTCAAGAGATAAAGTTCTTCATCAATATAAGAAAATATGTCTATGTTGATATTTTTTTTTGTATGTATTCAGAAAATGGCAAAAAAGGAGCTGAAGTAATAAGATTTCATAATATTGAACATGCATTAGCAGCAACGATATACGACAACTGCGGATTGCATTAATCGTGGAGTTTCAAGAAAACAGACTCATTGCAACTATTAAAAAATATTATTTGGTTACAAAGTTTAGCAATATAGTAAGAATATTTAAAGTTGACGGCTAGAGCATATGTGTTTTGAAACTAACCTTAGATACAAGTATAAAGAAGAGAGTTTGTGTGTTTGTGTGTCTGTGAACTTATGCACTCAGACTCCTAAGAGCTAGAGGCATCAAACTTTGCATGAATTTTCCCCTTCGTTCAGGGAAGGATTGTAGGCTGCAAGAGACTAGACTATATTTTATAAGCACTGGAATTCACCAACTACTATTGTGAAACGAGTTAAATTCCTCGAAATCCCCCCATATTTAACAATCACTAAAGGTTAGAAACCTGTGCATCCCATATATTTAACCACAGAATACAAGACACAGAGTGCAATTTCCTATGCCTCCAATGGTAACATTTCCATAATGTTAATTCTCACAGAGCAGTTCACCTGTGGTTTGGAAACGAACTAACTTCCACAGAAACAAAATAAGACTGATGATTATCCTTTATACATTTCATCATCATCATCATCATCATCATCATCATCATCATCATCATCATCATCATCATCATCATCATCATCATCATCATCATCATCATCATCATCATCATCATCATCATCATCAAGCAGCCATGGGCTACGGAGGTCCAACCAGACCACGCAGTTTAATTCTCCAAGCATATCTGTCCTGAGCTACATCTGCTGCATCTGGCCACTGCACACCAATTCTAACAAGGTTCTGTTTGACATTGTCTGCCCACCGCATCCTTGGTCTCCCCCTCCTTCTGAGGCCTCTAGGCACACTGTTCATAATCCTATTCGCCAATTTATTATTATCCATACGGGCAACATGGCCAAACCAGCGGAGTCTCTCTCTGCACAATATGCTGCTTAAAGGAGGTTGCAGACTCCTTTGCCTAACCTCATCATTAAGGTACAAAGTTAAACCACCTAATACCCAAGATACTGCGTAAGCATCTAGAATCAAAAGCATCTAGTTTCCTGTTATCTTGTTTACACAGCGTCCAAGTTTCACTACCATAACTAACCCTAGAAAGAACCAAACTATTATACAGTCTAATTTTAGTCTTTAGGTGTATACGCCTATTTCTCCACAATCTCCATAGATTCTTAAAAGTCCCGGCAGCAATACCTATTCGTCTGTTAATCTCATGCCGCACATCACCATTATCAGTTACATAGCTCCCAAGGTAATTAAACTGTGACACCTGCTCAAGACTGCAACCATTCAGATTAACTGAATCACAACCTGCCTGACCAATTTTCATCACTTTAGTTTTCTCTCTGTTTATAACCAAACCTACTCTACTACCAGTCTCATCAACAGCTCGAATGAAAGAGTTCATCTCATCAACATCATTTGCCAAAAGCGCTAAATCATCAGCATAATCTAGATCAGAAATTTTCGTATCTCCAGCCCATTTAAGGCCAAAATCTCTTCCTTGAAGTGAATTTCGCATAACATAATCAACAACCAAACTAAAGAGAAAAGGAGACAAAATACACCCTTGTCGAACACCAGACGTAATGCTAAACCAATTGCTACAAGCCTTACCAACTCTCACACATGACTCAGTGTTATTATAGAGAGCTTTCATTATGTTAAATAACTTGTCTGGTATACCATATGATCTCACAATCAACCACAAATTACGACGATCAACAGAGACGAAAGCCTTTTTGAAATCAACAAAGCTAGCAATCAAAGGTTTCTGAAACTCTAAACATTTCTCAAGAATCTGCCTAAGTGAAAATATCTGATCTACACATCCCCTACCACTTCTGAATCCACATTGCTCATCACGCAATTGCCTGTCAACCAGATTCTTAATTCTATTAAGCACAATCATGGAAAGAACTTTACCTGGAACGGAGAGTAGGCTGATACCCCTATAGTTATCACAAGAACTGCGGTCACCTTTTTTGAAAATAGGGATAACAATAGCTCTGGTAAAATCCTTAGGAACCATGCCTTTATCATAAAAGATATTCAAAATTTCAGTCATCCAAGTGGTAAACAAAACATTCCCAGCTCTGAGCATTTCTGTAGTAATTTCATCTACCCCTGGGGATTTATGAAGTTTAAGTTTAGAGATAGCCAAACTAACTTCAGATTGTGTTATAGGGCCAACATTAAAGCTGCCGATGCATCTATCATCATTACAAACAATTGGAGTAGAACTAACCACATTGTTTAGAACATCACTGAAATGCTCAGCCCACCTAGCCATGACAGAATCCTCACCTTCTATAACCTTACCATGTTTATCCTCCAATCCCTGTATGCCTGTCCGTTTTCTACCACATAAAACATTAACTATCTGGTACAGCTCTCTGCTGTTGTGCTGCCTAACTGCTTCCTCAGCTTTATCAGCCAAGCTATCAAGCCAAAGATTTTTATCAGTAGCTAACTGATCCTTTACACGTTTATTAAGCTCTCTGTAATCTTTTCTATTAGGACTAGTAGGGTACTGATTAAGGACATTCCTGCAGTTCCTTCTTTCTGAAATAAGCTCAATTGCTTATCACTTAAATAATTCTGTCTCCTCTGCTCCTTTTTTCCTAAAAGAGTACTATTAGTTTCCAAAAAAGCCTGTTTAAAATGGCCCCATTCTTCCTCAACTTCAGTATTAAGCAAACCATGACTGTCATAATGACTAAGTAACCTATCATGGTAAGCTTTAGCTATAACTGGGTCTTTCAGAGCTTCAGTATTAAAGGTAAATTTTTTAAACCTAGCACAACACTTTTTAAGTTTAAGTTGCAAGACACTTTTAACAAGGTAATGGTAAGATCCAATTTCCGCTCCCCTATATGCCCTGGTATTTCTAACAGAACTAGCCCATTTGCTGTTAATTAATATATAATCAATCATATTCCTATGCAGTCCATCAGGTGAAACTCATGTGTACTTATGTATGTCGCGGTGTTTGTAATATGTGTTAGTTATTCTGAAACCATTGAGTTTACTTACCTGTAGGAGACGTTGCCCATTGCCATTGCAGCTACCAATACCAAAAGGGCCTATTACTCCTCCCCAAAGGTCAAAGTCGGTACCAACTTTGGCATTGAAGTCACCAAGAACAAGGGTAATATCTCCTTTCTTGACAGAATTCAAAATATCCTGAAGTTGTCTGTAAAACCTATCCTTCTCATCCTCATCAGAATCCTCAGTGGGGTCATAACAGCATATAACATTCAAGTCTTTAATGCTTGTCTGATATTTTGCTGTAAGAAACCTTTCATTAATGCACTCATATCCTAGAAGAGCATCACTAGCATGACCCACACCTTGGTGATGCTTTCCATCCTCCCTCCCTGTAAAGAGAAATTTAAAGTTATTTTTAAGTATCTCACCTTTACCTGTCCATCTGGTCTCTTGCAAGCCTAGAATATCTAGGTTATAGCGCTGGAATTCCTGGGTGAGGGCATCAAGAGAATAATCTCTATGTAATGTCTTCACATTCCACGTTCCTGCAGAGAGAAAATGATTAGTAGGATTTTTAAAGAAACTATGTTTGTTGAGATTGGTATGGCCAACAATATCAAACAGCCCCCTGATTGCATGCATGGGGCAAAGACCTGTTCCTCCTGCGCAAAAGGCTGAAGTCACCGATGCTGGTAGGAACTTCAGGCACCATCTTTTCAAGTGGACTTTTTGAAGAGCCATATGGCCTGTCTGAGATACATTACTCTAGAGTAGGCTTGACGATGCCCAACTAGCTAAGTAAGGTTCAGGTACCTACAATGGCTTCTGATTAGGATTATCCACCAGCTGATATAAGGTATCCCATGCCTCTGTTCACTTAGAGCTGGCAACCCAGAAGCAAACAGAAAACACAGCGGCACTCTCCCTCAACAGAGGCCCACCAGTGCAGCAAGTCCAGGATCAATAATCAAGCTCAAATCCATAAACAAGTCCAGTCTAGTAGGTATAAATGGTCAGCACCAGGACCCTGTGAAGTTGACCACTCCTCAGCAGGATTGAAAAAAAGAAAAAAAGAAAAAAGAAAAAAGTGGCCACAGATGACCAGATCAGCAGGCCATACTGAACTGGCAGCCCTCCCCTTTCCGTTCCCTTCCAAAAGAGAATATCTCTTTTGAAAGTTACTAACGGACTGCACCACGAGAAGGCGGGGTCGGACATTAGGTGCTAGACCTGGCCGGTTCTGTGCATCATCACTAGGGATTGGTACGCAGCTCTCCTTCCAGTTTACGCCTTCATTTCACTTATACATAAATTAGCATAATAATATGCATATATATATATATTAAAATGAAGCGACTCATTAAATTTTAAAAAGACAGAAATTAAATTTATATTACGTTAAAATATTTTTATATAATCATTATACGTAAAAGAATTACTTTATTTCTTAATCTTTTTTAAATTGCATGGATAATAGCAGTCTATGGCTGTGGATAGGATCATGATACGTAAATCTGGTTTCATTTCAAACCGTTCGTAGCACAATTAATTTCGGAAAAGTAGCCAGTTAACACTCTGTATCTATTAAGGTATTCATTTAACATTGTCGGTTTTGAAACAATTGTTGGCAACAATAAATTTAAAAGAATGAATACTTCAATTATTATGTGACACGTGATAAAGCCAATAAATAAAATTGTTTCAAAAACAGGAGTACGAACGGGATACGAGCCTGTTTTGCGGTTTGACCTGTTCGTTCGTGTATAAATACATATGGATTTTCATGCGCATATAAAAAATATCTGGGTTCACGTATATAAATATATGTGGCATCGGACGCACTAGATGAGGGAGCGCAGAAAAAGACTGCTATGAAACTATATTGTGGGGGGGGGGGGGGAATTTCTCATTCTTGCCTCGGGTGCATAACAATGGAGTTCTAGGTTATCTCCGTCCTTTGTGTAGGGGAGTACCTCCTTGCACTCCAGAAATTACTCATAAGCACATTTAATCACATTTAATAACGCTGCAAAATGACTGTCCACCGGATGTAATTTTTATGTTGGATTACGGACATTTTGCAGTAGCGAGCTTCTGTCGAAAGATAATTTGAAGTTCGTTTTCTGCTTTTAATGGCTGTATTTTGTTGCCCTTCTTTTCAATTCAGTTATTGATTATGTTATGAGAGATTCATTACAAGGCCTGAACTCCAGTAGTAAAGCTGATCACATCACTGCACGCGTTACCAACTCTCACAATAGAATTAGTGTTATTGAGAGCCATTATTATGTTAACTAACTTATCACTCTCGCAATCACTCACAGACTAAGACGGTCAACAAAAATATCCTTTGAAATCTACGAAGCAAATAATCAGAAATGTTTGCAATTCTAAATACATATTTCTCAAAACGTTAAGCGAAAACATATTCTCTATGCAACCCTTACCACTTCTGAATCCACACTATTGCTTTAAATGGTTTATTATTTTAATGTGTCAATTGTGCTTTAAAGAAGCAAACTCTTTTGTGTTGTGCAAAACACATAAAAAAAAGAATATCCCCATATATTTATAAACGTGAACGAAACGCCACTCCGCGAACCTGAACTATAAAAAAAATAAATAAATAAATACCCCCCTCAAGCAGCTGCTTGCCACAGAGGTCTGACAGGAGCCTGTCAGTTTATATGCCATAGTAGAATGTCTGAGAGGATGGCAGGACCTCAGCAGAAAAACATCACACAACATCCATGCCTTACCCAGGGCTCGAACCCAGGTCTCTTAGATCAGTAGCCAAGCACGCTAACAACTCGGCCATGGGACGGCTAAAGGCAATATTAATTAAATATTATAAAGGAATTTATAAGAATGTGTTTAAGTAATGCAGTTGCATATATTTAAACCAACCAAATAAATATCATTATTTTATTCTCAGATTCAGGAGGAAAAGTTTTCAACATTTTCCCCCGCATCTATTTATAATTGAATTGCCTGCAGAAAATGTAACATTTATATGCTGAGAAGAAGAAATAATAGAGATCAGTATTAACACAAAACATCTGTTTATTCTTCACTGGAAATATAATTATTTCCCTATGAAAGAGTAGAAGAACTCTCATCTTCCGTTGGAAAAAACCTACGTTTCGAAAACAACCACACTCAATACGCTTTCTCAACTTTCAAATTACGAGTTCTTTTTTCGGCTTCGTGGTCAGCAAAGAGAAGTCAATATTCACCCCAAAAGTCAGCTGAATCACGTCGCATTAAACTGGGTCTTTTCTCTCTCCACATTCGCTTCTCCTCTTTCTGTAGATTGGTCTCAGCCAAAGACGCGCGCACTTCGAACTCGTTGCAGAAGATATAATTTGAGAAATAAAATATCTCTATTACGGAATGAAAAGCAAGGACCACGTCAGGTGCTTGTTTTGTTGTTTTCTGCGCTATCTTTTAGTACCGGGGTATGTTGGATGCGAGACTGCAGTTACAAATTTCTTTATTTACAATTTTTTTTGTTTTGCCGAAAGTAAATTTGCGCTACTTCTTTCACAGACATTCTCAATTGCTCAATGTAGACTTATTTAAAGGAGAGAGCCTCTTTCTCTCCATTATCCTATTATTTTTCGTTTGTTACTTTATGTTTTATATTTAGGCAACAGGACATTGTCGAACTCTAGTGCATTTCTAGCCATGGAAACTTTGCTCCTAGAAAGATGATACCACTGCCAGTGTGTACGTCAGAATACGTCTTCCTTATCTTAATTAAAATTCAGCAAGAGAAACTGAGAACAGGAGTCATAAGAAAAATATATTACATTTCCGGTGATTGGTTTATTGGGAAGTTTACGGAAACTTTTATTGATGCTCTACAGTGTTTAGTGTAGTAATTAAAATTTATATGTTACCAAATAAACTGTTTTTCATTTTTGTGTTCATTCATTCATATATTTATTTTTGCTTTACATTTTATCTGAAAACATCATAGAAAAATCATCGTTTTCAGGTTGTTTTGATTACTATTAAAATTTAATAATAACTACTGAATTTGCCTTCTACTATCAAATATTGACCAAACTTCGAATTATCAATATCAGGCTTATTTATATATAAAGCCAACAAATAAAATTGTTTCAAAAACGGGAGTACGAACGGGATACGAGCCTGTTTGGAGGACATTAGCCCATACTATGGTCTAGTGCAGGCATGGCCAACATACGGCCCGCGGGCCGGATCCGGCCCGCTTAATTAATTTATGTGGCCCGCGAACAATTTTTCAATATTAACATTTAACTTCTAGTAATTAATCGAATGAATTCTCGATACTTCTATATTTTTTAAAAAAGATTCCGTTATAAAGAATTAAAACTTTTATACTCATCTGCACTCGATGTTCAAGCGACGTTGCCAGCAGGCGAGTAAAATATTTTTGCATAGTGCAAAAATATTTTAAAAATCGATCATGTTACAAATGTAGTTGTGAAATTAGTGAATTTCCTACGATCAAAAGGATTAAATCACAAGCAATTTATTGATCTCCTTGAAGAACTAAATACCAGTCATTTAGATGTACTATATCACAATAAAATCCGTTGGTTAAGTTTCGGAAAAGTTTTAAGACGTGTGTGGGACCTTCAAGAGGAAATAAAAATATTTTTAATGCTTAAAGAAAATGAGGATTTTCCTGAATTATTAGATCCAAATTGGATTTGTGATTTAGCATTTTCTTTGGATATTCTCACACATTTGAACGAATTTAACACATGTATACAAGGAAAAAATTTATTTGCTCATGATTTAATACAGAAATTAAGAGCTTTTAAAATGAAGCTTAGCCTTTTTTCTACAATTCTGGCTGAATGTAAATTTGATCATTTTCCAACGTTACAGACCATATCTTTAAATATTTTAAAAGAAAAGGTTAAAACATTTAATAAAAACATCCTTGCACTAATGACAGATTCGAGCAGAGATTCGATTGCTTCAAAAAAATTGATAAAATTTTATCTATTATCCGAAATCCGTTTTCTGTACAAGTTGATGACGTTCCTGTTGATATACAATTAGAAATAATTAATTTACAATGTGATGAATTATTACATGAGAAATATCGAGAAGAGCAAGAAAATTTGTGTAATTTTTATAAGCAATTGAATAATGAAAAATATGGAAATTTAAAAAAACTTGCCAAGACGCATTTAGTAATCTTTAGCTCAACTTATATTTGTGAACAAACCTTTTCTTTAATGAATCTAAATAAAAGTACAACAAGATCAAGATTGAATGATTTACATTTGGAAGCTGTGTTAATAATAGCTACTACAAGTAGAGAACCAGATATTAAAAAAATAATAAGCGATGCAAACCGCCTCAACACGTCGCATTAGTTATTATGTTAATTTGTTGTATTGATTTACTTACAATTATTCATAAACAAATTTCATAATAAAATTTTGTTTACTTAAAGAAATAAGTGTTTTGCTTAACATTTTTCAATTTTAATATTTCGTCCGGCCCGTGAAAATATTTTTTTTCCAATCCGGCCGGTGAAAATATTTTTTTTTCCAATCCGGATTTTCAGAGTTGCCTCATATTGGTGAAACACTAATTAACATTTGTTATTATATTTTTAAAACGAAGTTTGTAAAATTAAGGAAACGTGTTCATAAATTTCGTTTCAATGTATTCCGGTAAAGAAATTCGTTATACAAATTAGGGCGGAAACATTTTTGTTTACATTCATCCTGGATTTGTGATGAAATGTAATTTGTTTCTTATTAGTATTTTTCTATACTACGACCATTCGTAATAAGTTGTTGCATGCAATCGACAATAATATGTATATTTAAACATAAAATGAATTTTATAAAATATTTATTACAATATGCAGTTCATTTAATTTATAATTTCCGAAGATGTAATCTTTAAATTTAAATTACATACGGATTGGAGAAAATCTAGAAATTGAACGTCCAATTCATAACTTGCTAGTGTTTGAATGTTTAATAAATAACACTAGACAACAAATTGAAACTTTTTATAACATTGATCAAGTAGGATGTTTTCAACAAATTTTGGGATGCTGAATTCAAATATGGCTGTGAAAAATCTGCAGCACGTACAGTTTTTTTTAACTTACGGATTTTCAAATTTCAATGAATACGGATATTTGGGAAATGAAAATTAATATGACTATTTTATTAAATTGAAAGTTAAAATTCATTATTAATTAATTAATTACATAATTACAGTGGAAATAATTAGAAACATCATAGTTATAGACCACTGAATATAAATTAACAAATGAAATTATATTGAAACGCAAAATAAGAAAACATGGGTAAGGATCTTTTATACTTACAAGAAGTTCATTTTTGTCTTTTATGTGCTGAGGTATCTTCCTTCTGCAAGAACCAGCAATAGTCACCCATTATTGCTAGATCCCACCTGTATTGGAATCTCTCCTTCATGGTTAGGATATCCTGATGAAATCTTTAACCTTACTCATCACTGGCAGCTCCTAAATTCTTGGGAAAGAAGTCCAGATGCGAATGCAAGAAATGGATCTTCAAAGACTTTGGGCAGCCAAGATTTTCATAATTTTTGAGATCTTGAATGAGCTGATGGTAGTTTTCCTCTTTATGATTTCTCCAGAAAACCCTGGACCACAGACGTGAACGATTTCCATACAGCGTGCTCCATCATATACAGTTTTTCTTCGAAGACAGTATCATTCAGTAGCTTACTGATCTGAGGACCCACAAAGATCCCTTTTTTGAGTTTGGCATCACTTAGTTATGGAAATTTTTCCTTCAAGTGCAAAAACCCTTTACCAGTTTTGTCCATAGCTTTTACAAAGTTTTTCATAAGCCCCAGTTATATATGTAGTGGTGGAAGCAGAAAATCAGAGTGGTCAACTAGATGTTTATACCTCACATTACTCTTTCCAAAAATAAAAATATTACTTTTGGGCCAGTCGTTTGTTTTGTAATATTTCTTTCTGGCTATACTATCTCACAAACACAGAAAACAGCAAATTTGTGCCAGGCCTCCTTGAAGCCCAAACAAAAAAGATATGACTTTTAGGTCTCCACATATTGTCCATTACTGGTCATATTTACTGGTCATATTTACTGGTCATATTTTATAGCGGTAAGTATTTTTTCCATGCTTTCACAAGTTTCCTTCATTCTCACAGCGTGTGTCACTGAAATGGAAGGTTTTTGGTTCCCTTTATGCAGAAGGACAGCTTTTAAACTGAACTTTGATGAATCTATAAATAGACGCCATTCCTTGCGGTCAAAAGTTGTTCCAATTTCTTCCATCAGCCCTGAAATATCTATGCAAAAACACAAACCATGTTGCATCTCGTAATAAGCAGATAAAGCCAAATTTCTCTTTCTGGACAAAGAAACTCTGGTACCCTTATGCCAGAAGATTCCACTCTTGAACCTAAAACCTCAGCTTCTTGTTTGGAAAGTCCTAAGTCTCGAACAAGATCATTTAGTTCATTTTGCTGATTCAGATGATGCTTTGAAGATCCATTGATGTCTTTGAAGATCCGATTCTTGCACTCGCAAATGGACTTCTTTCCCAAGAACTTAGGAGCTGCCAGTGATTAGCAAGGGGACAGATTTCACCAGGATATCCTAACCATGAAGGAGAGATACCAATACAGGTGGGATCCAGCAATGATGGGTGACTACTGCTGGTTCTTGCGGAAGGAAGATACCTCAGCACATAAAAGACAAAAATGAAATTCTTGTAAGTTATAAAATATCCTTACCCATGATTTCTTATTTTGCGTTTCAATATTATTTGTTATTTATATTCAGTGGTTTTTAACTATGATGTTTCAATTTTTTTCACTGTAATCATGTAATTAATTAATGAGTTTTAAATTCCAATTTAATAAAATTGTTGCATTTATTTTCAATTCTCAAATATGCGTATTCATTGAAATTTGAAATATATTAATCCGTAATTTAAAAAAAAAATGTATATGCTGCAGATATTTCACAGCCGTATTTGAATTCAGCACCCCAAAATTTGTTAAAAGCATCCTATTTGATCAATGTTAAAGAAAAAATTTCAATTTGCAGTCTAATGTTATTTATTAAACATTGAAACACTTAGCAAATTATTAATTGAAAGTTAAATTTCTAGATTTTCTCCAATTCCTATTTAATTTAAATTTAAAAATACATATTCTGAAATTATAAATTGAATGAACTATATACTTTAATAAATATTTTATAGAATTCATTTTATGAAGGAGTTCTCATCTAACTTTTTAGGGGTGTATCTAGGATCAGGATCTGTATGTGCCTCAAAGTCTTCCTGTAAATGAATGTGAATCCATCTCCTCCCAGTTGGTTGGAGGTGTTGGTGTAGGAAGATCTTCCCCATGAGCACCTGGCTTTATGGCTGAAGGCACATTTGGATATTGTATTTTGCTTTTGTTCTTTTTTAAAATACCCGACACTTTAGTTAGAAAAAATAGCAATCATTCAAATGACTAGTTGGCTCACGCCAAACCATTGGAAAAGGCATGGATCTTACCTTTGAACTATTCACTCAGGTCAGAGCACGAAATGCAGCTCAAATGTGGATCCCATGTTTTGTCCTGATCTCCAACATGACATCCAAAATACAAGTTGTAGGCTTTTTTCACAGTCTTTCTCAAAGAAGGATCCTGGGATTTTGAAATATAATTTCCACACACATAACAAAACTTATCTGGCACATAACACATCCGGGACGATGCATTTGTACTAAGGTTTAAGGTTCAAGGTATAAGTTCATGGTGAAATTAGTCTCCAGTGAGGGGCTTCAGAACAGGAGGACAAGATAGCGGAGTCACAAGAAACTACCTCTTAGCTATCTCGCGAAACTATTAAGTATACTAATCAGGTTAAAGAAAAAGAGACATTAGACCTTGCAGAAAAGCTTCAGATTGTTGTGGTTACCAAGTAGAGAGGTGATGGAATAATCGGTGGTTCCGATGGCATGAAGCTCCCGGAACAAAGCTTCTCTTTCAGCATTGTAGCGGGAACAGTTGAGCAGTACGTGAGATACAGTCTCAGGTGTGCTGCATGTGGGACAGTTAGGACTGTACGCTCTGCCGAGAGTTTGAAGCGTACAGTTGCTGTAGATGTCACAAACTCGGAGATGATGAAAGAGGGTCTCCTCAATAGCGTCGGCGTAGGCTGCCGAGGTTAGAAGCAGTGAGAGAAAGGTGAACCAGGTATCTAAATGAGGAACATTTTAGAGTTCCTCTGCCACTGGGCAAGACAATACTGGCTCATCAGTTGTGAAACAAACATCTTGCAGTCGCTGAGAGAGAGAGTAATTAGATACATACCTCTGATTCTCTAGTGCCTCCTTCGCGGTGCGATCAGCAAGCTCATTGTCAGGTATTCTTACATGGGAAGGGATCCACTAGAAATTCCGGCAGAAGTGACCATGGAGCATGTCTCCATGATCTTCTGGATGAGGAAGGGGTTGCAGCTCTTGCTGTACTCTTCTGGAGTGCTTCCAAAGCCTACTTGGAGTCGCAAAAAATGACAAATTTGCGCAGAAAATGACAAAGTTGCCAAGATGTAGAGTACAGCTTCAAGGATCGCATGAAGCTCCGCACAGGTGGAAGAAGCGAGATGCGGGAGATAGAAACCTCTGACGATGCCGTATCGGAGATAGCAAAGGCAGAATTAGCACGTAGCCTCTCCCGATCAACAGATCCATCAGTGTAGACCTCGGTACAGTCACTGAAAAAAAATATCCGAACACTATGGTTGATTACAGAATTCAGAAAAAATATCTGGCAACGATTTTTTTAGAAATTAGTGTACTTTAATGTACTGTACACGAAGGTTGCCAGATCACTAATTTCTAAAAAAATCGTTGCCAGATATTTTTTCCTGAATTCTGTAATCAACCATGGTGTTCGGATAATTTTTTGAGCGACTGTACATCTCTCATAACGTGCAGTGACATAGGAGGTGGAGAGAAGCCTGATGGCCACTGGATCTGAGTCGCTCTTTCGACCTAGAGAAGGGACAGTGACATTGATCACAAGATCATTGTTCTTCCAGGGTGGGAGGTCAGGAAGAGCATATTTCCAGCAGTGGAGCTGTCGGGGATGACTCGATCGTAGAAGTCAGTGGTAGACACGGTGATGGCAGTCTGGCCTGTCTTGCAACTTCCTGAAAATCTCGTGGCTAAAGTGGAGGGAATGTAGCCTCGAGAGATGACACACTATCTCTTCCGGTGCAGGCAGAAAGGCATGTCATCAGCCTCTGCAATGAGAGAAGCATTAGGTATGTTAAGGCAGAGTCCGAGACAGAGGCATAGAGATATACTGTGGGCAATGGCCAACTTGCTTAGCAGTGAAGCAGAGGCACTGCTCAGAAGGTGACAACTGTAGTTGACGTGGGAGAGGATCAAGTGCCGGTACAGGACCAACAGTGTCCTGCAGGAACTTCCCCAGTGGGTACCAACAAGACAGTATATTTCTCTGCGCTCTGGTAACTGTCTTAAGATGTTGGTTGTGAGGTCCCCAGGTCAGCCTGTTGTCCAGGATCACACTAAGGAACTTATGCTGTTTGACGACTTTGATGTGGTCTGGTCCAAGCATGAGGCGAGGAAAGGTGGGCAGAAGGCGTCTCTTCGTGAGAACCATGGCCACAGTCTTATCGGCGGAAAGAGCAAGGCTTAAGTTGTTGAAGAATTTGACGACCGGACCACAGCTCATTTCATCTTGAACTGAGCATAGGAAGGGTCCTGGCTAGGGAACCAGATTCAGTTGTCGTCCGTGTAGATGGAAATACCCATTCTATTCTCGAGTCGAGAGGGTAGGCCTGACAGCAAGATGTTCAGTAACATCGGGCTGAGGACACCCCTTGAGGTACTCCATGATTGATAGTGTGGGAGACACTGAGCGTGTTGCCCAGCTTCACATGAAACGTCCTGTTGGATAGGTATGCCGGGATCCATTGGTTGATATTGCCTCTGAAGCCGAGATCATGGAGCCTATAGAGAATATCCAAGTGGGGCAGGGAGTCATTTATCCGTATAGGATTTTGTGCCATTTAAAGCCAAAATTCACTCTTCAACGTACAGCACGTGACATGTTTTCTCGCACTTTGCAATCAGTGTTGCCAGCCACAAAAGGTAAAATATCTAGTATCGTCCCAGTTGTCTGGAGGTGTTGATATAGGAAGATCTTAATAGGAGTTAAAATGATCCATAACATAAAAACGTGACGTGCTAGCCATTGTTAAGACTAGATGTGAAATCAACACCTGAAAAAGACAGCTACAGTTGTCCATGTTATAAAAACCTTGTAAACCAGTGTAATTAGCTGCTTCAAGGATTTTCGAGAAACGAATTGTTGAAACCTGGATTAAGAAACTAAAGAGTCTATGATATGGACTACAGAGTAACTTCTATATTATTTTTTTCAATAATATACAATGATAATTTCGAACGTGAATAAAACTACAAGACGCAGATGAAATTTTCGTTTGCTTCAGAACATCATTTAATTCTGAAATATTTTCTCTGCGCACCTCTGCTTATGGTTTTCTCTATCGCATTCGATCTGGTGCTTCGTTACCTTTCACGCAGTCCTAAAGACGAGCAGCTTCCCTTCGGCTTGCGTAGCACTCTTCAAAACATTGTATGCGTCACCTTGCACAAAAATGTTAAATTTGAATATAATTGTTCCTTTAACTGGATAACACTCAAAATCTGTTACCGCAGCTTTTTAAATTTCAGCATTTTTCATGTATATATATATATAAGATATTTTATGCGAACTGATATTAATGTACCTATTATTAATTGTTACTCGAACGACATGTTGTTAATCCTTGGAGTAAAATATCACATTAAATCGTTGGCTGTAATAATTTTTCGCCAGTGCCATTTCAGTTTCCGAATTCAAAACTAACAATCTCTCCAGCAGTGTCAATCATAAATATTATATTCAGGGTTGTAGTGCAGGGTATACTAGGTAACTGCGTAATATTTCGTTGTTTTTTTTAATGTGGTTGGTTGTGGCTGGGTTGGGTTGTTTTAGCTCTGAGCGGCACTTTTTTGCACATAATGGGCTAAATGGCCAGGTCACAAGGACCCCGTAGGCTCAGAGAAGGGTGGGGGAGGGAACCCACTGGAACAGCTGTTGGGAGACAGATGGTAGCCTCCCGTCAAGGCCACCCAGGGTGTTCTTTAACGTGCATAGGGTATGGCTCTCCCGCACAGGGGCCACGGCTTAACGTCCCATCCGACGGACGGCGGCCTTTCCAAGTCCATCGGTGTTCCCTACTGACCGTGGGCAGTAGGGAACACCGATGTTGCGGAGATAAATCTCAACACTGACCCAACTGGGACTCGAACCTGGGAACTGCAGATTACGAGCCTGGCGCGCTACCGACTGAGCCATCCCCACCCTGGTTGTGGCTGAACTGGACTAGGACGGATAAGAACACTATTCCGATATGTATTTTCCCTTCGTTTTACAAGACATTTAAAAAACCTTGCCAAATATGTGCAATACATATATATTAATTTTTCGCATCCGCTGCGGTAATAAAATCTTGAAGGTAAAGGACTTGGTTCTCTTCCCTTCTCTAAATCCGGTCCTGATAGCTATTTGGTACCAGAAGATTTTTCGAATTTGCAAGAACCTTAGATCAACATGAGAAATCATCCTGTTTTTAATTCATCTGCAAATCAAATTATAAATATTTAATGTGTTCAGATAACAGTTAATAAACTAGTAAAGAATTATTTCTATTCTTATCAAAGAAGGAATGGGATGGGCACAGTCGGTAATTCACCAGGCAAGTAAAGTCATGTTCCTTGGTTAGAGCCCCGTGCCCGCTTTCAGATTTATCGCCCCCTAACCCTCGCCCTATCTTCGGTGAGAAAGGGAACGTGGTTGAGTTTGGAAAGAGCACCATCTGTCAGATGAGACGTTAAGCCGTGGTTCCTTGTCGAGGAAAGTCATACCTCTATGCACATGTTAAAGAACACGCTGATATCCTTGGTGGGAAGCTCCCGTCTCCTGACAACTGCTCAGTTGATTCCCTTCCCCAGCTTTCTCTGAGCCTTTGGAGTCCCTGTGTTTTGGCCATTAGTCCACTGTGTGTGAAAAAACTGCTGCTCAGAGGAAAAACAACACATATCCTATTAAATTTTTCCGACACTCTCTCTACAAACATCATATTCTGCAGAATCACTGTTTCTCAATTTGTACAGATTATATTTAAATATCTGTACTAGCTTTTGGAGCATACTTTTAGTGTAGATAAGAGTCACTAGCATATAAATGACATTAGATTTCCTAACCTTCATTGTGACTTAAGTTGTCATTTACTTATAACTCTAAATTTCCACAAAGTGCCAATGAGTTTTAAAAACTGCTGAAAGTGTTTGTTAATAAAACAAAAATAAGTATATATATGTATATCATTTATCATTTCAATCTAATATTTTGAGGTAAGATGACCATTTTCTGATCAATTTATCTTTCTTTTAGATTGACTGTAACAGCTGGATGCCCCATGGATCTGCAATATTTCCCAATGGATCGACAAGTATGTTTCCTGGAGATCGAAAGTTGTAAGTTTCATAAATTTATTTCCATGCAGTAGCATTTCCATTTTGCATATATTATCTAAGTTATTCTAAATCTGGCAAATTGTTTCAGCTATGTTGCATATCTCCAGTGGCATTGCTTTCAGTATACCAAAATCGCGAAAATTTCGATTTCCTACTGACTTTCAAGCTTTATAGATATTCGCCAGCACCATTCTGCAGTCATGTTAAATACTTGATAGTGACGTTTGAATTTGACATTGATGAATTTGTTGGAAAACTTAGAAAAATATTTTAATATTTAAATTACTTTTAGTAAGATTTAAAAAATATGCGAAATATTAAAATTCAAAAATAATAACATTATGTAATACTCGAGCATATTTAAACCAATTTCTACTCTTTAGGTCTAAAATTCTAAATCGTTGCCTGTCTTTACCTAAAACAGAGAATAATGTCTCGAGTTTCAGTCAAAGAGACCTGTGTTTTATCATATCATTTCTTTCATAATTTACTTATCATTTTTCTCTTATTTTATCTTTTTTACCTTAATATATTTATCTTGTTTATATTTCTAAATTTTATAATCTTGATCTTTGAATCTAATTTTTCTGCGATTCCTCCTGACACAAACACGAAGACGAGAGAATGTCTCGCCATAAACTCTTTTTGAAAAATTCGTCATGTGTCAGGAAATCGTGCTATGAAACAGAAAGAAAGTACAATTACTGAAATTTTCCCTACGCAAAAATCTTTAAGTGAAATGATTTAGAATATTATGAAGCTGCAAGCTTAAATATTTATTAATGCGAAAACATGCAGAATACATGTAAAAATAAAGCTGTTACGTTGTTATACAATTAATTTTGACATATTTGCAATGTACAATGGTAACTATTTATCAATGGGTAATAGAGTAGCAAATAGATCTGAACTTAATCAGGGTTGTTTGTTAATTCTTCAGCTTAATATTTGCAATACTTATTACTAAATGTTAATTAACTTCTGAAGTCAATTTTTGTGACTGATATTGTTATTGTTAAATATTCAAACGTCCATAAATCGTTAAATGCCGAACAAACATTGTTAAAACTCGAGATATTTGATTGAGATCTTTATCTATTATCACATTTTTCAAAACAAAATCTTACTTTTGATATTCTAGAGCTTCGATGTTAACTTCCATTTGCATAAATAGGGTTGTCCTCAATTTTTGAAAACCAAAACCAGAGTTTCTATTAGATTTCTTCCTGCAACAAGTTCTCAAAGCCTGTTATGTTGCTCATCTCCCTACAAAAAATTGCAAATAAATATTTCCTATTATGAAATTCGTAAATATATATGATAGATGTAGAGAATATAGTGGTAAATCGATAAACGATTTTACGGCATCATTATTCAGGGCGGTGTACAGTACGCCGCCCTGAAGATGACTGTTGAGTGCAGTCGAAAGCGCTCGGCTCCTACAAGCATGTAACGTTATCCATTGTTATGAGTATGGTATGTGTATCGCATTATGAAGTAAAATATTATGTAGAATTTGTTGCAATTTAAATGGACAAAAAATATCGTTTGACCTGTCAAATGTTTGAACTTTTATCAATTAATATGGTGACCGCAGCGTTTATTACACTATCTTAATTTCTTCTTAAAATATAATTGTAATTTATAAAAGACTTCTTCGAAAATGACTGGATTTAACAGTCATGCTTTATTTTTATACAGCGAAGTTTGCTCAGAGAAAGCAGCGAATTGCATATAAGGTCTTTATAGTTGCTCACTAGGCAAAAGAGGCTTGGCTAACTCGTATTACACAGCAATTCTACTGCGCGGTAGACGAATCCCCTGATTAAGCAAAATGACAAGAACTAGAGCGCAGCTTCAGCGACATCACGTGAGACAGACTGATAAACTTGTTTTATATTAAAATGATAATAATATGACCTACAAGTGACAGTGGGCTTAAATGGATCTCCTTACCGTACAGCACTTTAATTTACTTTAACTTTAAAGTTAACATTTGTCAGTCTAGCATATACTTTATTTTTACCTTATTTTTATGAAATAAAAGTAAAGAATACAGTACATTTACCACTTGACCAGCAAAGTTAAGCAGCTTATTTTAAAAAAAGTGAATTCAATAAACTATTGATCATTCAGCCACGATAAGAGTTTACATCATAAATAGTTCGCATATCATAAAATATTCGCCTAATTTGTTTCCCAAATATATTTTCGATTATTTTTGAGTCGGCTATATGTATCTGTATTTAACATTTTTCTTGGGATTGCATTAAATATAAATGGCAGTTGATATTCGGATGTACATTTTCCATAATAGTTCCGAAAATTATGTATAGTAATACCTTTGATTTTCAAAGACCTGCATTTTTATTTTGCATGTATTGTCAAAAACGTTTTTTATTATTTAGCTATATTTAAATAAATACCATTATAACTTGATTGTATGATTTGACGAAGATATTCGATTAAAAATTGGGAAATGCCACTTCAGCGTAATGATAAGAAAAGGCACATTTAAAACCATATTTTGTGCACAGAATAAACTTTCATATTTCTGTATACTCTTAACAAAAAATCGAATCTATTAATATTGAAGTGAACATTTCCTTTCAGCTTTAATATATTCATTTGAGCTTGAAACAGGTAGTTTGTTTTTTTACATCAAATTTAACATTCATAGACACTAATGATGATAATTTTAATTATTAAAATGTTTAATGGTTTAAGATTAAGCTTTGAATGGTATGTTTGATAATATTTTAGTCACAACTGACATTAGAGAACTACTGTTATTTTTACTAAAACTTCCATGACTTAGATTTTCAATTTACTAACACCAACAGAATGTTACCATTAAAAATATGTGACTTGGCGCCTCTTTCCAACAACAGTTTTCTTACGCCAGACTAGTGAACAGATGCAAAGCCAGCAGCTTTCGTTGCCGAGAGAGGATTTACAGATGCTGTAAAGAATCTTAAGCTGCCAAGTAGTTTTGTCTCTGGTTTTACGTCTCAGAAAAAACGCTGACTTAGGATTTTTGAATCCTATTGTTGAAGAGACCGATACAAGAGCAGTAAGATCTCTCTCTCGTTCGACTGTAGCATTTCGGAACCCGTGAGAGCAATCTACCAAAAGCGTGACCACAAAGGGTTGTTCTTTCTTCCCTTGGGGCTCGGCGTAGCACGGCTCCGTGTTGCTTCGCCAGCAGCGCCCTTCCGCTCTAAGCAAAATGAGTAAGAATTCGGAAGAAACACGCTCGCTCACTCGCACGCAACTAAGCAAAAGGAGTCAAATGTTTGAAGTTTAAACATAAGCTAAGAAGGTAGAAACCAAAAAGATGGACGAATGGAACCTTTTCTCACTAGAGAAGCTTTTCCGTACACCTATCGGGTTGCCATTTGCTCCTTCAATTGGTCTGTCTCCTCTGAGTGCAGCTCAAAGAAAGACGAGAGTCAAGAAAAAAAGGAACAAAAGGAACCGGAGGAAATGAACTCGTTACTTACTTGCTTTTATTTAAAAAACAAACAAACTAGATTTATTCCATCCTAAACGTAAGGTTGCATGAGGTTTTTTTAGCACCAAGGTTACCACATACTACATTACCACATATGAATGGCAATCGTTATCACAAGATTTCTGTTTTGGACCTGATAAATAAATAAATACCATGAATTCCATGGTAAGAACGAACCTTTTTGCAAATGGAATTTTTCAGATCATCAGTCTATTAAGATACATGGTCTGGAATATATACAAAAATTCAATATAGAAGCATGTATTTTTTGCATGTAATTTTTATTTTTTGCAAATAGGCGATATAAAACTTATCTATTGTATACGCTCTGACTTAAAAACATTCAGAAAAATTTTGAACATTATTATGCTGTAAGTCGATGTGGGTATAGAGGAAAATAGTCTTTAGCCAGGTGGGATCAAGGGATCACGACCTCATGATGACATTTCAGGTGATCTGACCGCTGAGCTATCTCCGCTCATCAATTATCCTCTATTTTTGATGTTAACCCAAATCATTGTAGTATCAGCCGATAACGTCTGTCTTATAACTCTTAAGTGAAGGCTGTTTTATTGCAGCTCTCGAAGCCATGGGCCTATGACCAGCTACACTCTACGGGCCTTTTGACGGGAATGTGTTTTTTTATGAGTAGATAGATCTCAATTTCCATGCATCGTTCATATGTATTTCTAGTACATTCACTTATGGATGCATTGTTAGTTAATATTAAAGTCTTTTTTTACATCTACAGCACTTTTTATTTGGAACGTTTCGAACATTATTATACTGTAAGTTATAAGGCAGCAGCTAGCAGATGATTCTACCAATAAAATTGCAGGGATTACCATCAGCAATAAAGGCTAACTGATCAGAGGGCGGTAGTTCAGCGGTCAGAGCACCAGAAGTATCATCAGGACGTCATGGCTTCGGATCCCACCCGAATAAAGACAATTTCCCTCTATACCTACGTCGACTTACAGAATAAGTGTACATAGCTTTGTAAACAACAGGTGCTGTAGATATAAAAAAGTAACTTACTGATCTAAGGAACCTGGGTTCGGGCCCCGGGTAAGGCATGGCTGTCTGTGTCGTTTTTCTGCTGGGGGCCTGCTATCCTCTCAACCTTCTACTATAGCACATAAACTGACAGGCTCCTGCTCTCAGCCCTCTGTGGCAAGCAGCTGCTTGAGGGGGTATTTATTTTTTTTTATTTTATGGTAGCTAAACATACAGAATCACCAAGTAGTGATGTACTAAGGGGGTCCAACCACACTTTACACTTTAGTCTTCAAAACATGTCTGTCCTGAGCAACAGCTGCAATTGGCCATTGAAGGCCAATTCTAACAAGGTCCTGTTTGTCATTGTCTGCCCACGACGTCCTTGGTTTTCCCCATTTTTACGTAGGTACACTGTTTATAACACTAATTATGGTATGTAATAATGCATACATAAACGTAACAGTTATCTAATTAACTCGAATAATAATTTTGAAATTTAAAGATTTAAGCGTTTAAATTTCAGGTATTACAGCCCATCAAACGGTAACAGAAAGATAAATTTTACCCATCAAACTGAAATGCTAATACCTAGTTAATCAGAAACGGTATCTGCTGGTGAAATCGAAGTCATTTTGTCGACTGTAGAAAAAAAATCTCAATAAACAAAACAAAAATGTAGATAAAAGTAAAGATCATAGTTTACTCTAAATCTGAACTAGCTTGTATTAGTTTTTACATCAGAGCTAAGTATATTACTGCAGAATCGTTCCCCTACAGACGGTGCTTTTCCCTCTATGACGTAACCGGAAGGGGCGTGGTAAGTGTGACGTCATATGGGAGAAAGCACTGTCTGTGGTGGGATGATTCTGCAGTAATACTACTGTACTTAGCTCTCTTCAAAGTTAATCTACATATAAAATTATTCAACAGACGGATCTTTCACTCTAGCTTAGGGGAACTCAATGTACGCGTACCTCTTGGGGGTAGGCGGTAAAAGTTTTTGGGGTACGCCGTGAGAGCTCAAAAGTGGCTAGATGTAAGTTAAGTACAAAATTTAATGTCTATATATGTTTTATTTTATTCCCATTGTTGTACTATAACTATAGTTTTATCTATCTACACAAGGGGTACGACAGTTACATACACATTTCCAGGGGGTACGTGAAGCATAAAAGTTTGAGAATCACTGCTCTAGCTAAATGCTGGTAACTGCGCACAAAGCAAGGACAGCACTCAAAACAAAGATATGTTACATTATTTGAAATGTGCTTCTTTAACAGGTCACGTTGCTCTTCATGCTGAGTCGTAAACATAAAGGTACAAACTTAGTGAATTAAACAGAACACTGCTCATTTTCCTGAGATAGTGAAATAGAAAATCCAGTAGCTTTAGCTAATGATTTCAATCTTAGCGATTTAAACAGAACACTACTCATTTACCTGAGCTTCTTAATTAATAAAACAATTTATAAAATTGTCTGTTCAACACATGAACAAACCACTAACAGCAGACCTAATCTACATATCATCATCACCGTTCCAACAACTACGTGACGTCATGTTGCTAAGGGAGGTTCATTACGAAATTATATAAACCAAATCCGTGAGCTAAATAGTCAAGGTTTCCCGGTGGTGTAGTGGTGGTATAGCGGGAAGGCGAGATATCTTTGCCAAGACTCGCTACGATGAAAATCTCGGTTAGCGACATGTCTGTTTTATGGTTGTCTGATTATCTGACAAATACGATTACAACAAATGTTCAAATTTTCTTTATGGGAATATGAAACATATTCAAAATGTCGCATTATCACAGAAAGAAAATAGTTTAGTACATAGGGGTGATGACGAAAGAAAATCTTTCTAAATGTTAATTAATAATATTAATGATTTTAGCAAGATGCGCAATGAGAATTGCATTGAAAGGATGAATGAGAAGTGGTAGTTGACTAAAAGTACTTACTTTGGGAGAATGGTTGTTAAGAAACGGCAACCAGAACTATAATTCCGCAATTAATGTTTTTCCTAGAGCAAAGATTTTAGCAGTTTTTCCATGCACTGGAAGAGCCAATATTTTTGCTTCTTTTCTAGTAGTAAACTTATTCTTGGTGTGAGATCCTTAAATGACATTAACGAGAAGCTGAAAGAAAAACGTATTTTGAGCTTTATCCAGCCACTAGAGTTCTGAACATATTTAAAATAAATAATCTAGAACAGGCAATCATAGTGGAAATGGGATCAAGGAAAGTAAAAGATTACTGGATGAATAAATGGAAGGCAAAGAAACAGATAAGAACAAGTGATTTGTTTGGTTCATATCAAGAAGGTAAGGGATTACCAGAAAATAAAAAAAAATACTATATAAAGAAGGTAAAGTCTGCAAAAATGATCATTTGACATCAGAAAATAAAAAACTATTATATGAGGCAAAACATTTCAAAGAGAAAAAAAATATAAGTATGTGTGGGTAAGAGATGCCAATATTTATATCAGAAGAGATAACAATTCAGAAACAAATGGAATTAGGAATCAAACTGATCTAGAAAAGCTTTCGAACTGTACTAATTGCTAGCCATTTAGTAATGACAAGCTATTGAATGATTTATTGTTAATTTCCGTTTTACAACTGCGAGTGTAACCAACAGTAAGGTATACGAGAGTGATATGCTTGATGTCGATTTACATGGTAAAGAGAGGGATAATAATACAATTTATGATAATATATGTGCAAATAAGGTAAATGTAACTTTAAATGATGTTATAGAAATATAACTCTGGAGAAAACAATTGCAAAACTAAAAACATTAATCGTGAAAATGCTTTTGATAAGAAGTCCTACATTTGGGGTAAGGGTTTGAAAATAATTTTTGGAAATATAAGAAGTTTGAGAAGAAATTATAACCAATTTTTAATTTTCTTAAATTTTTCTAGGTTACATCCTGATGTGATAATACTTACAGAATTTTGGGTAAAAGACAATGAAATAGAATGTTACTAATTAAAATAGGTATAGTCTATATTATAAATGTGAACAAGAAAATAGGGCATTTGGAGTCGTTATGTTCTTAAGCGACAGTATTCATATTATTGATTTTTATACGGATTATAGAATAGCCGACTTGCTGAAAATTCGGAAAAAAAACTAAATAATGTTCATATGGTAATTATGGGCGCCTATAGATATCACGGAAACACAAAAGCAGAATTTATTGATGAATTGAAGGATAAGATAGTGATATTTATGACCAATATGCTATTATTATGGGGAATCTGAACATAGATTAAAAAAATGCATGATGCTCTAACTGAAAAATATCTTCACTCTTTAGATGTTAATGGTTTTTAGGTTGCCCACGATGAAATCGCGAGACATGCAGTTGCTTGCATCATTTGTTTGTAAGGAATTTTAACAGCAAAATTTTAACACCATACAGTATCAAATTAAATATTTCAGATAATTATTTTGTTGATTTAAATATTGCAAGAAATGACATGAAAGACATATATTTGAAACCTAATACTTTTAATAAGAAGAATAAAGAAAAAAGAATTGAGGTTCAATTATAATTCATCCTGATATTAATAGCTCATTTGAGAACTTTATCAGGGGATTAAATATGATGATAGATTAAGCTACTTCAATTGAAATAAATATAAAAGTGAGTAAGAAATTAAAACCGTGGATTTCAGATGCAATTTTGGTTTCTATCAATGAAAAAATTAGGATGTTTAAATTACAAAGGGAGAGTAATATCAACGGACCAAATTTAGTTTAAAATTGCAAGATATATCGTAATACCTTACCTAAAGTTATCAGAAAAGCGAAATCAAACTATTATACTACCAATAAAATATTATATCAAAGTAACTTTAAGAAACAAAGGGATGTCATTAAGAAGTTAAGTGGAAGAACTACAAAAGAACACAAGTCTTAAATTAATTGTTCATAATGATCAAGAATATAATGAAATAGAAAATCCAGTAGATTTAGCTGATGTTTTTGATGACTATTTCACTGGTGTAATATATAAATTAACCCAAACTATTCCAAAAATTAAACTGTACTGGGATATTTCCAGTTAAAGATATATACCATTCAATCTGTATTGAAGAAATACATGACAGTGAAGTACAGGCAGTTATAATGAACTTAAATTCTGCAGTCTTGTGTAACTGATAATATTTCTATATATATTTTAAAAGAAACAAACCAAGAACTCAAACGCACTTTGCGTTCTCTATTTAATAAATCTCTGTTATCAGGTTCTTTTCCTGCTTGCCTTAAGGTTGCTACTGTTGTACCATTTTTTAAGTGGGGGATGAAATAAAACTCGAAAATTATCAACATATATCTATATTGTCGGTTTTAACCAAAATATTTGAAAAAATAGTTAAGAAGAGATTATTAAATTTTTCAGAAAGATACAATTTTTTTTCAGACAATCAATATGGTTTTCAAAAAAAACAGGCGAACTGAAGATTCAATTTTGAAACTGGCCTCAATTATTTATCGTGGTATTAACGATAATTTTTGGATTGCTGTTTTGTTTATATATGTAAAACAAAATCATTTGATTCTGTTTCTCACAGTGTGTTGCTCAAAACATTAGAAAGAGTTGGAATAAGAGGTCTTATGCTATCTTGACTAACTATTTATTCATCATCATCATCATCATCATCATCATCATCATCATCATCATCATCATCATCATCATCATCATCATCATCATCATCATCATCATCATCAAGTAGCCATGGGCTACAGAGGTCCAACCAGACAGTGCAATTTAGTTCTCCAAGCAAGTCTATCCTGAGCTACATCTACTGCATCTGGCCACTGCACACCAAATCTAACAAGGTCTAGTTTGACATTGTCTGCCCACCGCATCCTAGGTCTCCCCATCTTTCTGAGGCCTTTAGGCACACTGTTCATAACCCTATTCGCCAATCTATAATTATTCATACGGGCAACATGGCCAAATCAACGGAGTCTCTCTCTCTGCACAATATGCTGCTTAAAGGAGGTTGCTGACTCCTTTGCTTAACCTCATCTTTAGTTACAAAGTTGAACCACCTAATGCCCAAGATACTGAGTAAGCATCTGGAATCAAAAGCATCTAGTTTCCTGTTATCTTGTTTACGAAGTGTCTAAGTTTCACTACCATAACTAACCCTAGAAAGAACCAAACTATTATACAGTCTAATTTTAGTCTTTAGGTGTATACGCCTATTTCTCCACACTCTCCATAGATTCTTAAATGTCCCGGCAGCAATCCCTATTCGTCTGTTAATCTCATGCCGCACATCACCATTATCTGTTACATAGATCCCAAGATAATTAAACTGTGACATCTGCTCAAAACTGCAACCAATCAGATTAAACTGAATCACAGCCTGCCTGACCAATTTTCATCACTTTAGTTTTCTCTCTGTTTATAACCAAACCTACTCTACTACCAGTCTCATCAACAGCTCGAATGAAAGAGGTCATCTCATCAACATCATTTGCCAAAAGGGCTAAATCATCAGCATAATATAAATCAGAAATTTTCGTATCTCCAATACATTTAAGGCCAAAATCAATTGCTACAAGCCTTACCAACTCTCACACACGACTCAGTGTTATTATAGAGAGCTTTCATTATGTTAACTAACTCGTCAGGTATACCATATAATCTCACAATGAACCTCAAATTATGACGATCAACAGAGTCGAAAGCCTTTTTGAAACCAACAAACCTAGCAACCAAAGGTTTCTGAAACTCCAAGCATTCTCAAGAATCTGTCTAAGTGAAAATATTTGATCCACACATCCCTACCACTTCTGAATCCACATTACTCATCACGTAATTGACTGTCAACCAGATTCTTAATTCTATTAAGCACAATCATGGAAAGAACTTTACCTGGAACAGAGAGTAGGCTGATACCCCTATAGTTGTCACAAGAACTGCGATCACCTTTTTTGAAAATAGGGATAACTCTGGTAAAATCCTTAGGAACCATGCCTTTATCATAAAAGTTATTCAAAATTTCAGTCATCCAAGTGGTAACCGAAACATTTCCAGCTCTAAGCATTTTCGTAGTAATATCGTCTACCCTTGGGGATTTATGAAGTTTAAGTTTAGAAAGAGCCAAAATAACTTCAGATTCTGTTATAGGACCAACATTAAAGCCACCAATGCATCTATCATCATTGCAAACAATGGGAGTAGAACTAACCACATTATTTAGAACATCACTGAAATGCTCAGCCCACCTAGCCATGACAGAATCCTCCCCTTCTATAACCTTACCTAGTTTATCCTACCATCCCTGTATACCTGTTCGTTTTCTACCACACAAAACTTTAACTATCTGGTACAACTCTCTGCTGTTGTGCTGTCTAACTGCTTCCTGGGCTTTATCAGCCAAGCCATCAAGCCAAAGATTCTTATCAGCAGCTAACTGATCTTTTAAACGTTTATTAAGTTCTCTGTAATGCTTTCTATTAGGACTAGTAGGGTACGGATTAATGACATCCTGCAGTACTTTCTTTCTGAAATAAGCTCAAGTTCCTTATCACTCAGATAATTCTGTCTCTTCTGCTCCTTTTTTCCTAAAAGAGTACTGTTAGTGTCCAAAAAAGCCTGCTTAAAATGATCCCATTCTTCCTCAACTTCAGTAGTAAGCATACCATGACTGTCATAATGACTAAGTAACCTGTCACGGTAAGCTTTGGCTATAACTAGATCTTTCAGAGCTTCAGTATTAAAAGTAAATTTTTTAACCCTAGCACAACACTTTTTAAATTTAAGTTGCAAGACACTTTTAACAAGGTAATGGTCAGATCCAATTTCAGCTCCCCTATATGACCTGGTATTCCTAACAGAACTAGCCCATTTGCTGTTAATTAATATATAATCAATCATAGTCTTATGCAGCCCATCGGGTGAAACCCATGTGTATGTACTTATGTATGTCGCGGTGTTTGTAATAAGTGTTAGTTATTCTGAATCCATTGAGTTTACTTACCTGTAGGAGACGTTGCCCATTGCCATTGCAGCTACCAATACCAAAAGGGCCTATTACTCCTCCCCAAAGGTCAGAGTCAGTACCAACTTGGCATTGAAGTCACCAAGAACAAGGGTAATATCTCCTTTCTTGACAGAATTCAAAATATCCTGAAATTGTTCATAAAACCTCTCCTTCTCATCCTCATCGGCATCCTCAGTGGGGGCATAACAGCAGATAACATTCAAGTTTTTAACGCTTCTCTGAAATTTTGCTGTAAGAAACCTTTCATTAATGCACTCATATCCTAGAAGAGCATCACTAGCATGTCTGCTGAGAAGCAGACCCACGGCTTGGTGATGCTTATTGTCGTCCCTCCCTGAAAAAAGAAATTTAATATTATTTTTAAGAATCTGATCTTTATCTGTCGATTTGGTCTCTTGCAAGCCGAGAATATCTAAATTATAATGGTGGAATTCTTGTGTGAGGACATCAAGAGAAAAAGCTCTGTGCAGAGTCCTCACATTCTAACTACGTATGGAGAGAAAATGGTTAGTGGGATGTTTAAAGAAACATGTTTATTGAGAGAGGGAATGCCGACAATATCAAACAGCCCCCTAATCGCAGACATGGGGCAAAGACCCGTTCCCCCACCACTAAAGGCTGAAGCCATCTACACTGGAAGACTTCCTCCAATGTAGAATTTGACGATGCCAATAGAAGCAAAGAGTTCAGGTGCCTGCGATGACATCTGCTCAGGATTATCCACCAGCTGATAAACATATCCTGTGAATCTATTCACTTGGGGCTGTCAACCCACAAACAAACAGAAAACACAGCGGAAGATTTTTCCTCCACAGAAGCCCACCAGTGCAGCAAAATCAGGATTCATAATCAAGCTCAGAGCCATATATCTGTCCAGTCCAGTGGGTTTATGTGGTCAGCACCAGGACGCTGTGTGGTTGACCACTACTCAGCAGGGTAGAAACTAAAAGGAAAAGTAGCCATAGTTGTCCAGATCAGTAGGCCACACTAATCTGGCAGCCCTCGTCTTCCGTTCATTTCCACAAGAGAGTATCTCTTTTGAAAGGTACTAACGGTCTACACCACGAGAAGGCGGGGTCGGACATTAGTTATTCAGTACTTACTTAACTGAATTAAAAAATAAATGAGGATTTAAAAGAAATAAATAACTGGTTTGTGAAGCATAAGCTAATTTGAAATGTCAGCAAACCAAATATAAAAATTTTAGACTAAAAAATAAGCATACTGGTGAACTATACAATAAGTTAATTTATCGTGATATAAGCTGTCAAAATTGGTCATGTTCTTGCCCAGTTATACAGGGTGTTGATGGTTTTAGATGTCTGAGGCATATCACATGGAAATTGCATGTAAAAATACATTAAAAGCTTGAATATCATGATTTCAAGAATATATTTTATTAGAAGCTTTTTGAATTTGCCCATGTTAAAAATAATTTACAACTCTTGAATAAAATCTCACTTGGAATATGATGATTATGAATTAATTTTGAAACCTTTTCAAAATCATCAAAATTATGTTTTGAGGTGTCTACTGAAAAAAGGAAAGAAGCCTTGATTGGGTTTCGAAAAACATTTTTTAACGAAAATTATTAGGTGAATATAAGTCAAGCTGGACTGAAAACTGTTAAAGAAAAGAAAGTCTCCTTGTTATGATTTATAGGGTGATCACCTCTATTCCTTCTTCTCCAACCGTTATTCCTTCTTTTACACGTTTAAATGATGGACAACGTCATTGCTCATTTTTTGCATTGATTATATGTTTTCGATTGTATTTCCGATTTTTAGTATCATACAAAGGAAGATGGGAGAAAAACATAACGAGTGTATAGGTAACGAGTATTTAGGGTTAACTGAATGTCAAAAACACTTTTGACATTCAGTTAACCCTAAAAGAAGCAATACATTAAATCCTTAAAGTCATATTTTAAAGGCACCAAATTAACGTTATAGTATAATATATTACTTAACATTCAGTCTTCAATAATTGCATCTAGGCTAAAGAGAGAGCGAGAAGTATACAGCTTTTACATGTACAGGGACGGTCGGATAAAGAGATCCTTGGGCGCATATATTTAAAATGCATATGCCACACGCTTTGAACATTGAAACTCCAACTATATGTTGAAAATGTAAATAGAAATGACAGTAATATAAGCATTTAAATAATATTACAGTATTGATTTAATATAATTCATGAAATATATTCAATAATGAAACAATATTTGTTAACTAACGCGCAACTAAATTTCTCGATACTTTGTAGGCAGCATTCATTGTTTAAAGTGGCGTCGTATAAACAGGAAAATGACATTGTTACCCCATCAAAAAGTGCATTGAATGTCCTTAAAGAATCTGTCCACTGTGAGTCCTCTTATCCTTTGCACAAATAATTTGTGTGTTTTTCCTACCATTCGTCCCGGCCCTGTGCACAAGATATGGCTCTCATGCACACGGAGTCACGGCTTAACGACCCATTTGATAAATGGTAGCCTTTCCAAGCCTATTAGTGTCACGCTTTTTTTACCGAACGCAAAGTGGCGGTTAGCAGAGATAAATATCGATACAGGAACAGTTGGGACTCGAATTTGAGAGCTGCAGATTACGAACCTGGAGCTCTGTAGACCGTAACCATCATTTTAAATGTTGCTGAATTCGTCTAGTGTGCCTTACGGCTACAAAAAAAAATAGGCAACTGTATCGTTTTCGAAGCTTTCTCGCTTTAAAAACGTTTTAGCATCAGATAATTTTGTAACAAATGAAATGGATGGGAATCCCATGACGCAAAGTTCCGAAAGTATAGTGCATGTTCTGAAATTCCCTATTGCAGTTTAGTGATTTTGTTCCATGCCACTGCCAGTAAGTATAAGGTCTAGATCAGTGCTTCCCATTTGGTGGTTCGCGCTAAATATTCTGTAATGGCACCTTAAGCAGTAAAGAATTGTCCAATTATGCTATAAATATATTTTTCCTCTGTGACTCTAAATTTTAGAGGTTTCATAATTATAGGTAGTAAAATTTTACATTTTATAATTATGATTATATAATGTAAATTTTAATTTGGAGCTTTTTTTAGTCATTATTACCCTGGGGGGTTCTCAACACATTTTCTTTTGGTTAAAAGGAGCTCGCGGAACAAAAAACGTTGGGAACCACTGGCCTAGAGTAATCAAGTAAAGGAACGACGTCCTTGCGATTTGTCAGTAGCTGTTGCTTGTGGAGTAGTACTTTGTAAGTCTGTCTAGTTATGGGTAGAGATCAACAGCAATTGTTTGGTACACGGGGAACAATTCGAAGTAGATGATCCAGTTTCATATCCCACCAACACAGAGCATGATCTTCTTCAGGTGTAGCGCAGACTCTGCAGTCGGTTCTAATGTCTTATCCTTACCCACCTATGTTTTCGACGCTTTATCTGTAATTCTCCATATTTTTTTGGTTCATAATTCCCAATTATTTATTTCGTTTGCATTTAAAAATACAGAATTTATCATAGCAAGCTCTGAGAGCTTGACTGTAAGAACAAATGCTGCATACTCTTTACAAATAGCACATATAGTTAACAGAGAAAATATAGTAACACATAAAAATTATGTTAATAAAATTCCCGCAAAGCTTGGTGTAGCTTATCTGCAGGAAACGTTAAATATATTAAGTTACAAATAATTGATATACATCGCTTACATATTGACATTCATACATATGAAGTCTTGATATATACAATATATAAATACTGTATATAAAACTACATATGAGTGTTCATGTTAAGTTTAGGATAGAGGTACTTTCATACTCTTAAATTTTATATCTCCCCAAAACTCCCCGCTCTGCTCACGATCAGTAGGGAACACCGACAGGCTTTGAAAGGCCGCCGTCCGTCGGATGGGACGTTAAATCGTGGTCCCGTGTGCGAAAGAGCTATACCATGTGCACGTTAAAAAACACGCTTGATGGCCTTGACGGGAGGCTACCATCTCTCTCCCAACAGCTGTTCAAGTGAGTCCTCTCCCCCAACCTTTTCTGAGCCTTCAACGTCCTTGTGACCTAGCCATTTAGCCCATTGTGTGCAAAAAATTGCCGCTCATAGGTAAATAGTCCACCCCAACCCTTAACTTTTTAAAAGCCAATTTTTGGTCTCAGATTTACGTTCTGGTAACATAAGAAGAGATAACAGTTTACGTTCTGGTAACATAAGAAGGGATAACAGTTATCTGAGCAAATAGTTAAAAATATATGGAACTGCATAGTTTATGGCGCATTTATCGTAGTTATTGCTAAACTTTGGAATTTGGCAAATAAGAGTTGCTACGTAGCCGGGTATTGATCGCGTGATCTAAATTTATTTTCTGATCACTTTTAAAAAGATATTTAAGAATTATAGCATATCTATACACATCTTCCACAGGTAACACAATGTGATGCACAAACCTGTTTCTATTAGAAGACAATAGTGGTTCTTTTAACTTTCGGCAAAACTGATCTCAGTATTGAATTTTGCAAGTCGCTGATTTTCCTTAAATGTGTTTTGAAAGTATTGCCGTATACAGTAATTCCATACCAGATGATAAATTCATATATATTTTTATATATCAATATGCTGATATGAGAGGATACAAAAGTTTATATAGTAAATTTTTGTTGCACAAATTTTTATTCGGTCACATAACCTAGACATGTAGTTATTAATCTGAAATTCGAATCAATGATTAGGCTTAAATAGTTATATTGCTTAATGATTTCAAGAGAAACACATGAACATCCAGAGTAATCAGAGACCGCTTGTTTCAAACACTGAATCGTGTTGTCTTTGATTTCAGGTAAAAGTCGATTATTAATTCTTGGAGAGCGAATGTAGATTAATCTAGTTTTATTGGCATTGAGTATTAATGAGTTACAGTTAAGACATCTAATAATATTGTCGAAATCAGTTTGTAAACCATTTAATGTTATTTTGTAATCCTGATTACTATTTACAAGAACGATACCATCAGCAAATAGATATGTTTTCTCTTTGTTACAACGTTTGTTATGTCATTAACAAATATTAAAAATCTGATTTTTCGTAAGTCACTGTCAATGTTATTTACTCTAGTTAAGAATATCTACTGGATAAGTTCGTGCCCATATTTTCAACTGGGTTCAGATCAGGCGACTAGTGTAGCAAAGAAAGATGAATGAATTCTCCATCATATTCTTCAAACCACTCACACACAGCTTTCTCACGATGAATTGTTGCATTGCCATCCAAAAAGCTTCCGTCTTCATCAGGGAAGAAAATGTGCATAGCAGGATGTATGCGATCGGTAGGTTGTTTAAATGCGCTGCGGTACTTTGTTGACCCTTCAGACATATTAATAGACATAATCCGTGCCATGTGAACATTTCTCACACCATCAGTCTCAGCTTGTAAGGTGGATATACATCTATATGTTACCCCTATAGAAATATACAGAATATATATCTCTATATCACCTCATGCGGTTGACACACACTCTAACAACTGTACATAAGAGCGTTGTGCCACGATTCTTTTCTTTCACACAATCTTTTTCCCAGTCTTCTAAAATCCACTCCCCCTTCTGCCGTCACCACTGAATCTTCACTTTCCGATTTTTGGCCAAGACTGATAGCACATCTCAGTTCGCTATGCATTATTCGCGTTGATATGGGTTAATCTCAGCTTATCCTGAAATAAGTGGTTATTTAGTGTACAATTAAACGTCGATTTGAACTCAACGGATTTCGGTTGCTCTCCTGTAGAATCGAATGTCTACCACAATTACTTCTACAGATGTTCATATTCCGTCTGCTAATAAACTTGTGTATACTTTAGATCTGGTAGCCTTGAACAGTCCTTGATTTCCATAGTATTGGCTATGGCTTTACCAGCCCGTCAAGTATCAAAAATAACATTTCAGTATTGGCCAGTGCCCGTGCTGCTTCTATTCAAGGTAGCTCAGAAATCATGTGACCCTGGCCTATGGCATTCCACAGTTATAGTCAATAGTGCACATTTTTTGACTTTTATTTTGGTCAGATAGGGCATGTATTTTGAATATCAGCGCATAGTTCAACTTTTGTCACTTATGTATTAAAGTCAAGCAGCTGCTTGAGGATTTATTTATTCATTTTTTTTAATTTATTAGAGTTTTCTGAATAATAGTAGGAAGTAGAAAGGCCAGGTACAAAGAAAGTCAACTAAAACGAAATATTAACAAAAGAGTATTTCAATTCTACAATTCAAAAGAAGAAATCAACATAGAGTTTGTGATGGTGTGTTGAAACTTCCTTTGTTGACATTCTTTGTGACTTTTAAATATCGAATGCAGTTGTCGGTTGGTTATTTTAAATATCAACGCTGGACAGAGAATGTAAAAATAAGCTTTATACAGCCATGTCATCCTATCCTTCTTCTACTATTATAAAACAGAACTTGATAGTCACTAGCACATAAGATAAAATTGTTATCTATAGCCGAGCCATGCGCTGCTATTGGAAGAGCATAAACATATCAACTGAATGAACTCATGCTGCTGATTTAAAGCTTCTTTCTCATTGAGAAATGCATTGTCAGTAGCTTCAAAACATTCACTACATTTAATTAATCTGTGGCAAGCAGCTGCTTGAGGGGGTATTTATTTATTTTTATTTATTTATTTATTTATTTGGAAAAAAATAAGCTAATGCAGTTTGTGAATCAGAAGTATTGCTTTTCAAATAGGAGGCCGATTAAAAAAAATTGTTATTGCAATTGCGTGCGTGATTCAAAATGTATACCCCAGAAACCCAGAGTGGTCCAAAGATAACATTTTCCTGAATTGATTTTGGTTTTGGTTTATATATATATTTCATAACAGTTTTTTTTATTTTAAAAATAAAATAAGGGGGATATGTTTTGAAATATTCCACATCAAATTTTAAAGTTTCAAAACGCCAAAATCCTAGGCGTTTAAAGGGAATTATAACATTTCAAAAGCTCAAAAGAAACCTTAAAAATGAAAACAGTTTCATTTTGCCAGCTTAATCAGCATCAAAAAAAAAAAATTGGAATTTTGCTTTTTTCGTGTTTTTTTAGCAATGGTTTGTTGGTATTCAATGGTCATAAAAAATTGAAATGTGCAAAAGGGTTTTTCTATAAGTAGAACAAATTCACTAAATTTCATTAAAATAAAACATATTCAGATTAAAAATTGCCTTTTTTTGTGCAGTGGTATAAAAAAGGAAACGGATCAGAGATGCAACTCAACTTCGAACTACTATGCACGATCGTTGGTATTAATTTGAAAAAACGCATGGCAAGAGATAACCTCTCGGATGCGACCTTTGACTCTTTCCCGCATAGAAATTGCAGTTTATAAATAATATGAGACTTGCACTAAGACGGCCGAGACCCTTCTTGCTGAATGTAGAGGAGTAAACAGTTGCGCGTGGACGCAGTGGAAGACAGTAGCTCGACGTGCACATTAGCCCGGAGGCATTTTCTGAATGGTGCCGGAAACAAACAACAAGATGACTGCATGGGGGAGGGAAGGCAATGCGCACTGCCTCCCACCGTTCTGTCGTTCGTGTTTCTCTGCCTTGAAGAACAGCAGATGGTGCCGAACCTCGACACAGCTTCGGCCTCTATGTTGTCGGGGGTTATCGCTTGTCCCGGGTACATTGCTTGTGGAAATTTCCACCTCATTTACTCGCACCCGGTTTACACCCTGTTGCCCCGACAGTGGCAGCACAACTCCTCGCCGTTCCGCTCGCCAGCAGCCGGTCGGCGCAGGTCAGACTGAAGGTTAACATCAAACGGCAGTAGCGCATACCCTCACTTCGCGGAGTATGCTCACTTTTTCCCTACTCCTGTTATTTCTTTTTTTCCACATCTCCTCTTTTTCTCCTTTAGGAGGCGGATTCCTCTCTTGCTAACATGGCCATTAAAAGGAATAAAGACTGGCGACAAATGAGTATGCGGTGTAACTATGAAGAACAATTTATTTCCCTTTTGAAGCGATGAAAGGCTTCCCTCAGTTCACATTCACGATGAGAAAATCTAAACAAAGGTAGCACTAAGGAAGTATTAAGGCCATGAAACTCGTATGCGTCTATATTTTTTAGCATAACCATCATATATATGTATATTATAAAAAATATAATGTGCTTTATATAAATATATAATATATCTATCATATAAAATATTAGCTACAATTGCAGTTATTTTAAGTTTCACTGTTTTCAAATTCATCAACATATCTCAAAATACAAAAAAAAATAATATTTTGCCTTATTCCACTTTAATTTAAAAGTGTAGGTTTCAGTAACCTTCAATATATTTTTGCTACCTGTAATAGTAAAAGTTGATATCTCATATTATAGAAATAATGATATTTACGAATCATGAAACTACAGAAATCCAGTCATAAAATATGTGTGAGAAAAAAATGGAATAAGCAGGATATTAGAAGTTTTACAATAAACATAAGATCCCTTGTCCAAAGACATCCAAAGACATCCTGTTAACCGAAATATTAGCTAAAAATTTTTGTATGTTCAAAATTATTTATTTATTTTTCAAGTAGACTATAAAATATGGTCACTTATTATACAAAACAGTTAGTCAATAATAATAATAAACTCATTTTAAACAGTGTGAGGGATTGTAAATAGTATCAGCTTGAAAGGTTTTCTTTATGGTGATTTCGATTGACTGCCATCTGTAAGACTTCCGCAGCAGTAAAATTTATTTATTTGCTTTTCTAATTCTTCTTGCAGTTTACTTTCCCATCACAAAATTCCTAATTATCTTCCTTTGGAACTCACAAGCTGTTTTTCACACGATCATTGCAAATGTCTTTACTATTATTATTCATTTTCTCTTTATATCCTTTAATATTAAGTGTATTCATTTTTTTTTGTCCTTTTTCGATTTTAACCTTACGTGACGCCCAGGTTTGCGAACTTATATCAATTCATTAATATTCTTCTGCAATACTTTTCACGTGAGAAAAACTTTTAATTTCGTAAGAAGGGGAAGCAATGAATTTTTTGGCAAACCCATTTGAAAACTGGGAACGTTCATGTGAAGTTATAGCTGACCTAATCTCTCTTTTGCAATACCATTTCGCGCTTTCTGATCAATCTATCATATATTTATGTGATTTCTTTGGAAAAATTTAATTAATGATAATATTTTTATTCTTCTGTATTTCATTCTGCTGCTTCATGACACACATTTCAATTAGGACAAAAGGAAAATTCGTTTATTTTGTTTTTTGTTCCTTTAGCTATAAGTGGGTTGGTGAAATGTGATGTTTGAAGAGTGTTAATTAATCCTGAAGGCACATATTCATTATATGTCTCGCAACATGTAAATATTTATGCAATGAACATATTCTATACCAATGGCGCTGAACAGTTGGGCTGCGGATCGGAGCCGTGCCGCAATATTCACAATAATTAAAAATATATATAAATATTCTCTCAAGCCGCTGCTTGCCACAGAGGTCTGACATCAGCACGTCAGTTTAATACGTCACAGAGAATATCTGTGAGGAAGACGAGACTTCAGTAGAAACACAAATATTCACACCTTAACCGGGGCTCGAATCCAGCTCCCTTTGATCAGTAGCGAAGCACGCTAATCTCTCGGCTACCGCAATACATCGAAAAATGCATTTAAACATGTAAAATATTAACTTTTAAATTGTTATTTTAATAAAATTAAAGATATATTCTTACATTTAAATATTTTTATTATATTACACTGTTTAATACTTAAAATAATGTTTTGATTCACCAGAGACAGAGAGGATAAGGGTTTGAAGATTTCTAGAGTGGCTACCGGGGCCACAAGAACATAATCGTATGCTTTGTAGAGCCGCGACAATATATTCCTGTCACTCCAACTTCACTGCTCACCAAACACACCACATTCGAGTTGGAAACTGTTTGACTTCCACCAAAATCATCGAAAGTGGAGTAATACAAAGGCCGTGCTAGGAGCATTGTTGTCCAACAAGATTATGCAATTTAATTATCCGTATTAGTCGGTTTACAACACTAGTTTTCTCTCCATTTATCATCAAACCTATTCTATTACCTGTCTTGTATATATATATATATAATAAAATAAATACCCCCTCAAACAGCTGCTTGCCATAAACGTCTGAGAGGAGCCTATCAAAAAGGTTAACCGGATTAATTTTGTTCAGAACAATAAGGCAAACCTGCAACATACAGCAAACTAATGTCCCTATCATTACCACAATAACTGCAATCACATTTCTTGAAAATATTGGTATAGCTCTATTAAATCATCAGGGTTGGGTTTGAGATGTTTTACCTCTGAGAGACACTTTTTTTTTGCACACAACGAGCCAAATGGCCAGGTCAGAAGGAACCCGAGGGCTCAGAGAAGATTGGTTGAGCGGACTGACTTTTCACTGGAGCCACTTAGCAGCTGTTGGGAGACAGATGGTAGCCTCCCGTCAAGGCCATCCAGTGTGTTCTTTAACGTGCACAGGGTATGGCTTTCCCGCATAAGCAACCACGGCTTAGCGACCCATCCTACGGACGGAGGTCTTTTCAAGCTCATCGGTGTCCCCTACTGATCAATGGCAGGGCGGGGAGTTTTGCGTAGATAAATCTTAACACTGACCAGGCCGGGACCCGAACCTGGGAACTGCAGATTACGAGACTGGCGAGCTACCGACTGAGCCATCATCACCCCTTAAATCATCAGGAAAAACCTCTTTATCATTGAAACATTTTACACTATAATCAGCCATAAGACAACAGAATCATTCCTAGCTCTAAACATTTCAGAATTAATTTTATTTATCCTATGACCAAAGTCACTGATGACCACTGCCTTAATTAGAAGTAACACAGAGTTTGCTTTGCTCCCTAACCACTATACCAGTAAAGGCTAATTTAGAGATAGCAAAAGTAACTCCAGATTGTTAGGTAGAACCAACATCAAGCCACAAATGTATCGATCTTTATTACAAATAAGGGGAGTAGAATTAACAGCCTCTTTCAGAACATCTCTAAAATGTCATTCCATCTAGATATAACAGAAATATCTTTTATAACCTTTGTATCCTTATCCTCTAATCCATAGATTCCCAAAGGGGGCGATACCGCCCCCCAGTGGGCGCTGGAGCCTTCCATGAAGGCGGTAGCGGATCCAGAGGCAAATGGGGCGTTGAGGCAGTCAAGAGGGGCGGTCAAATAAATAAATAAATTTAATGGAATTTTCTGTGACAACCTTTTTGTCTCTTCTATTCTGTGGTGTCTTCCTGGTGATTCTGGTCATCCACTACCTCATCCGTCATGTACAGCTTTTCAACTGCAGCTTGGACAATAAGTTCCCTGCTACCGCCTACTAGTGTACTGGTACGTCTGAAGTCGACTGAGATGCTCTCAAAAGTTCTCTTCAAGATCACAGATTGGATATAAGCTTCAATATGTTTTCCCACTCCAAGTCGCTTTGAGTATGCTTTATGGTACGTAGTTACAATACCATCCCACGTCAGAACATAAGGTATAATATTAACATTACACTTGTGAATTAGGCTCAACTCATTAGCCAGCATTATAATATTAACATTACACTTGTGAATTAGGCTCAACTCATTAGCCAGCAGATCATACTTCCTCTTCTTTTCAACCTCTACTGTCTGCAGGTTATCCTGAGATGTTATTCCTACTTCAATAATTGTAATCTCATTCAATACCTTACCATGCACTACTATATCAGGCTTATTACGTTTGACATGTGTATCCGTCCTGATAGGCAAATCAACCTTGATGCAATAATAATATAATAATAATAAATTTATTATATTTAATAGTTTTTTTATAATTTTTTTAATATAATAAAATACTTTGAAAATACCTGTTTTCATGAATAAATATGTTATCTAGCTATGTAAATTATCTTATTTTTATCGCGTTAATAAGCATTTTTAAATTAGCATTAGGTATACCTATACCTAATTTGTTTTAGTTTAGAATAGATTGACGGTGACAAGTCCTTGCAAGTTGGTAGGCAAACACGCGGTTCATGCAATTTAACATGTTTCGACAAGAATATGGGAGCTTGAAATGACTTGTTTACGGAGCAAGTGCGCCGGCATCGCAAACATACAAGTTAATGCGTGCACAAAATCAAATCTATAAAAGCGATAGCTCTAGGAATGTTTTATTATTTTTATGTGCTTCGCCGTGATAAGTGTTAGAAGTCATTATAAACATTATTTTTATAACTATCTATAAATCTGTTGAGAAGATAATTTGTATCTGAAAATGTCTGAATCTACATCTAAAAAGAAATGCCGGCAGTACAGTATTGAGTATTTGAAATATGGATTTATGTGTACTCTCCTACAAACCAATCATTACCTATGTGTTTAATTTGCCGAAAAGTTTTTTCAAATGAAGCTATGAAACCTTCTAGGCTACAAGAGCATTTAAATAAAATGCATGCTGATAAGAAGAACAAAGATTTATGCTATTTTCAAGAACTGGAAAAGCAATATTTAAAACAGCCTACTATGTCAAACCTTTTTGCGTCGTCTTCTAAACAAGATGATAATGGACTACAAGCCTCATATAAGGTTTCATTGCTAATCGCAAAAGCAGGAAAACCACACACAATTGGCGAGGAATTAATTTTGCCGGCAGTCAAAGAGATATTAAAAACTGTTCTTCATCATAAGACACCGTCAGATATCATCAAAAAATCCCTCTCAGTAATAATTCAGTGCAAAGAAGAACAGATGAAATGGCAAAAGCCGTTGAAATATCATTATATGATTACTTAAAGACTTGCAAATTTTCCATTCAACTCGATGAATCAACTCTACCAAATAACGAAGCTCTACTCTTATCATATGTACGATTTATAAAAGAAGAAAAAATTCATGAAGAGTTATTATTTCTAAAAATTTGGAATCTGATACAAAGGGAGAATCTATATTTAATACCATGCAAAAGTTTTTTCAAGAGAAAGAAATTCCTATTTGCAATATTGTGTCTGCTGCTACTGATGGTGCTCCAGCAATGATAGGGCGTCATAAGGGCTTCATAGCGCAATTGAAACAAGCAATACCAAATGTACTCTCTGTACATTGTATTATTCATCGTCAGCATTTGGTTGCAAAAAATTTGCATGAACGTCTGCATACGTCGCTCCATTACGTTATTAAAGCAATCAATAAGATTAGAAGCAATTCATTGAATGACCGATTATTTGGTAAGCTTTGTAATGAAAATGATGAAGATCACAATCGCTTGCTGCTGCACACAGAAGTACGTTGGCTCTCTAAAGGTGTTTGTCTGAATCGTTTTTTCAATCTATTTGACTCAGTACTGGACTTTCTTGAAGACAGAGACAAAAATTGCGCGAAAACCTGATTACGTCAAAATATGACATCGCTTATTTGACAGACCTGTTTAAAATATTTAATCAAGTTAATTTACAATTGCAAGGTGATGAGTTGAATTTAATTAAAACAAAAAACGTCATAGCTGCTTTTGCGGGAAAACTTCTTCTATTCAAACGAAATCTAGGTAGAGGTGAATACAACCACTTTCCCACATTATCAGCAGTCTCTGCAAAACCGGAAGATTTACTTACTTATTGCCAACACTTGGAAGTTCTTCCTGTTGATTTTACAGAGCGTTTCCAAGTTATTTTAAACATGAATATACCGAGTTGGATTTTAGATCCTTTAGGAAACACAGATACTGAAGAATCATCAAATTGGGAAGAGGAACTCTTAGAACTCACGACTAACGAAACACTCAAAGTAAAATTTAAACATAGATACCAAGAGTTCTGGCTTCAAAAATCAATACCAGTTCTCTACCCTGGATTGTGGGCAATAGTACAGAAGTTTTTAATCGCATTTCCTTCGTCCTATATAGCTGAGTGTGGATTCAGTGCAGTAGCTAATTTACTGTCAAAGAAGAGGAACAGACTACACATCACTGAATGTGGCGATCTGCGATTGATGTTAACGAAATTGGAACTCGGCATTAACAAATTGTTAACACTCCACCAGCCTCAACCATCTCATTAATTTTTTTTATTTATTATTAATTTTGTGTTTATCTCATTATTTTTTAATTTCTTATTGATTCTGTGTTTATTTTTTAAATTTTAATAAACAATTTTATTGTACATTTGGTTGTCGTTTTATTAATTTCTGCTTTATGATTTTTAATAGATAAATAAACAGATAAATTAGGTACAGATAATATGCAACAATATTTTAATATTTCATATAAAATTAACTATTATGGACTAGGGGGCGTTGAAATTTTTGTTCTCTTCTAAAGGGGGGTCGATGGTCCAGAAAAGGTTGGGAATCACTGCTCTACTCCCTGCATGCCACTTGTTTTTCCCACAAAAAATTTAACTACCTGTACAATTCTTTGTGTTCTCTATCAACTTTCTATACTTTGTTAGCCAGGCTATCAAGCCAAACATTCTTATCTTGAGCAGGGTGGGTTCGGATCCCACCCGGCTCTAGACAATTTTTCCCTATACCCAGTATTTGCAGATTACAATAGCGAAGATAGTGGATTAAAATCAAGTTGCATAGCATTACCAATCGAATGACTCTACCATATGCTCCATTTTAAATAAAACGTCCCGCCCTGCCCATGGTCAGTAGGCGACACCGATGGGCTTGGAAAGGCCGCCGTCCATCGGATGGGACATTAAGCCGTGGCCCCGTATGCGGGAGATCCATAATGGTTTACTTATTATACATATCTTCCTATTACTTTTCGCTCGTCATTTGTCATTCTATTGGCTTGTGTGTTTTTCGAAACAATTTTAGCACCATAGCTTTCGAATGCGAAGGCCAAGCTTTAATAACGAGAGTCTTTAAAAGTGCAATCATCAAAAGAGAAACCGTATTATTTGTATTTCTCTTATTTCTTCCACTTTTCGACTTTTTGTGACAAATTAATCTTCTCTTCACTTAATAATTTAACACTTCAATCTTAGTGGCGGACAACTTCGCAATGTCTAACTCTCAACGACATCCAAAATGGTTAACAGACAGGAAACTCAGTTGTTAGCTATCAAGGTTCAGAAACAATCGCAACTTCTGCTGAGAATTAACCCAGAACTGGAAAAGCAACGTGAGAGAAAAACAGAGACAGACACTTCTCTCAGGAAGGAACGCCATCCTTCTGCAGTACTTAACTTAATTGCTCTACGATACTCTCCAGGATTAACCAACATCCCATTTCTGTTAACGCGCAGAAATGTCAAGGTTCCACTATTTGTTCTTTTGTTTCTTTCTGCTCAGGATGATCCTGCGAAGATTGCTGCTTCCCTAGCTTCTGGAATTCTATTATCTTCAGGTTACTTTTACGTCTTCCCTTAACGAATTGATTATCTGACGTAAAGATGAGACGAAACAGAAAGAGCCCATAAACAAGATATTACTTTCTCGGAAAGCAAAGAGCCTTTTTGCAAAATATAACAACTACTTTAATATTTCACAAGCTAGACCTCTTAGAGGGACAATGCTATTTCCATTCTTCTTTCTGAAGTTTTTTTGCTTTATACTAAAATGTGTAAGCTGGCTAAAGGGCAGAGCTATTTAATCCTATGCAATCACAACTTTCGAATTGATGGCAAAATACTGAATTGGAAATGTTTTCCAATGAAAAATAAAAAGTGTGCTGCGTAAATATAAATTGAGACTGTTTAAGAAAATTTTTTTTAATTTTTCTTTACGGAGCACGGATGGCCCAGCTGGTTGCGAGCCAGGCTCGTGTCCAAAGGGTCACACCTTTGATCCCTATCTTCATTGAGGAAAGCTTCCGTCCATCAGAGATAACTTTAAGCAATGTTTCCTTCTGTTTTTGAATGTCATATCCTACGCACGTCAAAGATCATGCGGGATTTCTTCTCATTTAACTGTACTCAGATGTTTAAGTCTCGTTTATTTCTGATACATGGTGGTTTTTGTGACCTGTCCAGATCACGATTTCTGGTCAAATATTTAACGTCTTCTCCGTGCATAAAACAGACCTGAGCATGTCATTATTTCGAAATGGCTGTGGCTCCGCCTTTCTGTCGTTAGATGAAACAAAAAGAATATATGTAAATGAAATTTAATGGAATAATGAAGCATGTAGATAAATCTGCTTCAAAAAGAGTTTACAATCAATATGATTTTGCGAACATATGCTCCAAAATCTGGCAGCGAATATTTTTGCTTACGAAAACGAAAGCAATAATATAAAAGTATCGGTGAAAATTTCACATTCATAAAATTCATACTACACGCATAAAATAGAAGAAAAAGCGTCATTTCCAATCTAAGACAACCACTGAGTTTTCCATGTAGAGCATAATCGTTGCTCGCCATTTCGTTGGGATTTCGTGCACATAGGAAGCGCCATGCATCGCCATTTCGTTGGGATTTCGTGCCACAGAAGAAGATTGTAGTTTCTCTTTGCGCAGTGTGTGTTGCAAATTCAGCACGAGTGCTTTGAAATTATTCCCATAACCGAAATCTGATCTGAGGCAGTTTGAAACTTATTATCCTGGCAACTCTGAGATTACTCTGACCAAACACGTGATCAAGCCAAGTAAGCCTTTGCTCTCATTGAGAGCAGCGTTCGAGTCGGGCCTTACAGATGGATAAAACTGGAAACATTTCGGCCTAAAAGTACAACCTGCTCACTGAGATAAACATGTACATCTACCAAAGGCATTGAAGAGTTTGTGTGGAAAGAGCAAGCTCCTGGTAGGAGGCAGTAAATGATCTCATCATTTCCTCCGCTCATGGCTAGACCGCCCACATTCGCGCATTCCACAACAGAACGCGACGGCCGCAATGCACCCCGTTATCATGCCGTTCTAAGTGACACGTAGACGGAACAGGAGTACCGCCTCGTGAGTCCATGCCTTGCTGATATCGCACGCTTGCTTGGAATTGTCTCACGTACGACTTTGCAAACAACCACTGAACTAGAGTGGAATGTTAACCCTTAACCCGGTATATATTTTTCGTGTCACTTATGAATACAGAACTTGCTATTAGATAATTTATTTACCTACATTTTTTTCACAACGGAAGTAATATACAGATGTAGACAAGAAAATAATAAGGAGGGAAAAGTACGCTTTCGATACTGTAACGTTCTCCATTTAAATATTTTGTTCTAATTTTAAAACACACAATATATACAACACACACACACACATGTACTTTGGATTAATTTCTATTTTAATATCTGGCTTTTTTCCTCCATAGAAATCTCCGTAGAAAGTCATTATAATTCTAAATGCGGGCACATCAAAGTGATTTCATATTGAGATTTTCCTTCATTCTTGTATTTATTAGATTATAAAACTCATCTTCATTTATGTGTAACAAGTAAAAGGAGTCCATTTCAATTTGATCAAAACAATATTTTTTATCGTTATCGAAATGACTAAAAGTACTATTAACTCTACTGTAACACTTTAGGGCCGAATTATCTTCCTTACTTTTAATTTTCATTCTAATGTAGATCAAAGGCCATTTGACAAGTTCAGATGTGAACTACTCGAAGTTCTCCAAAACGTGGACGGCAAATTTGAAAGCTTCGTCTTATAGTCAGTTAGAACCTTAGCCACGTCCACTGGATTCCCAGAACAACAGAAATAAAAAAGACTCTAATACCTAGCAAATTTACATCAATATAGAACTGTGCTCTTTGGAGGATGTTGCATGTAATTTAATGTACACCCAGTGGCCACTTTATTAGGGACCAGTCGAATATCAATTGGAGGGATTTTGAGATTGGGTAGTTGACATTTCAACAGTTCTCACAGTATAACTTAAAAATTACACCTATGAGTAATTTCTTGAAAATTTGGGTTCTAGTAAGGCCTAGCTGTTTCACCACTTGTCCCAATCTGCTTCACTGTATGCCACTTGCGGTCGTCGGAGATTGTTTACTTCCCTCTTCTCATATCTTAACCTTAACACCTTAACTTTTCTCTCTTTCTGATTTTCTTACTTCCCACAAATTACATGTTTGAAATCTATGTGTAAATTCCTTAATTTCTTTACTCTTATATATTGTAGGCTGAAAATCCCTTCGCTAGATGAAAACCCGAGGAACAGGCGCTTTATCATTAAATCATAGGTTGCTCAAAGGTGTTATTATTTTTACACTTCAATCTTATATAGGTCATTGAAGCATAAACATCAATAGGAAACCAGATTCAGAACTTCTTATGTAAGATTTTCATGGTAAAAATATAACTGTAGATAAAACCATTAATATCTCAATTAAAAGGATTAAAGATATGTTTTGATTCATATAGATAAGACATATACCGAAGAGGCAAAACATTATGAAGAGTTCGTTGCAAATCGAAGCAATGCAAATCGAAGTAACTTGCAGGTAAACAACGGCGCGTGTGAAGGTCATGAAACGGTATAAATAACACCTGATACTAAGCTCTGTCAATCAGTATTATTCTTGTTTTTCAGATGGGAAAGACAGCGGACTAAAGTGAGATTGACAAAGGCCAAATTGTAATGGCTAGATGACTGGATCAGAGCATTTCCGTGACGGCAAGGCATGTGGGATGCTCACTGTCAGCCGTGGTTAGTACAGTCGCTCAAAAAAGTATCCGAACACTATGGTTGATTACAGAATTCAGAAAAAATATCTGGCAACAATTTTTTTAGAAATTAGTGATCTGGCAACCTTCGTGTCACGTGACACAAAGGTTGCCAGATCACTGATTTCTAAAAAATCGTTGCCAGATATTTTTTCTGAATTCTGTAATCAACCATAGTGTTCGGATACTTTTTTGAGCGACTGTACCTTCAAAAGGTGGTCCAAGGAAGAAAAAACCCCGAACCGCCGACAAGGTGTGGGCCAACAACAGCTCATCGTTGCTAGATGTGAGCGAAGGCTATCCTGTATGGTACGATCCAACAGAAGGGATATTGTGGCGCAACTCGCCCGTAATTTGAATGATGGTGATGGGAGCAATTTGTCACAACTCACAGTACATGGAATCCTACTGAAAATGGGCTGCGTAGCCGCATGCTACGCAGCTCATTTCGAGTGCCCATGCTAACCTCAGTTCACCATCAAAAGCGCCTACAATGGGCATCCAAACATCAAAACCGAACCTTGAATGATTGGAAGAAGGTCGTCTGGTCTGATGAATCTCGTTTACTTTTGCACAATGTGGACTGCCGGGAACGTGTGCGTCGTTTACCTGGGGAAGTGTTGGCAAAAGGATGCACCGTGGAAACGAAAACAAGCCGGTGGAGGAAGTGTAATGCTTTGGGCAGTGTTCTGCTGGATGTTCCCTGGGTCCAGTCATTCATGTGCAGGAAATTATGACGTCTACCACCTACCTAAACATCATTGTAGACCAGGTACATCCTTTCATGGCAACGTACTAGAGTATACCCTTCTAATAGTGCCTTCTTTCATCAGGATAATGCGCCATGCCACACTTCCCGGATTGTTCGAGAACAGTTCGCTGAACATGAGGAACAGTTCCAGGTATTGCCTTGACCTCCAAATTCCCAGACATCAATCCAATCGAGCATCTGTGGTTTGTATTGGAACAACATATCCAATCTGCGGCGGCTCAACCGCATAACTTATAAGGTTTAAAGGATCTGCTGATAACATGTTGGTACCAGATATCACAAGACATCTTTAAAAATCTTGTAGCGTCCATGCCTCGCCGGGGAAGAGTTGTTTTGGCGTCACATGGAGGACCAACATCATATTAGTTAGGTGGTCCTAACGTTTTGGCTCTTCAGTCTATATCAATCAAATCATCAATATGCATTCGTTTTTTAAAGAGTTGTGGAAGCTGTACTATTAAAAATTAAAAAAAAAAGCCAACACTGCGCTTGCCACAGAGGTCTGATAGGAGCCTGTCAGTTCATACGCCACAGCAGAAGGTCGTTTGAGGATTGGGTTGGGTTGTTTTACCTCTGAGCGGCACTTTTTTGCACACCATGGGCTAAATGGCCAAGTCACATGGACCCCGAAGGCTCAGAGAAGGTTGGGGGAGGGGACCCACTGGAATAGCTGTTGGGAGACAGATGGTAGCCTTCCGTCAAGGCGATCCAGCGTGTTCTTTAACGTGCACAGGGTATGGCTCTCCGGCACACGGGGCCACGGCTTAACGTCCCATCCGACGGACGGCGGCCTTTCCAAGCCCATCAGTGTCCCCTACTGACCGTGGGCAGGGCGGGGAATTTTGCGGAGATAAATCTCAACGCTGACCCAGCTGGGACTCGAACCTGGGAACTACAGATTACGAGCCTGGCGCGCTACCAACTGAGCCACCCCCGCCCCATCGTTTGAGGAAGGCGTGACTTCAGGAGAAAAACAACACCAACACTCATGCCTTACCGGGGCTCGAAACCTAGCTCCCTTTGGTCAGTAGACAAGAAAACTAACCACTCTGCCATGAAGTAAACTAGTTGAGATAATTGATTCGAATTGCTAATTCAAACAGATTTAAACGAAAGCAATAATAGTAATATAAACTTCTTCCAACGTACACATTTGTTTTTATCATTACGTGTAATGACTATTTCAGCTCTCACCAATTTTGAACAACTTTTGCAGAACAAGTTGCTACATGCATTTCAGTTTTCATCATCATCATCATCATCATCATCATCATCATCATCATCATCATCATCATCATCATCATCATCATCATCATCATCATCATCATCATCATCATCATCAAGCAGCCAAGGGCTACGGAGGTCCAACCAGACAGCGCAGTTTAATTCTCCAAGCATATCTGTCCTGAGCTACATCTGCTGCATCCGGCCACTGTACACCAATTCTAACAAGGTCCTGTTTGACATTGTCTGCCCACCGCATCCTAGGTCTCCCCCTCCTTCTGAGGCCTCTAGGCACACTGTTCATAACCCTATTCGCCAATCTATAATTATCCATACGGGCAACATGGCCAAACCAGCGGAGTCTCTCTCTGCACAATATGCTGCTTAAAGGAGGTTGCAGACTCCTTTGCCTAACCTCATCATTAGTTACAAAGTTAAACCACCTAATACCCAAGATACTGCGTAAGCATCTAGAATCAAAAGCATCTAGTTTCCTGTTATCTTGTTTACACACCGTCCCAGAAAGAACCAAACTATTATACAGTCCAATTTTAGTCTTTAGGTGTATACGCCTATTTCTCCACAATCTCCATAGATTCTTAAAAGTCCCGACAGCAATACCTATTCGTCTGTTAATCTCATGCCGCACATCACCAGTATCTGTTACGTAGCTCCCAAGGTAATTAAACTGTGACACCTGCTCAAGACTGCAACCATTCAGATTAACTGAATCACAACCTGCCTGACCAATTTTCATCACTTTAGTTTTCTCTCTGTTTATAACCAAACCTACTCTACTACCAGTCTCATCAACAGCTCGAATGAAAGAGTTCATCTCATCAAAATCATTTGCCAAAAAGGGCTAAATGATCAGCATAATCTAAATCAGAAATTTTCGTATCTCCAGGCCATTTAAGGCGAAAAGCTTTCCCTTGAAGTGAATTTCGCATAACATAATCAACAACCAAACTAAAGAGAAAAGGAGACAAAATGCACCCTTGTCGAACACCAGAAGTAATGCTAAACCAATTGCTACAAGACTTACCAACTCTCACACATGACTCAGTGTTATTATAGAGAGCTTTCATTATAAGCAACTAACTTGTCTGGTTAACCATATGATCTCACAATCAACCATAAATTATGACAATCAACAGAGTCGAAAGCCTTTTTGAAATCAATAAAGCTAGCAACCAAAGGATTCTGAAACTCTAAACATTTCTCAAGAATCTGCCTAAGTGAAAATATCTGATATACACATCCCCTACGACTTCTGAATCCACATTGCTCATCACGCAATTGCCTGTCAACCAGATTCTTAATTCTATTAAGAACAATCATGGAAAGAACTTTACCTGGAACAGAGAGTAGGCTGATACCCCTATAGTTATCACAAGAACTGCGATCACCTTTTTTGAAAATAGGGATAATAATAGCTCTGGTAAAATCTTTAGGAACCATGCCTTTATCATAAAGGTTATTCAAAATTTCAGTCATCCAAGTGGTAAATGAAACATTCCCAGCTCTCAGCATTTCCGTAGTAATTTCATCCACCCCTGGGGATTTATGAAGTTTAAGTTTAGAAATAGCCAAACTAACTTCAGATTGTGTTATAGGGCCAACATTAAAGCCACCAATGCATCTATCATCATTGCAAACAATGGGAGTAGAACTAACCATATTGTTTAGAACATCACTGAAATGCTCAGCACACCTAGCCATGACAGAATCCTCACCTTCTATAACCTTACCTTGTTTATCCTTCAATCCCTATATACCTGTTCGTTTTCTACCACACAAAACATTAACTATCTGGTACAGCTCCCCGCTGTTGTGCTGTCTAACTGCTTCCTCAGCTTTGTCAGCCAGGCCATCAAGCCAAACATTCTTATCAGTAGCTAACTGTTCCTTTACACGTTTATTAAGTTCCTTGTAATGCTTTGTATTAGGACAAGTAGGGTACTGATTAAGGACATTCCTGCAGTTCCTTCTTTCTGAAATAAGCTCAAGAGCCTTATCACTTAAATAATTCTGTCTCCTCTGCTCCTTTTTTCCTAAAAGTGTACTGTTAATTTCCAAAAAAGCCAGTTTAAAATGGCCCCATTCTTCCTCAACTTCAGCAGTAAGCATACCATGACTGTCATAATGACTAAGTAACCTACCATGGTAAGCTTTAGCTATAACTGGGTCTTTCAGAGCTTCAGTATTAAAGGTAAATTTTTTAACCCTAGCACAACACTTTTTAAGTTTAAGTTGCAAAACACTTTTAACAAGGTAATGGTCAGATCCAATTTCAGCTCCCCTATATTCCTTGGTATTCCTAACAGAACTATCCCATTTGCTGTTATTTAATATATAATGAATCATATTCCTATGCAGTCCATCAGGTGAAACCCATGTGTACTTATGTATGTCGCGGTGTTTGTAATATGTGTTAGTTATTCTGAAACCATTGAGTTTACTTACCTGTAGGAGACGTTGCCCATTGCCATTGCAGCTACCAATAACAAAAGGGCCTATTACTCCTCCCCAAAGGTCAGAGTCGGTACCAACTTTGGCATTGAAGTCACCAAGAACAAGGGTAATATCTCCTTTCTTGTCAGAATTCAAAATATCCTGAAGTTGCCCGTAAAACCTATCCTTCTCATCCTCATCAGAATCCTCAGTGGGGGCATAACAGCAGATAATATTCAAGTCTTTAATGCTTGTCTGAAATTTTGCTGTAAGAAACCTTTCATTAATGCACTCATATCCTAGAAGAGCGTCACTAGCATGTCTGCTGAGCAGCAGACCCACGCCTTGGTGATGCTTTCCATCCTCCCTCTCTGTAAAGAGAAATTTAAAATTATTTTTAAGTATCTCACCTTTACCTGTCCATATGGTCTCTTGCAAGCCTAAAATATCTAGGTTATAGCGCTGGAATTCCTGCATGAGGACATCAAGAGAATAATCTCTATGTAATGTCCTCACGTTCCACGTTCCTGCAGAGAGAAAATGATTAGTAGGATTTTTAAAGAAATTAGGTTTATTGAGATTGGTAGGGCCAAAAATATCAAACAGCCCCCTGATCGCAGGCATGGGACAAAGACCTGTTCCTCCTTCGCTAAAGGCTGAAGTCACCGATGCTGGTAGGAACTTCAGGCACCACCTTTTCAAGTGGACTTTTTCAAGAGCCATATGGCCTGCTTGAGACACATTACTCCAGTTTAGGCTTGACGATGCCCAACTAGCTAAGTAAGGTTCAGGTACCTGCGATGGCCTCTGATTAGGATTATCGACCAGCTGATATAAGGTATCCCATGCCTCTGTTCACTTAGAGCTGGCAACCCAGAAGCAAACAGAAAACACAGCAGCAGACTCTCCCTCAACAGAGGCCCACCAGTGCAGGAAGTCCAGGATCCATAATCAAGCTCAAATGCATAAACAAGTCCATAGTTCTTTAAATACCCAACGACGTTTTACCGAAAATCTATATTTAAACAGATTTTGATTGAGACTTTTAATTTATCTTCAATCACGTTTTTCCATAAAAATCTCATTGAAAAGGTTATGAGTTTTGAATATGACTTTCTGTTCACATAAAATAGGTCTGGTCTTAATGAGGTGGACACTGAGTGTATAATCGTTTATAAAATAGATAGGGCTGCGTAATCCTTCAAGGATTCATGAAGATGACAAATGATGATTTCTTCTTATTGGGTTGTTTTTACCTCTGAGTGTCACTGTTTGGTAGACATTCGTCTAAATGGCGAAGTTACAAGAACCACAAAGACTCAGAAGAAGTTGGGGAAGGATATCCACTAGACAGCTGTTAGGCGACAGATAGTAGCCTCAGAGCTTTGGCGCTGGATCAAGAGCTGAAGCTTTCCAGAGCTGGTATTGTTTTGCCGCAGCTCATATATTTTGTGAAGTTTTCTGTCTTCGATTTCAGGTTTCTTTTTCTTTTTACTCTTCTCTTCCTTATAACAAAACAACCAAATTTACACATCTAGTTAGAGATTCATTCTTAACTGATGAGTAAATATTTTTGTGCATTCTGATGACGATTTGTTGGTAAACATTGCCTACATAATCGTATCACAGTAAGCAGTTATTCGCTGAAGTAACCTTTGTGACCAATTATAGACGATTAACAAAATACGTTTATTTCAAAAAATTACTAAACACAATAAAAATTATCTCCAAGTACAATATCTCTGTTTTCCAGTTTTATTTAGAAATTTCTATATGGATATATCGATAGCTCAAAATGTATGCGGAGTTTTAAAGATTCTATATTTTGCCTTTACCATATTCAGTGCCTCTTACGATGAGAAATCTCTACGAATTGAAACCACCTAAGGATTTGAAAAATTCGAGTTGGAATATCTCATTAATACCAATCCAACTAAAAAAGAGTTTTCCAATTATTTCGTAAGTAAAATGTTCAGCTCCCTCAACCCCCGGATAAAATGGAGCAACTTATTGTTTCAAAAGCAAACCTCATGACCTTCACATTATACCATCAAAATTTCGAATTTCTAGCGTAAATGCATACACAGTCGTATCAGAATAGTATGACTACCTACCATAGTATGTGTATGGTAGGTGGTCATATTATTCTGATACGACTGTGTAATTTGATATATTAGTTTAAAATTTTAAAATATTCTATTTCTCCACCGTTAGTGGGGGGAATTACAGCTTTCCGGAGATTCAGAAAATGTGAATCATAATATTCATCAATACCTATCCAACTTAAAAAGCTTTTTCAATTTATCTCTAAAAGGAAAAAAGTAACTGCTAAAACCAAAAAAGCTGCGTCTCCCCCTCTTAGAATAGGGGAACAACTCATTATCGTTAATCGAAACATCATAATCTTCACATTCCACCACAGAAATATCACATTTCAAGCATAAATGTATCGTTTGCAATATTCGTTTACAATTTTTGAAATTTCAACTTTTTCCACCGTTAGAGGTGGAAAAAAGTAACCTCCAAAAAGACCCCTATAATCAATCATTAGGGATTTGTTGACAAACAAAATTGTACAATGCTGCCATCAGAATCGTTACTGCCATCAGTTGCAAAAGCAAATTGAGAAGTTTTCATGACTAGGGTTTTGATTCACTACCCCGTTAACCGCGAATTTAACTTTCTTGCTTGGCTTGTTTTAAATCTAGGAAAAAATAAATCTATAAAGCATTTCCTGGAAAAGAACAGCTATCGTTCACCTTTGAATGAAGCATCATTAACTTCTTTTTTCATAATGTACATAAAACCAGGAAAGAGTTTTATCCCTTCCTCTCGTATTGGTTGTTAGCTTTTTCTGAATTTCCCATTCGTTAAGAAATTTAAAATATGTTTCACCGACTTTCCGTGAAGTAGAAATCAAATCAAAAGGTTACAATCACTCATGCAAAGCTTTCAACTATTACGAGAGAAAAGTTTAACCCTTTATTTGAGCAATAATGTAAAATGAGCAAAAATTCAAGATGAAAAAGAATCACTGAGCAAAAATTGCAAGATCTGCAGACCAGGCAACCCATTGAACGACAGATATATGGGCAAGTCTCATTCCTGTTGCAATCACAAGTATGACCCCCAAGATTAGGGAAGTTTCTTAACCCCTTACCACCCTCACCCCGAAGATCCGAGGCAAGCTTGTCTTGCATTGAATTATTCGGGTGAAGCGAGTTTTTCAGAGTGGAGGAAGGTTTAAACTGTGTACATTCCCTGAGTAATTTTATATACAATATTTTCATATACCCATTTAGATACAATATGTGGCATTCAACTATGTAAGCTACCGTGATGCCCGGTGTTCTGTCAGGAAATGGTATGTCATGGAAATGGTAGATTATCTCTGACCTTCAGGGCATTAGTGTAGTTCAACCAAAAAGAAATAGGAACAGAATTGCAGGTTTATTGCAGTAAAAAGAGTTAAAACGGAAACCCTTCTTCTCTTTTATTAGCATTTTCTTTTGGAAAAGATGAAAATGCTGCAAAATTTTTGAGACAGATTTTGTTTAGAAAGGAGAAAACTGAAAACTGCAAAATTTTGATGAAATCCGAAAAAATAGGAGTTAATTCTGTATATTATTACAGAGTTATTAAAGACTCAAACAATGTTGAGAAAATCTATTACTAGAAAAATATTACTAGAATCTATTACTTGACATTAACTGTTACTAAACTTTTTCTTATGTTTAATTTCAAATTAGTTTCATTTTGTAATATCGGAAATATACTATGAAGTAACACATAGTTCGTTATGTAAAACCATAAATGATCAGTTACTGTAAAAATAATCTATCAAAAGTATACCATGGAAATATGACGTTTATTTCAGGTTTTGTGTTGGGCTGTCAATATTCCTATAAAGCAAGTGATACATTTCATTTTGAAGAGGTGCATTCTTTCACATATCACAAGTGTATTAACATATATTGAGATGCTAGTTTATTAGGTACACCATACCTCGTCACATAAATGGTTCATTTCAACATATAATACGTCAGGTGACTGCGGTGTGCGGTATAAATCAGGCATATCAGCTATTCGAGCATCACTTGGATTGAGCGCCAGAATAGGTAAAACGAATAACCTGAGCAACTTTGAAAGTGGCATGATAGTTGGTGCTAGCTCTAGCGTCTCCAAAATGGACGTCCTCCTGGGATTTTCACGCACAACCATTTCAAGAGTTTACCGAGAACGGAGAATTTAACGAGAATGATGAAATTGAATTGGCTCATCAAGTCATTTCAACAAGTCATTCCAATTCATCTCGTCATCTCATCTTCTCATTCATCTTCCAATTCATTTCATCAAGTCATCTCCAAAAGCACCATGTATCAGACCTTGTCGCGAATGGCCTAGAACAGCCTCCGACCATGATGAGTGCCGATGTTGTCAGTGAAGAACACGAAAGCTCAGTGGGTGCAGGAGCATCGACGATGGATCATTGAGGACTGGAAAAAGGTAGCCTGGTTGGACGAAACAATGCTTCTTTTGCATCATGCTGGTGAAAGGATCAGACATTGACTCAAGAAACATGAGGAATGGAAGCAACTTGTCTGATGTCAAACGTACAGGCCGATGGTGGCGGTGTGATGGTGTGGGGAATGTTTTCCTGGCACACATTATGCCCACTGATACATATCAAAGAACATCTGAATGCCACGATTCATTTGAACATCGCTGCTAACCAATTACATCCCTTCATGGCTACAATTCACCCTCACTTGGATGGATAGGTTCAGCATGTTAGTGCATCTACTCACAAGACACATATCATCACCGAATAGTTCCATGAACATGCCGACGAGTTTTCCTTGCTGCATTAGTCTGCACAGTACCCAGATCTAAACCCTATTGAGTATCTTTATGATGAAGTAATAAAGACTGTTCGCACCGAGACTGTGCCGCCGTCCAATTTGCAACAGCTGCGCGACAATCATTTCTGCATGGTACAAAATTCTTGCACATCTTCCCGCATCTTGTAATTTCCATGCCCCAACGAATCTGTACTGTTCTGAAGGTCAAAGGTGGCGCAACACGCTACTAGATAGGTGCACCTAATAAATTGGCATCTCAGTGTACACGTATTGAATTCTCAGTTTTGCATATTAATACAATCAAATATATGTAAAGCTTTTACGACGAATTTCATAAATGAGTATAATTGTATCAAATTTGCCTACTTCGCAAGCCAGTGTTTAGTGGCTGTTTACAGTTCTGAAGTTCATTTATAATAATCTCAGATTTTGAATGAAAAAATTTTCTTTTTTGGAGGCTATGCTCTTCCTGGATATGAATCGAGTTTTGAAATTTTCATTTCTTGACTTTTTGCAAATAGCTTCTGATATTTAAATTATATGATATTTGGCAAAAAAAGTTCTATTTATCTCACTGTTGACGATAGTTTGATAATTTTTGTCTGTAGGTAACTCTTGATCTGATTTGAAATTTCTGTTGTCTGCTTTGTTATAACTGAATAACAAAACTTAAAGAAATCAATAAAACTGAGCTTCAATTTAGAAATTTGGACTGTATTCAGATTACCTCATAAAGAAAACTAAAAACTTATTAAATATGAAACTATATAAAAATTCAAAATGATTATTGAAATTTAATTATTTGGACGGAGCCAATAGTTACCGGGAGCTGGAGCTGAAACCAGACTCAAACTCCAAGACCCTAGCTCCAAAGACCTGTGTAGCCTCCTGTCAATGCTATTCAGCATGTTCTTTAATTTGCATAGCTATGGCCCTCCTGTATACCTAGCCAAAGTTTATATCCCACCTGGCGAACGGCAACATTTCCAAGCTCATCGGTGTCCCCTTTCTGATCGAGTGCAGGCGAAGCTTAGCAGAGAAAAATCTCAACCTCGAACAGGTGGTTTATCCGAACACGAAAATCCACGATATCATACATCTATAATATTCAACAAAATCATCTGGATTTGAATAAAGATATAACTTTTATTTCTTATTCAAATATTTGTGGTTATCAGTATTCTGCTTGGAGAATTCAGTAGCCGAATTTTCTCCTGAGCGGCATTTATTTTGGTGTAAAATTGGCACAATGGCAAAGTCATAAGAATCCCAAAGCTCTGAAGGAGAAATTGATGTGCTATTAGAGGCAGACGGAAATTTCCCCCCTTAAAATGTTGACATCAGCATGACTCCATTTTCAACGTCCTATCCAATGAGCGGAGATCTAACCCCAGGAGAGAAGCACCCTCTCGTTGGCCATTGTCGAAAAAGTAGAATTGCAATATTGAGTGCAAAACCTTTCATAGGCTGTTTAACATTTATCAAAATCAATAGAAATTAGTTTAGGTTTCAGTTCCATAACACTGGTATTATCCATTCACGAAAAGCGTTTTCTAAATTTCCAAAATTAAATTAGCTTCATAAAAACAGCTCTGAAAGAAAATTTAACAATAACCAGGTTCCATTCGAAAGACACATACGACTAAAGAGTGCGAATGTGAAAAATAACTTTGAACATTCAGCAGATAACATCGAAAAATTTCAGTAAACTTTTACCTTCCACGACACCGGAAGTAATGTCAGTGGCAGAGTGCAGTGCTATCACCACACATCAATGCTTCCCTCGTCATATCAGTGTGCACGTTATCTTTGCTCTGAAGCACTCTCCCTATGCTATCGATGGTCCTCAAGTCAGTGGCTGGAAGATGCTTTGTTCCTATTCTTGAGCGAGAGTAATATTTTGGAAAAGTAGCTAACTGATTTATTATTTTCTCATCTAATTCGGCTGCAAGTAGAAACATCTAATGTCACACCATATTAACCAAAAATTATACGGTATCCAAGGTGATGCACACTTTGTTTTTAATCGCACACTGTAGAGGAAATGCAATTAGATAAAATTAATGATGGATAGGTTCGAATGCCATGGGCAGTAACTAATAAAACTCTCCAGAAAATTTTAAGAAAAAGGCAATGTGTAAAACATCTTTACGTAAAGAATAAATACGTTCCAGGAAGCATCGTAATGTGATTCCATTCCTGTATGTCTTCGATGATTAAGTTTGAAAGGCAACGTTTTTCTGACGAGATAAAATGACGTATTTGGCGAAGCATCTTTCATATTTTATTTTTCAGAATCATTCGCTTCGAATTTAAAGAGAAACTGAAAACGAACGAACATGGTTTAAGCCATTATCTAGATTGTGTTCAATTCTTTGACATTGAACAGGAGACGGAGAATTAATTTAGATAATGGAGTAACGATCCTAGTCTCTTCAGATTTATCCTATGATGGCATAAGATGTTCCTAAATCGTAGAAGATAAAGTGACTTATAGATAAGAAAAATAAGCTTTAAGGTTAAAGAAATACTTTATAATCTTGTTGTTAGATACACTTTAGCAAATTATATAACATTATGATATAATTATGATGAACAACATTTGAAGAAATTTAGTTCATGAAATGTTATTTGCATTAAATTTTAGTTATATGGTTGAAAACGTCGTATAAATATTTCTTTACCTAAGCTGTTAAATACATGTTCTTTTAAATAAAACGATAATATGATAGTTTAAGAAACTGACTTCGAAATAAGAGCGTTTTGTGATTTATGTCACAACACAATGTTGTTTCTATTTGTCAAAATGGATTGCTTCGAGGAAACTTCTCTATCCTCTAGGCTGTGGGAAAATCATATTTCTAGGTGATTTTCATACATAAATAATCTTCTACTCTTCCAGATCATCAATATACATCTGCATAATTCAGCCATCCTTTCAGAGAATTAGTGCATCTATTATCCGAATGGCTAGCGGATAAAACCACTTTGGACAGTCATTTATAACGACTTGGTCTGCTGATTCAATAACATTTTATTGAATCAGCTGAACAAGTCATTTCATGGAAGAAAATTTTTCAAACAGAGTAAAATGAAATTATTCTACATTTCAATATCCTGAGTCAACTCTCTGCCGTGCGTGAATGCTCTGAGGTTAGCAGTTTCGAACTTGCTCTGATCACGATGATAAAGCTGATAGTAATGAGTTAGGAAAGATTGACATTCATTGAATGGGTATTAACTCGTGTACATTAAGAAACGTGCAGCACGGCCTTGATGAGAGATTAGTATCGGCTCGCAACAGCATCCCATTGGGTCTCATTCGCAAATTTTGAACCGAACTCTGCGATTATTTTTACTATTTTGAAATTAATGTTCCTTAGGGTTAGACATCTACCCCTAATCTAACCTTAGGTTCTAACCCAATACTACTTAATTTCTAATGCTGACTTGTTTGAGATCAAAATCTTAGAGGTAGACCCAACCAGTCACTTTTTTCTCCATAATTTCAGTATTGAAAGCTTACTAAAGTATTAATTAAAAATAAAATAATCATCTGTTATATGTACTGAATAGAGCACCTCAAATACAAAAGATTTCCCACGTTTACTACTCTCTAACTCAGCAGCGATCTGAATGACTTAGGGAAAATGACATATAAAAAATGGCGACAATTCCTTAATTATATTTATAACGTGAACAAACTAAAACATGTCTGTCTGTTCTTTAATCGTTTAGTAATTTTGGTCGTGAGATAAGAAAACTGTGAATATAAAACGGATAGGAAAAATTGAATATCTGCGGATTAAACTTTTTTGGTCATTTTTCACAGCAGCCGTGCTCGTTAGTTGATTTTGCAATCACCTTAAGTGATAATCAGTAATTGCGTTAGGCAAAAAGAGCGTCAAGTAACGAAAGGCCAGCGTAGAGATCAGATGAAGACGAAAGAGTAAATAAATGTCATTTGTGATCGAATTGCCTCGTACAGTGTCAGCGATTGTGTCTTATATATGAAACAATTCTTATAATTCCAATCATTCATCATATATATATGTACAAAAATTAGTTTTAAAATTTGGATATCTGAAGATATGGAAAATAAATCCGCATTACAGAGAAACTGCTCTTTTAAGCCATCGACAAAATATAATTGGTCAGAGCAAATGAAATCAAGTGGGACGTATTTAACTTGAGAAATATCGGAAATCTTGAGACGAGCTATAATAACTGGTCATTTATGTATTAAGGAAAGATATCGATGATATATGAGCGAGAAGAAACTAGATATGTATTCTGATGTTCAATAATTAATTCCAATAGTTTCAATTTTTCTTTTCTTTCCCAATCGATCCTAATTATTAAATTTTTGATATGAGAGGATAGCTCTTATGTTAACCTTTCTTTAACCTTTTAAAGACAACCTGGTACAGTTGTATCCGTTAAGAAAACCTGGTAAAAGCACTGCGCTGGTATTCGTAGAGTCGTAAGGAGATAGCAGATTATGCAATAGTGTGATGTTTATGCTGAAAAATGAGAGTATTGTTCTGGCTGGAACTTTGCATGGAAGTAAAGCTTTATTGTTTTTCTCTACTTCGAGAGAAAGCTTCGTTGATTTTGGGTGGGAGTCTACCTATTCCAAGCTGGTGAGACCATGGATGTAGGAAGAGAGTTAGGCGTCCTTACTCTACCGACGTATGCTAAATACGTCGGTAGTATAGCCGCGGACAACAGCAGTTGCCATGTTGCTCCTATTCAGAAAGTTGTGATATATTCGAATGTGTTCTATGAATACTGCTCAAGAAAATCGCACTTGTTTCATGTACAAAAATAGGATTCTTATTCAGCATTTAAACTGTTTTTTTTTACTTTCCGTTTGTAGAAATAGTGATTGAACCCGCTTAAATAAATTTGTAAATTATTTTATCTAATATTGCTAAATAAAACCGGTTTTTTTTCCTTGGAGAGTCAAGAAATTTTTAATATTTATCAAAAAATCTACTTTTTTTAGCTTCGAATTTGCAATCATTTTTAAACACAGTTGTTAATCCCCAGTTAAGTTTTTCATAAAAAAAATTACATATCAAATGAAAGCTACGCAACATATTGTTAATAAAATAGGAATTAATTGTAGAAATATATCCAGTGAAAAATCTGTGACGAAACTCTCCCTGTGAAAAAGTTTTAATATACAAATTCTTGGAATATATCAATGACACCTTGTTGTTTACATAAATTATGTAAAACTAACTTAAAATTTGTAACAACTATACCAAATGAAAACACTTTACTATGGTGCTTGATAAATAATATGTTAATTCCCCTCCCCCCCCCCTTCAATTTCAAGTTGTGTCAATGTTTAAACAAAAGTTTCTAATGTTGAGAATAAATATAAAACCAAATCTCTTATATAAAACAAAATGTTTTTATAAACAAAGATAATAATTTCTCTTTGCGAATAAAAAGCAGTGTATTAAAAGATGCTATATTACATTTAGATGTGGCCAAAGGAATGTTAGGTGCATTCAAAGATAAGAATTAAATATATAATTATTTTTTGTTTCTATATGTATTATGGGGTTAGAAACTTAAAATTTACAACAAATGTATTTGATCTATTGAACCTGTGATGTAAAAATACAAATAATTACCCAAATAATATCAAAGCACCTGACATGTTATCATCAGGAGGTCGTGGGATCGTATCCCACCGGCTCAAGACAGTTTTTTCTCTTAAAATTGGATCGACGTAAGTTCGTTGTTGAGAATACTTTGAACAATCCTGCAATCTATCGAGAATAACCTTACCAATTCCTAAACTAACTAAATAGCTATACATCAAATGACATATTTTTAAGGTTTTAATTTCAAGTATTTTAAAACTGCAGCTAAGTACATTGGTTTCTCAGGACCAATTCATTTCAGACGTTGATCACTACGCTTCAAACGACGAATTTTTCTATTCCTGTACTAGTTAACTAATACGATCACACTAAGTAAGTTTATTTAATCTCCCGTGAATACACCAAATAAAATCATTTCTTCTCTAAACTTTAGTGCACAAACACAAACTACGTGTTCCTTCCCACTATATTTCTTCTTAATTACCATAACTTATTCTTTCAGTCAAATTAGTTCGATGTCGTTGGTGACGTAACTCTATCGCTGAAGCATACGCGACCGTCAATGATGCGTTTTTCATAAATTCATTGTAGCACGTTCATCTGTCGTAATAATATATATATAACAATATCAAACAAGCCATATATAGTGTTTCATTGCATAGTAGCTTTACCTATAGTAGTAAATAGAAAATGCTTAGTACTAAATATAGCTTGCACTAAATAATCGTCAAAGAAAGTGTTTTTACCATTTAAAAATTGAAGTGTATAAATGAGAGAGAACCTGAAGAGACAGAATACTTAAAAACGTAATCAAAAGATAAAGGGTGCTTATTTTTAATATTAATAACTGAATAACAGGTTGAAATTATAATGAAAGATATTTTTTCTTATTTTATTTTTCACAATTGCAAAAAAAAAAAGTTATGACTGAGATCGAACCCGTATGCGATTGAAGTCGTCTATATTATTTCGAGCCCAAGTTTGTCATAACCTGTGCTGGACCTCATTTAGTGTCAGAGGCACAAGCAGTCGCGAATGTCTCCTCCGGCACCTTGTTCACTATGAAGTGTGCACACATAACACTTATAGAGTGGCTACATTCCTCCTGTCGTCAGACAGATTCAGTAAACATGTCGTTGTCTGGACAAGAATTTTTAATTTTCATAAATTCAACAAATGCGCTGTCTCCAAAAGTTTAAATACAATGGCGCACCAAAATTAGGAACAAAAAACACAAAAAACTGGAGCAACATTTTAATGAATTAAATATATATATTATCTGTGAAATAGCAAGATGTATTGTTGTTGTTTTTAATTTTAATTTCATAGTTCTCTCTTGAACTTGTTCTGTTTGATACTCTAAATAAATTTACATAACCACGTCAAACATGCAAATCAGACAAAGGGATGAAAACATCACGTTTCCATCCCATTGTCTGATTTGCATGTTTCGCAATGGGATCCTGTTTTCACCCCATTGAAAACAGGATACCACTGCGAAAACATCCTGTTTTCATCCCATTGCGAACTCTTAATATTTCTTATGTGGACTCTAACTATCGAATTCGAAACAGCCATTATTCCGAAAATGTCACTGAAAAAAATATTTGGATGATTCTTTGTGGTGGAAAGCAATATGGAAAATGGAGAAAGGCTGAAGTTTGGCGAAACTGGCTATAGCTAAATATGAGTCACAGTGCTGTAAATGAATTGCGGAATCTACTGCAATACAAAATGTCTGCCGTAATCCTCTTCGAGGCTACGATTATTGAAATGCAAAATGATTATTAAGTGGTTCTAACTGCGACGCTCCAGAAAGACACCATGGCAAGTCAACTGCATTCTGAGTTTCTGCATCTGCAGGAGGGATTGAGTCATACAGGTCTGTAATATTGCATTTCTCACTATCATTCCATCCAAAATATCTTATTTAAAGAGTCTGACGAAAAAAATACGTCAAGCGACGAACTGTGAGGCAGGTGAGATCTCACCAGAAAGACAACACAAACATCCATGCCTTACTCCGGATCCAAACCCAGGTTCCTTTGTTATTATCAACATTCAAGAGCGCTAACCACAGGGTTATTACATTTCTATAGTTTTTGTGTTTGGTCCCTAACTTTTGGGCACCAGTACTGAACTGTCGGAGGGCACTGATAATGCAAAGAGAAAATTCCCATCTGAGCACTGCGCTTAACTTAGATTTATCCTATATGATTCGTTTGCTGTTGGAGTATAGTTTAATTACTGCTGTGTTTTATTAGTAATTAATATTCAAATGTCTGTACAGCAAAATTAAGCCTCTTATGCGGAAGAGTTTCACATGACATTCGTAACACATCCAGATCAATAGTACTTCTTGATTATGTAATGAAAGAATGCAAGTGAACGAGCTGTAACTGTTTCGAATTCTCTTATGAAATGAGCATGGACAAAGATATAAGAGAAATTCAAAGAGTAAGGATTGGCAATGTATCATTTCACATCTATAGACTGTTGTAAAAGTTGTCAAAAAAAAAATAAGTTGACCAATGTTCAACTTATTTTTTTTTTGCAACTTTATATAGCACTTTGATTCACTATCAAATATTGCATAGATATACTTAAGTGTAAACACTATTTCAATTTTCACTAATTCACTAATTTTGAATCTAACAAAAAAACGTTTTTCTGACAACTTATTAAATATATTAATATATTACATATAATATATAATAACCAAACTAAAGAGAAAAGGAGACAAAATTCACCCTTGTCGAACACCAGAAGTAATGCGAAACCAATTGCTACAAGCCTTACCAACTCTCACACACGACTCAGTGTTATTATAGAGAGCTTTCATTATGTTAACTAACTTGTCAGGTATACCATATGATCTCACAATCAACCACAAATTATGACGATCAATAGAGTTCTAAGACTTTTTAAAATCAACAATGGTAGCTACCAAAGATTTCTGAAACTAATCATTTCTCAATAATCTGCCTAAGTGAAAATATCTGATCCACACATCCCCTGCCAATTCTGAATCCACATTGCTCATCACGCAATTGACTGTCAACCAGATTCTTAATTCTATTAAGCACAATCATGGAAAGAACTTTACTTGGAACAGAAAGTAGGCTGATACCCCTATAGTTATCACAAGAACTGCGATCAACTTTTTTGAAAATAAGGATAATAATACCTCTGGTAAAATCTTAGGAACCATGCCTTTATCGTAAAAGATATTCAAAATTTCAGTCATCCAAATGGTAACCGAAACATTCCCAGCTCTAAGCATCTCCGTAGTAATTTCATCTACCCCTGGGGATTTATGAAGTTTAAGTTTAGAAATTGACAAAATAACTTGAAATTGTGTTATTGGGTCAACATTAAAGCCACCAATGCATCTATCATCATTGCAAACAATGGGAGTAGAACTAACCACATTGTTTAGAACATCACTGAAATGCTAAGCCCACCAAGCCATGGCAGAATCTTCACCTTCTATAACCTTACCTTGTTTATCCTTCAATCCCTGTATACCTGTCCGTTTTCTACCACACAAAACATTAACTATCTGGTACAGCTCTCTGCTGTTGTGTTATCTAACTGCTTCCTCGGCTTTGTCAGCCAAGCCATCAAGCTAAAAATTCTTATCAACAGCTAACTGATCCTTTACACGTTTATTAAGCTCTCTGTAATGCTTTCTATGATGACTAGTAGGGTATTGATTAAGGACATTCCTGCAGTTCTTTCTTTCTGAAACAAGCTGAAGTGCCTTATCACTCAAATAATTCTGCCACCTCTGCTCCTTTTTTCCTAAAAGAGTACTGTTAGTGTCCACAAAAGGCTGTTCAAAATGGTCCCATTCTTCCCCAACTTCAGTAGTGAGCACAACATGACTGTCATAATGACTAAGTAACCTATCATGGTAAGCTTTGGCTATAACTGGGTCTTTCAGAACTTCAGTATTAAAGGTAAATTTTTTTAACCTTACCACAACACTTTTTAAGTTTAAGTTGTAAGACACCTTTAACAAGATAATGGTCAGCTCCCCTATATGACCTGCTATTCCTAACAGAACTAGCCCATTTGCTGTTAATTAATATATGATAAATCATATTTTTATGCAGCTCATCCGGTGAAACCCATGTGTACTTATGTATCTCACGGTGTTTGTAATAAGTGCTAGTTATACTGAAATCATTTAGTTTACTCACGTGTAGGAGACGTTGCCCAATTCCATTGAAGCTACCAATACCAAAAGGGCCTATTACTCCTTCCCAAATGTCAGAGTCAGTACTAACTTTGGCATTGAAGTCACCTAGAACAAGGGTAATATCTCCTTTGTTGACAGAATTTAAAATATCCTGAAGTTGTCCGTAAAAACTATCCTTCTCATCCTCATCGGAATTCTCAGTGTGGGCATAACAGCAGATAACATTCAAGTCTTTAATGCTTGTCTGAAATTTTCTTATAAGAAACCTTTCATTAATGCACCCATATCCTAGAAAGGCATCACTGGCGTGTCTGCTGAGAAGCAGATTTACGCCTATGTGATGCTTATTATCTTCCATCCTCGAAAAGAAAAATTTAAGATTATTTTCAAGAATCTGACCTTTATCTGTCTATCTGGTCTCTTGTAGAACGAAAATATCTAAATTATAACGGTGGAATTCTTGTGTGAAGATATCAAGAGAAAAAGCTCTGTGCAGAGTTCCTCATATTCCAACTACCTATGGAGATAAAATGGTTAGTGGGATGTTTAAAGCAACTTTGTTTGTTGAGAGAGGGAATGCCAGCAATATCAAACAGCCCCCTAATCACAGACATGGGGCAAAGAAACCATTCCCCCACCACTAAAGGCTGAAGCCATCTACACTGGAAGACTTCCTCCAATGTAGAATTTGACGATGCCAGTAGAAGCAAAGAGTTCAGGTGTCTGCGATGACCTCTGCTCAGGATTATCCACCAGCTGATAAATATATCCCGTGAATCTATTCACTTGGGGCTGCCAACCCACAAACAAACAGAAACACAGCGTAAGATTTTCTCTCCACAGAAGCCCACCAGTGCAGCAAATTCAGGATCCACAATCAAGCTCAGAGCTTTATTTCAGACCAGTCCAGTAGGTTTATATGGTCAGCACCAGGACCCTATGTGGTTGATCACTCCTCAACAGGGTACAAAAAAGGAAAAGTATCCATAGTTGTCGAGATCAGTAGGCCACACTAATCTGCCAGCCCTCCGCTTCCGTTCACTTCCACAAGAGAGTATCTCTTTTGAAAGGTACTAACGGTCTGCACCACGAGAAGACGAAGTCGGACATTAGGTGCTATGCCTGGCCGGTTCTATGCATCATCAAAGGGGCTTGGTGCATAGCTCTCCTTGCAGTGACTACCTAGCTACCATTTACAGACCTTAACAAGTATACCGTACAAATATATTACTTTATGGAACTTTAAATGCAAAAGTATAAGGCAACCATTCTCACGAATCTTGTATGAGTTTCAATAAAATAAATCGGATCTTGGAGAAAAAAATACAGAACTGCAATATCTCTACACTAGGTCGTTGTGCATATTATTACATAATTTCGAAAATATATTCTAATCTGTGATGTCATAATAAATCAACTATTGCTTAAAACTAACGATAATAATAAATTCATCTCAGCTACATATTCTTATTTAATAAGATTTCATAAATTCTTTTCTGTAGGCATTTATACTATTTCTCTCGCAAGTGCGTGGGTGCAACGCGAACACAACAAAGCGAGCGCTTCGATGCAGTAATGGCGTCCTGTTGTGGAAACGCAGCATCTCTCGGAGCTGACGGCAGCAGATAAATCCTCCGGGTCGCCATTGGGAGTATGTCAGCCAATGCAAATCTGGACAATGGGAGCTCAATGCTAGCAGCGCTATTTAATGTCCTTGAAAACAACGTACTCTTGTCGCATAACAAATTAAGCTTACTAAATCAGCACACTAAATACATGTACATTGACTAAATACAAGTGCATTTCACCATGCAAGCCATGCTGTTCAGAGTCATAAGGGTACAAAAAAATAAGGTCATAAGGGTATAAACACGAGCAATGGTGTATCTGTATATACTGCTGGCTGACAATATATAGATGTTTTATCTAACAGCGCAAAAATCAATATTATTTTCCTAAATTTACTGCTTTCTTTGAACTTGCTGGATTTTGTAGAGTTCGATAGTCTTTCTTTGGAAGGAAGAGAGTTAGCTGTGATTATAAGGCATTTGTTTATTATCATGATAAGAATACTAAATCTAAACTGACAAAGAGCGTTTTGCATTTCACCTTTGAAATAATAAATTTCAATTATCATTTAATATACAGACTTTTTGACATATACAGAGTGTTTCAAAACTCTCTTTACAAATTTCAATGGGAGATAGTGAACACCAAGACAAACCTTTTTTGTCTATGATTGTATTTCCACTGACGTAACCCTTCAGTGCTAGAGGGTGTTGACAGAAATATCCGTAGAGCTGGTACATAAGTGAATGGAAACAAGTGTGAAAAACACGCTTATTTAAAGACGGTGCTCAAAGTTGCGACTTGCAACAGCATTGTATGCATGCCAGCGTCGAAGCATTGATTGCCGTACATGTTTAAAGATTTACCGAATTTCGCGAACAGTTGAAGCGGCGACAGCGATTCTTGCGACGAGGTCTTCGTCCGAGTCAATGGGAATCTCGAACACGAGATTCTTCATGCATCCCCAGAGGATATGTATCCCCTTCATGTATCCCCCCGGCCTATCCCTCGGCCCCAAAATTGGCGTTCAGATAATACCGCACATCATTGCTGAAGTGTGCTGGCGTCCTGTCGTGTTGAAACCACATTTGTCTGCGAACAGCCACGGGAACATCTTCCAGCAGTCCCGGAAACGTTTATTCAAGAAATACCCGATAAATCTGCCCATTAAGTGGGGGAGGCAGCAGGTATGGCCAAATCAAAATGTCATGGACGATACCCACCCAAACATTGACAGCGATCCGTTGTTGATGACCATGCGCCATTGTGGCATGTGGGTTTTCGTATGCCCAAATGTCAGAACTGCGCACGTTAAACACACCCTCACATGCGAAAGAGGCCTTATCTGAGAAGAGCACATGAGCCGGAAAAACAGGCTGCACGTGGTCTGCTGCAGAAACCAGTGCACGAATTCCACATGAAGAGGGTAATCCTGAGATTACAATGTCTGGACTCTCTGACGATGAAATGGATGTAACTGCTGCTCATGTAACACTCTCCACACGAGGGGGTGGTTCACACCGAGGCTATGTGCAACAGCTCGCGTCCTCAATCCACCGAAGGATCTCTTCTTTCATGTCAGGAGTGCGCATGGTTCTCTCCTGATCACTGTCATACATGTTTGCATGGAATGTTCTAGTTTCTCGAAGTTGTCGGTGCAAACGCGAAAATGTTTGGTGTTTTGCCACGCGTCTATTTGGGAAGCGCTGTCGGTACAACCTCAAAGCAGCTCTTCCATTTCCACTGGCAGCCCCATACACCAGAAGCATATCACCCATCGCAGCAGTCGTGAAACACTCCATGTTACACGTAATGTGTCTGATTTACGAATGCCGACGGCAAACACAAGTACGTTCTCCGTTCCCACTTCGCCCCTCCAGTCAATTGCCGGGTCGCCAAACAGCGCCCTTTAGCACTGAAAGGTTACATCAGCGGACATACATTCATAGACGAAAAAGATTTGTCTTGGTGTTCCGTATCTCCCATTGAAATTTGCACAGAAAGTGTTGACTGACATATACAGGAACAAAATTTTTTCATATCATATACACTATGACATATACAGAAACAATTTTTTTTTCAGAGACTGTATATATACAGGAACAAAATTTTTTCATGATTCAACATTGGGTATATTTTAAATATTCACAAGCACTATGACATTCAGAATTAAACATTTTCTTGATGATTATTATTAAATATTGCTTACAATTACCAACTATCCTACACTATTAAACACTGCAAGATCAAGTATCGCAAATACTAAGTAATATTAAGATTAACTAACGTATACTATTAAATACTAATTGCAATAAAATGTCAATATATCGAAAGCCATAATAACGAAATATTCAGTTCAAAGAAATTTTTTTCTGACCCCGGCAAATTTACTAGGTATCTCTATGTGAAAATATCTCATTTTCATAATACCATTATAATGAAATTATCAGTTTAACGTAATAAAAATGTATCCGGATATCAAAAAATATGATCACTATACGAGATTTGTGAGAAGAAGATCCTTAAACAATATTTTATGCCTTAACTGGCATAGTAATTAGGCTGCTAGCGACTGTTCCAGCAAGGAAAACTTTGTGTGTTGTGTTATCTCTAACTAAGGCAGTGGTCAGCAGTGACTTCGGTCTTAGTAGGGCATGTCCTTGTATGAGAAGGCCTGTATTAAGCTAGGAGTAGCTTCTGGGATTCTTCTCTGTCCTATATGTCGCAAATAAAAATTAAAAAATATATATATATGTACAACGTGCATTTTTTTTATTTTTACGTGTTTTGTTTTCAGCATCTGGCAAAGGTGCAACGATTTCAACGCTGTGAAATGTCTATCCAAGCACAACGCTTTGCATCACGTGTTAATGTATACCACCCGGCGAAGAATTTTTGCTGTTCTCACTGCGTTCAGTCAACACCTCCTACAACAGAAGGACTGTGGACCAGGTTATGACGTCAGTATAAGTAGTCCTGTAACGTAGATAATTTTTATATATTTCTTTCTATTATTATCAGTGGTATACTTTTATACTAATGCTTATTTATAAATACACCTTATTGAGAAGAAATATTATTCGTATTTATTAGCATCATGATAATTCCTAATCAATCCAAATAATTTTTTTCTAAATAAGATATATTTATAAATAAGCATTATGTAAAAAGATTAGTATAAAAGTACACCAATAATAATAACAGAAATAATTGTATAAGAATTATCTACATTACAGAACTACCCACGGTACCGTCGTAATATGGTCCACCGGACCTCTGTTATAGGAGGTGTTGGTTCAGTTCTCTAGACGTGCCGGCATAATGCATTATAGCGATGTTGTCCATTACCCAATATAAGAGAGGATTTTCAAACTTTGAATTCTATGCGATTCTGATTGTATTGCAATTAATGGGAGCGTTCAGCGAAAAGGTCTTTCAAATCAGTTCCACATTTCATGCGTTATATTTAATCATTCGTTGAATTCAATTTATTTCTATATTTGTTCGTTATTATTATTGATACACAAATTAATTTAGTTCCGTTATTAGTAGCCAATATGGCGCGAAGTCTTCGCGATTTCGCAATGACACGGAAATATATGTTCCGAACAATGTGTTGGAAAGTTCCGATATCGTTCAAGAATTCAAGGAGAGTTGCTTGTAGAACAGACTGTTAAATAAGAATTACCAACTGTTTTAAGAACATAATTTTAACTGTTATAACACTTTTTTATTCCATTTCACTAAAACGAAATTTTAGTAAAACGAATATAATTTGGTCACCCGCACAACTTCATTTTGTTGACACTTCACTCTATTAGCTCATTTAATGCCAGTTGTGCATATTTGGTATTAAATTATTTAATACCGAAATTTGATTTACAAAAAATGTCCAATTAGATCTCAATATCTACATTTAATTTAATAATACTTTCCACTAATATCAAGATAAATAGTCACCACATAGTACAAATTTTCCATTTCAGGGAAAACTATCTAATTAATTTAATCTCCAATTAACTTCCTTGAAAAAGCGATGCAGTATCATTACTTACAGCGATACAAAAAGCGATACAGTTATCATTACTTACTTACATTAATATGAAAAATATTTAGAATCAAAATGTTATATCCCAATAGTGAAAAATGATACTACCAATTAGCAATAGCTATGCATTAGACCTCTAACAGTAAATTGTCACCTAATGTCTATTCAGTAATTTTGCTCCAATACTAGAAGAGCACGATTTTGAGTATTAGATGAAAAATTAATACAATCAGCTTCATCGATATCAAAGCGCTATTTAAGTCAAAGCTTCAATATCGAGAATCGCAAAAAGCACCACAAGTTTGCAACGCTCCCTTTCTGTCTATCGATGGCTAACATTCTATCATAAACAGTACACTGCCTAGAAATAACATTGAGAAATCCCACGTTAAGCTAATGGAAAGGCAAATTAGACACTCAAAATTGAAAAACAAGTTTTTGCGGGGATGATACTGAATGGATATTAAAGATCTAAATGAAGTCAATCTAAACCTTGAAGTTCAACAACATTCGATCAGAATTTGAAGAGTTGTGGAAACTGTAATATTTAACAGCAGAAGTTTCCAGTGTTAATAATTTATTCAAAACCATAATTAAATTCAAGTATTAATTGTTACATCAAACCGTTTTCTAAAATAATTGCACATTTAGAAGTTCATCTAACAATTTAATTGATTTTCGCAAATTTTGGCTAAATTATTTTAAAGAGGAGTAACATGTTGTTAAATATTCCAGCTGTCGTAGCTCTTTAGATATTGAATGAACATTGCTGAAACTCAAGATTTGCATAAACTTAGAGATATTTAATTTGACTTTAGTCTCAGTCCTATATCAAGTTTATTCTTCACAATATCAATTTTTAATTAAGGTTTCAATTAGCAAAACATGGGAATTCTCCAATTTCATAGGGCGGGAGTGGCTCAGTCGGTAGCACACCAGGTTCGAGTCCCGGCTGGGTCAGCGTTGAGATTTATCTCTGCAAAACTCCTCGCCCTGCCCTCGATCAGTAGAGGACACCGATGGGCTTGGAAATACCGTCATCCGTCGGATGGGACATTAAGCCATGGTCCATGTGCTGAAGAGCCATACCCTCTGCACGTTAAAGAACACACTGGATGGACTTGACTGGCGGATACCATCTGTCTACCAACAGCTGTTGCAGTGGGTCCCCTCACCCAACCTACTCTAAGCCTTCGGGGTCCTTTTGACTTGGCCATTTAGCACATGGTGTGCAAAAAGTGCCGCTGAGAAGTAAAACAACCCAACAACTCCAATTCTTTATCTATGAACTGTACATTTATAACTAATTCTTAGCATTTTGCTGTGTGAAGAGTTTTCTCATAATTTTCTTGACGTCGTTTAATTTACATGTCTAGGGGAGCCATCAAGTACGATAGAGAAAACAGTAGCAAAATATGCAACTCACAATAATCCTTTCCCGCTGAAACGTTTGCGAGACTAAGCATAGTTCCAAAACTGTCATATGAAATGAGTTGATCTGTTGTTTAGTATCTACTACTACAACAAACTTTAAAAGCTTGAGTTAAACACAATACAAGAAATTGCTATAATCATAACTTTCCTACCTTTTTAACGCCAACGTACTGAGACCTACTTAAACATGCTCTTCACGGAATGTTCTGTACATTTTTTGATTATTACCTGGCATCCCAACTTCGAAGACTTAACAGAAAAAAAAAACGCATGGCTTGAACCCCAGCATACCCAATGAAAGATATTGTGTTTATTGTGTCATGGCTATCCTAGTTGCAGCAAGAATTTAATTACATTACTGCAATAACTCTTGCGCTATATTTCCAACTGAACCTAGAAAAATAGAACGGGCATAATATTTTTGACATCGTTTAAATGTTTATGAAAGAGCACCTGTTTTAGTTTTCGAATAAAAGCAAAATATAACCTAACTACTTTCTAGCAGGATAACAGAAATTATATATATATATGTGTGATATTTTTACCTAAAGCAGAAGGGCAGAGCATGTCATATCTGACGTACATATATCAGAAAAGTTGCCCGTCTCATAGCAACCTGCCAAGTGCACTGCCGTCCAGCTGAAAGCTACAAGGAGCAGTTAGCAGCTGCTGAGCGTCCGACATGAGCGACATTTGCCTCTTTTGCAGTACTCATTGTAATGCGGGACTCGATGCGCTGTGACAGAGCGCCACGTTCTGCTAGGCTGACCTCTATGCACGTCCGTCACAAGATGTTTATCCAGATAGGAGGAGGAGGAATGCTGCCCTGATGCAGATGCCAGATCCGGCTGTACGTGCAACATCACTGAAGTGAATGATGTTTGCTAGCACCTCGCGCTGTCTCTCTGCATAGGGAATAAACTTGTCACCTAGCTCATTTGAAGAGTTTGTTGGAAGTGTCCAAAGCTTTCAGAAACCCTTAGTCTCTTTTTGTTTCTATTTTTACCTTTGAAATTTCTTTAACAATTTGCTTTTTTACCTTTCCTTTCTAACACCTCACCTTATTTATTATTATCCCTGTTATCTTTGGAATGATGTATGTGCAATTTCATTTCTTTTGAAAAGAAATATACGTTTATATTTAACGAACTGCATGCAAACGAAACTAAATGTTTTACAGAGAGAACAAGACCTTAATGCCTTACCTTTTTATTTCTTCTTTTTGCTTCAGACCGCATGTCCAGCTAATCGAAATACTTTATGCGTTCATATATTCAAATGCTTAAAACCGTAGTGAAAGTAGTGTTAAATCAAAACATTCAGCGAAATGCTCGACAACAAATCATATTATTTCATGGATATTATATCTATGAAAATTATATCTATGAATTACGCAATAGGGTTATAAACAATAATAGTTGCAATGATTTATAGATGTTTTCAATCATCATCACCCTCTTTGTTTTAAGCGAAAAAAATTGCCTAATTTAATGAAAAGAGTGCCTTATTTTTAATGTGAATCCAGCTCACCGCGTCTTCATCTAACGTCAATCTGGCTCACTTTCTCTTCACCTAATGTCAATCTGGCTCACTCTTCACCTAATGTCAATCTGGTTTCCTCTTCACCTAATGTCTTTCACATTTCACCTAATGTCAATCTGGCTTCCTCTGCACCTAATGTTTGAAACTCTAAACATTTCTCAAGAATCTACCTAAATGTAAATATCTGATCTACACATTCCCTGCTACTTCTGAATCCACACTCTCATCATGCAATTGTCCATCAACCAGATTCTTAATTCTATTAAGCATAATCATGTGAACAAATTTACCTGGAACAGAAAGCAGGCTGATACCCTTATAGTTATCACAAGAACTGCGATCACCTTTCTTTAAAAATAGGGATAATAATAGCTCTGGTAAAATCCTTAGAACAATACCTTTATCTTAAAAGATATTCAAAGTTTCAGTCATCCGTGTGGAACTGAAACATTCCCGTCTCTAAGCATTTCAGTAGCAATTTCATCTACCCCTGGGAATTTATGCAGTTTAAGTTTAGAAAGAGCCAAAATAACTTCAGACTGTGATATAAGATCAACATTAAAGCCAGCAATATACCATCATCATTACGAACAATTCGAGTACAGCTAACCACCTCGTTTAGAACATCACTAAAATACTCAGCCCACCTAGCTATTTCAGAATCCTCACCTTCAAGAGAGATAGATATATGAAACAGCAAGATAGAGGAAAGTTTAGGCCTGTTGAGCCTTCAATTCCCGTTCAGAGTAGAGAGGAAAGATCTCAATAGGAGAGGGTCAAAGTAGATTAATAAGTTTTCTCAGTCACAGTGGAAAAATATAGGAAGAAAAAAAAGAGAGGATAGCTGGAATAATGGTTATGTTCGGTCTATCGGCGTTCTGTGTGGTTATTTGGCAGCTGTGACAAAACATTGAAGACTCTTCTGTTTGTTGGATTATTTTTCTTCTGTTTTCTATTTCTTTTTTGTTTGTTCGATTTTCCCCTTTTTCTTACATTTGAGGATCTTCTCCGTATGTCGTATGTTGTGGTAGCATATAATTAAATTTAGAGAGTCGAGTTGTAGATGGATGTTGAATAGAATGTTTTTTTTTTGTAAGTGTAAGTAGTTCTTGATCATTATTTGTTTTATATTTGCAATAGAGTTTTTGATTGTTTATTTCTTCTGATGTTGAAGAACTTTTGTAGGATCATGAGTTTTAATTTAATGCTATTTTGGTTATGTTCTGTAAGTGCAGTTTCTGGTAAGATCAATAGCATTTCTTCTTTACCTTTGCAGCTGATATTTTTTGGAGTGTGATTCTTGATGATTCTGGAAGTTTGAATTTACTTTGTTTTGCAGGTGTCAAGAAGTATGGGCTTTCTTATCAAGGGTGATTGTGGAAAGTCAAGGTCAAAAGTTCTCCTTAGACCTAATATGTAGTTTGGCTTTCACATGGTATGTGGCTAGAGACATGGGAGTTCCTGTCTGTTGTCTCCTCTAACTCTATGGTCTGAGGAACGCAGGAAATGGGTGAGACTTCCTGTGTAGCTTGATGGTTGTGAGCAGCTAGGTGGAAGAAGTCTTATCTCAGGCAAAATGACTATCATAGTCTATGAATTGAGATAATTTTATTAAGCATTTGTTTTTGCTACATTTCTGCTTATATATAGTTGTTTTTACTCATTATAATTTACTTAATTATTTATTCAGTTTCATCCAGTCGGCACTGTCCTTAGATATTTGAAGCAAGAGTTTATTTATTTATTTTATATTATTAATATTAATTTGTTATGAAGTAGGGGGAATCATGAATATAATAAGTATTTGCTCACATGGACGGAGACTTCTTGTCAATTTGGAATGGTTCTATTAGAAAGTTTTATACATATGAATTTCTGTGAGAAATTTAAATAGTAGGTCCCAAATGATGTTTTTTTTCTTCTCTTTATTGGAGTGATTGATTGTATTGCAGATGCTGAAATCTGTAATTCCAATGCCTGGATTCCTTTTCTGAGCTCATTTCTGTTAGCGTTATATTTTTTGTAAGAGATGAGTATATGTTCCATGTCTTCAATTTACTGAGATTCGTCACATAGAGGGGAGTTAATTTTTTTCATTGAATTTAGGATTTGTTTTCGTTCTGACATGGCCTGTAGGTATTCTGGTTAGTGTGACGTTGTTCTCTTGGTAGTATTCTAATTAATTCATCTCTCATTTGGGTTATTCCGCAAATTTTTCTTCTGAGATTTTCTTTATTGGTAGTGGCTATGTCAAAATATCTTTGGAATTCGGCTGGTTTGTTAGTTGGTTTTATTTCGATATATTGGCGCTGTTGTAAGCCCTCCTGATGATGGGGGGGGAGGGTTATCATGCGCGCTAGGTCACTGGTTTAAATTAAAAAATCATAGTTTAATTAAAAATTTAAAAGATATCAAAGTTGGCACGTTTAAGGCTCCAAAGCAAACTTGGAGAGAACAAGAAAGGGAAAGCCAATGAGAAAAAAGAAAAATTTTGATTGGCTGAGACCGTTTCAGTTCTTGAAAGGTTTGCAGCCAATAGGGAGAAAGGGATTTTTGAAGAGGCTGA